>JAYESD010000012.1:25609179-26809179 GCA_036927565.1 Tuctoria greenei
CGGCAGTTTTCCCGTTTTTTGGCGACTTTGCCGTTTTTGGTCGCGAAGCTCATCCACGTGTGGAAACCATCAAAAAACACCCTACGGATGTGTATCCGCCCCTGGTCTCGTTAAGCAGCCCCTACGGATGTATATGATACCCAGAACGAAGGTCCATCTTTGAGAATACCTTAGCACCCACTAATTGGTCAAATAATATATCAATGCGTGGTAGTGGATACTTGTTCTTGATGGTGACAACATTGAGTGGACGATAGTCCACACACAACCTCATGGTCTCATCTTTCTTCTTGATGAGTAGAGCGGAACAACCCCAAGGTGATGAACTTGGACGTATGAAACCCTTGTCCATAAGTTCATTCAGTTGCTCCTTGAGTTCCGCGAGTTCCTTCGGTGCCATCTTATACGGCTTCCTCGAGATTGGTACAGTTCCCGCCGCAAGTTCAATCTTGAACTCCACATCCCTTTTCGGTGGCATGCCCGGAAGATCATCTGGAAACACGTCCGGGTATTCACATACCACTGGAATGTCCTCCAACTTAATAGCTTCATTGTGATGTACCGCTGCAGGTAAAAATGTGATATTATCCAGAACCAATGTGTGCTGACCATGATTCTTTGAATTCAGTTGCACGGTACGAGATACAATATCAAAGAAGGCTCCATGGTGTGTCAACCAAGACATACCCAAAATGATGTCGATCTTTTGGCCACCCAACATGATGAGAGTTGTCGGATAAATCCTTCCATCCAAGCATAGAGGTGCTTGGGCAATGATCTTGTTGGCAGTGATACTACCACCCAGTGAATTAATCCGATAAACTGAAGATAGTGTAGTCGTCATCATTTGATGTTTTACCATGTATTCTTCACTGATGAAATCATGTGTGGCACCTGAATCAAATAGCACACACGTTGGCTGGTCTCGTAGACTGATCATACCCGCTAAAACTGGTCCCCCACCGGAACATCGTCAATCGCAACATAATTAACATTGCACACTTTCTGCGATGTCTTCCCTTGCTGACCAAATGATTTCCTTGTCATATGAGAGGACGTGGGGCTGCTGCCCTGTTTGGTAACACGACATTCTGGTGTCAACAGAACCACATCACAACTAGTATCACGCGGTATGATAATAGGCTCTTCGTAAGATGATGTCGGAAGAGCTAGCTGATGTTGTGACGGTCCTGGATGAACATCTTCCCACAATTGAGGGTCACATTGAAGTTCTGATGCTTGACTCACCGATTGACTCCCTAGGTCTGACAATAATAAGTACACCATCCGATCCTCCTGAGGAACTTCAGAAACCATCTCCTGTGATTTGTTCCTCTTTCTCTTCTCCGCCTTATAGTGAAGAGTTGCATCTTCCTGAACAATAGTGGCATCGACCAAGTCATTATAGTTGTCATTATTGAATAATGCCAGTCGAGAACGAAGCTTGACGTTAAGCCCTCGAAAGAAACATACACACTTCAACGCCTCCGTATTCACATACTCGGGCGCATACTGAGCCAAACGATTGAATTCCTTGGAGTATTGAGACGCACTCATCTCTCCTTGCTTTAACTCCATGAATTCCTCCAGCTTTGTTTTAATCATCCCATAGGATATGTAACGCGCACGGAAAGCATCACGGAATTCCGTCCATGTCACACGATGACGATTAGGGAGAGTGGTAAGATATTCAGACCACCACACTCCTGCGGATCCATAAAGTTGTTGAGCGGCGAATAACACCTTCTGATACTCGTCACATTGGAGTAACTCAAACTTGGCTTCAATCACACGAAGCCAATGACTTGACTCCAATGGTTCAACTGGTTCCGTGAAAACTGGCGGTTGAGTCGCCAAGAAATCCAGATATGAGTTCTGGGATTGATCAACTTGTCGAGCCTCATGTTGTACACCCTGTTGTACCAACGCTTGAAGAGACTCTGACATCCTCGATAAGACTTCTGCCAATCCGGTTGATGATGGCACTTGTGGTGGAGTTGAGTCATTTCCACCATGAATAGAAGCATCCGATTCACCCTCAAAACGAGTGTGTTCCATGCTACAAGAGTGAGCAATACGGTTAAAATCCAAAGTTGCAAAGTCAATCCTAACAAAGACCGTAATATGCTTCACTTAACAATGCAGTAGGCAGGGTGTAAATAAAAATTAGAAATTTGAAACCAGTCTCAATTAAGAGATAACGCCCAGTAAATACTTCACTTGGGGTTTCACACTTTATGTTAATCTACATGTAGAGTAATCACCTCTGGTCATGAGTACTAACACAAGAGTATGAAACTAAAACGACTTGAGTTGATAACATCGCACACTGGGTCATTGTTTAGTTTCTGGTTCAGCAGACCAGTCTGTACAAATTAAAATATTTCTCACAGCTAATTGCTAAATATTGTCTGGAGTTCAACTACAAAGTTGCAGTACCCTCACAAACCTTTCCAGAATGTATTATATGACTCCATATCATTCCATTAATAAAAGTTAGGGAATTTTGGTTACAGGTCACAAGATGGTTCAAAACTGGAGTATGAACTTCAGTTTTGTTTCAACCGGCCTTCCTGTATAAATTTGAAATTTGCATACAGTAAATGGCAGAACTAGGATTTGGGTTGAATATAAAAGTTGTAGTACACTTTACAAACATTCCATATTGTACTCATACAGCTCCAGGTGAGCTAAGAAGCAGAAGATATACAGGTTTAGAGTGGACCCAAGGTTTCTGGAAATTTTGACAGAACCTCCCATGTATATGTGGTTATTTCCACAATTTTATACAGGTATATCCTAACAATATATCGAGGTAATGACAAAATAAACATTGTATAGAATCAAGCTAACAATAAAGAAGTAAAAGAGTTCAACCTAGAAAAATTTGTTATACAGGTATAGCGCGCGAATTCACAACTAGGTGCAAACTGCTTCAAGTTCTGGACTGCCAGAACCAAGTTAGCGACAAATGGAATTAGACACAGTTACACCAAGATTCAGGTCATGAGTGACAAATAAAGTTGATAGAGGACTTTCCCAGCATTCCAGAAAAGTATATATGTAACTATGTCACTATTCTGGATCAAGATTTATAACTATCCAAACTTAACAGTTGAACTGACTGGTTTTCACCAGCAGTCCTGCAGTTCACTGTTTTGAACTCCAAATTGATTTGACTCATATTTGAATTAGGAAAAACTCTAAACATCAAACCTGTAGGTATTCTTCTACCCTTTACATACATGTATCAAAATAAGGCAGAAGATGTTCCTACAGTGAGTTAAGGCTATAATACTGGAACTGGTACAATGGTAAGGTCATCTGGAGCAGTTTGAGTACACTCCAGATTTCAACAGATTATCAAACTTTTCTGCCTCGATAGTCAACAGAAAAGTTGTAGAGGTCTTGACAATATATCCATCCATATATGATACCCCTACGCTATCTATCCGATAACCAAGATTACAATCCGGCAAAGTCGAGCCAACTTCTGCCAAAAATCAAGAATCTTGATTCTATCTACTCTATCGAGTCGGAATCCCTTTTGCGGAGTCCAAACCTACCAGCACCTGATAGTCGGACTTTCCAAAACATAATGCATCTATTATGTCGTTGGGGATGGTCAAGTATCATGTTTGATACTGACGGTACTACATACCTCACCAAAGAAAATTCTATCCGGTATATCCGGTTACGTCTATAGGTGGTTCCTATATCATTCTCTCGCAAACGGTTTCTACACGGTCCTCTACCGTAGTTAGTGTACCAGCAGAAGACAAGCAATCCCCTGGCACAGGCACGCCGTACGGCGGCGGGGAAAAATGACAGCCAGTCACAATACACAGTTATATATTTAAAAATAATTGCATACGACTCTGGAGTGAGTCGCCCTCGAGTGAAGGCATGCCTCGAGGTACATGGCTGTTACTACGTCCGTACAGCAAGAAATCCCGTACGAGCCAGATTATACATGCTCGGACATACGTGTTCGCATGTTCTCGTAGTCATGAGAACACACTATCGGGTTATCCACCACCCGACGGGGACTCCCTCTAACTTTGTGTCACGCTGGGGCACCGTGTGTCATATGTTCCCAGAAACACTGAAAGTTTTAGAGACTCATATTAACTTTCTGTGCCAAGCCACGGAAATTTCACATACCACTTCTCGTATGCTGAGTTTACCGAGATTGATCCGCTCTTGGTCCTTACCTCTTACCTAACATCGGGGCGTCGTTACAGAAAATAATAACACATAGTTAGTTTACCACCTTTATATCTTATACTAATAATACTCCTTATATGGTCATTTAGCTAATTCCTCACTCATATAGTCCTATGTTTTTGAAAATATGCCCTTTTCAAGCACACTGTTCCCAATGATGCTCTGATACCATGCTGTGGGGACCGGTGTCCCGACCTCCAAGGATCTCATTGGGTGGTGTCGTGCTATGCGACACCCAACAGTATACATGAAAAGAACGAGACAGAAATACAAAACAATTACTTTTATTCATAAACACAGCGGAAGTTTTTACAAAACTAAGCATAGAAAAGAATCCTATACATCATAGCTACGCTCTCAGCTCTAGCTATGCAGAAGCAAAGTCGTCCATGCCCTAGGACGCTTCACACTAGCAACACTCACATTCAAGAACATGGCGGCGTGCAAGGCTCCTACTCGGCCGCGAACCCAGATGGGGGTACGACGTCGTCATCGTGCCCTTAGTCTTCGTACATCCTGCAAAACTTGTTAACTGCAAACGTGAGCATAAGGCTCAGCAAGACTAACCTGTCTCACTATCTATAGACACTACATGCAAGGTATAGACTAAGAATAGGTAGGATATAGCATAATAGGCTCGCCTACAAGTGGATCCTTATGTCCGGTTTTAAGTAGCACATGACATTCTATGGGCACGACCCATCATAGACTCCACAATCAAACAAGAAATGCTTTGCCGATGATAAGACATGCCCAAAGCACATAATGCTATTTCAGGTTAAGTGTTTGGAAACCTTAAACTTTAATTGTACTATCTCTAAGCCATACAAGGTTGTAATACCATAATATAATCATTGCAGCAAATATATATAGCATGTTCGACTACTGAGGATTACTACGTTACGACACAGTGAACATGTGGTACTCTATTACCGTGAGGGACGGTGATTGCAATCAGGACACACCCGGACAACATGACACATACGCACTTTCGGAAGCGCCAGCGAGTACTTGCAGCAGTACCTACATAACACTTCAGCACTAGTCGTATATGGCCACTTTTCACTCATCACTCCAATGTTGTACGAGTTCTACTGTCCCCCCAAGAGGCCACTACACGGAACACCACAAAGTTGCTCCGTTAGCATGTTCACACCTCCTGGCGCACCCCCAAAAGACAGCGGTATAAGTTTCGACACTACAGTGAACAAGATACGTCAGTTTGCTAGAGCCCATATATCCAGTTTGTCGCCAGTACGATTCATGACTGTTTAGCGTGGCCGCATACGGCGCGGGCCTTAAATGACACAGGCAGGGCTATGCACCCGAGACTCCAATCTTGTTGCTTCCTATCCATCCCCTGCCCGGTCTCAGATTCATTATATCAAGCCATTGTTTATCTAACCAATCTTGTGAGGTATGTTCTAAATCTCTCGCGAGTAGATTCCAACTACTCGACTTCTAGCGGATTTCCTATACATTAGCAGAGCAGTTACTACAGGTCAAATTGTAACCCGTTCCAACCAACCCCGAGGATTTTTGGTCATGCAAGTGGAGTATCGATCAACCTATACATAATGCACATTTTAAACTTAAGATGTAATGTGAGAAATACTGCAAAACTCTGTAAAGCTTTTAAATGCAAACCGGGGCTTGCCTTGGTTTGCGACTCGACTATCTATCAACTGTTAGTGTCTTCTTCTGGAGATTCCACCAAGGACTTCAATTGGACACCATAGCCTTCTCCTGCAAATGATACTCTTCGTTGATCTTGATAACTACACGACATGAATATATAGTATATATATATGAATGACTTTGAAACTAATAAACATATAAGGTTTATAAGCTAACATCTAGTGATCATTGCAAGGTAATTATCTTAATTGGCTTTGGGACTTTTATGGTGGATACTAGGAACTATGATAGAGACTCTTGCAAAGAACAGAAGATGATCAAGAAATTTTGTGGTCCCTAAATTTATGGCAAGCAATAACCTTCCCAAAATTTTAGAGGAGAAATTGTAGTTTTAACATAGCTATTAGTTGATGATCATGATAGAGGAGTTTGTCCTGGTTATATAAAAATTGGTTTCATAATTTCTAAGCATTTGTGAAAGAGATATTTAATTTCAATGTTGCTAAGAATTTCTGGAATTATTTTATAACCGAATTTAGTTTTTCAATTAACATTGAGAGTGTAAACTGAATTTGGACCAGTATACTAGGTCAATTAAATCTCAAATTCTTATAGGAGTTAGTATATGACTAACGGAGTGTCCAATTAAAATTTGGGACATAACAAAGAAACTGAACGTCTGTAATAATTCAATGAGGGAAAAAGGAAAATTAATTATACAGATAGTTATACAGATTTTCATACCAAACTAACTGTACAACTTGAAAGTCCAGAGAATAAGGATTGTACAGGATTTTACTTGAGATTTTTAGAGCAAGGATACTAGGAGAAATTGAATTTAGAAGTTTGACTCAATCTCTGGTTACAGTTCTGTTATTTAAATGAATAGCAGAAGGGAATTTGAAATTTGGTTAGGTTATACAGGCTCAATGGCTTCCAAACTTTTTCTGGTAACCAAGAACAGGATAAAGTATTTTACGTAAATTTTGGGGATTTTTCCACTGGAATTTTCAGCTCGGAAAATTCTATTTTACTTTGTAAAGATTGCATTCTCCAGAATCGAAAAATGATTTTCATAAAACCTAATTGGTACTAACAGAAACTAGAACTCAAGGGATTTCAAACAAATTTTTTTTTGAAGATTTTTGGAGTAGTATACAGAGAGATATGCATTTTTGAAGTTTGCACAATTTTCTGGAAATGCAAAAATGGTTGACTGGCTGACAGTGGGGCCCACTGTCAGCATCTTCTTCAGCCTCCAGCCACGCCCTTCAATTCGCTCCCAGTGCACAGATAGGGCACGAATGGCATTCGGAGTTCCCGCTCCTAGAAGCATCAAACGACCACGACCCCAAACTAAAAGTTGTTCCTTGCACCCTGGAACACGCAGTGGACATGGTTTCCCGGTGCCAATGTCAACAAAATGGTGCCCGCAACGGCGGCAGCGGCGGTGAGCTCAGCAGCCATGTCGAGAAGGTCCACCCCAGCCTTAAACCGATGCATAATGATGTCTAGAAGTATCCTAGGTGTTCAAGGAACATGATAGAGCACTCAAACCGGAAAGGAAATGGCTTGAAATAAGATATCGACGGTGAACCCGAGCTCCCATCAATGGCGGAAGGGGAAAAGATGAAGAACTCGATAATTACTCGTTTAAATCTTCTGATTTTTGGTATGGAGGTGCACTAGGAGTCCATCATCATATTGTGTAACCGGATTGAAGAATTGTTGCACCTAGAAACCGAATTAAAATGACGACCGAGCTCCAAAGCTATAAATGTGTCGTCGGTAATTCTCGAAATACGGAAGCTATGATCCATAAGAGAGGCTGAAAATTTACCAGAAGCTAGTAAACGTGTATGCGCACCTTTTTGCTTGAAGGACGTGGAGTAGATGAGGCTTGTATCGCCGGGGCGATGGGGTGGCATCGGGGGCGGCCGAAAAACAGGGTGCCGGCTCGGTTTCAGCTCGCTGCACGCCGGGAACACCACGCAGCCCTCCTGGACACATCGGGGATGAACCAGAGGAGATGTGCAGCTGTTTGTAGGCTAGAGGGAGAATGGAACGCGCGCCAGGGATGGCAAGCTCAGCACCAGCAGCAGCTCGCAGGAGCTCCCGGCAAGCAGCAAGGTGTTCTCTGGACTGGGAAAAAGAAAGAACATGTGCAGCAGGTGAGAGAGAGCAGGGACTTTACTTGATATGCTTTCAGTTGAAGGGATGAGAGCAAGAGGTGGCCTGCATGCTGCATGTGCTGTCATCCTGTGAGCAACAGGGGATAAGGAGGAAGGAGGAGGTCCGCACAGGCCCTGGTGAGGCTGTCAAGTGGGGCCCACAAGCTTTCCCTCTCTCTCTTCTCTGGTGGATTAAATTCTCACATCAAACATTGTCCAAAAAATACCAAAATTGGCTGGAAGAATAAGAAAAATGTGGGGAATCCAAATCTTCAATAAGATTTTAATTTGGACAGAGTTTGTTTCAAATTCAAATTCAAATTTGAATTCAAACCTTTTTACAAACCTCATTGAAATAAATAGTAACTGAGGTTCATAAATCCCCAAATTTTGAAACAAAGCTTCTTGAACCATAAAGGGTCTTAGGAAAAATTTTGAGTTGATTTGGACAAGGTTAAATGCAAAGCTCAAATTCGAAATCGACGATAATTAAACCCTCTGTATGTGTCCAAGTAATTTGAAGACGTGCTTCAAAAATCTTGAAACTTTACAGAGAAGCTATTTAGAATATTAGAAGGCCAAGGAAAAATTTAAAGCCTTTGATTTGAATATTTTTGACAGGACCAATTATATACAGTAGCCCATTCAATTCGAATTTATTTGGTATTGCATATTAACTTGCCCAGGAAATTTCTATTCCAATAATCCAAACCTTTGCTGAGAGGTCAATTAAATTATTGTTGGTTTATGGGTGAAGTCCGTTTCCCATATTAATAAAATGTAAACCTGAGTGGCAGAAAGGATTTGATGAGGTCAAGTTCATGTGCACAACTATATGCGATCTCCATTATAGTGGATAACAAAACTTACAGCTGAACTTTACACGAAGGAAAAAGTGGGATTTTACATTAACATTCACCCCAATGCGGATCATAGAGCATTGCTCCAACTTTGGGCGAAAGTTAAACTTCTCCTCCTTGCCATTGATATGGAAGTGGATTTCTCCAGCTCCAACATCTATGCGAGCTTTCGTGGTGCTTAGGAATGGACGCCCAATAATAAGCGGCGTATCCTTCTCGACCTCCATGTCGAGCACCACGAAATCCACGGGTATGAAGCAGTTCCGGATTTTCACTGGGACATCTTCAGCGATACGATCGGATAACGGACTGAAAAATCAGCTAGTTGGAGCTGCATTGGTGTTGGAGTAAGTTCCATGAAGTTCAGCTGGTCGAAAACAACCTTGGGAATCACACTCACACTTACTCCAAGGTCACAAAGGGCCTTGTCAAAGTGGTGTGCCCCAATTGAGCATGAAGTTGTAGGACATCCAGGATCCATCCTGTGGGGACCGGGGTTCACACATTCCAGGAATCGCATTTGGTGGTGCCTTGCGATGCGGCACCCAATAGCATACAAGAAAAACCATACAAAATAACCAACACAAATAATTTATTTCACAAGGTGATTCTCTTTTACAACATAATATACAACGCAGCGGAATATTTTATACTCACACTCTCAACTAACTATGCACAAGAGAATCTGTCCATGCCCGTGGACACTTCTCACTAGCAACACGAAGAAGAGAGCAGCGGCAAGGTTTGCGTGAGAGATACATCTCGACAAGCTCGAGGTCTCACGGACAACCACAACATAAGAATAAGCTAATCATACCTGCAAAAAACCATAATAGAGCAACTGTGAGCTTGACGCTTAGCAAGACATAACCATCTCACCTAAGGCATGAAACTCTACATGCTGAAAACTCTAATATACGAAAGCTGAATTAACATAAAGGACATGCCTACATGTGAATCCTTGCTTTCATTTTTAGCATCAAGTTCAGGCTTCATAGAAAGTAAATTTAGTTTTCGCTACAACTACTGCATACCAATTTGCAATACAATTATATATCAAGAAGTATCAAATTCAATAAAGCATGTTTACTTCTTAGTATGTCAATACTACATGTCCAAGTATGCTCACATAACCGCGAGCAACGGTGATTGCAACCAGTAGACACCCGGACTGCACGACACGTATGCCCATACTCAGAGTTGCAACGGCACACTCCACTGATGTCACACGCAGCCACCTTTCCCAAGATTCAACAACATAAAAACAGTTTGATCGGCCCGAACAGCGAGCTCGCTCAAGGTACACCTCCACTGTGAGATGTTCATGAGCGAGTGGACTCCCACTGTACTAACAGCCTATAGCTTAAGCCGATTGAAAAGGTTCCAACATAGGATCCTCAAGGTACAGGTTTCCTGGGTCCCATATAGCCATTATGCACCCGGTACAATTCAAACTTGTCCAACAGGGCCAGGCACGAGACGGGCCTTAATCGACACAGGCATGACTACTCACTCAGGACCATGTCCTGCTGCCCGGTCTCCAATTCATTAATCTGAATCCTCACAGTTAAACTCGTAATCCCAATCCAGTGTAAATCAAGTGCTAGTCTTGCGAGAAGGTTCCAACCTCTCAACTTCTACTATTTCTTCCAACTAGACATTAAGTATAGCATGTCGAAACGTGGAGTATTAATCTACCCAAACCACTCTTTGGGTTATTCTGGTAATGCAATTGGGTTTCATTGCACAAGACCAAATGCACAATACATCTCCTCCATTTAGTGTATAGAAATGAAAACTTTGCAAAATTTCTTAAATGCAAATTGGGGCTTGCCTTCCAGTTGATATTAAAAGTCAGTGATGATCAGTTAGTACACTCCGTCAAGAATTCACGCGACAGCAGAACCAATATAGAAATCCCATGCTCCGGGTTGTGCTTCTTGTTGACCACCTTTGTCACGATCACTATCATCATGCATATGCATCAAATAAAACAATACAATTTAGCAATGTAACACTCGAAGTCGATTCAAGAAGGATTAATACTAGCTAGGAGTGATAGTTCTGTTGCTGGAATGCACAGCAACAGAGAGGAAATAAGATGGACTTAGGCAATGGAAATATGAAGTCATATAGATATTGATTTGGACATAGAGATGTGATCTCAATTTATACAGGCTGAACAGATCTTCTGAGCCTGAGAAAATTACAGTGAGTTTATTCGGTCATGGAGCAATAACCTGGTAATTTTTAGACATAGCACTGGAATATGTTGGTCTATAAAATTTCTTAAGTGTTTAGCCTTCTCTGAATTTTCATGGCCAAACCGTGGCTTTTGTATAGGTCAATCTAGGTTTTCTGGATAGAGAGATTCATATAGAGTCCAACACAATTAGTTTTACATTTTTCTAATCATTCTACAGGGAGATATGAAATTTACAAGTTCCTACGATATTCTGAATAAGTCTCTGATGTTTTTCTGATTTTTTTGGACATAGAAGAAAGAATCCAAATTAGATCGAGTAAATGAAGTCAAAATGTCCTAATATTTTTACTGTAGATCAAAGATATTTGAAGTAACATTTCGGCCAAGTTTGAGAATTTTCCAGTAAATAAAACACCTAGAATAAATTCCCAATTATTTAATTGTGCGAATTATTAGGGAAACACCAGGGACTTTCATAGCCGAAAATCTGCAACACTGCAAAGTACATGGCATGAGGAACCCAACAAATTTTATTTCATAATTTTTGGACATTTCTACAGTTCATTGTGAATTTCTAAAATTTGTGGAGTTTCTGCAATTATTTTTCTACTGGAAATTGTCTGAGCCGTTAACAGTGGGCCCCCTAATTTAAAATGGGCCACTGAGGTGGAAGCAGCAGCCTGGGCCACAAGAATTCTGCACGGCCACAGGGGATCCCGCGCCACAATCTGATATGGGGGTTGGAATCAGGGCTGACAAGTGGGGCCGCACCATGTGCTTCTTCCTCCTTCGGTTGGGCAGGTGCTGGCGGCGCCCGTTGGGGGCACAGCGGCGCTCTTCGCCGGCTGCCCTTTTCCCTGCGCCTCCCCAACAGAGAATTGCCGCTAGGTCCTAAATCCGTACGGGGAGATTGATGGTGCGGTCATGGAATCGTGCTTTTGAAAGGTGAGACGCAATCCGACAATAAAATCCATACTAAGATCCTCCCATTTCCATGCCGGTATTTTCAATGGTTGCAGCAGTCTGCTTTTCCTGATGTGGTCAGCTTTCACTCTCCGACATGTGTCACACTTAGACACATACTTTGTTATTTCTCTCTTTATACATGTCTACCAAAATTTAGTACGGAGATCTTGGTACATTTTATTACCAGGGTGGACTGAATATTTGGAAAGGCAAGTCTAATCAAAAATCTTTTTCGGCAGGTCCATGTCCCGGGGTACCACTATTCCATTCTTGAACCATAAAGTTCCTTGTTCGTCTTCCCGGAAACATTTCATTTCTCCGCTTTTAAGTCTTCTCTGAATATGAGACATTCTCTTGTCTTTCTTCTGAGCCTCTACAATCTCCTCTCTGATTGTAGGTATGAGAGCAAGGTTATACAAAGATCCATAAGGAATCACACGCAGACTTGGTTCATCTTCTTCCATAGGACCGATGGTCAAATTATGAACATGAGACTTTCAACTAAGTGCGTCGGCAACCACATTGGCCTTGCCGGTATGATAGTGAATCTCAAGTTCATAGTCTTTGATCAACTCTAACCATCTCTGTTGTCTCATATTTAATTCCTTCTAAGTGAATATGTACTTCAAACTTTTATGATCTGTGTAATGATGCACTAGATTTCCCATTAAGTAGTGTATCTACATCTTTAGTGCAAAAACTACTGCTGACAACTCTAAATCATGCGTCGGATAGTTGCGTTCATTACTTCGGAGTTTCCTTGATCCATATGCAATTAGTCTTCCATCTTGCATAAGTACGCATCCCAATCCGATGCCAGGTGCATCACTATAAACATCAAAATATTTCGTCGTATCGGGTTGACCCAAGATCGGGGCTGTTGTGAGATGCTTTACTAGAGTTTTGAAGGCTTCCTCGCATGATTCACTCCATACATACTTTCTGCCCTTCTTTAATAAATCCGTCATAGATTTAGAAATCATTGAGAGACTTGGAATAAATCTCTAATAATAGCAAGCTAAACCCAAGAAACTACGGACTTCATGTACGAATGTGGGAGATTGCCATTTCAACACTTGTACCACTCTACTCGGATCCACAGCTATGCCTTCCGCTGAAATAATATGACCAAGGAATAGAACTTGATTAATCCAGGACTCACATTTACTAAACTTGGCATATAGCTTGTGATCATGCAATCGTTGAAGCACAATCTTGAGATGTTCGGTATGTTCCTCTTCTGACTTGGAGTAGACTAGAATATCGTTGATGAAAACCACGACACACTTGTCTAACTTTGGCATGAATACTGAATTCATCAAGTACATGGAATGTTTTGGGGCATTTGTGAGACCATAATACATAACCAAAATACTCATAAAGTCCATATCTAGTTGAGAAAGCCGTCTTTGGTATATCTTCCGGTCGTATCTTAATCTAATGATAACCAGACCGAAGATCCATTTTTGAAAATACCTTAGCACCCACTAGTTGATCAAAGAGCAGATCAATACGTGGTAGTGGATACTTGTTCTTGATGGTCACGACATTAAGCGGATGGTAATCCACACATAGTCTCAATGTCTTGTCCTTCTTCTTGACATAGAGAGTCGAGCATCCCCAAGGTGATGAGCTCGGATGAATGAAATCTTTACTCAATAAGTCATTCAGCTGCTCCTTTAATTCTGCTAACTCCATGGGTGCCATTCTATATGGTATGCGAGATATAGGTGTAGTTACTGGTATTAATTCAATCCTGAATTCCACATCTAGGTCGGGTGGCATACCCAACAGATCATCAGGGAATACATCTGGGAAATCACGGACCACTGAAATGTATTCCAACTTACTTGTTTCAGAATGATTCACTGCTGCATTTTCATGAACCATGTTCTCAAGAATTAAGGTGTGGTGGCCGTGAGTTGAAGAGTTAAGCTCAACGGTGTGAGGAGTGATGTTTAGAACAGCTTTGTGGTTGCTTAACGACGACATTCCTAAGATTACATCAATCTTTTGACCTTCAAGGATGATAAGAGTAGTGGGATATATTCTACCACCAAGACATAATGGTGCTCGAGAGATAACATCACTTGTTGTAATATTACCTCCGGGTGAAGATATAAGATAGCGATGATTCGTGGTAGTGTTTTTGAGTTGGTGCTTGACCACAAAAGATTTACTTATGAAATTATGTGTAGCACCGAAATCAAAGAGAATCAGTAGAGGTATATGGTTGAGAGTGAACATTCCCGCTAACATGGGTTCTCCTTCCGGTACGTCCTCAATAGATACGTTCTGAACGTTGCATAGCTTCAACTTCTTTTGCTGCGGATTTGGAAACTGGCTAGAATGTTGAAATAATGACTGGCCACAACTTTGATTCCTCTCAAGTAAATAACTAGTAAAGGGACCCACAAGACCACAAATGAAGCACGGATATTTAGTCGGTTCAGGGCTGACTTGTGGATGAAAACTAGGTATCTCTGGCTACGGTGGAGATGGATAAGAAACTATGTGCTGCTGCTGCTGCTGCAGGGGTGATTCAAAACTTGATGCAAGCAGCGGGTGACTTTGATATGATGGTCGGACAGGTGGCTGCCATTCTTGACTGGATGGCGAACGATGCACCAACCGGTATTTGTGAGCAACACCACTAGTGCTATCATGTGGAACACACCGCTTTCTCTTCTCCATTTGAAGACAGATTGCTTCCTTTTCATGTAGTATAGCAGAATTGACTAACTCGTTGTACTTGCCGTGATTGAATAATGCCAAACTAGCTCGTAGTTTGACACCTCAAATTTTCTGAAGAAATGATCACACCTCAAATTTTCTGTATTCACATAGTCAGGCTCATATTGTGCCAAACGGTTGAACTCCTTAAAATATTCATGGACACTCATGTCCCCTTGCTTGATTTCAACGAATTCCTCATACATGGTCCTTATAATCCCTGTCGGAATATGACGAGCATAGAAAGCCTCACGGAACTCATTCCATGCTACCCGATGACCTTCAGGGTGAGTTGCAATATATTCTGCCCACTGAGCTCCAGCACCTCCATGGAGTTGTTGAGCAGGGAGCAATGTGTTCTGATATTCATCACATGGAAACACACCAAATTTGGATTCCATTACATGAAGCCAATGGTCAGATCCCAATGGTTCGGTTGCTTCCATGAAGATTGGCGGTTGCATTGCCAAGAAATCCAGATATAGGTTTCAAGGTGGAATAGGTTGCTGCGTATGATGAAGTAGGCCTTGCTGAACCAAATATTTGAGTAACTTATTGTTCTTTTGGTGAGACTCCAACTTTTTTTACATGATATACACCAATACCGTTGATGGTGGCGCCTGCGGTGGATTCGAATCATCACTGCCTCGACGAGAACTTCCGACCTTACTCCATGAGCGAGAATGAACCATACTGCATAAATGAATTTTGGATGAGTCAAAGATCGATCTCAGCAATAAGTGAAGATTTGGAAAACATGAACATGTTAAGAACTTTTTGAATGTATAACAATATTCATGTTCGCGCAAATTTTCAAACTTATGCTTCACTGATGAACTGTTCTGCCAGAAATGACCAGTCTGCAGTAATTCGAGAATTTCATCCAGTTAAAGGCAACATAATGATTTGAGGTGAACAACAAAATTGTAGATAACTTCATTACCTTTCAATAATGTATTTATTTGCCTCAGGATATGTTCGTTGATGATATATGAGATTTCAAAGTTCACAATGTTCCTAGATTTTCTTAGAAATTTTGACAGCACCTCTTTTGTATATGGCTGTTTTGTCCACAGTTTTTCATACACAAAATATCCAATTTGCCAAAACTGTGAATTAAAACATTGTCACATATCTCATCCAGTTTCCAGAAATATATCATATGTCCTCATTCGATGTTTGTACAGGGAGTTATGATCAAATTGGTGAGAAGTACAGAAACTGTTCTAGTTTCTATCCAGCTTTGACAGGTTTTGGAAATTTCAAGGTTTAACAAAGTTCTAGAGAGATTCTCCTCTGATAATGAACAGAAATAATTTAGAGAACTTTCAGATGTTTCCAACCATGCAATGCATGACTTTATTAAATACTTATACTAAGGAGATATGACTTTTCAAAGTGGAGCTAAGTTTGGGTCAGAATAACACAGGGAATAACACTGCGGTTCACAGTTTTGGTTCAAATTTCATTTTTATGATTTCAAGACAGGAATCTGCTTTGGATATTAACTTGACACTTGTGTTGCGACCTACACCTTAGGCACAGATTTTAACAGTCGATGTGCCAATGTAACCTGAATGCAATGCCGGTACTACGTCCTCACCAAAGAAAAATCCTAAGCTGATATTTCGGCATACGTCTCAACGGTGGCGCTAATGACGTTCACTCGCAAACGTTTTCTACTCGAGCTACGAATAACGCGGTTAGTGTACCTGCAACTACACACAGATTACTAATCAATCATATGTTGTCGTACAGCACAGCCCGCACGGGCGATAATTTCAGGCAGTCACAATAATATATATGAAAGTAAAAACATTCATCCCGTATCATTCCATACGGGCCGCCCCGAGCTAAGCCACGACTCGAGGTACATGACCAGATTTTCTACCACCCGACGGAGTCCCACGTCTTTGCATAATGCTGCACCAGTAGGAGGCGCATCGGGCTATGTCCCACCCGACGAGGGCTCCGACTAATTTTGAAGCACGCTGGGGTGCCGCATGTCATATGTTCTCAAAGACATGAAGAGTTTCAGAGACTCTTATTGACTTTCCGTGCTAAGCCACGAAAACAATCACATGCTACCTCTCGCATGGTAAGCTTACCACAAATTGATCCGCTTGCGCTGGCGTACCTTGCCTCTTACCTGACGTCAAAGCGTCGTTACAGAATATAATAACACATATGTTAGCTTTGCCATGTTATTAACTAATACTATAATAGAGCTAATGTGGGCATACTTACTAATCCTTACTCGACTACTTTGTAGTTTTCAAAAATAGGCACTTTTCAAGCGTGCTATTCACAATACGGCTCTGATACAATCTGTGGGGACCGGGGTCCACACATTCCAGGAATCGCATTGGGTGGTGCCGTACGATACAACACCCAACAACACACAAGAAAAGCCGTACAAAATAACCTACATAGATATTTTATTTCACAAGGTGATTCTGTTTTACAAAATAATATACAACACAACGGAATATTTTATATTCACACTCTCAACTAACTATGCACAAGAGAAGCCGTCCATGCCTACGGACGCTTCTCACTAGCCACACGAAGAAGAGAGCAGCGGCAAGGTTTCCATGACAGATACATCTCGACAAGCTCGAGGTCTCACGGACAACCACAACATAAGCATAAGCTAATGATACATGCAAAAACCACAATAGAGCAACCGTGAGTTTGACGCTCAGCAAGACTTAACCGTCTCACCTAAGGCATGAAACTCTACATGCTGGAAACTCTAAATAACAGACGCTGAATTTGCATAAAGGACACGTCTACAAGTGAATCCTTACTTTCATTTTTATCATAAAGTTAAGGCTTCATAGAAAGGAAATTTAATTTGCACTACAACTATTGCAAACATGTTTGCAATAAGTTTTATATCAAGAAGTATCAAATTCCAATAAACCATGTTTACTTCTTACTATGTCAAGACTCGGTGTCCAAGTATGCTCAAATAACCGCGAGTGACGGTGATTGCAACCAGTAGACACCCGGACTGCACGACACATACGCCCATACTCGAAGTTGCGACGGCACATACCACTGATGTCACACGCAGCCACCTATCCCAAGATTCAACTACATCAAAACAGTTCGATCGATCCGAACAACAAGCTCCCTAAAGGTGCACCTCTGGTGTGAGATGTTTATGAGCGAGTTGACTCCAACTGTACTAACAGCTGACGGCTTAAGCCGATTGAAAAGGTTCCAACATAGGATCCTCAAGGTACATCGGGTTCCTGGGTCCCATATAGACAGTATGCACTCAGTACAATTCAAACTTCTCCAACAAGGCCAGGCACGAGACGAACCTTAATCGACACAGGCAGGGCTACAGACCCAGGACCATGTCCTTCTGCATCCTACGCTCCTGCCCGGTCTCCAATTCATTAAGGAAAATCCTCACAACTCAACTCATGATTCCAATCCAATGATAATCCACGTGCTAGTCTCACGAGTAGTTCCAAACCACTCGATTTCTACTGAATCTTTCACTAAACAATTAAGCATAGCATATGGAAACGTGGAGCATTACTCTACCCAAACCTCTCAGGGATAATCTGGTCATGCAATCGCGTTTCATTGCACAAGACCTAATGCACAATACATCTCATCCATATAGTGTGTAGAAATGAAAACTTTGCAAGATTTCTTAAATGCAAACCGGGGCTTGCCTTCCGGTTGAGATTTAAAGTCAGTGACGATCAGTTAGTATATTCTATCGAGAAATCATGCCACAGTAGAACCAATAGAGAAATCCTCAGCTCCTGGTTGTGCTTCTTATTGGCCACCTTCGTCACGAGCACTATCGAAATGACATGCAAATAAGAGAATGCAATTTATTAAAATAACAGTTGATGTTGATTATAACTCAAGAAGGATTAATACTTGCTAGGATTGGAAGTTCTATTACTCGAAATGCACAGCAACAGAGAGGAAATAAGATGAACTTAGGCAATGGGAATATGAAGTGAAATAGATATTGTTTTGGACATAGAGATGTGATCTCAATTTATACAGGTTAAACAGATCCCCCGAGCCTGAGAAAATTACAGTGAGTTCATATGGTCGTGGAGGACTTGCCGTAAAAATTGCAGTCACAGTAGTGGAATACCTTGGTCTACAAAATTCCATAAAAGGCTTCTCTGAATTTTCATGGTCAATCAGAGACTTTGACATAAGCCAAACTATATTTTCTGTGTAGAGGGATTTATATTGAGTCCAACAAATTTGGTTTTATATTTTTATAAGCATTCTACAGGTAGATATGAAATTTAAAAGTTCCTACAATATTCAGAAAAATGTCTCCGTTGTTTTTCCTATTTTCAGGAACATATAGGAAGGAAACACAATTTGCTCCAATAAATCAAGTCAAATGGTTCTGAAATTGTTATTGGACATCAAATATATTCAAAGGAATATTTTGGGGAAGTTTGAGAATTTCCATAAAAGGAATCACCTGGAATAAATTTCCAATGATTTAAATTGTGGGAATTATTGCGGAGAACCCAGGGACTTTCATGGCAAATAATCTATACCATTGCAAAGTATTTGCCATGAGAAATCCAACAAAATTTAATTCATAATTTTTGGACATTTCTACAGTGAATGGTGAATTTCCAAAGATTGGGTAGTTTCTGCAATTATTTTTCTACTGGAAATTGGCTGAACTGTTGACAGTGGGCCCTACAATTTAAAATAGGCCATTGGCAATGATGCAACACAATGGGCCACAAAAACATCCGCGCAGCCACACCCGATCGGTGCCACAATGGATCTGGTGGAATTCTCACTGACAGGTGCGGCCCGCCCTCTTTCTTCCTCCTTCGGCCAGGGCAAGCGGGCGGCGCGTTGTGCCGGCGCATGGCGGCGCCCCTTGCCGGCTGCCCTTCCCATGCGCCTCCCCACATTAAAATGGCCGTTAGGGCCTAAATCCGTCTGGGAAGATTGATGGTGCGGTCAGAGAAGGCCGAGGATGACCGGAAGTAGCGTCCCTACGGCGGCGGCAGATGGCCGCACTCCGATGAGGTCACCCGGTGCACAGACTGCAGTATTCCCTTCGGAAATTGATCGTGGAGCACAAGTCGTTGATGAGGAGCACGATTTTGGAATGAAATTTAGGAGAACAGGGATGGAATTGGGATTCCACCTTTGACCTAGGTCCAAAGGTTCGGCGACGACGAGAACTCGAAGAACAGTGGATATAATGGATCATTTTCTTTGTTTATTGATCCAGGATGAACTTAGGGGCATGAGGAAGATATTTCGTAACTGGATCGAAAAATAAATACATGCAGAATCTGAATTGCTTAGCCAAAAATGCTCTGTTCTTATGAGCGGCCGAAGCAAAAATTTGAACTCCGGCTAAACGGTGCAACAAACGAACTAGCAACCTTGGGACAGCATGGAAAGGTTGGGGCGGACCTTATTACGGCCGGAGTGAGTCGGGAGCAAGCCCGAACTGCTGGAGCACCGTGGAAATCACCGTGACGAGTTGAAATAGAGAAAGAAACAAATCACCTGCCGGGGTGGCAGCACAGCGGCGACGAGGAAGCAGTGGCAACTTGACGGAGAGGTAGGGAGGATGCTTGCGCAGCTTATAGAACCTTCGTCCGCGCTGCAACATCGAGGAAGAGAGCTGTCACCATGGACCAGACAAAGTGGCAGGAAAACAGAGCATTGGTTGCTAGTGTTGAGTAGAGCGAAGCAGGGAGTGATGAAGGATTTCTTAGCAACGATAAGGGCAAAAGGTTCTGCTCTTTGGGACCAGGCTGGTTGATGAAGATGTGGCACAAGGTGTGGTGGCGCCATGGGAAGAGCAGAGAAATGGAGCACGCTCTGTTGAGCTCTTTCACTAGATGACAAGTGGGTCCCACCCCACTCCTCCTTATCCCCTCCTTTCTAGTGTAAAATATCTCCAGAACAACACTCTCCAATTTAGGTCAAATTTGACAAGACATAACTTTGAGTTTGATAAGAATTATGATGCACTAAAATTTAAATTATTGCCATGCTGAATTTGAACATTCAAATACTGTTTGAATACATCTATAAAGTCCTTGCTTTAAACCTTTACTGTATTTGCCAAAGACAGCAAGGACCTCAAATGAACTACATTAATAAATTTCTGGTCTAAAGTCTTACATTTGCTGAGTTAGACTTGAAGTTGAATTAAGTTTGACATTTTTGGTTCTATACAATAGAATTCTTTTAAAATATTAGCTGAGGGAATCCTAGTTTTATTTCCTTCTCTGCTTATTTTTCAAGACTGGAACACACACATGTAGTTGGGCTTTTACAGTTTCTCATAAAGGAATTTGCATGCCGCTCATCACTGTGGCTTTGCTGGTTTTGGACTCGACGCCATGGGAGAAGAAAGCAGAAGCATGCAGGGAAATATTATTATGATCTCGTGATACCATATAGAGAATGGTTACTAGACTATTCTGTATGGAGAATGTTTGTTTTGTATTCATCAGGGAACACAGGTACACTTTATATAGGCTAGCTAGTGTAGTATGAAACCAAAACTAAATCCTTTCATGCTACACATATTCAAAGGCTAGCATTAATGACTAAACGTAGGCAAACAAAGTCAAACAATGTCTATTAACGTAGACCAACGCAGTCAACAATGACTGTTACATGTATGCGTGCTTATCCTTTCTAGAGTCTGGTGGTGAACCGCCTGTGTCATCGAAAGCATATATGGAGTTGGAGGACTGGAATCGGGAGCATACCTGCAAGGATATTCCCAACAACCACTAGGGACGCACGACGGGGGTTAAGGTGCACCGACACACTCGGACCGTACGTGCACCCGACCTGCCGTGTAGCTTCATTTTATATTTTATTCCCTAGGCTTAAAAGTTTGCTCTTCCTCTCTGTTTTCTCTTCCTTAGGCTTAAAAGTTTTATATTTTACAATTTTTTTACATATGTAATATGACATAGGATATATCACTCGATAGTTTTGCAAAAATAAAAGAGGAGAAATATGTATATCCCATGCAACTACGTAAATCCACACCAATTAATTAGCTAGTTATTTTTTAAGATGAAAAAAATTATTATCTTTTCTGAGTGAGGTGGCTAGGGTAGATGATGTGGCATATAGCTTATGTGCCATGCCAATGTGGATGTCCTACCCAAACTAAGGATGAAAGTGAAACGGTTGTGTGAAGTTTAGGGACTAAATAATTGACCCATTTGAAAGTTAATGGACCAAACTAAGTTTTGATTGAGAATTTGAGGATAAAGTTGAGTATTGTGCCAACTCTAAATGAGCCAAGCTTGAGCTTGCGAGCATGATGAGCTCAAGATCGAAAAGCTTGAGTAAGCTTATTTATTGTTGTCATCTATGATATGTACATATGACTAACTAAACTATATAATTCTATTAAAAATGTTTTATGGGACACAATTTTTATATATGATGTGCAACATCGTCCACCTTCCTACTCCATTAGTTGTGAACCTAAATTTAGTATATTCTATCTTATACACATGAACTCTTGGCTCGACTCGAGATCGAATCGGTGTTTTATCAAACTCAAGCTTAGAAAGACAAGCTCACTCAAGTTCGACTCTTTGACAACCCTAGATGCAATTAAAGTGTTGGTGCAATCGTGTAATCAACGATTTTCATCTGTTGGATCTACATCTTACTATTACTACATCATTTCATTTAACCCCTTCCATGACCACCACCCCTCACCTGGTGGAGGGGGTTAAATCAAAAGATTCAACTACCGTAATGTCGATCGATCCAACGGTTGAAGATGGTTGATTGCACGATTGCACCAAATATCTGATTACATTCTAGTTGAACCCAACTCTAAAACAGGAAATCTTTTGACATAGATTAATCCATTCATGATGTTTTTCTCTTCTTGTTTTGTGATGTTTTATTTTTTCTTGATTCGTGATGTTGTTTTTTTTGTTTTGTACTTCCTCCTTCCTATATTACTTGTCGTTAATAATTAGCACAAGTTTTCTTGTTCAAAAATAAACTAAAAAACTTGTTCCAATGACAAGTAATATAGGAAGGATGGATTAATGTTTTATGATAATGAACTCAATATTGTTTGTCCGTTCCATTTGTTATTTTGTTTTTTATCTACTGTTTAGTGAACTATCTATTCTATCTGTATTATCTGTTAATGAACGACCCTACACACCGTCCCTAGCCTCTAAATGTCCTGTAAGATACTTTAGCCATTGAAGTGCCAGGAGATCGCCCGCAGAAGGGTCTATAAAGCGGTCTATAAAGTAGTATAGTAACACGAAAACACAACAGGTAACATTGACTGGAATGAAAAGTGGAGACAATGAACAGAGAGAAAAGAAAAGAAAGGACGAGAAAAATGATAGAAAAAGATAGGTAGTACTCCAATGTACCATTAGCCGTATGCCCCTATACACGGTGTCATCATTACCACTACTCCTATACACGACAGAAGTTACTACCATTGCTTGAAGCAAGTGTTGCAAACTAGATGTACCGATTAGTTTATTTTGTGTTTTTTGGCGATTATGTAATAGCTAGTTTTTTCGATTAGCGAAGACTGGAATGAAAAGTGGAGACAATAAACAGACAGAAAAGAAAAGAAAGGACGAGAAAAATGTTAGAAAAAGATAGATAGTACGTACGAATTAATGTGAAAGAGCGTGGAGAACCAAACTGTAAAATAGGAAAAGTTTGGCGCAGATTACTGTTAAACATAGTATGTTATCTCTATTGATAACATGATATTATTCTTGTGCTGTTGTTGAAAATAGAGCGGTTCCATTACTTCACGTGTCCCATCAGTGCATGCAGAGAGGCGTGGGTCCGATAGGATGTGTTGTTCACATTCAGCCACCCTTAATGCACCTGCAGTACTGCAGAGGATGTGAATCCGCCACTGCCAGAAGCCGAATCATCACTACGCGCGACTGCCATCAGTATGCACGGAGAACACGATGGCGTGTGTCTTTATATACCGTCTCTATCGTCTTCTCCGCGCGTACTCTATAATGACACATCACCGTCTTCTCCGCACGTACTCTAGCTTTCTTTTTGTCTCCGCTGTGCACACCCTCATTGGTTCACTTCACAACACGATGACGCCAAGGCCTATGGAGTTGCCGTTCACGAACGATATTTTGGTCGAGATCTCGGGGCGCCTCGTCACAAGCTCACTGCGACCCTTGGACGACCTCTCCAGTCTACATGCCACCTGTAAAGCCATGCATGCGGCGTGCCGAGATGGCGTCGTGGGCAGGCGCGTGGCACTGGAGCGGGAGACCTGGAGGATGTGGCGCGACCCAGGGCACTATAAAGCCCTCGTGGAGAACCTGGCCATTATCAGCCACCCTTGTGCATGCTACGTCATTGGGCTCAAGCTCATCTTCGCGGTCGATCACACACAACAGGGTACCAAGTTTCTTGCCCTGGCGGCTGGGGCCGTGAATGTGACCTAGAGGGGTGAATAGGCCTTTTTGATTTTCTGTTGGAACCTGCAACACTTAACAACCAGATCCAATATCGAGATATCGGACTAGTCCGGTCGAGTGCGAACTAGTCCGGTGTGTACCGACTAGGTTTATCAAATCTGATCAATTATCTTGATCCTAGGATGTATGCAGCGGAAATATACTTTTAATTGATGTGTTACACAATTATGAACTAGGATGTACCACAAGTTAATCTTATATTCAATGTTACAACGCAAAGAGAACAAGATTGGTTGAAACCCTAGATATGTATGAAGTGTAAGAACAATGTGCGCAAAGAAAGAACACAAGCACTTTATCCCGTGGTTCGGTTCCCATAGAGGCAACCTACATCCACGTTGAGGAGTCCACAAGAGGACCGGGTCTTCTCCAACCCTACCCTCGTCAGATCACCATGGAGGCCAATCCTCTTCACTTAATCACAAAAGGGAAAATAACCATATTTAAGGGGCCTTCTCACACGTTGAGGGCTCCCCAAGATTACAACAAGAACACCACCAAGAGCACACTCGTAAGATCACAATGAAAATCACAGGATTTTGTTAGGGAATCAAACCAAGAGCTCAATGATTGATGAACCGTGTCTCTCTAATGATCCAAAGTGTATTCTCAAGGGATTGATCTTTGTTGCATTTGATTTCATAGAGATAGGTATTTTCGAGGCTCTTGGGAGGTGTGACGGCACAAGGGGTCGAGTATTGTTGAAAGATGGGTCATGTACACCTATTTATATGGGGTTCCCAAAAGTAGCCGTTAGGGTTTAGAAAGATCGGACTAGTCTGTGGTGGACACCGGACTAGTCCGGTGTGCTGCGTGTAGCAAACCCTAAGTGTCCTGAAATATTGGACTAGTCCGACTGAAAGCGGACTTGTCCGATTTTGGTTCTGGAAATCTTCGGACTAGTCCGATGGATATCGGACTTGTCTGGAAAAGTGAAACCCTAAGTGAATTTGGGGACAAGTCCGCACTTGGAGGACTTGCCCGCTTTAGGTTAGAGGGTTTTTCGGACTAGTCCGTGGTAATATCGGACTTCTCCGATTGACATCAGAAAGATATCGTACTAGTCCGGTGTGTGATCGGACTTGTCCAATTTTATGCAACTTGTGAAGTGTTTGGAGGACTAGTCCACACTGGGGAGGACTAGTCCAATTCTAGTCAGAGAGATATCGGACTTGTTTGATCTTGTGCAAAAAGATATCGGACTAGTCTGTGGTCAGTCGGACTAGTCCAGTCCTGTATAAATATGTGCAATGTGTGTGATTATTTGTGCTTGAGCTCTTGGGGTGTGATAGGAAGTTTAGGCCCGATCTTCCGAAAGGTAATAGATAAGTCGATTGATGTGGAGATCTCGACGTTGATGATCCGAGGCTCTCGAGTAGAACACGAACAGCCCCTGCAATCACTACATCACCGCTCTATTGGTTATCAACCATGCTTCAACGATTGACCTCGCCAAGAAGGCTAATCCCTGCAAGTGCAACCGAGAACACAAGAAATAACATAGAAGACACGATCTGAAATCGCGAAGTTGGGGTTTCACAAATCGTAGAACGGCGATATTATTGATCTAAGCAAAACCCAATGGTTCATGGCGGCTACTATGGAGTATATATAGGTGGGAGGACGTCCAAGGGGGTGTTGGGGTCGTGACCTAACCCTAACACACAAAAATAATAGACTTAGACTTGATACAAGGCCCAATGGCCCAATACGGTGGCGCAGCACCCTGACAGATTCTGAACTCGATTTTGTTTCAACGATTCCAGTCGACTCCAAAAGAATTTTGGCATGTGACCAGTTCTATTGGAAAGGCGATCCTCTCCCCTTTCCGTGCATATGTAGAACGTCCAAAACGGAGTTTGTATGCGTCCTGAGCGTCCATTTTAGTGCGTACTGCTCCTGGACTCCAAGTTGGACACGATTTTGAGTTTGACTCGGTTTCCATATTCTTTGAACGAATTCTCTGGTCCTACACATCCCTAATACTTCCTCCAAGTACTCCTTGAACCTCTCCATGGATACTCTGAAATTAATTGTTGTGTATGAACTCTATTGATTGCATCTTGTATGTTCAATGGAGTGTTGTTTGTATCCATAGAAGTGATGTCCTCATCATCCTCCCCTTCTTGAATTGGAGTCGTCCTCGACTCAAGTTCATCTTCTATCATGTGTGGGTCCATATGTGCAATGCCATCAAATCTTGTTGTAAGCATGAAAGGAGGAGGCCGAGGTGGTGGACGACATAGTGCACCATCTTGATCTTGTCCAAACAAGAGCGCACATTCACTTGAGCCAGGATCCCAAACAAATAAACTTTGTACCATATTTGTAGGTGCAATGATAATGTGCATGATCTCGTCATTCTCCCCTTTTTTATGACAAGCCGTCCTCGGCTTGCTCGTATGTCCAGGAAAAAGGATTGCTTTGGGGGTAAAATGAACACTGTCCATATTGCACAACCGTAGCGAACAATGCTTCTCTTTTATTTGTTGTTCCCGCTACAAGAAAAAAATACTAGAAAAACTTGAGGAAACATTATTAGCATTAGTGCATTCATTTACTTTAGGATGTTGTTGCAGCACACAAGGAGTTTTCTCATTTGAACAAATGTAAACTTTATGCACCATAAACACACCACTATGTTCATATTTGCCTATTGCATGAAAAATATTTCTACTTAACAAAGGCAATTTAGATTGGGAAAATAATCTCTTCTCTACTATATCAAGATCACAAAGAGTGTCAAATTCAATATAACCCAAAGTATTTAGAGAAGATAAAAATTTCAGCTCATCATTTTCAGCAGTAGCGGTGATCAAATTATGAATTTCAGCACAAGTAGGTGAATCCAAAGCACAATCATCTAGTACATTAACTTGTTTTTGCGTAGGTATAATAGAGTTATCAGCACACAACTCTTTCTTAGCGCAACGATCAGCAGGAAAATCAACATGTGACAATGGTGTATACATAAACGATTCTATTAGTTGCTCCTCGAAAATAGCATGATTGATGGAAAAATTCAGAACATCCAAAAACTTCTCACCTTCTGTATTTGTAGAATGTTTTGCCTTATCATATTCAGCAGCGATTTCAAGTGCATTATGAGTTGATCCATCTAAAATTTCACAAGTGTTGTCGAAAGCCTCGTTCTCTTTTGTATCATATATATTATTTTCTATATTGTCCTGCAAAATGTTAGACACAAAAGGAGGTACAACAAGAAATTTCTCCTCAAATTGTTGCACTTCATCTTTGCAATTAGATACATTCATAAAAGTTTCTCACATATAAATTTTCATATCCTTCCATGTTCGAGGTTTTTCTAAATTATTTAAATTGTTCCACCAAGTTAATGCACAACCTACTAATGAACTTGCAACATTTCTAATCTTTCTCCTCTCACACATATGACATTGTCCAAAAAATTTATCCACCTCTATTTCCCAAGTAATATATTCATCATAACCAAAACCATCATAAGAAGGAAGAGATGGGAGAATGTAATTACTTTTTATGGAAGGTGTTGTAAAGGTGGTCTGAATGTCATGTGAAACCTTGGTTGATGTTTGATTTTTAGTGAGCAACTCCATCGCCGTCTTCATCATGTCCATCATCTTAGCATATAATGCATGATTCTTGCTTTTACCTAACATTGTTAGTAGCAAACAGAAGACAACAAAAAAAATATGTTATCCCTATCAACTACAAAAGATAATGGCAAAGTGGAAGTGGAATCACACACTCTCAAGCATCTTACCACGCTCTTACAAGTGTTCTTACCGACACTGCAGGTGGCAAACGGTGTCCGGTATGAAGAAACCAATGAAGCGTGGGATGATTGCAAAGGTGTATCGATTCTGCTCAAGAGTAAGGTGTAGCTTGGATGGCACTTTATATGTAGCAAGGATTAGCAACAATGAAAATCAGATATTAAAGTTGAATAAGTGTCCAAAGTACTTTTCAAAGTTGCTGGCCTAAATGTGTTCCTAGTAGTTGAAGCTAGCAAGACATGAGACAAAACTAGATGACACAAAGAATGCAAGCACTTCTGTTTTTTTTTGCTATTTTTTTTCTTTTTTTGTGCGGCTTTTGTTTCTTGTTTTGCACTTGCGTTTTTCTTTTTTTTTCTTTTTTTTCAGAATGTGCTGCAAGGGAAGAACACAATGAAAATCAATCAAAGATATCTCGTGGCTCTGTCACAGATTTTCTGATCAATCGTCCAAGGACAAATAGGCATACTTAGAGGCTCCAAATAGGAAATCTAACAAGAGCAAGATTGTAGATATATCTCTCCTCTTTAATTTCAATATATGGAAGACCTATTTTTGGAAAAGAACAATAGGAGATATTGCCCCTGAAATACAGACTATTCAGAATTTTTAGGTCAATAACAGATTGAGATCTAATGCAATTTAAACATCGATAAATATATTTTCTGGAAAAATGATGAATATGAAAGTTATAGAACACTTCTTAAGCTTTCCATAAAGTACAAGAACACCAAAATCCGAGGTTTTATATGCGAGATATGATGAAAATACCCAACTGGACAGAGGTGAATCTAATCTGGACGTGATGACGTGATTCAAAAGGATGAATCACACAATGCAAAACTCAAACTAAGACCAAAAACACGTTCTAAACCAGCAATATGACTCAACCACGGATACAAACTCAACAAAACAAAACTGAATAACAAAATTGCAAAGGCTCAAATGTGGTTTGGACAAAGTAATGAACAGATCTACTAAACTGCAAGTTCTTTTGTGGCTTTTTTGTGGACTCTAGGTATGAAAAACAAAACTAATGTAATGGATAGATGAATTACCTAACAGGCAACCTGGAAATCTGATACCAATTGATAGGAAGTTTAGGCCTGATCTTTTGAAAGATAATAGATAAGTCGATTGATGTGGAGATCTCGACGTTGATGATCCGAGGCTCTCGAGTAGAACACGATCAGCCCCTGCAATCACTACACCACCGCTCCGTTGGTTATCAACCGTGCTTCAAACGATTGACCTCGCCAAGAAGGCTAATCCCTGCAAGTGCAACCGAGAACACAAGCAAGAACATAGAAGACACGATCTGAAATCGCGAAGTTGGGGCTTCACAAACCATAGGACGGCGATATTATTGATCTAAGCAAAACCCAATTGTTCATGGTGGCTACTATGGATTATATATAGGTGGAAGGACGTCCAAGGGGGTGTCGGGGTTGTGACCTAAACCTAACACACGAAAATAATAGACTTAGACTTGATACAAGGCCCAATGGCCCAATACGGTGGCGTAGCACCCTGACAGATTCTGAACTCGATTTTGTTTCAACAATTCCAGTCGACTCCAAAGAATTTTGGCATGGGACCAGTGATATTTGAAAGGTTATCCTCTCCCCTTTCCGTGCATATGTAGAACGTCCAAAACGGAGTTTGTATGCATCCTGGGCGTCCGTTTTAGTGCGTACTACTCCTGGACTCCGAGTTGGACACGATTTTGAGTTTGGCTCGGTTTCCATCTTCTTTGAACGAATTCTCTGGTCCTCCACGTCCCTAATACTTCCTCCAAGTACTCCTTGAACCTCTCCATGGATCCTCTGAAATTAATTGTTGTGTATGAACTCTATTGATTGCATCTTGTATGTTCAATGGAGTGTTGTTTGTATCCATAGAAGTGATGTCCTCATCAAGGTGTGTTTCCTTAATACACTCCATACACAATGATCTACTACAGTTGTTTCTTGAGCTCTTTTCCGCATTGTTCCTCATTCTCCTTTCTTTTTGGCACCTTGCTCATTTTCTCATTAGAACCTGTGCTCATGTCAACAAAGTGGTTAGGATCTCATTTGCTTGTCATAAATCATCCACAACCCACAAGGGATTCCTGGATGCACTTTTAGTCTCCCCTTTTTTGTGATTAATAACAACCAATTGAGATTTCACACAATATGATAAAAAGTTGAGATCAAAAAGTGTGCACATATGAGTTTAAAACACATTAAGCAATGAAAACATGATTTATATGTGCACTCTTTATGGTGGGATGCAGAACTAAGTGTATACGAACAATAATCATTATGAGCATGTCATAATTGACATCAACATGCTAACGACAAGCATATATGTCATTCTTAGAGCAAAATCACAGATTTCATCAATATCTTCACAAACAGTTCAAAGCATTGCATCACAAGACCAATAGTATTAAAATAGCATATTAAAAGTTTTACAACCCACAAATCGACAAAAGACACAAAAAGAGAGAGCTCTCCTCGCATCCTACAGCTAAAGCCTAAAACTCTAACACTCCACCTCAATCTCTCCCCCTTTGGCATCAAGACGCCGAAAAGAAGGAGAGGAGGGACCTAGGGTGTTCAAGCCTAGCTATCGGTCCTCTCGTCATCTTCATCTTCATTTTCCAGCTGATGAGAAAGTGGAGGAGGAACAGAGCCACTCGAGTCCCCAATGCCAAAATAGGCAAGCTCGGAATGAGTCAAGGGCCCAAGCTCTGTGAAGTCAGAATCAGAATCTTCAGAGATTACTGGAGATCCAATGGGCTCGATCTCCAGTTTTTGGCAAATTTGCTTCACATTGTCTTAGACATATCTCATGTCAGCCTTTCTTCTCTTGTTGAGCTTGTGGGCTTTCACCTCAGCCTTTTTTGACCGGACTTGTACGTACCAGGACCAAACTAGTCTGGTGTTCAACCTCTAAAACCCAAACTATGAGACAAATGTTGATTTCTAATGCATAACTAGCTTAGCATCAATGTAATACATCAATGAAGCATGTATATGGAAAAAAGGAACCAAGCTAGTTGACCACAAACGAAGAAAATAGCAATTTCCAGGGTTTGGGATGAGATTTTACCGAAATTTCTTGATTCTCGGAGATGTAGGGGTTGAAGGATCGGACAAGTCCGTGGTCTTCAATCCCTATGCGAAGAAGGTTGATTTCCACCCAAACTTGCAAAGTTTTGATGGAGGAAACGCCAAATCGCCTTGGGGAGCTCGAGCGTGGAGAGAGAAAGTTTGAGGCAAGTGCGGGGCGAGGAAGATTAGGGTTCGGTGGCGACTAGGGTTATGGATACGAAAAATCGGACAATTCCGAAAATAATCGGACTAGTCCGAACTTTTCCGAAGACTATATCGGACTAGTCCGGGGTCTGTCGGACTAGTCCGGCCTAACCGTCACACTGCGAACTAGTCTGCACGGGCGCAATAGTCCGGGCAACCACGGACTAGTCCGTGGTCACCAGGAAAGAAATGCTGAACCATTCGTATAAATTCGAAGGTACTTATTAAGAAAATAGGGAGGCGAATCAAATCAAATAATCTTGATGAATATGATCTGTAATCATACAACAATCAAGCAATGATCATAACTTACCAAGATCTAGCAATTGACATAGTTTTTCGAAAAAATTGAGAGAGAGATGATTTTCACAACACAATCAATGAATTTTGAAGATAGCATTCAGGTATACAAGATTTCAAGCCACACTCCGAGCATCAAGGATATTTGGTTCATTTTGGAGCTCGCAAAAGCGTTTTTCATCAAGTGGCTTGGTGAATGTATCGGCTAGTTGCTTTTCGGTATTGACATGTGAAATGGCTATATCTCCCATCATTGAATGGTCTCTCAAAAAGTGATGTCGGATGTCTATGTGTTTGGTCCTAGATTGGTCAACAGGATTATATGCAATTTTAGTGGCACTCTCATTATCACAAAGAAGTGGAATACGACTCATATTGTAACCGCAATCCCTTAGAGTTTGTCGCATCCAAAGGAAATGTGCACAACAACTCCCGGCAGCAACATACTGCGTTTCGGCCGTGGATAAGGCAATGGAGTTTTGTTTCATGGAGGACCAAGAAACTAGGGATCTCCCTAGGAATTGACATGTGCCGGAGGTACTTTTTCTGTCTACTTTGCATCCAGCATAATCTGCGTCGGAGTAACCAATGAGATTGAATTTGGAACCTTTGGGGTAACAAAGGCCTAGGTTGGGTGTATGAACTAAATACCGCAAGATTCTCTTAACAGCAGTCAAACGACACTCTTTTGGGTTGGCTTGAAACCTTGCACACAAGCATACACTCAACATAATATCTGGCCTAGATGCACATAAATAGAGTAGAGATCCAATCATGGAGTGATATACCTTTTGATCGACGTTAGGTCCATCTTCATTGAGATCCAAGTGGCCATTCGTTGCCATGGGAGTCTTTATAGGCTTCGCCTTGTCCATTCCAAACTTGTTGAGTATATATTGAGTGTACTTAGTTTGGATTATGAACGTCCCTTCCTTTTGTTGCCTCACTTGGAATCCCAAGAAGTACTTTAGCTCTCCCATCATAGACATCTCAAACCTATATGTCATAATCTTACTAAATTCTTCACAAAAAGATTTGTTAGTTGAACCAAAGATAATATCATCAACATAAATCTAACAAATAAAAAGATCATTGTCCAAGTTCTTTGTACAATGTATAGTCTGGTTTATTGATTTTAAAACCATTTTCAACTAGGAAAACTCTAAGGCACTCATACCAAGCTCTAGGAGCTTGCTTGAGGCCGTAGAGAGCCTTACGCAATTTAAATACGTGGTCAGGGAACTCTTCATCTTCAAACCCGGGGGGTTGCTCCACATACACCTCCTCCTTGATTGGTCCGTTGAGGAAGGCGCTTTTCACATCCATTTGATAGAGCTTGAAATCATGGTGTGTATCATATGCAAGTAATATTCTAATACACTCAAGTCTAGCTACGGGAGAAAAGGTCTCATCGAAATCCAAACCTTCGACTTGTGAATACCCTTTGGCCACAAGTCGTGCCTTGTTCCTTGTCACCACCCCGTGTTTGTCTTGTTTGTTGCGGAAGACCCATTTGGTGCCGACAACATTGAATTTGGGTCTTTCGACTAGTTCCCGTACTTCATTCCGTTTGAAATTGTTGAGTTCTTCTTGCATGGCCACTACCCAATTCAGATCCTTCAACGCATCCTCAACCCTACGCGGTTCCAAAAAGGATACAAATGAATAATGCTCACAAAAATTAGCTATGCGAGATCTAGTAGTTACTCCCTTTTGGATGTCCTGATGATGTTGTCGATTGGGTGATCCCTTTGAACGCATTGGTGTACTCTTGGTTGTGGCACTTGTTGTATTGAATCTTCATGATCATCTTCTTCTCCCCCTAAATGGTTGCCCTCATTGACTTGTTGATCAGTTTCGTCTTCTTGAGGTTGATCTTGTATGGAAGCTCCCCCTTGATCATTGGCCTCCTCTTGTGGTTCATTTTCCTCATGCACATGTAGAGGTCGCTCTTGTGGTCGAACATTGCCTAACGCTGTTCTTCTCAATGCTTGACAAGGAGCATCTTCTCTATCTAGCACACATGGGTCAACTTGCTCCTTTTGGGAGCCATTTGTTTCATTGAACACTACGTCACGTGCTACTTCAACAAGTTCGGAGGTCTTGTTGAAGACACGATAGGCGTAAGTGTTCGAATCATAACCAAGCAAGAAACCTTCATCGGACTTCGAAGCAAACTTTGAAGTCCTAGGCTTCTTGTTCAAATTATAGCATTTGGAACCGAAAACTCGAAAGTATCAAATATTAGGCTTGTTACTGGTGAGTAACTCATAGGATGTCTTCTTGAGTAGTAGATGGAGATAGACTTTATTTATGGTGTGGCAAGCGGTGTTAACTGCTTCCGCCCAAAATCAATCCGAGGTCTTGTACTCATCGAGCATTGTTCTCGACATCTCTATGAGGGTTCAGTTCTTCCTTTCGGCAACTCTGTTTTGTTGAGGGGAGTAAGGTGCTGAAAATTCATGCTTTATGCCTTCTTCATCTAGGTACTCCTCAACCTGTGTGTTCTTGAACTCCGTGCTATCGTCGCTTTGAATGTTCTTGATCGTCAATGAAAACTCATTTTGAGCACGCTTGAAAAACTTCTTGAGTGTTCCTTCTATTTCTGACTTATCATGTATAAAGAAAACCCACGTGAAGCAAGAAAAATCATCAAAAATTACTAAACCATATTTTTTACCGCCGATGCTTATGTAAGCAATTGGACCGAATAAGTCCATGTGATGTAGCTCGAGCGGTCTTGTTGTAGTCATGACGTTCTTAGCGGGATGGGGTGCTCCAACTTGCTTCCCGGCTTGGCACGCGCTACAAGGCCTGTCTTTCTCAAAAACAACATCCTTCAAACCTCGGATGTGATCGCCCCTGAGGAGCTTTTGAAGATTCCTCATACCAACATGCGCTAGCCGTCTATGCCACAGCCAACCCATGTTGGTCTTTGTAATCAAGCTTGTGTAAAGTTCAACTTTATCTTTGTTGAAGTCAACAAGGTAAAGCTTTCCCTTTAACATACCCTTGAATGCAATGGAACCATCACTCCTCCTAGAGACGGTCACACCCTCATTCGTGAACAAGCAATTATAGCCTTTGTCACATAATTGAGATATGGACAACAGGTTATAATCTAAGGAATCAACATGTAATACATGAGAAAGAGTATGCTGAGATGATATGGCAATTTTACCGGTACCGAGCATCTTTCCTTGACTATTGTCTCCAAAATAGATGCCCTCTCTTGGATTATCATTTTCCTCATACACAACGAACATCCTTCTTTCTTCGGTCATGTGGTTGGTGCAGCCACTTTCTAGCACCCATCTAGATCCACCAGAGGAATAGGCCTACAAAAACAAATTATGCCTTGGTTTTAGGTACCCAAGCTTGCTTGGGTCCTTTTAGGTTAGTCACAAGGGATTTAGGCACCCACACATGAGACTTGGTGTTCCCATGGCGTGGCCCAACAAAATGAGCATAAATCTTACCAAAATTACTTTTCATTAAAAGATAAGATGCATCAAAGGTTCTAAAAAGCAACTATTGTTGTTTATATACAGGACTAGTCCGGGAGATCAGACTTGTCCGAGTCTCGACCGGACTAGTCCGGTGATCATGTGTGTTGGATGCGTTAACTCTAGATTTTCCAGTTTGAGAGGGTCTTCCCTTTACGAAGGTAATGCTTTCCTTGTTATTCTTATGGCTCCTAGCATTTTGCTTTCCACCATAGGAATACCCAATGCCATATTTGACATTAGGAGGTCTTGTGGTCAAGTATGCACTACTTGCATATTTGACCTTCTCCTTGTGAAATATGCCACTTTGGGCAGGATGCTTATCCTTAGTAGAGGTTGACTTGTCTTTGAAGCTGGTGTCAACTTTACCACATGCACAAGTAGAAGTAGTTTCAGTTTCAAGGGGTTGAGAAGGTGAGCTTGAAGATGATGAAGGGTCACCTTGCTTGAGTGACTCCACTTGTACTTCAAGGATCTTGTTAACCTTGATTAAGTTAGCAAGTTTGTCCTTGGTTGTAGCATTTGAGTCGCTTAACTCCAAGCAAGCTTCCTTGCTTGAAGCTAGCTCAAGCTCTAGTGACTTGCTTCGCTCCTTTTCAAGTTCTAGAAGCATGTCAAGTTCAACATATTCCACCTTTTGGGAGATAATCATGTCTTCTTGATTATGTATCAACTTCTCCTTCTCAACAAGTTGATCAAGTAAAAATTTCATTTTTGCAGTTGTTTTCTTGTCTAAGCCGATGAGCATATCTTCATTATCACTAGCAATTTCACTATCACTAGAATAGGAATGTACGAAAGAGGGTTTGGTTGTTACCTTGCGTTTACCTTCCTTTGCGATGAGGAAAGTGTCGTTCCCCTTCCATGCGCCGAGAGTAGGGAAGAGAGTGGACTTCTTGGATGTCTTCTTGATGGCTGTGCTAGCCATCTATTCTTCTTCTTCGGATGATGACTCATCATTTGAGTCCCACTCTTTCCCTATATGTCATTGTTCAGCTTGTTTCTTCTTCTTTAAGAATTTCTTTGGTTGATGCTTTGTTTCCTTGGTCTTCTTCTTGTTTTCTTCATATGGGAATCAACTATAAAGCGGCTATACTCACCACAGTTATAGCATGCCCGCCTCATCTTTGGTTTTGATCTTTCCTTGTACTTTCCTTCACTTGATTTAGACCTTTGTCTTTTCTTCATCATTCTTTTGAATTTCATCATAAACAGTATCATGCCATCTTCATCCAAGTGACTGCTCTCATCATCGCCGTCTTCTTCTAGTTGAGCTTCTCGAGCATCTTTAGACAAGGGCTTGAGTGTGGACTTCAATGCGACCCCTTTCTTCTTTGCTGAGGTGAGATCGGCAATCTTCTTAACGTGTTTGGCTTGCTTTTCCATCATCTCAAAGTTCATGATTTTCCCAAGTAGCTCAAACGGGTTCATCTTCTTGTATCCGAGGCTTTGTCGTATCATCGAGCACAAGGTGACACTGCAAGGCATGAACTCTCTAAGAATGAGCTTCACCACCTCGTGTCCGTTTCACTTCTTTCTTCCGTATGCTCGCACCTTGTTGATGAGCGTCTTTAGTCGGTTGTACATATCTTGTGGCGACTCGTCTTCTTCGATGGTAAATCTTCCCAACTCTACTTCAATCATCTCGATCTTTGCTTCACGCACATGACGATCGCCTTCATGTGCGATTTGCAATGTATCCCATATCTCCTTTGCGATCTCGAGTCCATCCATTTTTGTGAACTCATCCCAACTTAGTGATGAGGTGATGACTGCAGCAGCTTGGGCATTTCGATGGATTGCTTGCTCTTGGCTAGGTGTGAGCTTCTCATCATCATCGGGGATATCTATTCCTGTACATACAATATGCCACAAACTTGGATTGAGAGAAATCAGGTGCATTTCATGTTCTGCCTCCACATTGAGTACTCATTGCCATCAAAATGTTGTACCGACTACTCCCCTTCTTCTTCTTCTTCTTCTTCTTCTTCTTCTTCTTCTTCTTCTTCTTCTTCTTCTTCTTCTTCTTCTTCTTCTTCTTCTTCTTCTTCTTCTTCTTCTTCTTCTTCTTCTTCTTCTTCTTCTTCTTCTTCTTCTTCTTCTTCTTCTTCTTCTTCTTCTTCTTCTTCTTCTTCTTCTTCTTCTTCTTCTTCTTCTTCTTCTTCTTCTTCTTCTTCTTCTTCTTCTTCTTCTTCTTCTTCTTCTTCTTCTTTTTCTTCTTCTTCTTCTTCTTCTTCTTCTTCTTCTTCTTCTTCTTCTTCTTCTTCTTCTTCTTCTTCTTCTTCTTCTTCTTCTTCTTCTTCTTCTTCTTCTTCTTCTTCTTCTTCTTCTTCTTCTTCTTCTTCTTCTTCTTCTTCTTCTTCTTCTTCTTCTTCTTCTTCAATCTTTACCTAACAACCAGATCAAATCTCGAGATATCGGACTAGTCCGGTCGAGTGCGGACTAGTCCAGTGTGTACCGACTAGGTTTATCAATCTGATCGATTATCTTGATCCTAGGATGTATGCAGCTGAAATATACTTTTAATTGAAGTGTTACACAATTATGAACTATGATGTACCGCAAGTTAATCTTATATTCAATGTTTCAACGCAAAGAGAATAAGATTGGTTGAAACCCTAGATATTTATGAAGTGTAAGAACAATGTGCGCAAAGAAAGAACACAAGCACTTTATCCCATGGTTCAGTTCCAACAGAGGCAACCTACATCCACGTTAAGGAGTCCACAAAAGGACCGGGTCTTCTCCAACGCTACCCTCGTCGGATCGCCACGGAGGCCAATCCTCTTCACTTAATCACAAAGGGCAAATAACCAAATTCAAGGGGCCTTCTACACGTTGAGGGCTACCCAAGATTACAACAAGAACACCACAAAGAACACACTCGTAAGATCACAATGAACATAACAGGAGTGTGTTAGGGAATCAAACCAAGAGCTCAATGAGTGATTAACTGTGTTTCTCCAATGATCCAAAGTGTATCCTCAAGGGATTGATCTTTGTTGCGTTTGATTTCATTGAGAGAGGTGTTTTCTAGGTTCTTGGGAGGTGTGACGGCGCAGGGGGTCGAGTATTTTTGAAAGATTGGCCGTGGACACCTATTTTATATTGGGTTCCCAAAAGTAACCGTTAGGGTTTAGAAAGATCGGACTAGTCCATGGTGGACACCAGACTAGTCCCGTGTGCTGCGTGTAGCAAACCCTAAGTGTCCCAAAATATCGGACTAGTCCGGATGAAAGCGGACATGTATGATTTTGGTTCTGGAAATCTTCGGACTAGTCTGATGGATATCGAACTTGTCCGGAAAAGTGAAACCCTAAGTGAATTTGGGGACAAGTCCGCACTTGGAGGACTTGTCTGATTTAGGTCGGAGGGTTTTTTGGACTAGTCGGTGCTAATATCGGACTTGTCCAATTGACATCAGAAAGATATCGGACTAGTCCGGTGTTTGATTGGACTTGTCCGATTTTGTGCAATTTGTGAAGTGTTTGGAGGACGAGTCCGCACTGGGGAGGACTAGTCCGATTCTAGTCAGAGAGATATCGGACTAGTCCGTGATGATATCGGACTTGTCTGATCTTGTGCAGAAAAATATCGGACTAGTCCGTGGTCAGTCGGACTAGTCCGATCCTGTACAAATATGTGCAATGTGTGTGATTATTTGTGCTTGAGCTCTTGGGGTGTGTTTCCTTAATACACTCCATACGTAATGATCTACTACACTTGTTACTTGAGCTCTTTTCCGCATTGTTCCTCATTCTCCTTTCTTTTTGGCACCTTTCTCATTTTCTCATTAGAACCTGTGCTCATCTCAACAAAGTGGTTAGGATCTCATTTTCTTGTCATAAATCATCCAAAACCAAAAAGGGATTCCTAGATGCACTTTAAGGCCAGCCACATGGAGGAGGCCTACGTCCTTGGCCTCCTCTGCTACAACGTCGACCGCTGGGCCCGCAACACCATCGAGTATATCCGGCAGGTCGAAGGTGAGGTCGACATTGCTGTGAAAGTGGTTGGGTCTGTCGCCATTATGCGGAACAACATTTAGTGCAGACGGTGTCGGATTCAAGCCCTGGCAGAAATCGGTAATCAGTCTTGGGCGCATCTGCGCCTGCCTCTGAGACCGGCGATGGTGTCGCTGCCCCACAAGGAGGTTGACCTGTGCATGGCTGCCGGCTGCGGGAATCAAGGGTGGAGCAGCTGCCGGGTCTTCCGTAGTGAAGACTGTAGGATTAGACATGAGCATTTTGCATTTTGCCATGCGGTGTTATCCGGTATACTTATAAGGCTGTGATGTTGTTCCTTATTTCATGATGTCCCTTTTCTTGTTTTGTAGTAATGTTTTATTTTGATGAACTCAATGTTGTTTGTCTGTTCCATCTGTTATTTTTTTCTATTTTTTTAGTGAACTATCTGTTCTATCTGTATTCTCTATTAGTGAACGACCCTCCATACTGCCGGTAGCCTCTAAAATGGCCGGTACAGTACTTTAGCTGCTGGAGGTGCCAGAGGAGATCGCCCGTAGAGGGACCTGCAAAGCGGTCTGTAAAGTAGTATATAGTACTAGTACGTAGTAACAGGAAAACACAACAGGTAGCAAAGACTGGAAAGAAAAGTGGAGACAATGAACAAATAGAAAAGTAAAGAAAGGATGAGAAAAATGTTAGAAAAAAGATAGGTAGTACATACGAATTAATGTGAAATAGCGTGGAGAACCAAACTATAAAACAGGAAAAAAATCGCAGATTACTTTAGTCTTAGGCTGTGTTTGAGAACACAGTTTTTAACATCAAAGTTTTTGTACACCACGGTTTTTAAGATGTCATGACAATATCAAAGTATTTCCATACCACGGTTTTGTAATACTGCAGTTTTGAAATACATAAGACTATTTGGGAGCAAAGTAGCAAGCATCAACAGGAAGCAAGTAGAGAAAAACTTTGGTTCGTACCAAAGTTTTCTATACACCAAAAATACTGTAGTTTAGACAAAACAATAGTTTTTAAATACATAGTTTTTGAGTTGGTTGCCAAACACCATTCCATAAAAAATACCACGGTAATCTAAAATAACAAAGTATTGCTCTAAAACTCCAAAAATATTGTGTTCTCGAATAAAGCCTTAATTCCGTCAAACATAGTTTGTTATCTCTATTGATGACAGGATATTATTCTTGTGCTAATGTTGAAAACAGAGCGGTTCCATTACTATGCGCGTGTCATTAGTGCATGCAGAGAGGCGTGGGTCCCATAGGCTGCGGTGTTCACATGTCAGCCACCCTTAATGCACCTGCAGTACTGCAGAGGATGTGAATCCGCCACCGCCGGAAGACGAACCATCACTACGCGTGACCCCTATCAGTACGCGTGGAGAAGACGATGGCATGTGTCTTTATATAATATCTCCGTCGTCTTCTCCGTGAGTACTCTATAAAGACACACCACCGTCTTCTTCACATGTACTCTAGCTTCCTCTTTGTCTCCGCCGCGTGCACCCTCATTGGTTTCCTTCGCAGCACGTTCACGCCGAAGACTATGGAGTTGCTGTTCACACATGACATTGTAGTCGAGATCGCGGGGTTCCTCGCCGCAAGATCCTTGCAACCCTTGGACGACCTCTCCAGTCTACGTGCCACCTGCAAGGCCATGCATGCGGCATGTTGGGATGGCGCCATGGGCAGGCGCCTGACACTGGAGCGGGTGACCCAGATGATGTGGCGTGACCTGGGGCGCTATAAAGCCCTTGTAAAGAACCTAGCCATCATCAACAACCCTCGTGCGTGCTACATCATCGGTCTCGAGCTCGCTTTGCGGAGGATCGCGCACAGTTGGGCGCCCAGTTTCTCGCTCGAGCGGTCGGGGCCGGCCACATGGAGACGGCCTACGTCCTTGGAATCCTCCCCTACGACGCCGACCGCGGGTCCTGCGATGCCGTCAAGTATATCCAACATGTTGAAGGCGAGGTTGATGTCGGTGAGAAAGCGGTCGGGTCCTTCGCCATCATGAGGTCCAACAATGAGTGCAGGCGGTGTTGGATTCAATCCCTGGCTGAAATTGGTAATCTGACGTGGGCGCATCGGCGCCCGCCTCAGAGACCGCTGATAGTGTCGCTACCCAACAAGGAGGTTGACCCGTGCACGGCTGCCGGCTGCGAGAAGCAAGGGTGGAGCAGCTGCAGGGTCTTCTGTAGTGAAGACTGTATGATTAGGCACGAGCATGTTGAATCCTGTCATGCGGTGTTATCCGAAATGGGCTATATATGAAATAGACTTATAAGGCTCTGATGTTGTTTGTCTTGTTTCATGTTGTCATTTTACTTGTTTTGTAGTAATGTTCTATGTTGATGAACTCAGTCTTTTTCATCTGTTCCATTTGTTATTTTGTTTTCTATCTGTTTGTTTAGTGAACTATCAGTTCTATCTGTATTCTCCATTAATGAACGACCCTCGACACCGCTGGTAGCCTCTAATGTAGCTTGTACGGTACTTTAGCTGCTCGAGGTGCCAAAGGAGATCACCTGTACCAGGGCCTACAAAGCGGTCTGTAAAGTAGTAGTATACATTACTACTAGTACGTAGTAACAGTAAAATGCAACAGGTAGCAGGTAGCGAGGACTGGAAAGAAAAGTTGAAAAATGAACAGAGAGAAAAGAAAAGAAAGGACGAGAAAAATGTTAGAAAAAGATAGGTAGAACTCCAATGTACCACTGACCCTATGCCCCTATACGCGGTGTCATCATTACCACTACGCCTATACACGGCCAGAAGTTATTACAACTGCTTGAGGGGAAGTGTTGCAGACTAGATGTGCCTGTCATTGGATTATACTTGTTGGGTACACCATGGAGAAAAACGAGTTTAGGAAAATATTGCTGAGCAATAAACAAATAATGAGGATATAATTTTTGATGATGCTGCTATGGAAGATATGTTGTCCCGTCTACTTAGAGGCACTGATCATGGTGGTACTTCAGCTGATGTTGATGACCCAGAAAATGCTATAAACCAGTAGGAGCCAACTGGGTGTGCAAAGGCATTCTACGACTTATTAAATGATGGCAAAAAAGAGTTGTATCCAGGTTATGAGAAGGTGACCCAATTATCCTTCATTGTCAGGTTGTACCAGATAAAGCGTTTAACTGGGTTTGAGCAAAAAAGTGTGTGAGTTGATCCTTGAACTATTCTCATATGTGCTTCCAGAGGGTCACAACGTTCCTAATACACTTGATAAAGTTCAGAAGGTTGTTCGTGACCTCGGGCTAGACTACCAAAAGATCGATGCATGTGTCAATGATTGTGTGTTATTCCAGAAGGACTATTCTCTACTGGATCGAGGCCCAAAATGTGGTGAATTAAGATGGAAAAATAGTACTGGTGGGGATGCAAGAGAGGCTTAACCTTGTGGAAAATCCAAGAATCTTGTAGCATGCAAGATTCTACGAGACTTCCCTTTTATTCCCCTTCTTCAAAGGTTTTGTATGGCAGAATCAACAGCATCAAACATGCGTCGGCACAAAGAGGAATGTATTGATGATGGAATATAATGCCATCCTGCAGATTCGAAAGCATGGAAGCATTTTGATAGCATTCACCCAAATTTCTCATCTAATCCTTGCAACATAAGACTTGGGATAGCATCTGATGGTTTCAATGCTTTTGGAATAATGAATGTTTCTTACAGTACATACCCCGTGATACTAATCCCGTATAATCTACCACCTTGGTTGTGTATGAAACAACCTCATTGGTTGATGTCAATGATAATTCCTGGGCAAAAGTCACCTGGAAACAACATTGATGTGTATCTGCAGCCTTTGATTGATGAGCTACTTAAATTATGGTCTGATGGTGTTGAAACATACGACAGTTCAAAGAAAGAGACATTTTTCATGCGAGCTTCTATATTGTGGACAATAAATGATTTTACAGCATATGCAATGCTATGTGGATGGAGCACAAAAGGTAAGATAGCATGTCAATACTTCCATATAAACACTGACGCCTTGTGGTTGAAATATGGACAAAAGTATTGCTACATGGGTCATCGTCGTTTCCTACCTCTGAATCACAGGTGGCGTCGAAACAAAGCTTCTTTCAACAACACTATAGAGGATAGAGAGGCTCGAACATCACTCTCTGGTGACGAAGTACTACAACCATATGAGAGTTTTGATCAAGTGAATTTTGGACAGATGAATAATAAGAGAAAGCGCACTCAGGAAAATAGGTGGCATAGTTGGAAGAAGAAAAGTATAATTTTCTAGCTCCCATATTAGAAGACTGTCGGTACCCTGGGTACCGTATACCCCTTGAGATTGCAAATATCTTAAGGAAATGTCATCTACTTGATTTGAAGACCTTCGGAGGCCTACATGTCAGACAAAACCGGACCCGCTTCCCCGACATGGTTAGTCTCAGGGTCGCCACATGTACCATCAAACCGGAGCTACCGCCCACAAGGAGGAAGCTCCGGGCTATGTACCATAACGGCACCGCCGAACCTAACCCTAGACCGAGGGAAGCTCCGGGACTCACACATGTCTGGTGGCTCCAGACCTATCTGTTCCTCACAGTATGCTCCGAAGTTGCCACGTGTCCAACCGTCGGATCTTCAGCCTCAAACGTCCGGTAGACTCCATAACGGCTCCGTATCTTCAAAAGGGAATCAAGGAGTTCAAGACCCGATTAAGTGTCATTAATACTATGTTAATGACACACGATCAGACGACCTTAATTACCAATAACGGTGCCGTCAAAGCCCGTAACTCGGTCATTAAGGGTAATTAAGCGCATCAAATGTGCAACCGCCGGGGCCACATGTCGGGCCAGGCCAACTTGTAACGGCCTGTCCTTATACTATAAAAGGACATGCCGACGATACATAGGGAGGGGGATCTGAGACTGATCTGACCTGCTCTGATCTGATCGCGCACTCTCAACTCACGTCACCTAAGTTGAGTTCATACATCCAATACAACACCAATACATCCCGTGGAGTAGGGTATTACACTCAGGCGGCTTGAACCACGTAAACCTTCGTGTCTCTTGTGTCATTTTACATTTCACCTTCTTGAATCTCTGCGCGCCCACACCGAACTTCAAACTCCGCAAACACTTTTGTAGTGTCGGGAGATCTGCCAGATCAAAACCACTGACAGTTGGCGCGCCTGGTAGGGGCACCTGAGATTTCAAGAATGATGAACTCAGCTGCTGGATCGTCCAATGGTCATCCTGCTATTCAAGCTGCTGGGGGCAATCCCTCCAATATGCAGCCACTAGTAGGAACCTCAATTCCAGCAAGAGTCACACTTCCACCACCGCCGCCTCCACCAGCAAATCAAGTTGGGCAGCGCAATGGTGCACCGGCGTCAATCACTGCGTCGGTGAATCATGACAACCCGGAACACACGCTCCATGCAGCACGTGCTCTCCTTCAGCGCCCACCACCTCCGGACGCATCCCGGGATGCAATGGAGCAGTGGAGGGCCGATGTGGAACACTTGGTTGCAGCAGCAGCCGACCGCATCAGCAACCAGGGTCCTCCTCCTTCAGGATGGGCTCCGTCGCTGCGACGGACCTTGTCTGGCAGACTTGGTCCGCACGTTTCCAACAACAGAAGATGTGCTGCGTCACAGCAAGTGACGTCGTTGCCCTCCGGGGCGCGAGCACTCACACGGTATCAAGGCTTTCAACTCATGACCTCTGGGCGGAGCTTGATCGCCGATACCGTCAACAAGACGGCCGAGTCCATATCGAGCATGCTTGTGGAAGACGAGAAGCTCATGACATTCCTGCTCCTCAAGGAGTAGGAGGAGGCTGTTCGGCCCTGGCCATGCATCTGTGTATGGTCAGGTGGACACAGAAATTCCGGCCTCACCTGCCGGAGAAGTTTGACGGGACCGTTAATCCCGTCGAATTTCTTCAGATTTACTCCACTGCTATCCTGGCAGCTGGAGGAAATGAGGCCGTAATGGCCAATTATTTTCCAGTGGCTTTAACTGGGACCGCCCGGTCCTGGTTTATGAGCCTTCCACCCAACTCCATCAACAGTTGGGAGGAGTTGTGCCGGCAGTTCACCGCCAACTTTGGGAGTTCATACACCCGACCAGGCACCGAACTGGACCTTTTTGCAGTCGTGCAAAAAGGGGGAGAATCCCTGTGATCATTCATCTAGAGGTTCTCTCAGGTACGAAACACTATCCCTTCTATCTCTAGCGCTTCTATCATTGTGGCATTTAGACAGGGCGTACGGGATAAGAAGATGTTGGAGAAACTGGCGATCAAGGAGATCACCAGTGTCACGGAACTCTTCAGCTTGGCTGACAAATGTGCCAGAGCTGCGGAGGGCCGTGAAATGCACTCCAAACCACCTCCGGAGGATCACAAAAAATCCTCCAAAGGAGAAGCTACTACCTCTGGGAGTGGCAAGAAGAAGAAAAAGACCAACGACAAGAAGAAGCCGTCGGCCGGCGCATCTAATGCTGCAGCTTCTGCAGCTCCGGGTGGCCGGGGGCCACGCCCCGAGAAGCGAGCTCGACCATCTTCTGAAGATGGTGGCAAACCCAAGGTATGGTGTCCAATTCATAAGACGGACAACCACAGTTTGGAAGACTGTCGGGAGGTCCAAAACTTTGCCGAGCGCTACAACAAGCGCCGGAAAGAAGTTCCTTTCCGACAGAGGGAAGGAAAACAAAAAGTTGACGAAGCTCCGGCTGAAGAGGAGTTAGGTTTTCAGGATCCCAAAAAGGTCCTGAAGGCCATTTACACCTCCGTCGACGATGATTCTGACGTCTCTGACAACGAGCGTCGGAAGACCATGAACACCATTTTTGGTGGATCATGGGACATCACCTCCCGTCGCGTCCTCAAGACAATGCGTCGGGACATGGCCGCTGTAGCTCCTATAGCCAGGGCGGAGCCTCATCGGAAGTGGATGGACACGGCCATCACTTTTGATGCTTCGGACTGCCCTCGAAGCATGGTTGGAGCAGGTTAGTTACCTTTGATGGTATCTCCTACCATCAATAACATTCAGCTCCACCATGTTATGGTAGACGGAGGTTCGGGGTTGAACCTCATAAGCTTCGAAGCTTTTATCAAGCTTCAGCTCCGACCTTCGGATCTTCATCCCTCCTGACCTTTCTCCAGAGTAGGTCCGGGAGCCATTACCCCACTCGGTGCTATTACTCTCATCGTTACATTTGGGACCCGGAGAAGTATCGCATTGAGAAGTTGGTCTTTGATGTTGCTCAGATCAACTTACCTTTCAACGCCATCTTGGGCAGGCCTGCCTTGTACAAATTCATGGCAGCTGCTCATTATGGCTACTTGGTGTTAAAGATGCCAACACCAGTAGGCGTTCTTCGGATCTGCGGAGAACGCACTGCCGGAGTAACTGCTCTGGAAGAACTTCATGCGCTTACTATGGCGCAAGAGGAGGACTCCAGGCAGGAGCAAGCTCCAAAACCCCCGAGCATTCAACAGCGAGGCTTGACTTCTGCACCTCGTGTGCAGCCAAGCGGCGACACCGACATTCCCGTCAAAGTCGTCCAAATCGGTTCCGATGCCGCTCAGACCACCCGTATATCAGGGGGACTGAATGACAAATAGGAACTCGCGCTCATCGCTTTCCTCCGGGCTAATGTCGACGTGTTTGCCTGGCAACCGTCACAAATGCCTGGGATCCCCAGGGAAGTGATTGAGCACAATCTGAAGATCTACCCTGATGCCCGGCCCGTGCATCAGAAGCCTCGGTAGCATTCTGTGGAGTGACATAACTTCATTTGACAAGAAGTGAAGAAGTTGCTCGAAGCTGGATTCATCCGAGAAGTCTTCCATCCAAAATGGCTGGCAAACCCAGTCGTTGTGCCCAAGGCCGATGGGAAGCTTCGGATGTGTATTGACTACACAACACTAAATAAGGCATGTCCAAAAGATCCATTCCCACTACCTAGAATATATCAGATAGTGGATTCCACCTCTAGGTGTGAATTACTATGTTTCCTAGACGCATATTCTGGGTATCATCAAATCAGAATGTCTAGGGAAGATGAAGAGCATACCTCTTTCATCACAGTAGATGGATTGTACTGTCATACAGCCATGCCATTTGGTCTCAAGAATGCAGCTTCAAACTTTGTACGAGCTATGTACAAAACTTTTGAAGAACTCATTAGAGACATAGTGGAAGTGTACGTCGATGACATCGTGGTCAAGGTCAAGAACAAGGAATCACTCCTTGACACCTTACAGGCTGTCTTCGACATGTTGCGGGTCACTCGCACAAAGCTAAACTCAGACAAGTGTGTCTTTGGGGTTAGCTCCGGAAAACATCTTGGTTTCCTGGTAAGTCACCGGGGTATAGAGGCTAATCCAGCAAAGATCAAAGCCATTGAAGACATGTGGCCACCAGCCCGCATCAAGGATGTCCAAAAGCTGACTGGATGTCTAGCAGCCCTCAGCCGGTTCATTTCAAGACTAGCGAAATGGACACTTCCCTTCTTCAAGTTATTGAGGAAGTCTGGACCATTCCAATGGTCTGAAGAAGCAGAAAAGGCGTTCCAGGAGTTAAAACAGTTCCTCACCACCTTACCAACTCTGGTAGCTCCGAACCCTGGTGAGCCTTTGCTGCTTTACATTTCAGCAACTGACGAAGTCGTCAGTATGGTCCTGGTTGCGGAGAGACCATAACTATCCCATGCTCAGGAATCCAGACCCCTCCAAGAGGGTTCAGAGGTTCCTGAAAGCGAGTCTGGGTCCCAGTTCCCAGACTTGAGTCCACAAGAAGCTACTTCAGAAGACCCAGACCCCTCCGGGAGGGTCCAAGTCGCTTCTGAAGAAGATTCGGGTCCCTCCAGCAAGGACCCGGAGGTCCCTGAAGAAGGTCCGGATCACTCCGGGAGGATCCGGGTCAATGAAGAGGAAGCTCCGGGCCCCTCCAGGAGGGTCCGGACCATCCATCGCCCAGTGTACTTCATCAGTGAAGTACTTCATGATGCCAAGACTCGATACCTAGAGGTGCATAAGCTGCTCTATGCAGTTCTCATCGCCTCCAGGAAGCTTCGCCATTACTTCCAAGCTCACAAGATTTCAGTGGTGACTTCTTACCCACTTCGAGCAATCTTGCATAATCCCAATTCAACTGGGAATATTGCAAAGTGGGCAGCGGAATTGGCCAAATTCGATCTCGAATTCATTCCAAGGCAAGCAATCAAGAGTCAAGCATTGGCAGATTTCGTGGCAGAATGGACTCCCTCTCCATCAAACCCTGGGGGCCCCAGTGAGCAGAAGCCGGAACACAAGGCTCCGGTCTTCACCGAGCCTCACTGGACCCTCTACTTTGACGGCTCCATGCAAAAGCAGGGAGCCGGAGCTGGAATCCTTCTCCTCGCACCAACCGGGGAGAAGGTAAAATACATGGTACACCTTGACTTCAAGGCAACCAACAACATGGTGGAGTACGAAGCACTCATCTACGGACTAAAGGTGGCACTGTCATACGGTGTCAAGCAGCTGCTGTTCAAGGGAGATTCACATCTCATCATTAAACATGTGAAGGGTGAATGCTCCTGCAACAATCTCCAGCTAGCTGCTTACCTCCTTGAAGTCCAGAGGCTTCAGAAGGACTTCGAAGTCCTAGACCTCCACCATGTCCAGCGTGTCAACAATGTTGAAGCCGAGGAACTCTCGACGAAAGCGTCAACCGAAGCTCCAGCTCCTGATGGAACTTTTGTCCGGAGGTTGTCAAAACCCATAGCTCAGCCTGTCGAACTGAGCAAAGGGGGCGAGATCAGCATCCCGAAGCTGATGGTCCCGATGACCCTGTTACCATGGCAGCCATCAAGGGTCATAGGTGCTGCCGGAAGCTCCGAGCAACCCAGCACGCAAGACTCAAATGCTCAAGTTAGCTCTGATGCATGGATCTCGGAGATCCAGAACTACTTGAAAGACAACATCCTTCCTGACAATGATGTATCCGCTGACTGGATAGTCAGATTGGCTAAAAGATACACGTTGGTAGAAGGGGATCTCTAAAGATGCGGTGCCAACGGCGTCCTAATGCGGTGCATCACAAGGGAAGAAGGCTGCGAGCTCCTCGTAGAAATCCACGGAGGCGAGTGTGGGAACCACGCGTCTTCCCGCACGCTGGTCGGTAAAGCCTTTCGGCATGGCTTCTACTGGCCTACAGCACTCCAGGATGCAACTGAGCTGGTGAAGAAATGCAAAGCATGACAATTTCATGCAAAACAAATTCACACACTGGCTCAGCCTTTACAAATGATACCTCCTACATGGCCCTTTGCTGTGTGGGGGATGGACATCTTGGGACCTTTCCCAAGAGCCGTTGGAGGTTACAAGTTCCTGTACGTCGCCATTGACAAGTTCACCAAGTGGACGGAAGCAACTCCAGTTGTGACAATAAACAAGCAATCTGCTATGAACTTTTTGCAGTACATTGTATGCAGATTTGGAGTCCCAAACAAAATCATTACTGATAATGGGACCCAATTCACATGCTCTGCATTTCAAGGATATTGCGAAGACCTCGACCTTCAAGTTTGCTATGCCTCCGTAGCTCTCCCGGCAAGCAATGGCCAGGCTGAGAGAGCAAATGCTGAAATCCTAAAAGGACTCAAAACGCGCACATATGAGCGCTTGAAAAAACATGGAGCCAACTGGATTGAAGAGCTTCCGCCCACTCTATGGGCCAACAGGACAACTCCAAACCGGTCAACCGGAGAGACACCCTTCTTCCTGGTGTACGGAGCTGAAGCAATCCTTCCTCTGGAAATCACCTTGGGGTCACTCCGGGTCCGGACCTTCGACAAAGCCACGCAGGACCAGCTCCGGTGTGAAGACCTAGACCTCCTTGAGGAGGGAAGGTGCCAAGCAGCTATTCGGAATGCCCGATACCGCCAAGCCCTTCGGCGCTATCATCAGCGGCATGTACACAACCGACAGCTCGAGGAAGGCGATCTGGTTCTACGGAGAATACAATCCATAGAAGGGTTAAACAAAATCTCCCCCAGCTGGGAGGGACCCTTCCGAGTGATTAAAGTATCCCGTCCCGGAAGCGTTCGCTTGGCTACCGAGGATGGGACACCTCTCCCAAATTCTTGGAATATTGAGGACCTCCGTAAGTTCTACACTTAATATCACGGAGGTGAGTCTGTAGTAACTCTGGGTGTATGTTATAGAGTCATTGTACAAAGTCAGGTAGTTCCCCTGGGAGAACAGCTGGACCTTTCCCGGAAGGTCTGCAAAGTTCATGCAACACTTGTCACATTCTCAGGACTAAAAGTGTGGCTGGGTACCCTGGGTTAAACGAGAAATGAAACACGCTTAGCCTGGTTCCGTACCCTAAGAGTGTACTTGTTTCCCCTGTACCCCAGACCTATAAAGAAAGACATCTTCATGTGAAACAGACTCCACGTGCATTTATTTTGTACAGGCTCAACATTTTTTATTTTTCTCTTTCTTGTCTATAACAAAGTTGTGCAATTCTTAAGAAATTTTAGTTCGACCGGTTCATATACGATTCGAGATATATTGTCAATTCTTTTGGATTCAAATATTGTTCATGGCCCACTCGCCTGAATGCCGCCAAGCCAATCTAGGGCCAGAGTGTGCTATCGACTTATCCTGGTCAAGCATCCTAAGTACGCCACTCTACCTACACCCCAGCAGGCCGAAGTAAGGTGGGTCCAAGTACAATTGGATCTGGAAGAAAGAAGGCAACACATTCGATTGTATTCAGAATCGTGTTTGACCTAAAACTTTCTTGGGAATCGTAAGCCGCGACAAAGTTATAGGCAAGGAGCGAATTTTACTATTTTTCTTGGCTTCAGTGTGCAGGAAAAATAAAGAATCCACATTGATGGAGAAAAGCCGGAGCTAACAAAGCTCCGACTCCCCCTAGGTGGATTGTAATCGATGTTAAACATTTAAAATGAGCATCACCGGAGCAACCAGGCACCGGTAAAGCTAAAGGGGCCAGCCGTCAACGCAAAATAAAAGATGGTGAGAAGACCCCACAAGCGGAGTCTGCTGCCGACAAACTACGCGTTGGCAAAGGTCACTGCCGGAGCTACTAAGCTCCGACACCCCAGAGGGCTAACTATCGATGCTCTACACGTTTATAGGGATTATTGCCGAAGCTACTAAGCTCCGACAGTAGTCAATGTCGGAGCTTCTAAGCTCCGACAACCTCAGAGGGCCTTCACTATCGAAGACTTCGGACCTACACTCTACAAGTTCGAAGCAAATGAGTCTACAACAAAACACAATATCCTCTTGGTACATGTTCACAATCAAATTGTGTACATCTACCAGGGGGCCAAGTGAAGACGAAAGTGTTGAAGACAAAAAATGAAATTCACAAAAATTTGGATTTCATTCATCTGGAGACAAGGGATTACAAAATTGGGGAAGAAAAAGAGAGAATACAAGTGGGAGCTACAGAAATGGTCCTAGACCCTATGGAAGAACTGGGCGACCTTCTGAGCAACCTCCGACACGTTGGCTCGGGTGGCTTCACCTTCTCCTTCGACGGGACCTTCAAACACCGGGTCCAGAGGGAATTGGGGATCCCGGTTGGTGTAGCACATCAGCACATACTCTGCGACGTTCTTCGCTAGGGATTGCACCTAAACTTCCAACTAGTCCGCGATGACGTCACCCACCTTGGAGAGTTTGTTACCCGCCGAGCTCAACGCTTGCAACGCCAGGTCCGGCTCCGGCTCCGGATCATCCGGACGCACGGGACTGAAGCCCATTAGTGGCAGCGCGTCGTTGGCTTTGCTCAGGAACTCCCAAACCTGTAGGGAGTCCTCAGCCCTCAAACTCTTCAGTTCCTCCAAGGATCTTCTGGCCGCCGCCAGTTCAGAATTCTCGCGAGCAAGGCGCTCAACCTCTTTGGCATTTTGCTGAATCTTTTCAGCAACCTGCTTCTCGAGTTTTCTGAGCTCCTCGCACCCAAGCCTTCTCCTCCTCCTCAACGCAATGCTCCTCCAATTTCTTGGCGCGTTCTTCGAGGCCCTTGTCAGCCAGAGCCACCATTTCGGTGAGCTCCTCCTCCCTCTTCAAGACGTCATCCCGGAGCTCTAGGAGTTTTTGCTCTCCATCTTCGAGCCTCTTCTCCCTCTCCACAAGTGCCTCCCGGCGCTTGATGAGAGTAGTGTTAATGGCTTCAAGCCTTTCTTGGCGATCATCAGCCGCACTATTAGCTGCCTTGGTCTGCTCATAAATGGCCCGGGATTGAGCGTCGAGGGCACGATTCAAGCTCTCCCTGTCATCCAATAATTTGCCCCAGTATTCCAGGCGGACATTCTCCTGTTTGATCCACTCCTTGTCGTCTGCCAGCCTCGACTGCGCCAGCTTGGTCTCAAAGTAGAGCCGATTACGCCACCGCCTAAGGGTTTGGCGCTCCTCTTCAAGATCCTTGCTATCGTGGTAGAACGCCAACTGGACTTGACGCAGACTGGAGCAAGCGTTGTCAATGGACAACGACAGGGGAATAGGGTCCGAACCTACTGGGGTCTCCTCTGCTGGTTCCAGCGGGTTCTCACTTACAAAAATTGTGTCCCACTCCACAAGAGTGGTCCCCTGAGCCTCCACGGCACTAGGGCCGCCCTCTGGGATAGCCTGAGTCACCACCGAGGAGGGTCCCACAGGAGAAGCTCCGACCTCCGGAAGTGGTTCCGAAGGCCCTGCCGCCAGTTCTTCATTTGCCCCCTCAGGCAGGGGGCCAGCGACTTCATCTGGGCACCCTGGCCCAGCAGCAGGCACCTCTGCCGTCATCACTTCCGGAGCAAGGGCAACTTCAGGCTCCGGCCTGGGCTCCTCCTCCGCTGGTGGCTCGGGTGTTGGCACCTCGACCACCATGGGTTTGAGTGCTGATGCCTCCACAACAACCGGCCCTCAGGTCGGAGCTTCAACCGGCTCAGGCGCCGGAAGGTCTTCAGTGGCAACCGGCTCTGAGGCTGGAGCTTCAGAGGTAGCCGGCTCAACCGCCGGGACTTCAATAACCTCCAGCTCAACCACCGGGGCTTCGACAATTTCCGGCTTAGGGGCCGGAATCACTACTTCCTCCGGCTCAGCAGCTGAAGCTTCGATCATCTCAGCATCAAGACCCGGGGCAGGTGCCGCTAGAGCATCTTCTCTCCCGTGGTCCGGCGCTACCACGGGAGTCTCGGGGGATGAGTCGAGGTCCATGACCACGACAGCTGGCGCCGGAGCTGCCGTAGCTTCAGCCACCACTTGGGGCGGCACCGGGACAGGAGCAGAAGCCTCTACCCTCACAGCTTCAGCTGCTGTGGCCGAGGGCGGAGCCTCACTCCTCTTCTTGGGGACGCTACAGATGATTGATGAAGAAACTTAAAAAATCTATTACTACAACAAAACAACTGTCTGAGGTAAAGATTAAAAATTACCTTGAAAGGCTTCTGCACCAGCTTGCACGAAATCTTTTTCACGGGCGTTCTGGACTGACCACGACCACCGCCGACATGGTAGCTCTGGAAGGCCCCCCGAAACTTGTTGCAGCCGCAGGCATTTACTTAGTCGAGGCCCCCCTCGACCAGGAAGGACATCCGCACCCAGAGGCCTCAACTGGCCCTGGTGCTGGAGTCACATGCCCGAAGCTAGAACCCCGGGAAGACGCTACTGTAGGTACAGCCTCCGCAGTTGTAGAAGACCTCCCCCTCCGGGGAGAAGGAGCTGATGCAGAGGATGCAGGCCTGACGGACCTTCCGTCGGCATGCTTCAGTTTCCTCTTCCGGCTCGAGGGTTCGTTCGTCGGCTCCTTGCCCTTGCCGACGACTTCGGTCCTTGGCTTCGGGGCAGGGTCGGAGCCACCTTCAGAAGCCCCAGGGATCACCACCCATGAGGTCGATCTTCTCTCAACGACACCAAGGTCGTCAAGCACTGGCATAGTCCGCCGGAGCTCCCTGCTGAACTCTACTTCCACGTTCAGAGGGAGGAAAGCTGGTGGCGGGGTCAAGCCATCACCCGCGACGTCGATGTCGTGCTGGAACTTCTTGAGATGAAACTCCAAGGTCGCCCCCTCCATGTTGGACTTCAGCCCGGTCTCGACCCGGTCGTCGTCCATCACACTGTTGAGGGCCCAAGCGAGTTTTTCTCTCCTCTTTAGCGGTGCCCACCTGTTGACCAGGAAAATGCAAAATACTGCCTGAGGAGTTACTCCTCCCTCCACACAATGGCGGATCCTGGTCAGAGTAGGGTTGAAGGCATCCAACAGCACCGGAGCTTCACTCCAGACTGCAGTGTCGATGTTGGGGAGGCCTTCGGGCAGCTCCAGCTTCTCGTGCTCCTCCACCCGGATGACTATCCAGTCTTTCTTCCAATCGTCCCACTTTCCAGGGGGCAACGACCGGAGGTACATGAATGGGAACTTCTTGCGCTTCACAAAGTAGTAGAAGCCAAGGTACTCATCACCCCTTCCGGTGGTATGGATGGTGAAGAAGGTCCGGAAAAGCTCAATGCAGGGGGGATGTGATGAGGACATCACTTCTATGGATACAAACAACACTCCATTGAACATACAAGATGCAATCAATAGAGTTCATACACAACAATTAATTTCAGAGGTGAACTCGTTCTTATATATTTCCTTATATGTTTTTGAGCATAAATTGCTACTTAATGATTTATTTGTGATTAGGATCTATGGAGCAGTACGCACTATGGAGAGGTTCAATATATCTCGCACATACGAACTCGGATTTTGTTGTTCTTGTACTTTATGGAAATCTTAAGAAATGCTCTATAACTTCTATATTCATCATTTGCCAAGAAAATATAGTTATCGATGTCTAAATTGCATTGGATACGAATCTGTTATTGACCCAAAAATTCTGAACAGTCTGTATTTCGGGGGCAATATCTCCTATTGTTCTTTTCCAAAATAGGTCTTCCATATATTGAAATTAAAGAGGAGAGATATATCTACAATTTTGCTGTTCTAAGTTTTCCAATTTAAAGCCTATAAGTGTGCATATTTGTCTTTGGAAGATTGAGCAGAAAATCTGTGACAGACACACGAGATATCTCGGATTGATTTTCATTGTGTTCTTCCCTTGCAGCACATTCTGAAAAAAAAGGAAGAAAAAAGAAAAAGGCAAGTGCAAAACAAGAAACAAAATCCGCACAAAAAAAAGAGGAAAAAAACAACAACAAAAAACAGAAGTGCTTGCATTCTTTGTGTCATCTAGTTTTGTCTCATGTCTTGCTAGCTTGAACTACTAGGAACACATTTAGGCCAGCAACTTTGACAAATACTTTGGACACTTATTCAACTTTACTATCTGATTTCATTGTTGCTAATCCTTGCTACATAGAAAGTGCCATCCAAGCTACACCTTACTCTTGAGCAGAATCGATACACCTTCGCAATCATCCCACGCTTCATTGGTTTCTTCATACCGTCCACCGTTTGCCACCTGCAGTGTCGGTAAGAACACTTGTAAGAGCATGGTAAGACGCTTGAGAGTGTGTGATTCCACTTCCACTTTGCCATTATCCTTTGTAGTTGATAGGGATAATATATTTTTGTGTTGTCTTCTGTTTGCTACTAACAATGTCAGGTAAAAGCAAGAATCATGCATTATATGCTGAGATGATGGACATGATGAAGATGACGATGGAGTTGCTCACTAAAAATCAAACATCAACCAAGGATTCACATGACATTCAGACCACCTTTACAACACCTTCCACAAGAAGTAATTACATTCTCCCATCTCTTCCTTCTTATGATGGTTTTGGTTACGATGAATATATTGCTTGGGAAATAGAGTTGGATAAAATTTTTGGAAAATTGCATATGTGTGAGAGGAGAAAGATTAGAAATATTTCTAGTGCATTAGTTGATCATGCATTAACTTGGTGGAACAATTTAAATGAATTAGAAAAACCTCGGACATGGAAAGAAAAGAAAGTTCTTATGCGAGAAACTTTTGCTAATGTATCTATGTGCAAAGAAGAAATTCAGCAATTTGAGGAGAAATTTCTTGTTGTACCTCCTTTCGTGTCTAACGTTTTGCAGGACACTGTAGAAAATAATATAGATAATGCAAAAGAAAACGAGGCTTTCGACAACACTTGTGAAATTTTTGATGAATCAACTCATAATGCATTTGAATTTCTTGCTGAAAATGAGAGTAGTGTTAATGGACAATGCTATATAGTTAACCAAGGTATGGCATTTTCAGATGTGCTGAATTTTGCTACCAATCATACTATCGATGAGCAGCAACAAGATGAACCTTTTCATAATACGCCTTTACCATTAGTTGATTTTCTTACTGATTCTTATAACAAAAATGAGTTGTGTGCTGATAATTATATTATACCTATGCTAGAACAACCAAATGAATTTGATACTTTATCACTCACTTGTGCTGAAATTAAGCATTTGATCCCAACTACATGTGAAAGGGATGAGCTGAAATTGTTATCTTCTCTAAATACTTTGGGCTATATTGAATTTGACACTCTTTGTGATCTAAATATCGTAGAGAAGATAATATTTCCTCAATCTGAATTGCTTTTGTTAAGTAGAAATATTTTTCATGCTATAGGCAAATATGAACATAGTGGTATGTTTATGGTACATAAAGTTTACATATGTTCAAATGAGGAAGCTCCTTTTGTGCTGCAACAACATGGTCAAGTAAATGAATGTACTAACGCTAATAATGTCTTGTCAAGTTTTTCTAGTATGTTTTCCTTGCAGCAGGGACAACAAAAGCATTATTCACTGTGGTTGTGCAATATGGACAGTGCTCACTCGGGCCTAAACTCTACCCCCAAAGCAAGACTTTTTGCTGGACATACGAGCAAGCCGAGGACGGCTTGTCATAAAGAAGGGGAGAATGATGAGATCATGCATATTATTATTGCACCTACAAACATGACACAATGTTTATTTGTTTGGGATCCTGGCTCAAGTGAATGTGCACTCTTATTTGATGGACAAGATCAAGATGGTGCACTATGCCGTCCACCACCTTGGCCTCCTCCTTTCATGCTTACAAGAAGATTTGATGGCGTTGCACGTATGGACCCACACATGATAGAAGATGAACTTGAGTCGAGGACGACTCCAATTCAAGAAGGGGAGGATGATGAGGACATCACTTCTATGGATACAAACAACACTCCATTGAACATACAAGATGCAACCAATAGAGTTCATACACAACAATTAATTTCAGAGGTGAACTCGTTCTTATATATTTCCTTATATGTTTTTGAGCATAAATTGCTACTTAATGATTTATTTGTGATTAGGATCCATGGAGAGGTTCGAGGAGTACTTGGAGGGAGTATTAGGGACGTGGAAGACCAGAGAATTCGTTCAAAGAAGATGGAAACCGAACCAAACTCCAAATCGTATCCAACTCGGAGTCCAGGAGCAGTACGCACTAAAACGGATTCCCAGGACACATACGAACTCCGTTTTGGACGTTCTACATATGCACGGAAAGGGGAGAGGATAACGTTTCCAATGGAACCGGTCCCATGTCAAAATTCCTTCGGAGTCGTCGGTAATCGTCGAAACAAAATCAAGTACAGAATCTGTCAGGGTGTTGCGCCACCGTATTGGGCCATTGGGCCTTGTATCAAGTCTAAGTCCATTATTTTCGTGTGTTAGGGTTAGGTCACGACCCCAACACCCCCTTGGACGTCCTCCCACCTATGTATACTCCATAGTAGCCGCCATGAACAATTGGGTTTTGCTTAGATTAATAATATCGCCGTTCTTCGGTTTGTGAGACCCCAACTTCGCGATTTCAGATCGTGTCTACCTTGTTCTTGCTTGTGTTCTCGGTTGCACTTGCAGGGATTAGCCTTCTTGGCGAGGTCAATCGTGTGAAGCACGGTTGATAACCAACGGAGCGGTGGTGTAGTGATTGCAGGGGCTGTTCGTGTTCTACTCGAGAGCCTCGGATCATCAACGTCGAGTTCTCCACATCAATCGACCTACCCATTACCTTTCGGAAGATCGGGACTCATCCTCATCTTTTCTCATCAGGATGCCCACCCACATTTTGCAGAAGTGAACGAAGATAGACACTAGAAGAATGGAGTGGGGGCCACGGTGGTACAGCTGCGGACCATAGAAGTCTAGCAGCATCAAGAAAAAGGAGGAAAAAGGTGGGATCAACCCCACCATGGCGTACGAAGAGAAATACACCATCTCGCCGGCGTGCTCCTTCTCGAATGGGAGCTCCCCACCGGCGCGGACCAGGTGGTTGAAGAAGTATGAGGACCACCCCATGAGGGCCCGGACCTTCTTCAGGTCACCTTCGGTCTTCAAGCGGCTCTTGCGGAGACCCAAATCCATCGCAGCACAGCGAGGCAAGAGAGGAAAAGCAAGCACAAGTTTGGGAGTTCGAGCGCAAGTTCAGATGAGAGGTGTAAAGAACCTCAGACGGTGCGTACTTTCCTTCTTAAGTAAGCCCCCGCAACTCTTGGATGGAAACCACAAGGAAGCCGAAGATACTATTCGAAAATTTCACCTTGCCAATGACAAGAGGGCCCGGGCCCACCCCGACAATCAAGTCGAGGTTCTTACCCAGGCGGACGGTTGTCATCATGAAAGGCGGGAAGTCCGAAGGCAGCGGCCTGACAAGTTGCGCAGAACCGATACGATTTTCGTATCGGGAACTGACGACCTTCAATTGTGTGAGATCCGCACGCCAAAGATCTCATTTGCCGCACCCGGGATGTGCCACGCGGCGAGGATTTAACTCCAAAACTATCGCCAACGGCACATCTGAAGACCTTTGAAGACTCGACTCAAAAGTCTAAGGATGGACGCACCTATGGCGGAATGACTTCACTCAAGGGGTCTTCCCCAGAGGTGGGCCCAGGGGGCCACTGTCGGTACCCTGGGTACCGTATACCCCTTGAGATTGCAAAGATCTTAAGGAAATGTCATCTACTTGATTTGAAGACCTTCGGAGGCCTACATGTCAGACATAACCGGACCCGCTTCCCCGACATGGTTAGTCTCAGGGTCGCCACGTGTACCATCAAACCGGAGCTACCGCCCACAAGGAGGAAGCACCGGGCTATGTACCATAACAGCACCCCCGGACCTAACCCCAGACCGAGGGAAGCTCCGGGACTGACACGTGTTTGGTGGCACCGGACCTATCTGTGCCTCACAGCATGCTCCAGAGCTGCCACGTGTCCAACCGTCGGATCTTGTGACGCCCGGTTCCGAAAAATGAACCAAGCTAACGCATATGTGTGCCCATGATGTTCATCACACATACACGAGTGCAATCACAAATGATATACAAAAAATTACCACAAAACAAGATTAATTAACCAAATTTTATTACACAAACCAGATTATCCTCGAATACAAGATCTAATGAATATTAACGACAGGTTTAACTAATGCAGCGAAAATAAACTAATTAAGCAAACTAAACAGCTAGGCATCATAAGCAATAGGGTATAGCGCAGCTCCAATAACACCACAGGCAAGCTGACGGTAGACACGGCCTAGAACTCCGCATTATCACCATTAAACTCCCAATCTTGACTGCAACTGTTGGGGGGGGGGGGTTGCAAGAGTGAGTACATGTCGTACTCAGCAAGTGTGGAAAGTATGACATGTGGCTGATTCAAATGTTGACAATAATAATGGCAAAGTGCTGAAAAGTGCATTAAAACATTTGAAAAACAATATGTTACGTGTATGTGAAATAAACCCATTATAAGCATAAGTAATATTGCTTCCGACTGTCCCGACTAACATCCTCAGGCGCATACCTTGAGAGTTGAGTGAATTTATTGAGATATTCACTCACGCTTGATCTTCCTTGCCTTAAATTCTCAAACTCTTGCCTCTTCAAGATCATAACACCCTCGGGCACATAATGGGAACGAAAATTCTCCTTGAATTCAGCCCAAGTAATTCTCTCTTGGTTCTCATGAGAATTGCAATAAGAATCCCACCAATCCGCAGCTGCTCCAACGAGTTCATGAGAAGCGAACATGACCTTCTCCCGGTCACTGCATTCGACAATGGCTAGCTTATTCTCCACGGACTTGAGCCAATCATCCGCATCCATAGGGTCAGCGGTTGAGCAAAGGTTGGCGATCTGGTCCTCATAAACTCTCCCAATCGGTTATGAGGAGGCGGCGGTGGCGGTGGAGGCATGTGGGGCTGATTGTTGATGTTGCTAGCCTGCAGCTGTCCCATTGTCTGTATCATGGTCTGCATGAGCTGGTTTTGCATGGCCAGAAGTTGCTCAATGTTGATAGCTCCATGAGCAGGTCCTTGCCCATTGTTGTTCTGAGGTACTCCATTGTTCTCCTCCTCATCATTGCCATCCCTCTGGTTGCGAGTCCTAACCATCTGAAGAAAAGCAATAGGTAAGAATTAGAAAACGTCCCCAACTATATGTATCAAGGGATATGAAACTAAACAGCTAGCTACACTAGCCTAGGTGGACATGGCAATGCTAAGGCATCCCAAAATCCTCTATTAAGCACACAAGCAAGCAATATATATAGCAAACAGCACTCCAAGCAAAAACACATCGATTCCTAAGTGCTCTTATGTGCTCTAAAGTGTCCATTCTATCTAGGCTGCATCATACGGTCATCCTGTGGCTCTGATACCAATCTGTGACGCCCAGTTCCGAAAAATGAACCAAGCTAACGCATATGTGTGCCCAGGATGTTCATCACACATACACGAGTGCAATCACAAACGATATACAGAAAATTACCACAGAACAAGATTAATTAACCAAATTTTATTACACAAACCATATTATCCTCGAATACAAGATCTAATGAATATTAACGATAGGTTTAACTAATGCAGCGGAAATAAACTAATTAAGCAAACTAAACAGCTAGGTAGCATAGGCAATAGGGTATAGCGCAGCTCCAATAACACCACAGGCAAGCTGACGGTAGACACGACCTAGAACTCCACATAATCACCATTAAACTCCCAATCTTGACCTGCAACTGTTGGGGGGGATTGCAAGAGAGAGTACATGTCGTACTCAGCAAGTGTGGAAAGTATGACATGTGGCTGATTCAAATGTCGACAATAATAATGGCAAAGTGCTGAAAAGTGCATTAAAACATTTGAAAAGCAATATGTTACATGTATGTGAAATAAACCAATCATAAGCATAAGTAATACCATAATACCAATCCAAAATTTACCATCTTCATCAATAATTCCAGATTTCACCATTCGCCAATAACCATATTCAATACCAGAAATAAATCCATAACCATCCATAACTATTACCAAACCATAACCATCCCAAATTCCAATTTCCCTCTAATCATGGAAGTTGTCCAGGTTCTCATAACCGGGAGCACGGCTATCATGATAGTTTTAATAGACTCTGCAGAGTTTGTAACACTTTACCCACGTGTTCGTGATTTCATCACCTTTCGATGACTAAGAATCTCCCTTATGCCCATGACCCGTCAGTCATATTACACACTTCCGTTGGTGTGTGGCCAAGAGATCACAAAATAGCCTTTACAAAGGGATTACTAGCCTATTTAGACCCCACTGAGGTTTCACCAGTGGCGATGCCTCCAACTGAGCACATCTTCAACCAAGGGCCCCCTCTTGAGCCATTCGGATCCCAGGGTAGTCCCACCAATCATCAACAAACCCAATCCGACTACCCCTTCCCCGAGCATCCACAATGGTCCAAATAGCACTGGCAAAGCCCTAATTAATCAGCTACGCCGCACCCATACTTGGCCTCGTGGTGGCACTGTAGTCCTGGCTTATTCTCGCATGAACCGGTCCTTAGATCTAAAGCAAACAAAACCACCATAGCATCCAACCCATCCACATACCAGGCTTGCTTAGATCACCCATTACAATAAGATATTTAACCAGTTCATGTTAACCATAATCTCATCCATGCATAATTAAATTGAGTGGCATAGTTGGTTTCCAACCCAGTTGATTAAGCGAAGCAAAAAGGTAAAAACCATTCCCGACTCTCTACCATGTATTCTAGGTGACAAGGGTGGTTAAACAAAGCTAGTAAACTTCCTATCATAGATTCCCATCAAATTGACACAAGCATGCAATTTTGCAAACAAAACATTTATTTTAAAAACATGGATCAATATGCTTCAAGGACACTTGCCTTGCTCTTGCTGTTGATTAGGGTCAAAGCCTTCAAACTCTTGGTGCTGTAGATCCTCCGCGGCACTTTCTAGCGCAAATCCGTCTAATCCACACAATAAACATGCAAGACAAGAAACACAATCAAAGAGTGCACATATATTACTCAATATGACACGACATGCATGATTGATGCAAATGCAAGGTAGAACTTGTTACTAGATTGCTTTTAATGATAACTAACTAGTTCTAATAGCTTTTGACCAGTTTTTACAGGTTTGGATTCGATTAGATCAAATTCTAGAATTAATTCAACACAATTTTAACCAGGAAGATCAGACTAGTCCGCTAGGGACCGCACAAGTCCGCCCTCTGCGAGATCAGAAGATTAGGGTTTTCTAGATCGACGTGAATTTGGAGATTAGGGGTTGGATTCACGTAAGGAAAAGAGAATAGAAGGTATACCAGGTGTTTAGGACTCCAATGAATCAAGAAACTTGGAGGTAACACTTGGATCTTGGTGATCTTGGGTTGGTGATGAACTTGGAGATGAATTGGTGGTGAAGAACGAAACTTGGTGGAGATCTTGATCCTCTTTCGTTTCCTCCTCTCCTTCTTCTTGTTTGGGATCTTCTCCTCCCTCCTCGATGGTGGCTCCCCACGAACTAGGGTTTGGGTGGGTGGAAAAGTGGCAAATAGATGTCAATCCAAGGGGTGGGGCTGTTTATATAGAGGTGGAGGCTAGGGTTAGATGGATTTCGAGTTTGGGATGAGTAGAGGCCGGTTTAGAGTCCCACATGGGATCTAAAAGAGTTAGTCACGACACCCCTAGGCCCACTTAACGTGAAACCCAAGAAACAAGTCGTAAAACAAAAGATCAACTCGGAGTCACGAAATATCGGACAAGTCCGAAAAGGACCGGACTAGTCCGAAGTCGTCCAGAGAGAAAATCGGACAAGTCTGGCCAAACATCGGACAAGTCCGACTTTGAACAGAGAGGAAAACGGACAAGTCCGCTGGAACACCGGACTATTCCGGAAAAGTCCAAGGACTTAGCAAATTTTCAAGGATTCATGGAATAACGGACTAGTCCGCACAAAATCGGACAAGTCTGAAAGTTTCCAGTGCCAAAAATCGGATTAGTCCGCAGCAAAAACAGACAAGTCCATTTTTAGTCAGAGAGAAATCGGACTAGTCCTCAGCAAAATTGGACTAGTCCGCACTTTCCTGCGTTTTAAGTGCGGTTTTGCTCCAAATCAATTTTAAACTCGTTCCTCTTTATGTGGTTTAATGTTAAACTTGTATATGGGTGTATGTAGGGCATGATGCATGCAAATGAGGGTGTTACAAACCTAACCCCCTTAAATGAATCTCACCCTCGTGATTCGACGCGGAAGAGAATAGATAGGGAAAGTCCTTCTTGAGATCATATTCTAGCTCCCAAGTTTCTTCTTTTTCTGTGTGGTGCTTCTATTGAACCTTACACCATCTAATAACCTTGTTCCTTGTGACCCTCTCCTTAGTTTTCAAGATTTTGACCAGTTGTTCGGCATAAGTCAAATCTTTCTCTAGTTCCAATTCTTCCATTGGCACTTGTTCTTCCGGTACTCTCAAGCACTTCTTGAGCTGGGAAACATGAAAGACATCATGGACATCCAAAAGGTGAGCTGGCATCTCCAACTTATACGCTACTTCTCCTCTTTTGTCCAAAATCTTGAATGGTCCAATATAACGAGGTGCAAGCTTTCCTCTTATGTTAAAACTCTTATGACCCCTCATTGGTGACACCTTGAGGTAAACAAAATCTCCTATTTCAAAGGCTAATTTCCTTCTCCTATTGTCCGCATAGCCTTTTTTTCTTGATTGGGCAGCCCTCAAGTTTTCACAAATTATTTGGACTTGCTTTTCGGCTTCTTGCAACACATCCAGACCAAATACTTGAGTTTCTCCTGCCTCATTTCAGAATAAAGGTGTCCTACACTTCCTCCCATAAAGCGCTTCATATGGTGACATTTTCAAACTTGCTTGGTAACTATTGTTGTATGAAAATTCTGTGTATGGCAAGCTTTTGTCCCAACTTTTCCCATGCTTTAAAGCGCAAGCTCTTAACATGTCCTCCAAAATCTGATTGGTCCTCTCGGTTTGTCCATCCGTTTGAGGATGATATGCTGAACTTAAATTAAACCTCGTTCCCAAAGCTTCATGCAACTTTTGCCAAAACCTGGAAGTGAACTGAGAACCTCTATCCGAGACTATCTTCTTAGGGACTCCATGTCGACACACAATATGCTCCATGTATATTTCGGACAATTGTGCAGCTGTATACTTGGTCTTCACAGGGACAAAATGAGCTGACGTGGTTAAGTGATCCACAATTACCCAAACTGATTCATACCCGGACTGAGTACGTGGTAACCCAACTATGAAGTCCATTCCAATTTCTTCCCACTTCCATTCCGGAATCTTCAATGTTCGCAATAATCCAGTTGGCCTTTGATGTTCCGCCTTGACTCGTTGGCACACATCACACAATGCTACATATTCAGCTATGTCCTTTTTCATGCTATCCCACCAATAGCAAGTCTTCAAGTCTTTGTACATCTTCGTACAACCGGGATGAATTGAGTAAGGTGAGTCATGTGCCTCCTTTAATATTGTCTCCCGAATATGTTTCACCTTAGGCACAATGATTCTCTTCCCAAGCCATAAGGTACCATGTTCGTCTTCATCAAATCTGAATTCTCTCCCTTCCTCGATCCTTTCCTTGATCTCCTCATCCGCGGTTTGTGCCTCTCGAATTTCTTGCTCCAAGGTTGGGTTTAAGTCCATCATCTCCGTCTCATTTACAAACCCGAGGTAACTCTCGAACTGTGAGTTGATGACATACCCCCTTTCTACTCAAAGCATCAGCCACTACATTGGCCTTTCCCGGATGATAGTTGATCCCCAAATCATAGTCTTTGATGAGCTCCAACCATCTCTGTTGCCTCAAGTGCAGATCTGTTTGTGTGAAAAACTCTTATGATCCGTATAAATTTCACACCTATGTCCAAGAATATAGTGCCTCCAAATCTTCAATGCGTGTACCACGGCTGCAAGTTCTAAATCATGTGTTGGGTAATTCTGCTCATGTTTCTTCAATTGTCTTGATGCATAGGCGACCACTTGACCTTCTTGCATCAATACACATCCAAGCCCTTGTCTCGATGCGTCGCAATAAATATCAAAACTCTTGCTCACATCCGACAATACCAAAACTGGAGCTGATGTCAACCTCTTCTTTAATTCCTCAAAACTATTTTGACAAGCTTCAGTCCATTGGAACATCTTTCCCTTCATTAGCAACTCCATCATAGGCTTGGCTATCTTGGAGAAGTCCCTGATAAACCGACGGTAATATCCAGCCATCCCAAGAAAACTCCTTATTTCCTTGACATTTTGCGGTGGTTCCCACTTCAACATGTCTCTCACCTTCCCGAGGTCAACCGATACTCCTCCTCCTGAGATTATATGACCCAAAACGACACCTCTTTCAACAAAAACTGACACTTGTTGAACTTGGCATACAATTGATGCTCCCTTAATTTCTGCAATGTAAGCCTCAAGTGTTCCTCATGCTCTTTCTCATCCTTCGAGTAGATCATAATATCATCAATAAACACCACGACGAACTTGTCCAAGTACTCCATGAAGACCTTATTCATGAGGTACATAAAGTAGGCAGGCGCATTTGTCAATCCAAATGACATCACGGTGTACTCATAAGATCCATACCGTGTCCTAAAAGTTGTCTTGGGTATGTCCGATGGTCTAAATCTTCATTTGGAAGTATCCCGACCTCAAGTCAATCCTAGAGAAAACACAAGCACCCTTCATCTGATCAAACAAGTCTTCTATGCGTGGCAAGGTGTACTTGTTCTTGATTGTTACCTCGTTGAGAGCTCGGTAATCCACGCATATCCTTTGGGACCCATCCTTCTTGTCCACGAACAGCACGGGCGCTCCCCAAGGTGAAGAACTAGGGCGAATAAAACCCTTCTCTAATTGCTCTTGAATTTGCTTCTTGAGCTCCGCTAATTCCATAGGAGGCATCCTATACGGCCTCTTAGCTATAGGTGCAGTTCCAGGTATTAAATCAATAACAAACTCAATGTCTCGATCGGGTGGCATACCTGGCAACTCGTCCAGAAAAACATCCAAAAATTCACACACCAACGGAATCTCCTCAATTGCGGCACCGTCCATGTGATTCAACTCCAATTGCTCCGGTGCGGCTTGAGATGCTTCAAATTCTACAGTGATCCCTTCTTCATTGGTCAACTTCACCGTCTTCGTGGCACACTCAATAACTCCATTTTGCTTCCTCAACCAGTCCATACCAAGTATAATGTCCAATCCTTGAGAATCCAAAACAATGAGGTTGGCGGAGAAGTCTACCCCCCTTATTCTAAGGCTTACTTTTGGACATACTATATTTATCCTCATCTCTCCTCCAGGAGACTTAACCAATAGAGTAAACTTCATATGTGAGATAGGCAAACTATACTTGGCAACATACTTTGATGCAATGTATGAATGCGATGCTCCAGAATAAAATAACATAGTCGCGGGATTGGAGTTGGCAAGAAACATACCAATGACCATGTCATCCGCTTGTTGAGCATCCTCCATAGAGACATGGTTCACGTTGCCACGAGCGACATTCTGCTGTCCACGGTTACCTTGTGGTTGTCCTCCATTGGGTCTTGGGTTTTGCCTCGGTGCGTTGCTTCCTTTACCAAGGCCTGACATATGACATTGATGCGCAAAGTGTCCAACTTCTCCACAAGTATAGCACTTCTTAACTCCACCAGAATTATTGGGACGAGCTTTGTTTTGAACATTTGCAGCAGGAAAATTAGCACGAGGTGCATAAGGCATTGGAGGCCTAGGTGCTTGCATGACAGGGCGCTGCTGCACAAACTGAGTTGGGCGCGGTGCAAATCCAGGGCGTTGAGCAGGAATAGAGGAGCTGTAATGAGGCGCATTGGGTGGTGCAAGGCGAGGGCGCACATTACTTCCTTGTTGCTGTCCTTGATATGGCGCCTTCCGCTTGATTTCTTGCTCCATTTCACGGATCTTGTTCTCAACCACAACTGCTTTGTCCACAAGCTTCTGAAAATTTGCATAGTCACAATTGAGCATTTGCACTTGAATTTCATTGTTGAGGCCTCTCGTGAACAAGTATTGCTTCCGACTGTCCCGACTAACATCCTCAGGCGCATACCTTGAGAGTTGAGTGAATTTATTGAGATATTCACTCACGCTTGATCTGCCTTGCCTTAAATTCTCAAACTCTTGCCTCTTCAAGATCATAACACCCTCGGGCACATAATGGGAACGAAAATTCTCCTTGAATTCAGCCCAAGTAATTCTCTCTTGGTTCTCATGAGAATTGCAATAAGAATCCCACCAATCCGCAGCTGCTCCAACGAGTTGATGAGAAGCGAACAGGACCTTCTCCCGGTCACTGCATTGGACAATGGCTAGCTTCTTCTACACGGACTTGCGCCAATCATCCGCATCCATAGGTTCAGTGGCTTGAGAAAAGGTTGGCGTTCTGGTCCTCATAAACACTGTCAATCGGTTATGAGGAGGCGGGGGTGGCGGTGGAGGCATATGGGGCTGATTGTTGATGTTGCCAACCTGCAGCTGTCCCATTGTCTGTATCATGGTCTGCATGAGCTGGTTTTGCATGGCCAGAAGCTGCTCAATGTTGATAGCTCCATGAGCAGGTCCTTGCCCATTGTTGTTCTGAGGTACTCCATTGTTCTCCTCCTCATCATTGCCATCCCTCTAGTTGCGAGTCCTCACCATCTGAAGAAAAGCAATAGGTAAGAATTAGAAAATGTCCCCAACTATATGTATCAAGGGATATGAAACTAAACAGCTAGCTACACTAGCCTAGGTAGACATGGCAATGCTAAGGCATCCCAAAATCCTCTATTAAGCACACAAGCAAGCAATATATATAGCAAACAGCACTCCAAGCAAAAAAACATCTATTCCTAAGTGCTCCTATGTGCTCTAAAGTGTCCATTCTATCTAGGCTGCATCATACGGTCAACCTGTGGCTCTAATACCAATCTGTGACGCCCGGTTCCGAAAAATGAACCAAGCTAACGCATATGTGTGCCCAGGATGTTCATCACACATACACGAGTGCAATCACAAACGATATACAGAAAATTACCACAGAACAAGATTAATTAACCAAATTTTATTACACAAACTAGATTATCCTCGAATACAAGATCTAATGAATATTAACGATAGGTTTAACTAATGCAGCGGAAATAAACTAATTAAGCAAACTAAACAGCTAGGTAGCATAGGCAATAGGGTATAGCGCAGCTCCAATAACACCATAGGCAAGCTGACGGTAGACACGGCCTAGAATCCACATTATCACCATTAAACTCCCAATCTTGACCTGCAACTGTTGGGGGGGATTGCAAGAGTGAGTACATGTCGTACTCAGCAAGTGTGGAAAGTATGACATGTGGCTGATTCAAATGTCGACAATAATAATGGCAAAGTGCTAAAAAGTGCATTAAAACATTTGAAAAGCAATATGTTACATGTATGTGAAATAAACCCATCATAAGCATAAGTAATACCATAATACCAGTCCACAATTTACCATCTTCATCAATAATTCCAGATTTCACCATTCGCCAATAACCATATTCAATACCAGAAATAAATACATAACCATCCATAACTATTACCAAACCATAACCATCCCAAATTCCAATTTCCCTCTAATCATGGAAGTTGTCCAGGTGCTCACAACCGGGAGCACGACTATCATGATATTTTAATAGACTCTGCAGAGTTTGTACCACTTTACCCACGTGTTCGTGATTTCATCACCTTTCGATGACTAAGAATCTCCGTTATGCCCATGACCCGTCGGTCATATTACACACTTCCGTTGTTGTGTGGCCAAGAGATCACAAAATAGCCTTTACAAAGGGATTACTAGCCTATTTAGACCCCACTGAGGTTTCACCGGTGGCGATGCCTCCAACTGAGCACATCTTCAACCAAGGGCCCCCTCTTGAGCCATTCGGATCCCAGGGTAGTCCCACCAATCATCAACAAACCCAATGCGACTACCCCTTCCCCGAGCATCCACAATGGTCCAAATAGCACTGGCAAAGCCCTAATTAATCAGGTACGCCGCACCCATACTTGGCCTCGTGGTGGCACTGTAGTCCTGGCTTATTCTCGCATGAACCGGTCGTTAGATCTAAAGCAAGCAAAACCACCATAGAATCCAACCCATCCACATACCAAGCTTGCTTAGACAACTCATTACAATAACATATTTAACCAGTTCATGTTAACCATAATCTCATCCATGCATAATTAAATTGAGTGGCATAGTTGGTTTCCAACCCAGTTGATTAAGCGAAGCAAAAAGGTAAAAACCCTTCCCGACTCTCTACCATGTATTCCAGGTGACAAGGGTGGTTAAACAAAGCTAGTAAACTTCCTATCATAGGATTCCCATCAAATTGACACAAGTATGCAATTTTGCAAACAAAACATTTATTTTAAAAACAAGGATTAATATGCTTCAAGGACACTTGCCTTGCTCTTGCTGTTGATTAGGGTCAAAGCCTTCAAACTCTTGGTGCTATAGATCCTCCGCGGCACTTTCTAGCACAAATCCATCTAATCCACACAATAAACATGCAAGACAAGAAACACAATCAAGGAGTGCACATATATTACTCAATATGACATGACATGCATGATTGATGCAAATGCAAGTTAGAACTTGTTACTAGATTGCTTTTAATGTTAACTAACTAGTTCTAATAGCTTTTAACAAGTTTATACAGGTTTAGATTCGATTAGATCAAATTTTAGAATTAATTCAACACAATTTTAACCAGGAAGATCGGACTAGTCCGCTAGGGACCGGACATGTCCGCCCTCTGCGAGATCAGAAGATTAGGGTTTTCTAGATCGACGTGAATTTGGAGATTAGGGGTTGGATTCACGTAAGGAAAAGAGAATAGACGGTATACCAGGTGTTTAGGACTCCAATGAATCAAGAAACTTGGAGGTAACACTTGGATCTTGGTGATCTAGGGTTGGTGATGAACTTGGAGATGAATTGGTGGTGAAGAACGAAACTTGGTGGAGATCTTGATCCTCTTTCGTTTCCTCCTCTCCTTCTTCTTGTTTGGGATCTTCTCCTCCTTCCTTGATGGTGGCTCCCCATGAACTAGGGTTTGGGTGGGTGGAAAAGTGGCAAATAGATTTCAATCAAAGGGGTGGGGCTGTTTATATAGAGGTGGAGGCTAGGGTTAGATGGATTTCGAGTTTGGGATGAGTAGAGGCCGGTTTGGAGTCCCACATGGGATCTAAAAGAGTTAGGCACGACGCCCCTAGGCCCACTTAACGTGAAACCCAAGAAACAAGTCGTAAAACAAAAGATCAACTTGGAGTCACGAAATATCGGACAAGTCCGGAAAGGACCGGACTAGTCCGAAGTCGTCCAGAGAGAAAATCGGACAAGTCTGGCCAAACATCGGACAAGTCTGACTTTGAACAGAGAGGAAAACGGACAAGTCCTCTTGAACACCGGACTAGTCTGGAAAAGTCCAAGGACTTCGCAAATTTTCAAGGATTCATGGAATAACGGACTAGTCCGCAAAAAATCAGACAAGTCCGAAAGTTTCCAGTGCCAAAAATCGGATTAGTCCGCAGCAAAAACGGACAAGTCCGTTTTTAGTCAGAGAGAAATCGGACTAGTCCTCAGCAAAATCGGACTAGTCCGCACTTTCCTGCGTTTTAAGTGCGGTTTTGCTCCAAATCAATTTTAAACTCGTTCCTCTTTATGTGGGTTAATGTTAAACATGTATATGGGTGTATGTAGGGCATGATGCATGAAAATGAGGGTGTTACAGATCTTCAGCCTCAAACCTCCGGTAGACTCCATAACGGCTCCGGATCTTCAAAAGGGAATCAAGGACTTCAAGACCCGATTAAGTGTCATTAATACTATGTTAATGACACACGATCGGACTAACTTAATTACTAGTAACAATGTTGTCAAAGCCCGTAACTCGGTCATTAAGGGTAATTAAGCGCATCAAATGTGTAACCGCCGGGGCCACATGTCGGGCCAGGCCAACTTGTAACGGCCTGTCCTTATACTATAAAAGGACAGGCCGACGATACATAGGGAGGGGGATCTGAGACTGATTTGACCTGCTCTGATCTGATCGCGCACTCTCAACTCACGTCACCTGAGTTTAGTTCATACATCCAATACAGCACCAACACATCCCGTGGAGTAGGGTATTACGCTCAGGCGGCCCGAACCACGTAAACCTTCGTGTCTCTTGTGTCATTTTACATTTCACCTTCTTGAATCTCCGCGCACCCACACCGAACTTCAAACTCCGCAAACACTTTAGTAGTGTCGGGAGATCTGCCGGATCAAAACCACCGACAAAGACATTGCTAAGAATGCATAACCTGGATCTCATGCACATTGAGAAAAACATTTGTGATATTATATGGGGACATTGCTTAATATGGATGGTAAAACAAAAGATAGTCTACAAGCTCGTCTTTATATGCAGGCTATGGGTATACGGCCACAACAACATCCGGTGGCTATAAATGGGAAGTATGATTGTCCATCAGCATCATATACTTTGCATAATGATGAGAAGACCACCTTGTGCAAGTTTTTGGGGGATGTGAAGATGCCCGATGCTTATTCCTCAAACATCAAGAGATGTGTGGACCTAAAAGCATGTAAGATATCAGGTCTAAAAACTCATGGCTGCCATATTATATTTCAGAAGCTCCTTCCTATTGCAATATGTGACATATTGTCTGAAAAGGTTGTTGCACCTTTAATTGAGTTTAGCAGATTCTTTTCTGGAATTTGTTGTAAAAAATTGGCAGAACCAGATTTGAGTAAGATGATCAAACATTTCCGGAAACAATTTGTAAGCTTGAGATGTTGCTTCCTCCCACTTTCTTTGATATCAAGGTACATCTTCCAACCCATCTTGCTGAAGAAGCTCGCTTGGGTGGACCTATTTCTTACAAATGGATGTATCCAATTGAGAGGTAGCTTGGTATATTGAAGAGGTATGTACGTAATAGAGCTCACCCGAAGGGTTCTATAGCTGAGGGATATATTATGGAAGAGTGTAGGACTTTTTGTAGTCAGATTTTGGATAACATCAACACCAAGCTTAATAGGCCAGAACGTAGTGACGCTGCAGCTAGAAATGAACCTTCTCTCGAGTCTAATATATTTATAGAATTTGATAATTCTAAAAAGGGGTTTAGACGGGGTCCACTTACTATGGTGGAACTACATAACATCAGGCATTATATTATTTCTAATGTTGAAGAGGCCGCTCCATGGATCAAGTACGTATAACTTAGATCTTCTATACTATATTGGATCATGCTTATTTTAGATGGCTAATTTAATTTTGTACCCTTTTCAGTGAGCATTTAGAAGAAATAAAAAAGATTCATTCTCGTGATGTTAAAAAACGCCATAGAGATGAGTTTGTCCATTGGTTTCAGAAACGATTAAGTACATGCAAGTTTTTACTTTGATGAAATATTGATCAAATATGTGTTCTGCAGTTGGTTTATCGATGACCCCTTTTAAACTATTGTGTACAAATTACGACATTACACAAATAAGGCAAAGTAACCAATTATTTGTATGCATTATCTAGAGGACCTGATCATTGGGCACATTTTTTTTAGTCGATCATTCATAAATGGCTTCTTTCGAACTGCATAGGTGGAAAAAGATTTAAGGACGCAAAACAGTGGTGTTGTTGTTTGGGATGGTGATTATGATTGGTTTGTAGTAATCAAGAAAATGATTTCTATTGATTTTGAAAAATATCAAGAGGTTCTGTTATTTGAATGTGACTAGTTTGATCGGCCATGCTCCGGTCAGAGCCAAAGAAGATGCTACAAAATAGATCAATACAGAATGATATATGTTGACTCTACTCTTTCTCAATTTAATTATGAGCCTGACATTCTAGCCACCCAAGCAGAACAAGTTTTTTATGTTCAAATGTGAAGCAACCTAAATGGGCTACTGTTGTTAAACCGAAGCCACACAACCTTTTTGCCATGCCCCTCTGGAGACAATGAAAATAATGTCACTGAGATGATGGAGGCTAAGACATTTGTTGATCGACGACTTACTGATATCAATATGCCACACATAAATGAGGATACGACTGCATGGGCTAGGAATGACATTGGGGGAGCAACAGATGATGCTTCCGCTCTTCAAATGAGAACATGTGATTAGCTTGAGGCACATGGAGTTCCATCCAAAAATGAAGATGACGACAACAACGATGATGATGATACATATATCAATGATGCTCATGTAGCTCCATTGCGGGGGGACAACAGCGAAGATGATGATTTTTTTATATAAGTATTGTGTGAGCTAGCTGTGAACTATTTGATTTTCTTTAAGGATAGAAGCTGCTCTTCTATTTAGAATTAAGCTTAGAAGCAAACCTATATTGAATAATCACAACTCTTTAGAAGATACCCAAAATTTGAAATGACGCTCTTGCAAAAATTCCTAATGCAACGAACTAGTGATTCCTGGCAATAGATCCTAATGCAATGAGTGTGTTCCGTGGCGATAGATTCTAAGGCTGCGAACTAGTACAATCGTGGCAATAGATCCTAATGCAACGATTGTGTTTCGTGGTGATAGATAACTGTTGAAAACACAAAATTATTCATCACACAGATGAACACAGATAACACATGCATTCATTAGCAAATATATTACAAAACACAAGAAAAAGTACCAGACACAAGAGAATAAAAACAACATAAACTAAACAACAACAAAATAAAACCTAAATCCTAGTCCTCCTCCCCCTCCTCCTCCGGCTGCTCCGCCGGTTGCTCCGACTGCTCCACCGGTTGCTCTGGCTTGTTCGGATCTAGCGGTGCAACCTCGTGACCGAGGTTCCTCACCATCGCCGCTACCAGGATACTGTGGCCCTCTGCGACAAGCACCTTGGCCATCTTCTCGAGCAACCTCTAGAACCCGTCTAACAGCCTATCGAACAGCATCTCGAGCAGCTCGTTGTTGAGCCGCTCGGGGGAGTGGCAACACTATTTCTTGCAGGGTGGCTCCCTCGGCGGGCTTGGCGGTGGAATGTTGGCCATGGTGAGTTGTCTACGCGGAGAAGATGAACGAAGAGACAAAAGGAGAGACTGATGGTGCCTTAGTCTGTGCGGAGAAGAAAAATTGAGACGCGCTTAGCAGTGAAGTGTGTTTCTTATATGAAAAGGGCGTCTTCCCCACATATCTTTTGGCTTCGTGATTTTCTCCATTTTGCTTTGGTTCACTTTTGATATCACACATCACCGAACATAGAGCACATTCACTTGATAACTAAATCGTTAACCTTTCTAGAAAATAAACAAATCCTTCCTTATGATTCCTGAGGAACACGATGAACACACCACACATTCATTCATTCACACAGTGGCCAACGTTTTGTAATATCGTGAGACAAACAATTGTGTTTCGTGATGATAGATTCTAACGCCACGAACTAGTATAATGATGGCAACAAATCCTAATGCAACAATTGTGTTCTGTGGTGATCGATCCTAACGCCACAAACTTGTGAACCGTGGCAAAAATTCCTAATGCGACGATTATGTTCCGTGGCGATAGATACTAACTCCACGAACTGGTGAATCGTGGAAAAAGTTCCTAATGCAGCGGTTGTGTTTTGTGGTGATAGATCCTAACGCCACAAACTGGTGAATCGTGGCAAAAGTTCCTAGTGCAATGATTGTGTTCCGTGGCGATAGATCCTAATGCCATGAACTGGTGAATCGTGATAAAAGTTCCTAATGCAACGATTGTGTTCCATGGCGATAGATCGTAATTCCACGAACTGGTGAATCGTGGCAAAAGATCCTAATGCAACGATTTTGAAGAAAGGCACTAAATACATTTGGAGTGAAGCTTGTGAGGTTGATTTCAAGACCTTGGTGAAACATCTCACAACAACGCCAGTTTTAGCTCAGCCGGATACAACTAAATCTTTTGACAGTTATTGCGATGTGTCTGACATCGGTCCTGGCTGTAATCTAATGCAAGTAGGGCATGTGATCGCGTATGGATCACGACAGCTCTGTAATCATGAACAAAACTATCCAACCCAAAACCTTGAGCTCGCTGTTGTGGTGCATGCATTGAAGATGTGGAGACATTATTTATTGGGAAACCTCGTTCATCTCTACACCGATCATAAATGCTTGAAATACATATCCACACAGAAGGAATTGAATTTGTGACAGTGAAGATGGTTACAGTTGATTAAAGATTATGAGGTTGAGATTCATTACTACCTCGGCAAGGCCAGTGTGGTTGCCAATGCGCTTAGTCAGAAATCTCATGTTCATTACTTGACGCTCACTCCGATGGAAGAGGAATAACCGAGTTTATACTTGGTTCCACATGGAGCTCTATTTAATGTTGCTCTCTTACCTACCATCTGAGAGGGATTATGGTAGCTCAGAAGAAAGATAAGGGTATGTCTCATAATTGGAGAAGAATGAAGGATGGAGAAATGAAATGTTTTTGGGAAGGCAATCGCATAATACTATGGTTCAACGATCGAATAGTAGTTCCCCATGATATGAGACTACGAAAGAAGATTTTGGATGAAGATCATTTATCCAAATATTCCATTCATCTAGGCAGCAACAAAAGGTGCCAAGACTTGAAAATAAAGTTTTGGTGGACACGGATGAATCTTGAGATTGCAAAGTACGTATCTGAATGTGATGCGTGTCAGTGAGTTAAAGCCGATCACATGAGAAGAGTTGGACAACTGCAGCCATTGAGTATTCCAGCATGGAAATGGGAGGATATTAGTACAGATTTAATCCTTGGACTACCTCTCACATCCCATAAGCATGATTCAATTTGGGTGGTAGTCGATCAGCTAACGAAACCGGCTCACTTTATTCCTGTCCATACAAAGTATGTTGCCAAGAAGTATGCGGAGTTGTACATTGCAAGAATCATGTGATTGCACGGAATTCCTCTCACAATTATTTCTGATCATGGTGCACTGTTTGTTGCTCGATTTTGTGAGCAGCTGCACGCGTCAATGGAGACCAAGCTGATCCGAAACTCTGCATATCACCCGCGATGGTCAAACTGAGAGGGTAATCAAATTCCTGCAAACATGATACGTGTGTGTGCCATCCATCATGGAAAGAATTGGGTGCTCATCTACCGTTGGCGGAATTCTTATATAACAACGGTTATCCTCAACTAAAATCCGCATAGAAGACCTTGAAGCTCTTCAACAATACCTCACTTATTCTGAGTATCTGATACGGATTATTGATGAAAGGACTCACGCCACAAGAAACTAGAATTTATGGTTTTACAAAGTCGTGTGGAGCAATCATTTTGCCTAAGAAGGGACAAGGTAATGTGAGGGCTATCTCTGTTCGAATTATCCGGATTTGTTATCATCTTATATCTGGTAACCTCTCAACCTTCATCTTTTTATTTGTAATCTTGAGACGAGATTCTTTTAAGAGGGGAGGAATGTAAATGCTCTAAAAATTTAAGCAAGGAAATAGAAAAGAAAGAATAACACTTGAACAAAAAGTAAATAGACAAAACCCTACATGATGAGGTTCAAATCTAAATCCAAAGTGCATATGAAAAATATTACAACATAAAATTTGAGTACTTTTAAATTCATCACGTCTCAAATAGCTTCCATGCCAAGTTTCACAATTTTTGCAATTAATTTGCTATTTATTCAATGAAATCCTGAAATGCAATTGAATTCAAATTCAAATTTGAATTTGATTCAAACTTTGTCATATAGCAAATTTGAATTCAAATTTGATTTCGACATATTTTATTTTGCTTGGCCACTAAGTTTGAGCAAGTTTGGAGCGGATAATGAAGTAAAGTAAAACAAACACTTTAGCTTTGCGTAATGCGTCTCCATCAAGTACTTGTTGGCCACATCCCTATACTGCCCGGCTCACCCTCATCTGGATGCGACTTGAAGTATGCCTTCGTAGCTTGGATACGAGCGTTCGATATTGACTGTATCACAAGCTTCCTGGTGCTCTTATAGAAGACGAAATGGGATTAATCCAATTGCTGGGTCTCGTCTTCCAAACGTTACTGTGCATGGAAGAAGAAATGTACAAGTAAATATATTAATCATAAAATAGATGGATTCCCCGAAAAGGTTCCAGACCATCCAACGCCTGGTCTACTTCATGAGTGAAGTCCTGTATGAGGCAAAGACAAGTTACCTCGAAGTGCACAAGCTGCTCTATGCGGTGCTAACTGCGTCGAGGAAGCTCCGCCATTATTTTCAGGCACACCGAGTATCAGTGGTGACTTCGTTCCCACTAGGAGCAGTGCTGCGCAGCACGAATGCAACTAGAAATATTGCCAAGTTGGCGGCTGAATTAGCGGATTTTGAGCTTGATTTCTTTCCACAACATGCAATCAAGAGTCAAGCTCTGGCGGATTTTGTTGCCGAGTGGACCCCCTCACCGAGCAACCCAGGGGGCCGGGAGATCAGGGAGCTGGAGCCCTGGGCTCTGGTGCTTAGCGGACCTCACTGGACGCTCTTCTTGGATGGATCCTCAAGGAAGCAAGGGGCCGGAGTTGGTGTACTGCTCACCTCACCAACAGGGGAGCAGTCCAAGTATGTAGTGCACCTCGACTTCAAGGCTACCAACAACAAGGCAGAGTACGAAGCCCTCATCTTCGGACTCATAGCTGCGCAGGGTCTCGGTGTCCAGCAGATGCTGGTCAAAGAAGACTCCCAGCTGATCATCAAGCAAGTACGGGGTGAGTGCTGCTGCAACGACCCACAACTCGTGGCATATGTGATACATGTCAAGAAGCTAGAAGCTGGATTCGAGGACTTGGATCTCTGACATGTGCCACGCACAGAAAACTCCATCGCCGATGCCCTATCAACCATGGTATCCACAGGAGCCCCCGTTCTAGAAGGGGTCTTTGGCAGGAGGTTGGTGCGGCCGACCGCTATGCCGACAGGACCTAATGAAGAAGGTGAGCCCACCTCCACAGAGCTGGCAACCACGGCAGCCCTGCATCCATGGGGGCCGCCAAGGTTCTTGAGCATCACCAGGGATCCCAAATCACTTGGTGCGCAAGATCCAGAAGCTTAGGAGAGTCCCGACGCGCGGATCACGAAGGTCCAGGACTACCTGAAGGACAACCTCCTCCCGGAGGACCCAGCATCCGCTAAGAGGATCATGAGGATGGCGAAAGGATACATGCTGGTAGAAGGTGATCTCCGCCGACGTGGTGCCAATGGCGTACTTCTACAGTGCATAACTCGGCAGGAAGGCTGCAACTTGCTAGCAGAAATCCACGAAGGAGAGTGTGGGAATTACGCAGCTTCCCGCACACTTGTTGTCAAAGCCTTCCTGCATGGCCTCTACTGGCCAACAGCACTACAAGATGCCGTCAAAGGGGTCAAGAAGTGCAAGGCGTGCCAGTTCAACACCAAGCAAATTCACACTCCAGCGCAGTCACTAAAGATGATCCCGCCCTCTTGGCCTTCCGCGGTCTGGGGGCTGGATATCTTGGGACCCTTCCCAGGGCAGTCGGAGGGTACCGGTTCCTATATGTCGCCATAGATAAGTGCACCAAGTGGCCGGAGGCAGCCCAGTTATGAACATCAACAAGGATTCCATAGTCAAGTTCATCAAATCAATTGTCTGCAGGTTCGGGGTCTCTAACAGGATCATCACTCACAACGAGACCCAATTCAATAGTGTAGCTTTCTAGCAATACTGCGAAGACCTCGACGTCCAAGTTTTTTTATGCATTCGTTGCTCATCTAAAGAGCAACGGACAAGTCGATATGGCCAACACTGAGATCCTCAGGGGCCTCAAGACACGCACATATGATAGCTTGGATAAGCATGGTGCCAAGTGGGTCGGCGAACTCCCCTGTGCACTATGGGCAAGCCGGACGTCACCCAGCCGCGCCATAGGAGAAATACTTTTATTTCTGGTGTATGGGGTCGAGGCCGTCCTCCCCCCAGAGATCGCTGTGGGCTCATTCAGAGTCCGAGCGTTCGATGAATCCTCACAGGACCAGCTCCAACAAGAAGTTGTTGACCTCATCGATGAAGCAAGGTGGCACACCACCATCCGAAACGCACGTTACTGACAGGCGCTGAGGTGATACCAAGAGAGGTTCGTTCCGAGTAGAGAGCTCAAGACAGGTGACCTGGTGCTGCATCGCATAATCTCTCAAGAAGGGTCACACAAACATTCCCCCAGCTAGGAAGGCCCCTTCCGAGTGATACAAGTATCTCGTGTGATGCCCGATTCCGAAAAATGAACCAAGCTAACACATATGTGTGCCCAGGATGTTCAACACATATACACGAGTGCAATCACAAAAGAGTATACAGAAAATTACCACAGAATAAAATTAATTAACCAAATTTTATTACACAAACCATATTATCCTCCATTACAAGCTCCAATATATATTTATGACAAGTTCAACTAATGCAGCGGAAATAAACTAATTAAGCAACTACGCAACTAAGCATAAGGGATAGCGCAGCTCCAATAACACCACAGGCAAAGCTGACGGTAGACACGGCCTAGAACTCCGCATTATCACCATTAAACTCCTAATCCTGCCCTGCAACTGTTGGGGGGGGGGGGATTGCAAGAGTGAGTACATGTCGTACTCAACAAGTGTGGAAATTATGACATGTGGCTGATTCAAATGACAACAATAATAATGACAAAGTGCTGAAAAGTACATTAAAACATTTGAAAAGCAATATATTACATGTATGCAAAATAAACCCATCATAATCATAAGTAATATCATAATACCAGTCCACAATTCACCATCCTCATAAAAAATTTCAGATTTCACCATTTGCCAATAACTATATTCAATACCAGAAATTAATCCATAACCATAATACCAACCATAACCATCCCAGTACTAATTTCCCTCTAATCATGGAAGTTGTCCATGTGCTCATAACCGGGAGCACGGCTATCATGATAGTTTTAGACACACTCTGCAGAGTTTGTACCTCTTTACCCACGTGTTTGTGATTTCATCACCTTTCGATGACTAGAACCTCTATTATGCCGTCTCACACTTCCGTCGGTGTGTGGCCAAGAGATCACAAAATAGCCTTTGCAAAGGGATTACTAGCCTATTTAGACCCCACTGAGGTTTCACCGGTGGCGATGCCTCCAACTGAGCACATCTTCAACCAAGGGCCCCCTCTTGAGCCATTCGGATCCCAGGGTAGTCCCACCAATCATCAACAAACCCAATCCTACTACCCCTTCCCCAAGCATCCACAGTGGTCCAAACAACACTAGCAAAGCCCTAATTAATCAGCTACGCCGCACCCATACTTGGCCTCGTGGTGGCACTGTAATCCTGGCTTATTCTCGCATGAACCGGTCCTTAGATCTAAAGCAAGCAAACCACCATAACATCCAACCCATCCACATACCAGGCTTGCTTAGATCACCCATACCGTATCATATTGACCAGTTCACATTAACCAAAATATCATTAATGCGTAATTAAATGTGTAGTGTTGGCTTCCCATCCCAATTGATTAAGCAAAGCAAAAAAGGTAAAAAGCCCATCCCGACTCTCTACCATAATTCCAGGTGACAAGGGTGGTTAAACAAATCTAGTAAACTTCCTACCATAGGATTCCCATCAAATTGACACAACATGCAGTTTTGCAAACAAAACATTTATTTTCAAAAACAGGATCAATATGCGTCAAGGACACTTGCCTTGCTCTTGCTGTTGATTAGGGTCAAAGCCTTCAAATTCTTTGTGCTGTAGATCCTCCGCGGCACTCTCTAGCGCAAATCCGTCTAATCTGCACAATAAACATACAAGATGAGAAACACAATCAAAGAGTGCACAAATATTACTCAATATGTCATGACATGCATGATTGATGCAAATGCAAGGTAGAACTTGTTAATAGATTGCTTTTAATGATCACTAACTAGTTCTAATAGATTTTAACAAGTTTATACAAATTTGGAGTTGATTAGATCAAATTTAGAATTAATTCAACACAATTTATCCAGGGAAATCGGACTAGTCCGCTAGGGACCGGAGAAGTCCGCCCTCTGCGAGATCATCATATTAGGGTTTTCTAGATCGACGTGAATTTGGAGATTAGGGGTTGAATTCACATAGGGAAAAGGGAATAGAAGGTATACCAGGTGTTTAGGACTCTAGTGAATCAAGAAACTTGGAGGTAACACTTGGATATTGATGATCTAGGGTTGGTGATGAACTTGGAGATGAATTGGTGTTGAAGGACAAAACTTGGTGGAGATCTTTATCCTCTTCCGTTTCCTCCTCTTCTTCTTCTTGTTTGGGATCTTCTCCTCCCTCCCTGGTGGTGGATCTCCATGAACTAGGGTTTGGATGGGGTGGAAAAGTGGCAAATAGATGTCAATCCAAGGGGTGGGGTTGTTTATATAGAGGTGGAGGCTAGGGTTAGATGGATTTCGAGTTTGGGATGAGTAGAGGCCGATTTAGAGTCCCACATGGGCTCTAAGAGAGTTAGGCACGACGTCCCTAGGCCCACTTAATGTGAAACCCAAGAAACATGTCGTAAAACAAAAGATCAACTCGGAGTCGCGAAATATCGGACAAGTCCGGAAAGGACCGGACTAGTCCGAAGTCGTCCAGAAGGAAAATCGGACAAGTCTGGCCAAACATCGGACAAGTCCGACTTTAAACAGAGAGGAAATCAGACAAGTCTGCTGGAACACCGGACTAGTCCGGAAAAGTCCAGGGACTTAGCAAGTTTTCAAGGATTCTTGGACTATCGAACTAGTCCGCACAAAATCGGACAAGTCTGAAAGTTTCCAGAGGAAAAATCGGACTAGTCCGCAACAAAAACGGACAAGTCCGTTTTTAGTTAGAGAGAAATCGGACTAGTCCTCAGCGAAATCGGACTAGTCTGCACTTTCCTGCAATTTAAGTGCGGTTTTGTTCCAAATAAATTTTAAACTCGTTCCTCTTGTTGTGGGTTAATGTTAAACATGTATATGAGTGTACATAGGGCATGATGCATGAAAATGAGGGTGTTACATCCCGCCCCGGGTGTGTCCGCCTCGCCACGGAAGAAGAAGAGCCCCTCCCCAACCCTTGGAACATTGAGTAGCTCCATAAGTTCTACCCTTAAGCATAAATTGTAGGACAATGCAGGGTGTCATGGTGCCAGGGAGCGACACTTAGGACAACCAAACTCTAGGGGGGAAGGTCCAGAGTGTACAACCGTTTAGCTTGGTTCCGTACCCTAAGCATGAACACTCTGCCTCCCTAGCCAACTAGAGTGGGTCGTTGCCTTATTGTAAAGCCAATCCACTCCTAGGACCACCAATGAGAAGAATTCACTGTCTTACCATGTGCCTTCTCTTTCATTCACATAAAATTACCTATTAATTTTGTGATCAATCAAGCTAGTTTCATATTTCATATATTGTCTTCATATACTTGGTGAAATTTTTTCTATATCACCCCCAGTACAGTCATGCAACCCTGCTGCAGGCAGATGTATTTGAGGTACCTGCAAGGTGTCTTCAAACCTCACGGTTGCTTTCTTACTTGGGGTCTTGTGGTGCCAAATGGTTCCCCGAGAAAGGCCAACGCTGAGCTGGATGTCCAGAGTGCGCAGCATGCTTAGCTTGGTCATATACCCTAGGCTTGTGCGCTTTCCCTCCCGTTGTTGCGGCTATGTACCGGGGGCCAATACGCTCACACCCCGAATAAGAAGGAAGTCGGACCCTGATCGCCAATGCAAAAAATTACCCAAATCCCGCGTACCAGCCCAGGACTGTAAGATATGACAATACTTAAGGATAGAAAAAATCACCAAAAAGCAAAACAATATGCACCTTTGTTATGTGTCCAAGACATACAAAGCACGTTACGCCAGAGCATCCAGCTTTGGCACCTCGCAAGTGGTCTGTCATCGGCGTTTCCACGAAGATAGTGGGCGACGTCGGAGCATCTAGCTCCAGCACCTCGTAAGGGGCCTGCTGTCGATGTCCCAAAATGTCAACGTCAACACCAAGCACAGACAAGTGAGTAAACTCTCCTGTCCTGCACTTGTTGCTAACAGGATTCTATCGCGATATCCAGTACACCAGAGGCCTGTAATTGACGACTCTACGACGATAGTGGATGACGCCGGAGCATCCAACTCCAGCATCTCCCAAGGGGCCCGCCGTCGACATTTCCAAGAAGATGGTGGGCGATGCCGGAGCATCCAGCTCCGGCACCTCGCAAGGGGCCTGCCTTCGACGTCCCAAAACGTCAATGTCAACACCAAGAGCAGATAAGTCAGTAAACTCTCCTACCCCGCACTTGTTGCTAACAGGGTTATCTTGCGATGGACTGTACACCAGGGGCCTGCCGTTGATGTTTCCACGACGATGGTGGATTGCACCGGAGCATCCAACTCTGACACCTCCCGGGGGGCCTGCCGTTGACAATTTTTATGAAGATGGTGGGCAACGCCGGAGCATCCAGCTCCAGCACCTCCCAAGGGGCCTGCCGTCGATGTTTCCACGAAGATGGTGGGCGACACTGGAGCATCCAGCTCTGGCACCTCGCAAGGGGCCTGTCGTCAACGTCTCAGAATGTCAACTTCAGCACCAAGCGCGGATAAGTGAGTAAACTGTCATGCCCCCTACTTGTTGCTAACAGGGTTCTCTCGCGATAGCCTGTACACCAGGGGCCTGCCGTCAACATTTTTACAAACATGGTGGGCGATGCCGAAGCATCCAACTCCAGCACCTCCCAAGGGGCCTGCCGTCGACACTTCCACAGCGATGGTGGACGGCGCCAGAGCATCCATCTTCGGCACCTCCCAAGGGGCCCGTCGTCGACGTTTTTACGAAGACGGTGAGCGACGCCAGAGTATCTAGCTCTGGCACCTCCCATGGGGCCTACCGTCGATGTTTCCATGAAGATGGTGGGCGACGCCGGAGCATCCAGCTCCTGCACCTTGCAAGGGGCCTGCCGTCGACATCCCCAAACAACAACATCAGCACCGAGCGTGAATAAGTGAGTAAACTTTCCTGCCCTGCACTTGTTGCTAACAGGGTTCTCTCACGATAGCCTGTACACCAAGGGCCTGCCGTTGACGACTCTACGACAATGGTGGATGACGTCGGAGCATCCAGCTGCGGCCTCCCAATGGGCATGCCGTCGACGTTTCAATGAAGATGGTGGGAGACGCCGGAGCATCCAGCTCCAGCACCTCCCAAGGGGCCCGCCGTCGACATTTCCACAAAGATGGTACGCGACGCTAGAGCATCCAGCTGTAACACCTCGCAAGGGGCCTGCTGTCGATGTCCCATAACATCAACGTCAGCACCAAGTGCAAATAAGTGCCCGCATTACGCGACTACACGATGGTGGGAGGATGGGGGCCAGTCAAAGACATGCTGCGTTCAAATGGCTGGTATACCCAACAATCTAACCACGCCTACCAGAGGGCCTCTAAGGGCGTTTCCATAGGAAGGACATTATCTAACAAAAAACTGGTCGTGTCAACGGTACACACATTGGTCCCTGGAAGTCCAACGGCATCAACAAAGGCACTTCAAGACCTTACAAAGAGAGGAATTGGGGCAGCAATCGAAAGCACATGACAAGAAAACTAAGGAGGGAACCTTAGTACATCAAACGAAGTATACAAGAGACCTTCTTAAGCTTTTAAACATGGACAAAAGCAAGCCTCTTCGGACACCAATGGAAACAATACGACACTTGAACTTGATGAAGATGGTGAACCCATGGATCAAAAAGAATATAGAAGCATGATCGGATTACTTTTGTACCTTACGGCATCAAGACCGGACATGCAATTTAGCGTATGTCTTTACGCACAATTTCAAGCTTCCCCACGTGCTTCACATTGTCAATTTGACGCCCGGTTCCGAAAACTGAACCAAGCTAACGCATATGTGTGCCCAGGATGTTCATCACACATGCACGAGTGCAATCACAAAACAGTATGCAGAAAATTACCACAAGACAAGATTAGTTAACCAAATTTTATTACACAAACCATATTATCCTCGAATACAAGCTCTAATGAATATGAATGACAGGTTCAACTAATGCAGCGGAAATAAACTAATTAAGCGACTAAGCAACTAAGCATAAGCAATAGGGTATATATATATATGCGCAGCTCCAATCAACACCACAGGCAAAGCTGACGGTAGACACGGCCTAGAACTCCGCATTATCGCCATTAAAATCCCAATCCTGACCTGCAACTGTTGGGGTGGGGAATTGCAAGAGTGAGTACATGTCGTACTCAGCAAGTGTGGAAAGTATGACATGTGGCTGATTCAAATGACGACAATAATAATGGCAAAGTGCTGAAAAGTACAGTAAAACATTTGAAAAGCAATATAGTATAAGTATGTGAAGTAATCCCATCATAATCATAAATAATATCATAATACCAGTCCATAATTCACCATCCTCATCAATAATTCCAGATTTCACCATTGCCAATAACTATATTCAATACCAGAAATAAATCCATAACCATCACCATAACCATTACCATAACCATTACAATAACCATTACCAATACCAAATACCCTCTAATCATGGAAGTTGTCTAGGTGCTCATAACCGGGAGCACGGCTATCATGATAGTTTTATTTAACACTCTGCAGAGTTTGTACCTCTTTACCCACGTGTTTGTGATTTCATCACCCTTCGGCGACTAAGAACCTCCCTTATGCACATGACCCGTCGGTCACATTACACACTTCCGTTGGTGTGTGGCCAAGAGATCACAAAATAGCCTTTACAAAGGGATTACTAGCCTATTTAGACCCCACTGAGGTTTCACCGGTGGCGATGTCTCCCGCAGAGCACATCTTCAACCAAGGGCCCCCTCTTGAGCCATTCGGATCCCAGGGTAGTCCCACCAATCATCAACAAACCCAATCCGACTACCCCTTCCCCGAGCATCCACAATGGTCCAAACAGCACTAGCAAAGCCCTAATTAATCAGCCACGCTGCACCCATACTTGGCCTCGTGGTGGCACTGTAGTCCTGGATTATTCTCGCATGAACCGGTCCTTAGATCTAAAGCAAGCAAACCACCATAACATCCAACCCATCCACATACCAGGCTTGCTTAGATCACCCATTACCATACCATGTTTAACCAGTTCATGTTAACCATAATCTCATCCATGCATAATTAAATTGAGTGATATAGTTGTTTCCCATCCCAGTTGATTAAGCGAAGCAAAAAGGTAAAAACCCTTCCCGACTATCTACCATAAATTCCAGGTGACAAGGGTGGTCAAACAAAACTAGTAAACTTCCTACCATAGGATTTCCCATCAATTTGACACAAGCATGCAGTTTTGCAAACAAAACATTTATTTTAAAACAGGATCAATATGCTTCAAGGACACTTGCCTTGCTCTTGCTGTTGATTAGGGTCAAAGCCTTCAAACTCTTGATGTTGTAGATCCTCCGCGGCACTCTCTAGCGCAAATCCGTCTAATCCACACAATAAACATACAAGACAAGAAACACAATCAATGAGTGCACAAATATTACTCAATATGACATGACATGCATGATTAATGCAAATGCAAGGTAGAACTTGTTACTAGATTGCTTTTAATGATCTCTAACTAGTTCTAATAGCTTTTAACAAGTTTATAAAGGTTTGGAGTTGATTAGATCAAATTTTAGAGTCAATTCAACACAATTTAACCAGAAAGATCGGACTAGTCCGCTAGGGACCAGACAAGTCCGCACTTGACGAGATCAGCAGATTAGGGTTTTCTAGATCGACGTAAATTCGGAGATTAGGGGTTGAATTCACGTAAGGAAAAGAGAATAGAAGGTATACCAGGTGTTTAGAACTCCAATGAACCAAGAAACTTGGAGGTAACACTTGGATCTTGATGATCTAGGGTTGGTGATGAACTTGGAGATGAATTGGTGGTGAAGGACGAAACTTGGTGGAGATCTTGATCCTCCTTCGTTTCCTCCTCTTCTTCCTCTTGCTTGGGATCTTCTCCTCCCTCCTTGATGGTGGCTCCCCACGAACTAGGGTTTGGGTGGGTGGAAAAGTGGCAAATAGATGTCAAACCAAGGGGTGGGGTTGTTTATATAGGGGTAGAGGCTAGGGTTAGATGGATTTCGAGTTTAGGATGAGTAGAGGTCGGTTTAGAGTCCCACATGGGCTCTAAAAGAGTTGGGAACGACATCCCTAGGCCCACTTGACGTGAAACCCAAGAAACAAGTCGTAAAACAAAAGGTCAATCTCGGAGTCACGAAATATCGGACAAGTCCGGACAGGACCGGACTAGTCCGAAGTCGTCCAGAAAGAAAATCGGACAAGTCTGGCCAAAAATCGGACAAGTCTGATCTTAGTCAGAAAGGAAAATGGACAAGTCCGCTGGAACACCGGACTAGTCCGGAAAAGTCCAGGGACTTAGCAAATTTTCAAGGATTCATGGAATACCGGACTGGTCCGCACAAAATCGGACAAGTCCGAAGTTGTCCAGAGGCAAAAATCGGACTAATCCGCAGCAAAAACGGACAAGTCCGTTTTTAGACAGAGAGAAATCGGACTAGTCCTCAGCAAACCGGACTAGTACGCACTTTCCTACATTTTTAAGTGTGGTTTTGTTCCAAATCAATTTTAAACTTGTTCCTCTTGTTATGGGTTAATGTTAAACATGTATATGAGTGCATGTAGGGCATGATGCATGAAAATGAGGGTGTTACAAACCTACCCCCCCTTAAAATGAATCTCGCCCTCGAGATTCGACGCGGAAGAGAAGAGATAGGGAAATTCCTTCTTGATATCATCTTCTAGCTCCCAAGTTGCTTCTTTTTCTGTGTGGTGCTTCCATTGAACTTTACACCATCGAATCACCTTGTTCCTTGTGACTCTCTCCTTGGTTTCCAAGATTTTGACCGGTTGCTCGGCATACGTCAAATCTTCCTCTAGTTCTAATTCTTCCATTGGCACTTGATCTTCCGGTACCCTGAGACACTTCTTGAGTTGGGAAACATGAAACACATCATGTACGTCTGAAAGATGAGCTGGCATCTCCAACTTATATGCTACTTCTCCTCTTTTGTCCAAAATCTTGAATGGTCCAATATAACGAGGTGCGAGCTTGCCTCTTATGTTAAACCTCTTATGACCTCTCATTGGTGACACCTTGAGGTAAACAAAATCTCCTATTTCAAAGGCTAATTTCCTTCTCCTATTGTCTGCATAGCCCTTTTGCCTTGATTGGGCAGCCCTCAAGTTTTCACGAATTATCTTGACTTGCTTTTCAGCTTCTTGCAACACATCCGGACCAAATACTTGAGTTTCTCCTGCCTCATTCCAGAATAAAGGTGTCCTACACTTCCTCCCATAAAGCGCTTCATATGGTGACATTTTCAAGCTTGCTTGGTAACAATTATTGTATGAAAATTCCGCGTATGGCAAGCTTTTGTCCCAACTTTTCCCATGCTTTAAAGCACAAGCTCTTAACATGTCCTCCAAAATCTGATTGGTCCTCTCGGTTTGTCCATCCGTTTGAGGATGATATGCTGAACTAAAATTCAACCTCGTTCCCAAAGATTCATGCAATTTTTGCCAAAATCTGGAGGTAAATTGAGAACCTCTATCCGAGACTATCCTCTTAGGGACTCCATGTCGACACACAATATGCTCCATGTATATTTCGGCCTATCGTGCAGCTGTATACTTGGTCTTCACAGGGACAAAATGAGCTGACTTGGTTAAGCGATCCACAATTACCCAAATTGAGTCATACCCGGACTGAGTACGGGGTAACCCAACTATGAAGTCCATACCAATTTCTTCCCACTTCCATTCCGGAATCTTCAACGGTTGCAATAGTCCGGCTGGCCTTTGATGTTCCGCCTTGACTCATTGACACACATCACACAATGCAACATATTTGGCTATGTCCTTCTTCATGCTATCCCACCAATAGCAAGTCTTCAAGTCTTTGTACATCTTCGTACAACCTGGGTGAATCGAGTAAGGCGAGTCATGTGCCTCCTTTAATATTGTCTCCCGAATATGCTTTACATTAGGCACAACGATTCTCTTTCCAAGCCATAAGGTACCATGTTCGTCTTCATCAAATCTGAATTCTCTCCCTTCTTTGATTCTTTCCTTGATTTCCTTGATCTCCTCATCTGTGGTTTGTGCCTCTCGGATTTCTTGCTCCAAGGTTGGGTTTAACTCCATCATCTCCATCTCCTTTGCAAACCCAAGGTTCAACCGTTCAAACTCCTTGCATAACTCGGACGGTAACTCTCGAACTATAAGTTGATGGCTTACTCCCTTTCTACTCAAAGCATCGGCCACTACATTGGCTTTTCCCGGATGATAGTTGATTCCCACATCATAATCCTTGATGAGCTCCAACCATCTTCGCTGCCTCAAATTCAGGTCTGTCTATGTGAAAATATACTTCAAACTCTTATGATCCGTGTAAATTTCACACCTATGTCCAAGAATATAGTGTCTCCAAATCTTCAATGCATGTACCACGGCTGCTAGTTCAAGATCATGCGTGGGGTAATTCTGCTCATGTTTCTTCAATTGTCTCGACGCATAGGCGACCCCTTGACCTTCTTGCATCAATACACATCCAAGCCCTTGTCTTGATGCATCACAATAGATGTCGAAACTCTTGCTTACATCCGGCAATACCAAAAATGGGGCTGTTGTCAACCGCTTCTTCAACTCCTCAAAACTGTTTTGACAAGCTTCAGTCCATTGGAACGCCCTTCCCTTCATTAGCAACTCCGTCATAGGTTTGGCTATCTTGGAAAAATCTTTAATAAACCGACGGTAATATCCAGCCATCCCAAGAAAACTCCTTATTTCCTTGACATTTTGCGGTGGTTCCCACTTCAACACGTCTCTCACTTTTCCGGGGTCAACCGATACTCCTCCTCCTGAGATTATATGACCCAAAAATGGCACCTCTTTCAACCAAAACTGGCACTTGTTGAACTTGGCATACAATTGATGCTCCCTCAATTTCTGCAACGTAAGCCTCAAGTGTTCCTCATGTTCCTTCTCATCCTTTGAGTAGATCATAATATCATCAATAAATACCACAACAAACTTGTCCAAGTAATCCATGAAGACCTTATTCATGAGGTACATAAAGTAGGCAGGCGCATTTGTCAATCCAAATGACATCACTGTGTACTCATAAGATCCATACCGTGTCCTGAAAGCTGTCTTGGGTATGTCCGATGGTCTAATCTTCATTTGAAAGTATCCCGACCTCAAATCAATCTTGGAAAACACACAGGCACCTTTCATCTGATCAAACAAGTCTTCTATGCGTGGCAAGGTGTACTTGTTCTTGATTGTTACCTCGTTGAGAGCTCGGTAATCCACGCACATCCTTTGGGATCCGTCCTTCTTGTCCACAAATAGAACGGGCGCTCCCCAAGGTGAAGAGCTAGGGCGAATAAAACCCTTCTCTAATTGCTCTTGAATTTGTTTCTTGAGCTCCGCTAATTCCATAGGAGGCATCCTATACGGCCTCTTAGCTATAGGTGCAGTTCCAGGTATTAAATCAATAACAAACTCAATGTCTCGATCGGGTGGCATACCTGGCAACTCGTCCGGAAAAACATCCAAAAATTCACACACCACCGGAATCTCCTCAATTGCGACACCGTCCATATGATTCAACTCTAATTGCTTCGGTGCATGTTGGGTTGCTTCAAATTCTACGGTGATCCCTTCTTCATTAGTCAACTTCACCGTCTTTGTGGCACATTTGATAACTCCATTGTGCTTCCTCAACCAGTCCATACCAAGTATAATATCCAACCCTTGAGAATCTAAAACAATGAGGTTGGCGGAGAAGTCTACCGCCCTTATTCTAAGGCTTACTTCTGGACATACTATATTTGTCCTCATTTCTCCTCCAGGAGACTTAACCAACAGAGTAAACTTCATATGAGAGATAGGCAAACTATACTTGGCAACATACTTCGATGCAATGAATGAATGCGATGCTCTAGAATCAAATAACATAGTCGCGGGGTTGGAGTTGGCAAGAAACATACCAATGACCATGTCATCCGCTTGTTGAGCATCCTCCGTAGAGACATGGTTCACGTTACCACGAGCAAAGTTCTGCTGTCCACGACTTCCTTGTGGTTGTCCTCCATTGGGTCTTGGGTTTTGCCTCGGCGCATAGCTTCCTTGACCAAGGCCTGACTTAGGACATTGATTCGCAAAGTGTCCAACTTCTCCACAAGTATAGCACTTCTTAACTCCACCAGAATTATTGGGACGAGCTTGGTTTTGAACATTGGCTCCAAGAAAATCAGCACGAGGTGCATAAGGCATCGGAGGCCTAGGTGCTTGCATGACAGGGCGCTGCTGCACAAACTGAGTTGGGCGCGGTGCATAACTAGGGCGCTGAGCAGGAATAGAGGAGCTGTAATGAGGCGCATTAGGCGGCGCAAAGCGAGGGCACACATTACTTCCTTGTTGCTGTCCTTGATATGGCGCCTTCCTCTTGATTTCTTGCTCCATCTCACGGATCTTGTTCTCAACCACAATTGCTTTGTCCACAAGCTTCTGGAAATTGACATAATCACAGTTGAGCAATTGCACTTGGATCGTATTGTTCAATCCCCTCATGAACAAGTATTGGTTCCGGCTGTCCCGGCTAACATCCTCAGGCGCATATCTTGAGAGTTGAGTGAATTTATTGAGATATTCACTCACGCTTGATTTTCCTTGTCTCAAGTTCTCAAATTCTTGCCTCTTCAAGATCATAACACCTTCCGGCACATAATGAGAACGGAAACTCTCCTTGAATTCCGCCCAGGTAATTCTCTCTTGATTCTCATGAGAATTGCAATAAGAATCCCACCAATCTGCAGCTACTCCAACGAGTTGATGAGAAGCAAATAGCACCTTCTCCCGGTCACTGCATTGGACAATGGCTAGCTTCTTCTCCACGGACTTGAGCCAATCATCCGCATCCATAGGGTCTGTGGCTTGAGCAAAGGTTGGTGGCCTAGTCCTCATAAACTCTCCCAATCGGTTATGAGGAGGTGGGGGTGGCGGTGGAGGCATGTGGGGCTGATTGTTGATATTGCCAGCCTGCAGCTGTCCCATAGTCTGTATCATGGTCTGCATGAGCTGGTTTTGCATAGCCAATAGCTGCTCGATGTTGATAGCTCCCTGAGGAGATCCTTGCCCATTGTTGTTCTGAGGCACTCCATTGTTCTCCTCTTCATCATTGCCATCCCTCTGGTTGCGAGTCCTCACCATCTGAAGGAAAGCAGTAGGTAAGAATTAGAAAACGCCCCAACTATATGCATCAAGTGATATGAAACTAAACAACTAGCTACACTAGCCTAGGTGGACATGGCAATGCTAAAGCATCCCAAAATCCTCTATTAAGCACACAAGCAACCAATATATATAGCAAGCAGCACTCCAAGCAAAAACACATTGATTCCTGAGTGCTCCTATGTGCTCTAAAATGTCCATTCTATCTAGGCTGCATCCTACGGTCAACCTGTGGCTCTGATACCAATCTGTGACGCCCGGTTCCGAAAACTGAACCAAGCTAACGCATATGTGTGCCCAGGATGTTCATCACACATACACGAGTGCAACCACAAAAGAGTATACAGAAAATTACCACAAGACAAGATTAGTTAACCAAATTTTATTACACAAACCATATTATCCTCGAATACAAGCTCTAATGAATATGAATGACAGGTTCAACTAATGCAGCGGAAATAAACTAATTAATCGACTAAGCAACTAAGCATAAGCAATAGGGTATATATATAAGCGCAGCTCCAATCAACACCACAGGCAAAGCTGACGGTAGACACGGCCTAGAACTTCGCATTATCGCCATTAAAATTCCAATCCTGACCTGCAACTGTTGGGGTGAGGAATTGCAAGAGTGAGTACATGTCGTACTCAGCAAGTGTGGAAAGTATGACATGTGGCTGATTCAAATTACGACAATAATAATGGCAAAGTGCTGAAAAGTACAGTAAAACATTTGAAAAGCAATATAGTATAAGTATGTGAAGTAATCCCATCATAATCATAAATAATATCATAATACCAGTCCATAATTCACCATCCTCATCAATAATTCCAGATTTCACCATTGCCAATAACCATATTCAATACCAGAAATAAATCCATAACCATCCATAACCATCACCATAACCATTACCATAACCATTACAATAACCATTACCAATACCAAATACCCTCTAATCATGGAAGTTGTCCAGGTGCTCATAACCGGGAGCACGGCTATCATGATAGTTTTATTTAACACTCTGCAGAGTTTGTACCTCTTTACCCACGTGTTTGTGATTTCATCACCCTTCGGCGACTAAGAACCTCCCTTATGCCCATGACCCGTCGGTCACATTACACACTTCCGTTGGTGTGTGGCCAAGAGATCACAAAATAGCCTTTACAAAGGGATTACTAGCCTATTTAGACCCCACTGAGGTTTCACCGGTGGCGATGTCTCCCGCAGAGCACATCTTCAACCAAGGGCCCCCTCTTGAGCCATTCGGATCCCAGGGTAGTCCCACCAATCATCAACAAACCCAATCCGACTACCCCTTCCCCGAGCATCCACAATGGTCCAAACAGCACTAGCAAAGCCCTAATTAATCAGCTACGCCGCACCCATACTTGGCCTCGTGGTGGCACTGTAGTCCTGGCTTATTCTCGCATGAACCGGTCCTTAGATCTAAAGCAAGCAAACCACCATAACATCCAACCCATCCACATACCAAGCTTGCTTAGATCACCCATTACCATACCATGTTTAACCAGTTCATGTTAACCATAATCTCATCCATGTATAATTAAATTGAGTGATATAGTTGTTTCCCATCCCAGTTGATTAAGCGAAGCAAAAAGGTAAAAACCCTTCCCGACTCTCTACCATAAATTCCAGGTGACAAGGGTGGTCAAACAAAACTAGTAAACTTCCTACCATAGGATTTCCCATCAATTTGACACAAGCATGCAGTTTTGCAAACAAAACATTTATTTTAAAACAGGATCAATATGGTTCAAGGACACTTGCCTTGCTCTTGCTGTTGATTAGGGTCAAAGCCTTCAAACTCTTGATGTTGTAGATCCTCCGCGGCACTCTCTAGCGCAAATCCGTCTAATCCACACAATAAACATACAAGACAAGAAACACAATCAAAGAGTGCACAAATATTACTCAATATGACATGACATGCATGATTAATGCAAATGCAAGGTAGAACTTGTTACTAGATTGCTTTTAATGATCTCTAACTAGTTCTAATAGCTTTTAACAAGTTTATACAGGTTTGGAGTTGATTAGATCAAATTTTAGAGTCAATTCAACACAATTTAACCAGAAAGATCAGACTAGTCCGCTAGGGACCGGACAAGTCCGCACTTGACGAGATCAGCAGATTAGGGTTTTCTAGATCGATGTAAATTCGGAGATTAGGTGTTGAATTCACGTAAGGAAAAGAGAATAGAAGGTATACCAGGTGTTTAGAACTCCAATGAACCAAGAAACTTGGAGGTAACACTTGGATCTTGATGATCTAGGGTTGGTGATGAACTTGGAGATGAATTGGTGGTGAAGGACGAAACTTGGTGGAGATCTTGATCCTCCTTCGTTTCCTCCTCTTCTTCCTCTTGCTTGGGATCTTCTCCTCCCTCCTTGATGGTGGCTCCCCACGAACTAGGGTTTGGGTGGGTGGAAAAGTGGCAAATAGATGTCAAACCAAGGGGTGGGGTTGTTTATATAGGGGTGGAGGCTAGGGTTAGATGGATTTCGAGTTTAGGATGAGTAGAGGCCGGTTTAGAGTCCCACATGGGCTCTAAAAGAGTTGGGCACGACATCCCTAGGCCCACTTGACGTGAACCCAAGAAACAAGTCGTAAAACAAAAGGTCAATATCGGAGTCACGAAATATCGGACAAGTCCGGACAGGACCGGACTAGTCCGAAGTCGTCCAGAAAGAAAATCGGACAAGTCTGGCCAAAAATCGGACAAGTCCGATCTTAGTCAGAAAGGAAAACGGACAAGTCCGCTGAAACACCGGACTAGTCCGGAAAAGTCCAGGGACTTAGCAAATTTTCAAGGATTCATGGAATACCGGACTAGTCCGCACAAAATCGGACAAGTCCGAAGTTGTCCAGAGGCAAAAATCGGACTAATTCACAGCAAAAACGGACAAGTCCGTTTTTAGACAGAGAGAAATCGGACTAGTCCTCAGCAAACCGGACTAGTCCGCACTTTCCTACATTTTTAAGTGCGGTTTTGTTCCAAATCAATTTTAAACTTGTTCCTCATGTTATGGGTTAATGTTAAACATGTATATGATTGCATGTAGGGCATGATGCATGAAAATGAGGGCGTTACAGTCAAGCCGCCAAAAGGATTCTCAGGTACTTACATGGAACTCAAGAATTTGACATTTTTCTTCCTTCTTCCTCAATCGTTACTTTGAAAGCTTTTTTGGATGCTGATTTTGGGGGTTGTAGGATTGATAGGAAAAGTACTTCCGGTGCTTGTCATTTTCTTGGAAATTCTCTTGTTGCTTGTTCCTCTAGAAAACAAAACTCAATTGCACAATCCACAACCGAATCTGAATATGTAGCTGCTGCTAGTGCTTGCTCACAAATTCTTTGGATTGTTCAAACACTTAAGGACTATGGGGTTGATCTAGATAGTGTTCCACTATTTTGTGATAACACTAGTGCCATTTGCATTGATAAAAACCCCGTGCAACATTCTAGAAACTGAGCACATTGATATTAGGTATCACTTTCTTCATGATAATGTTGAAAAAGGAAACATTGTGCTTCCCCATGTAGATACCGAACAACAATTGGCTGAAATTTTCACAAAATCTTTGGATTTCACTCGTTTTTGTTACATTCGTAGTGAAACAGGGGTTATGCAACCTCATGGCTTAAACTGGGGGCGGGGGGGGGGGGGGGGGGGGGGGGGTTGAAACTTGGAAAGTCTATGTGTGAATCTGAACCTAAAATAATATGAGCATAGTATTTCATACATATATGACCTTGTGATTCCTTTTACATGCTGAAAGTTCTTACTATATTACTAATGTTATACATTTTGTAATTTTTGCCATGACTAGTAATTGGAATAGTTACTTACACTAAATCGGGTCATGATCGAACCGTCTTGCTATTTTGAACTTGTTGCATAATCACAAGTGCTTTTAATCATAATGAATTAATAAAGTAATCAACTCACATGTTGAGTTGTTTGAATAAATATAAATTGAGCAAAGATCCGGAGAATATGCATGCATCGCACTTCTTCTTTTGAGTTGGCTTATCATTGCACTTAGATATGAACTTGGAAGAAGTTGTGTGTGACTAAAACCATGTCCTTAAGCTTCTGATTGTCAAATGACATAGGGTTGACTTGGTTGGTTAGAATAAGGCAGATGCACATATAATCTCTTGGAAATATCATATATGATCTAAATTTGTGCTTTGAAAAATAATAAAATGCAGCAACATGTGTCATGCTTTCAGGTTTTGACATAGTTAAGTTTGTGAGATCATGACTTGCTTAAATTGAAAATTACATTTGATCTCTAGCATGGCTTACACTACTTTATGTATCTCATTGTTGTGATAGTGTAAGTTACTTGATAGTATGACTTGGATGAGCTTTTTTTATATGTATATGTTATAATATGCTCATAACAAATTAAAATTTCTCTTTTGTACCTTGCTGAATACATTGTCAAAAGGGGAGAAGTATGCAAGGGGGAGAAATTTATTTCTATCTCATTTGATTTTAAAAAAGGGGGAGAAATTGTTTCAAAACATTTCATGCCAATGTTCGGATTTTAAATGGTGTGGCCAATGCATTCATCAAGGGGGAGATTGTGAGACCTATGTGTGCCGAATATATTGGCTATGGTGATAAAATTTTTGAATACTACCAAAGCACCTTTATCATCAAGGTCCGATTCTAGGTCCGAGCTCCAGCAAGGTCCGACGATAGGTCCGACATGTTTTGGGTAGCTGTTGATGGTCCTTAAGTACGACATTTTGATCGTCAATTCACCTCATAATGTGCATAAACGAAACACCAAACATAGTGGTAGGGTTATACACTAACCGAATCCCACAAGTGTTGGTGTCTATTTGTATGCAGGTGAACTATTACCCAAAATACCAAAACATGCAGAGATGAATCCATGAAAATGGATTTCAACGAATCAGGTGATGACACGTGGCAACACATGGATCAAATGGCCCACAAACAGAAGAATACGAGGAGATCCACTAGTGTGCACCCATATATATCAAGAGCGCCCACCTGGAGGAAGCACTCCCCGAGGGGAGCCTTGACCAGGTCGGCCGAACCCCCTGGTCGGTCGACCTATTCTTGGCGCCAAACTCGGTCAAACGACACGTGTTGGCTCCTCCCGACTCCCTAGAGTCAATGGTGACTGATTCGCGCATAAATTGTGGCGGGAACCGACCCTTCTCCACCTATAAATAGAACCCCTCACCTCACTTCTCACACACACCAATAGTTGAGAATAGTTCTACACTCCAAAGGTTTAGTGTGGTCCTAGAGGCTGCCAATGTAGAAGGAGAGTGTGGTGAAGAGTCTTGGAGAAGGAGGCTTGGGCTTGTCAAGTCCCTCTTCTACAATTGTACCCCTACAAAATTTTTACTCAATCAAGTAAGACTTTGTGAATTCAATACAAGTTTGATCTTTTATTCTTAGTAGTTTGCACAAGAAGTTACTTGTGGGTTCACTGCTTTAATTCATTAGAAACTCTAGCTGTAGCTTTGTGTTCGAAACAACTAGAGTAGTGATTTAGAACGTAAGTGTGGTGCTTAGGTTATAAATCATCAGTGGATATCTCGTAGACCCACGGATTGAAGAGGTAGGCAGTAAGTGGTGACAGCCCTATCTGTCCTTCGTAATCCTCCACGTTCGGCTATGCCATAGGCTCTTGGCGGGAGTCGTCCTAGTATTGCTAGGAGTAAGCTTTTGCCTGAAGCAAGCATCTACTACAAACTACCTTGAATTAGGATCAATACTTTGAATTCCTCTCTGTTCCTTGCCTACCAAACAACTTTGTGTCCTTGGGTTAGCTAGTTTGATAGAGTAGCACACACGTTCTTTGGATTCAATACCCTTGGGAATACTCCTTAAGGGGAAGTGCTACAACGGTATTTCTATGCGCTTGCGGATAACTCTGTGGTGTTAAGAAATACCAACAAGCATTTCTGGCGGCATTGCCGAGGAACGGTTGCTGTTAATCTTCGAACCAAGATCACCCTCGTATCATATCCTCCTTATCTATCATCTTACCTTTCTGATTCTTACCTTACCACCACCATATAAATGGAGCAACCCACCATTATTTCTTACTCTGCTCCGAAGGGCAAGTTCTGTGAGCCATCGCCTTTGACAGAACCTATTTGTTCAACCAGCTATGAACTTCGCCCTGGCTTTATAGCCATGGTTCGGGAACAATCCTTCTCAGGAACGGATTGTGAGAACCCTTACCACCATCTACGAGAGTTCGAACAACTGTGTTCATGCCTTCTAATTAAAGGTATGACACAAGAAACTCTCAAATGGAAGTTGTTTCCTTTTTCCCTCAAGGAAAAAGCCAAACAATGGTACATCCACTACGTTGGGAAGACCAAACAGTGATTGGAGTGAATTACGAGACAAATTTTGTCTTGCTTTCTTTCCCATTGCCCGAATTGTTTCCTTACATAAGGAAGTACTATGCTTCCCGCAGATGGAGAAGGAATCCATAGGTTCAGCTTGGGACATATTTTCTCTTTTGAAAAATTCTGGCCCAAATTTGTTAATCCCTGAATCGATACTTTTGCAACATTTCTTCATGGGATTGAACAAAGAGTCTGCCCTATATCTTTACATTACGACTGGAGGATCTTTCCTCCAAAAGACTCCAGAAGAAGGCAAGGATCTTCTGGACAAAATTCTAGAAAATTCTTCCTTCATTATGGGTCTTAATGATACCCCCCAAGAGGAAGTCATATCAAGAATGGAGGATACACTCTTGGACAAGGATGAACCCATTTCTTGTTTACCCCATGCCTTGCCAGAGGAATCCTCTCCCGAACCTGAGACTACGAAGGTAGAAGAAATTAAACCCTCGCAGTTTCCATTTTACTTCGAGGAAGAGATTTTTGAAGATTATGGAAATACCTCAAAGTATTGTTGCCATAGGAAACCTTCATTGCCACCAACTCCACCTGAACCACCTGACGGGGTGTTCGTCCGTCATACGGTTAAGGAGTTGACCTCTATATTGAGCATAGAATGGACAGCTGAAGTCGAGAATTCACCCAAAATTCTTCGGATGACCTCACCTTTGGCTACCATTTTATGTTCTATTAGAGGGACACCAATGAGAATCCTATACAACCCTACTGTTGGAGCAAATCTCATTTCCGATTCTTGTGCTCTCGCCATCCTTGGCGATGTGCCATTGGCACCATCATGCAAATCCTTCTGAGATTCATTTGGAACCATTCTTGATGGATGTGGGGTTCAACAACAAGTGTTTGTTAGACACAAAGATGTTGAAGCTCTCCTAGATTTTTACGTGTTCGAAATGCAAGATTACAACATCATGATAGGGATTCCCATAGAGAAATTTCTCATGGAAGTTCCTTTGGAAGGAAGCCTCAATATCAATCTTGGAGGGAGAAATTTCTACATGCCTATTCTGTTTTCAAAGAACACATCTGCAGAATCTCCCATCCAAGATGAGCCAATGGAGGAGGTTAGGACTCTTAAATTTTTAGAACCCCTTGAAATTGAAGGAGAAGAAGACTGCGTTCAAGAGATGGATGAATTTCAAGAGGAAATTGAATTCCCAAAAGAAGAGCCCTCCCCAAAACCTCCTGTTGAGCTCAAGATTCTACCCCCAGGCCTACGTTATACCTTTCAAAATGGCGATTTGGAAGCCCCTGTCATCATAAGTGACAAGCTTTCTGTAAGACCTATGTGTGCTGAATACATTGGCTTGTCGTGAATACACTTGGACTTGATGATAAAAGTTTTGAATATCACCAAAACACCTTTTTTATCAAGGTCCGACTCTAGCTCTGAGCTACAGCAAGGTCCGACGGTAGGTCCGGCTTGGTTTGGGTAGCTCCGGTTACGTTCGATGCTAGGCTCGACTAGCTTTGGTCAGCTCCAGTGAAGTTTTGTCTTTAGCTCCGGCATGTCTTTGATAGCTCCGACATGTTTTTGATAGCTCCGCCGTGTTTTTGCTAAGCTCCGAAGTTGATTTTTCTAGCTCCGGCTTTTGGGATTACAAGTTCCGACTAGTTCTGGTTAGCTCCAGCGCTAGGTCCTGCTAGTTTTGTAAGCTCCGGCGGGAGCTTGGTTGTATAGTTTTGTTAGCTCCGGCTCAAGGTCCGGGTTGCTCTGGCAAGGTCCGGAACTTGACCGTAGTGCTTCTGCTTTTCATTTGCAATGTCTCGTACTTGCTTTACATTGTTGGAAAGATTGCTTAGTATTCATTTTCTAAGTTTTTGGTGCATTTTGGTTGATATGGATAATATTACTGTGGTTTTGCAACATGCTTATGTGAGGTTCTCACGTAGGGTGTTGTGTTCGGAACTAACTTGAGTCAAGTAGAGGACTTGGGCTCGTATGGATTGGTTGTTTATTCATGTGCAGGTGTTGCTTGAGTTCAAGACATGGCTGGTGACGGGATCCATTGGACTATTCTCAGGGAGGAGATGAGGTTCCAACAACCAAATTCAGGAGGAATTGTGGTTGAGCTGATCAGGAGGTTGCACAGCATGATTGAATCAAGAACAATGCATATGAAGGTATCGTGGACGTCATTCGAAGATGTTTGCATGTGTGCAAGGAGTGCATGGACGTGGCTACATGGTTACGAGACGTGATGAAGAGATGTGGACGTAAAGAGTTGGTCGGAAAGGTCCAACCGACTAGGTTACGGACTCAGGTTGCGGCTGAGTCGGGTTTGACTCAAATATGGAAAGATTTGAGTTGGTTATGATAGGATTTCATGTGGGTCACGAATTTTAGTTTTTTAGGAATGTGGGATACGTTCCTAAGGTGTTTGGAAGTCTTAAGATTGTTTCTATCTGCGTATAGAAGAATCCTAAGCAGTTATGGAAAGTTACTATTTGTGAACAGAGTAGGATTAGGTTTCTGATCTGAGTTGAGTTGGCTTTCGAGCTGGTTATAAAAGCATGGGAGCCCAGAGCTCGTGGTGCACGACTTTGGGGCTGTTCCTCTTGTGTTCTATTGAATAAAATTCGCAGTTTGAAGGAACTTTTGTGCCTTGTTCGTCCGACTTGTTTCAGACATGTTTTACTCGTCGAGTTTCTGGACAGAACTACCTTTTGTAGGTGGTTTTATAATAACTCGAGTTTTACAGATCCAATTGACGTGATTCTTTTTGGGTTGTCTTCACAACTTGATTTTATATCATATGTCAAAATTTCACGGTCATTGGATTTGTGGTCTATAATCTACACGAGTTTCTTTGCAGCGTTCCAGAACTGTTTTTTTCTCGGGTAGGGCAGATTGACCATTGTTTCATCTTTCGATCATAACTTGAGTTTTTCTCGACGGATTTTAGTGGTTCTTTTTGTGTTGTCTTCGTGACTTGATTCTCTCTGATATCTATCACCTTTGTCACGGTGAAACATGTTTAGATTAGTCTCACACACGAATTTTTTAACAGATCGTTTTTCTGTTGAAAGGGTTTGGGGTTTAATTGTTTCCGCTGCGTAAGATTTTTAAATCTACCATTCACCCCCCTCTGGTAGCTTTTCACGTGCTCTTCGATCTTACAATTGGTATCAGAGCCACGGTGCTCTAATCTTTGTGATTTGCGCGTGTTTTTTTGTCTAATCATCATGGAGAAGTACTCTGCCAAACCTTGTGTGTTCGCTGGTATTTATTTTCAGGTTTGGAAGGCACACATGGAGGCTTTCATCCAGGCACAAGGCTTTGCAATATGGGAGAAGGTATACAAGCCTTACGAAGTGCCATCAAACAATCAAGTTACAGCTACAAATCTGAGAGATGTCAACAACAACAACAAGGCTCGGAACTTGATCATACAAGGATTAACACAAAGCGACTTCGACCGTGTTGCACACCTCCGATCTGCATACGATGTGTGGAAAGCACTTTGTGACTACCACGAAGGATCCAACACGATCAAAGAGGTAAGGCAAGACATGTTCAAGAAAGAATACATGCGCTTAGAGATGCAACCCGGTGAGTCTATTGATGACCTTTTTGCTCGATTTAATAAGATTCTCAGCAACTTGCGTAGTGTCAATGTTAATTTTTCAGATGCTGAAAATACTAGGCAATTGCTAAGTGCATTAGATATGTCAATTTGGGAGATGAAAGTCACATCTATTCGTGAATCTACTGTCATGAGTTCACTTACTTTAGATGTGCTATATTCCAAGTTAAAAACTCATGAAATTGACATAATCTCACGTAAGAACCCCTATAAGTCTATTGCATTTGTTTCACAACGTGATATGTCTAGCTCCGGCCAACCATCATCTTGCAATACTCTTGCTTTGTTGTCCTCACTAACCGTGGAGCAGATCGAAGAATTTCCAGAAGAGGAGTTGGCACTCATTTCTACTAGATTCTCAAAAGCATTGCAAAATGTGAGAACTAGAAGGAGAGGAAGCTCCGGACCTCAACGCTGTTTTGAATGTGGTAAAACAGGACACTTTCGTACAGAATGCCCTAACCTTTCAGGTCCGACCATCCGGGAAGAAAGACAAAGCAAGGTTCGGACCTCCTCTGGAAATTCCAACAAGAAGAAGAAAGGTACCATAGGACGCAAGATGATCAACAGTTTCATCACCGCACTTCAAGAGTTCAGTTCAAGTGACGTGGACATTGGAAGTGATGAAGATGAAGATGATTTGGCAAACTTGTGCTTCATGGTGGGCAAGTCAAGATCAAGTATGGAGGAGGCAGAACACAACAGCGACAATGAAGAGGTATGTCCTACTTGCGAAGAAATGTGTGATGCTATTTCTCGTGCCACTATTATTGTTAAGAAAAAGGACAAAAAGCTTAGGGATAGTGCTGCTAAAATTGAATTACTAGAATCTGAAATCAACCGTTTAAAAACTTTGATTCCTAGTGATGATGCATGTTCCTCATGTGATTTAATATATGAACAATTGTCCTCATTAGGAAGTGCGCACACCTCCACACTTGATAAACTTGAGTTAGAAATTGAAAAGAACAAAGAGCTTGTTGCACTTAATGATAAAAACTTGAAAGATGCTAGCTGTTCTACAATTGATTTGCATTGTTCTACTTGTGATGGTCTTGATAAGAAACTACATGATGCTATGAATGAAATTTCTATATTGAATAATGCTTTACGTTCTCATGAAGTTAAATTTTGTTCCAATTGCAAACTAAAAGGAAAAACTTCATGTGAAAATTGCCTTGATCTGTCCAATAAACTTGATGACATGCATACGACATTAGATCGGTTTTGTAATGGGAATAAGAAACTAAACTTACTGCTGAATTCTTCCAAGTCTTGCAATGATAAAAATGGTTTAGGTTTTAATTCTCATGCTCATGCTAAGGCACATCCACCTAAAATTGTAAAGTCATTAGGAAGTGGTTTGATTCAAACAGTTCCTAAACAAAAAGGAGTGGTTTTCAAATCTGCAGGAGTGTTGCCTCATTCGGTTTCAAATAAAAATATTGCTTGCTCATCTAGACATGAACACAAAGTTAAATTTCATTGTACCTTCTGTGGTAGAGATGGTCATGTCATTGATTTTTGTTATAGACTCTCTAAACAACAGAAAAGGGAAAGAATGGTTGCTAGATCTCATAACTTTCATGCAAAATTTGCTGCACACATTGAACCGAATGTACAACCTGCTGTTTTGAGTCAAAAACATTCAAAGTTTACCTCCGGAGCTACTGATTTTTGTGCTACACAAGTAATACCTTATAGGTCAGTAGTCAAAAATAAAAAATCTCAAACTTTGACTCATAAACCTGCTGTTTTGTCTCAGCTTTCGCGTGTTTTTCCTGCTGCATGTCGCATGACTCAATAATGGATTCCTAAATGCCTTTTGACTAACCCCAGTATTGAGTCATCGACGTATTGTGCTTCTATGTAGGTTACACGTTTGAGGAAAGAGAACATTTGGATTGTGAATTCAGGTTGCTCACGCCACATGACCGACATGCTAAGATGGTTGCAAGCTCACATACTCCTCTCACAATGATCATGACAACTGAACCATGTCAACTTTTGCATCTTGACACCGTAGGACCTTCACGTGTTCAATCCTTCGGAGGTAAATGGTATGTTCTTGTTATTGTTGATGATTATTCTAGATACTCTTGGGTTTACTTTATGGCGTCTAAGAATGAAGTTTTTAGTCACTTTAGAACTTTATTTCTTAGATTATCAATTGATCACCCAGGATCATTAAAAACAATTAGAAGTGATAACGAAACTGAATTTAAAAATCAATCTTTTGATCACTTTTGTGCTGAAAATAGAATAGATCATCAATTCTCTTCACCATATGTACCTCAACAAAATGGTGTTGTAGAAAGAAAGAACAGAACCTTAATTGATATGGCTAGGACTATGCTTGATGAATATCAAACTCCTAGGAAATTTTGGGCTGATGCGTTAGCAACCGCTTGTTATGTCTCAAATCGTGTTTTCTTGCGTGCTAAGCTAGGTAAAACACCATATGAGCTCCGGTTTGGACATAGGCCTAGTGTTACACACTTTCGGGTCTTTGGTTGCAAATGCTTTGTTAAGAAACATGGTAATCTTGATAAATTTGAACCTAGATCCATTGATGGCATGTTTCTTGGTTATCCATCTCATACTAGTGGCTACCGTGTGCTTCTACTTGACACTAAGAAAAATGTGGAGACTTGTGAAGTGCCTTTTGATGAATCTAGCCCAGGTACTAGCTCAAACATTGCAGGTCCAGATCCATATCTGCAGGGAGAGAGCATTTTCATTGAAGATGAGGAAGAATTGGAGTTGCTGCCAGAAAATTCAGCAGCTAAAGACTTTGGTTTAGCTCCGGATGTTAATTCTCAACCAGCACCGACAACCATCAATGCTGATTCAAATCATCCTCAAGCCACACGCTCATCGATTTGTGATGAACATGAAGAAGAAGAAGCTTGTGAGACATCTATTCCCCTATGGTTTTACAAAGATCATCACCCACAATAGATGATTGGAAGCTTGCACGAACGAGTCACACGGTCCAGGATTTGCGATCCAAACTCTCATGCTCATTCTGCTTTTGTTGCTTCTTTTGAACCATAAGATATATCACACGCACTCACTAATGAATCTTGGATTATTGCCATGCAAGAAGAGTTAGAAAATTTTGAAAGAAATAATGTTTGGAAACTTGTACCTCCACCTCAAGGTCACACTTTAATTGGAACTAAATGGGTATTTAAAAATAAACAAAGTGAGGATGGGGTTGTGGTTAGGAATAAGGCTAGGTTGGTTGCTCAAGGTTTCACTCAAGTTGAAGGTCTAGATTTTGATGAAACTTTTGCTCCTGTCGCTAGATTAGAAGCCATAAGAATTTTGTTAGCTTTTGCAGCATCTAAAGGTTTTACACTATATCAAATGGATGTTAAAAGTGCTTTTCTTAATGGCTATATAGATGAGGAGGTTTATGTCAAACAACCACCGGGTTTTGAAAATCCAGATTTTTCTAATCATGTTTACAAACCAAAGCCTTATACGGTCTCAAACAAGCCCCTAGAGCATGGTATGATAGGTTAAAAACATTCTTACATGAAAAGGGGTTTACCATGGGGAAGGTTGATAAAACTCTTTTTGTTCTTAAGCATGGCAATGACTCATTATTCGTTCAAGTGTATGTGGATGATATTATCTTTGGTTGTGCTTCTCATGATCTTGTGTCCAAGTTTTCAGCAATGATGAGTTCCGGATTTGAAATGAGTATGATGGGTGAACTCACTTACTTTTTTGGATTGCAAATCAAGCAAACCAAGGAGGGTACCTTTGTGCATCAAACGAAGTATACCAAAGACCTCCTAAGGCGCTTCAACATGGACAAAAGCAAGCCTCTTCGGACACCAATGGGAACAGCAACAACACTTGAACTTGATGAAGATGGTGAATCTGTGAATCAAAAAGAATATAGAAGCATGATCGGATCACTTTTGTACCTCACGGCATCAAGACCGGACATACAATTCAGCGTATGTCTTTGTGCACGGTTTCAAGCTTCCCCACGTGTTTCACATCGTCAAGCCATCAAAAGGATTCTCAATTACTTACATGTAACCCAAGAATTTGGCATTTTTCTTCCTTCTTCCTCAACCGTTACTTTGAAAGCTTTTTCGGATGCTGATTTTGGGGGTTGTAGGATTGATAGGAAAAGTACTTCCGGTGCTTGTCATTTTCTTGGTAATTCTCTTGTTGCTTGGTCCTCTAGAAAACAAAATTCAGTTGCACAATCCACAGCCGAATCTGAATATGTAGTTGCTGCTAGTGCTTGCTCACAAATTCTTTGGATTGTTCAAACACTTAAGGACAATGGGGTTGATCTAGATAGTGTTCCACTATTCTGTGATATCACTAGTGCCATTTGCATTGCTAAAAACCTCGTGCAACATTCTAGAACTAAGCACATTGACATTAGGTATCACTTTCTCCGAGATAATGTTGAAAAAGGAAACATTGTGCTTCACCATGTAGATACCGAACAACAATTGGCTGACATTTTTACAAAACCTTTGGATTTCACTCATTTTTGTTACATTCGTAGTGAAATAGGGGTTATGCATCCTCATGGCTTAAATTGAGGGGGAGTTTTGAAACTTGGGAAGTCTATGTGTGTCGGTACCCTGGGTACCATATACTCCTTGGGATTGCAAAGATCTCAAGGGAAAGTCATCTACTTGATTTGAAGACCTTCGGAGGCCTACATGTCAGACATAACCGGACCCGCTTCTCCAACATGGTTAGTCCCAGGGTCGCCACGTGTACTATTAAACCGGAGCTACCGCCCACAAGGGGGAAGCTCCGGGCTATGTACCAAAATGGCACCCCCGGACCTAACCCCAGACCGAGGGAAGCTCCGGAACTGACAAGTGTCGGGTAACACCGGACCTATCTGTTCCCCACAGTGTGCTCCGGCGCTGCCACGTGTCCAACCGTCGGATCTTCAGCCTCTAACCTCTGGAAGACTCCACAACGGCTCCGGATCTTCAAAGGGGAATCAAGGACTTCAAGACCCGATCAAGTGTCATTAATACTACATTAATAACACACGATCGGACGACCTTAATTACCTGTAACGGTGCTGTCAAAGCCCATAACTCGGTCATTAAGGGCAATTAAACGTGTTGAATGTGTATCAACATCAGTAACCGCCGGGGCCACATGTCGGGCCAGGCTAACTTGTAACGGCCTGCCCTTGTACTATAAAAGGACAGACCGACGATACATAGGACACATTCTCCAGAGACACTCTCCAGAGACACTCTCCGGACACACTCTCCGGAGACACTCTCCAGAGACACACTGACTTTACACTCTCAACTGATGTTGAGCTCATACATTCAATACAACACCAACACACCCCGTGGAGTAGGATATTACGCTCAAGCGGCCCGAACCACATAAATCTTCGTGTCCCTTGTGTCACTCGACATCTCACCTTTTGGAATCTCCGCGCGCCCATACCGAACCTCAAACTCCTCTAACACTTTAGTAGTGTCGGGAGATCTGCCGGATCAAAACCACCGACAGTTGGCGCGCCAGGTAGGGGGGGCAGGAGATTTCAAGAATGGTGAACTCAGCTGCTAGATCATCCAATGGTCATCCCGCTGTTCAAGCTGTTGGGGGTAATCCCTCCAATATGCAGCCACCAGCAGGAACCACGGTTCCAGCAGGAGTCCCACTTCCACCACCGCCGCCTCCACCAGCAAATCAAGCTGGACAACGCGATGGTGCACTGGCGTCAGTCACTGCGTCGGTGAATCTTGACAACCCGGAAAACGCGCTTCATGCAGCACGTGCTCTTCTTCAGCGCCCACCACCTCCGGACGCATCCGGCGATGCAATGGAGCAGTGGAGGGCCGATGTGGAACACTTGGTTGCAGCAGCAGCTGACCGCATCAGCCACCAGGGCCCTCCTCCTTCAGGACGGGCCCCGTCGCAGCGACGGACCTTGTCTGGCAGACTTGGTCCGCACGTTTCCAACAACAGGAGACGTGCTGCATCATAGCAGGTGACGTCGTTGCCCTCCGGAGCACGACGCACTCACATGGTATCAAGGCTTTCAACTCAAGACCTCCGGTTGGAGCTTGATCGCCGATATCGCCAACAAGACGGTGGAGTCCATATTGAGCGTGCACGTGAAAGACGAGAAGCTCAAGACATTGCTGCTCCTGAAGGAGTAGGAGGAGGCTGTTCAGCCCTGGCCATGCATCTGCGTATGGTCAGGTGGCCACAGAAGTTCTGCCCTCACATGCCGGAGAAGTTCGACGGGACCGTTAATCCTGTCGAATTTCTTCGGATTTACTCCACTGCTATCTTGGCAGCTGGAGGAAATGAGGCCGTAATGGCCAATTATTTCCCAGTGGCTTTAACTGCAACCGCCAGGTCCTGGTTTATGAGCCTTCCACCCAACTCCATCAGCAGTTGGGAGGAGTTGTGTCGGCAGTTCACCGCCAACTTTGGGAGTTCTTACACCCGACCAGACACCGAACTGGACCTTTTTGCATTCGTGCAAAAAGGAGGAGAATCCCTGCGATCATTCATCCAAAGATTCTCTCAGGTACGAAACACTATCCCTTCTATCTCTAGTGCCTCTGTCATCGTGGCATTTAGACAGGGAGTGCGGGATAAGAAGATGCTGGAGAAACTGGCGATCAAGGAGATTACCAGTGTCATGGAACTCTTCAGCTTGGCTCACAAATGTGCCAGAGGTGCGGAGGGCCGTGAAATGCACTCCAAACCAACTCCGGAGGATCACAAGAAATCCTCCAAAGGAGAAGCCGCTACTACCGGGAGTAGCAAGAAGAAGAAAAAGACCAACGGCAAGAAGAAGCCGTCGGCCGGTGCATCCAATGCTGCAGCTGCTGCAGCTCCGGGTGGTCGGGGGCCACGTCCCGAGAAGCGACCTCAACCGTCTTCTGAAGACGGTGGCAAACCCAAAGTGTGGTGTCCAATTCACAAAACGGACAACCACAGTTTGGAAGACTGTCGGGAGGTCAAAAACCTTGCCGAGCGCTACAACAAGTGCCGGGAAGAAGCTCCTTTCCGACAGAGGGAAGGAAAACAAAAAGTTGATGAAGCTCCGGCTAAAGAGGAGTTAGGTTTTCAGGATCCCAAAAAGGTCCTGAAGGCCGTCTACACCTCCGTCGACGACGATTCCGACGTCTCTGACAATGAGCGTCGGAAGACCATGAACACCATTTTTGGTGGATCATGGGACATCACCTCCCGCCGCGTCATCAAGACTATGCGTCGGGACATGGCTGCTGTAGCTCCTACAGCCAGGGCGGGGCCTCATCGGAAGTGGATGGACACAGCCATCACTTTTGATGCTTCGGACTGCCCTCGAAGCATGGTTGGAGCAGGTCAGCTACCTTTGATGGTATCTCCTACCATCAATAACATCCAGCTCCACCATGTCATGGTAGACGGAGGTTCGGGGCTCAACCTCATAAGCTTCAAAGCTTTTACCAAGCTTCAGCTCCGACCTTCGGATCTCCACCCCTCCCGACCTTTCTCCGGATTAGGTCCGGGAGCCATTACCCCACTCGGAGCTATTACCCTCCCAGTTACCTTCGGGACCCGGGAGAAGTATCACACCAAGAAGTTGGTATTTGACGTTGCTCATATCAACTTACACTTCAATGCCATCTTGGGTAGGCCTGTCTTGTACAAATTCATGGCAGCTGCTCATTATGGTTACCTGGTGTTAAAGATGCCAACACCAGTAGGCGTTCTCCGGATCCGCGGAGATCGCACTACCGGAGTAACTGCTCTGGAAGAACTCCATGCGCTTACAACGGCGCAAGAGGAGGACTCCAGGCAGGAGCAAGCTCCAAAACCCCCGAGCATTCGTCAGCGAGGCTCGACTTCTTCACCTCGTGTGCAGCCAAGCGGCGACACCGACATTCCCATCAAAGTCATCCAAATCGGTTCCGATGCCGCTCAGACCACCCGTATATCGGGGGGATTGAACGACAAATAGGAACTCGCGCTCATCGCTTTCCTCCAGGCTAATGTCGATGTGTTTGCCTGGCAACCGTCACAAATGCCTGGGATCCCCAGGGAAGTGATTGAGCACAGTATGAAGATCTACCCCGACGCCCGACCTGTGCATCAGAAGCCTCGGAAGCAATCCGTAGAGCGACAAAACTTCATTCGACAAGAAGTGAAGAAGTTGCTCGAAGTTGGATTCATCTGAGAAGTCTTCCATCCAAAATGGCTAGCAAACCCAATCGTTGTGCCCATGGCCGGCGGGAAGCTTCAGATGTGTATCGACTACACAACACTAAATAAGGCATGTCCAAAAGATCCATTCCCATTACCTAGAATAGATCAGATAGTGGATTCCACCTCCGGGTGTGAATTACTGTGTTTCCTAGACGCATATTTTGGGTATCATCAAATCAGAATGTCTAGGGAAGATGAAGAGCATACCTCTTTCATCACAGTAGATGGATTGTACTGTTATACAACCATGCCATTTGGTCTCAAGAATGCAGCTTCAACCTTTATACGAGCTATGTACAAAACCTTTGAAGAAATCATTAGATACATAGTGGAAGTGTACATCGACGACATCGTGGTCAAGGTCAAGAACAAGGAGTCACTCCTTGACACCTTGCAAGCTGTCTTCGACAAGCTATGGGTTACCCGCACAAAGCTAAATCCAGACAAGTGTGTCTTCGGGGTTAGCTCCTGAAAACTTCTTGGTTTCCTGGTAAGTCACCGGGGCATAGAAGCTAATCCGGCGAAGATCAAAGCCATTGAAGACATGCTGCCACCAGCCTGCATCAAAGATGTCCAAAAGCTAACTGGATGTCTAGCAGCCCTCAGCCGGTTCATTTCAAGACTGGCGGAACGGGCACTCCCCTTCTTCAAGTTATTAAGGAAGTCCGAACCATTCCAATGGTCTGAAGAAGCAGAAAAGGCGTTCTAGGAGCTAAAACAGCTCCTCACCACACTACCAATTCTGGTAGCTCCGAACCCTGGTGAGCCTTTGCTGCTTTACATTTCAGCCACTGGTGAAGTCGTTAGTATGGTCCTGGTTGCGGAGCGACCAGAACCATCCCATACTCAGGAGTCCAGACCCCTTCAGGAGGTCTGGAGGTTCCTGAAAGCGAGTCTGGGTCCCAGCTCCCAGACTTGAATCCACAAGAAGTTACGTCAGAAGACCCAGACCCCTCCGGGAGGGTCCAGGTCGCTTCTGAAGAAGCTCCGAGTTCCTCTAGCAAGGACCCGGATGTCCCCAAAGAAAATCTGGACCCTCCGGGTGGATCCGGATCAATGAAGAGGAAGCTCTGGGCCCCTCCGGGAGGGTCCGGACCATCCAGCGCCCAGTGTACTATATTAGTGAAGTACTTCATGACGCCAAGAATCGATACCTAGAGGTGCATAAGCTGCTCTATGCAGTTCTTATTGCCTCCAGGAAGCTTCGCTATTATTTCCAAGCTCACAAGATCTCAGTGGTGACTTCTTACCCACTTCGAGCAATCTTGCATAATCCCAACTCAACAAGGAATATTGCAAAGTGGTCAGCGGAATTGGCCGAATTCGATCTCGAATTCATTTCAAGGCAAGCAATCAAGAGTCAAGCATTGGCAGACTTCATGGCGGAATGAACTCCCTCTCCATCAAACCCTGGGGGCCCCAGCGAGAAGAAGCCAGAACACAAGGCTCCGGTTTTCACCGAGCCTCACTGGACCCTCTACATCGACGGCTCCATGCAAAAGCAGGGGGCCGGAGCTGGAATCCTTCTCCTCGCACCAACCGGAGAGAAGGTAAAATACCTGGTACACCTTGACTTCAAGGCGACCAACAACATGGCGGAATATGAAGCACTCATTTACGGACTAAGGGTGGCACTGTCATACGGTGTCAAGCAACTGCTGGTCAAGGGAGATTCGCAGCTCATCATTAAGCAAGTGAAGGGTGAATGCTCCTGCAACAATCTCCAGCTAGCTGCTTACCTCCTTGAAGTCCAGAGGCTTCTGAAGGACTTTGAAGTCCTAGATCTCCACCATGTCCAGCGTGCCCACCACGCTGAAGCCGACGAACTCTCGACGAAAGCGTCAACCGGAGCTCCGGCTCCTGACAGAACTTTTGTCCGGAGGTTGTCAAAACCCACAGCTCAGCCTGCCCAACTGAGCGAAGGGGACGAGATCAGCATCCCGAAGCTGACGGTCCCAATGGCCCTGTTACCATGGCAGCCATCAAGGGTCGTAGGTGCTGCCGGAAGCTCCGAGCAAACCAGCACGCAAGACTCAAGTGTTCAAGTTAGTTCCGATGCATGGATCTCGGAGATCCGGAACTACTTGAAAGACAACATCCTTCCTGACGATGATGTATCCGCTGACCGGGTAGTCAGATTGGCTAAAAGATACACGTTGGTAGAAGGGGATCTCTACCGGCGTGGTGCCAATGGAATCCTAATGTGGTGCATCACAAGGGAAGAAGGCTGCGAGCTCCTCGCAGAAATCCATGGAGGCGAGTGTGGTAAAGCCTTTCGGCATGGCTTCTACTGGCCTATAGCACTCCAGAATGCAACTAAGCTGGTGAAGAAATGTGAAGCATGTCAATTTCATGCAAAGCAAATTCACACACCGGCTTAGCCCCTACAAATGATACCTCCTACATGGCCCTTCGTTGTGTGGGGGATGGACATCTTGGGACCTTTCCCAAGAGCTGTCGGAGGTTACAAGTTCCTGTACGTTGCCATTAACAAGTTCACCAAGTGGCCGGAAGCAACTCCAGTTGTGACAATCAACAAGCAATCTGCTATCAACTTTTTGCAGTCCATTGTATGCATATTTGGAGTCCCAAACAAAATCATCACTGATAATGGGACCCAATTCACAAGCTCTGCATTTCAAGGATATTGCAAAGACCTCGGCATTCAAGTTTGCTACGCCTCCGTAGCTCACCCAGCAAGCAATGGCCAAGCCGAGAGAGCAAATGCTGAAATCCTTAAAGGACTCAAAACACGCACCTATGAGCGCATGAAAAAACATGGATCCAACTGGATTGAAGAGCTTCCGCCCACTTTATGGGCGAACAGGACAACTCCAAACCGGTCAACTGGAGAGACACCCTTCTTCCTGGTGTATGGAGCTGAAGCAATCCTTCCTCCGGAAATCACCTTGGGGTCACTCCGGGTCCGGACCTTCGACGAAGCCACGCAGGACCAGCTCCGGCGTGAAGACCTAGACCTCCTTGACGATGGAAGGTGCCAAGCAGCTGTTCGGAATGCCCGATACCGCCAAGCCCTTTGGCGCTATCATCAGCGGCATGTACACAACCGACAGCTCGAGGAAGGCGATCTGGTGCTACGGAGAATACAATCCAGAGAAGGGTTAAACAAACTCTCCCCCAGCTGGGAGGGACCCTTCCGAGTGATTAAAGTATCTCGTCCCGAAAGCGTTCGCTTGGCTACCGAGGATGGGACACCTCTCCCAAATCCTTGGAATATTGAGCACCTCCGTAAGTTCTACACTTAATATCACGGAGGTGAGTCTGTAGTAACTTGAGGTGTATGTTATAGAGTCATTGTACAGAGTCAGGTAGTTCCTCCGGGAGAAGAGCCGGACCTTTCCCGGAAGGTCCGCAAAGTTCATGCAACACTTGTCACAGTCTTAGGACTAAAAGTGTGGCTAGATACCCTGGGTCAAACAAGAAATTAAACACGCTTAGCCTGGTTCCGTACCCTAAGAGTGTACTTGTTTCCCCTGTACCCCGGACCTATAATGAAAGACATCTTCATGTGAAACAGACTCCACGTGCATTTATTTTGTACATGCTCAACATTTTTTATTTTTCTCATTCTTGTCTATAACAAAGACGTGCAATTCTTATGAAATTTTAGTTCGACTGGTTCATATACGATTCGAGCTGTATTGTCGATTCTTCTAGATTCAAATATTGTTTATGGCCCACTTGCCTGAATGCCGCCAAGCCAACCTAGGGCCGGAGTGTGATATCGACTTAGCCTGGTCAAGCACCCTAAGTACGCCACTCTACCTACACCCCGACAGGCCGAAGTAAGGCGGGTCCAAGTACAATTGGATCCGGAAGAAAGAAGGCAATGCGTTCGGTCACATTTAGAACCGTGTTTGACCTAAAATTTTCTTGAGAATCGTAAGCCACGACGAGGTTATAGGCAAGGAGCGAATTTTACTATTTTTCTTGGCTTCAGTGTGCAGGAAAAATAAAGAATCCACGTTTATGGAGAAAAGCTGGAGCTGATGAAGCTCCGACTCCCCCTAGGTGGCTTATAATCAATGTTGAACATTGAAAACGAGCATCACCGGAGCAACCAAGCTCCGGTAAAGCTAGGGGGGCCAACCGTCGACGCAGAATAAAAGATGGTGAGAAGATTCCACAAACGGAGTTTGCTGCCGACAAACTACGCGTAGGCAAAGGTCACTGCCAGGGCTACTAAGCTCCGACACCCCGGAGGTTGTAACTATCGATGCTCTACGCGTTGATAGGAACTACTGCTGGAGCTACTAAGCTCCGACAACCTCAGGGGGCCTTCACTATCGAAGACTTCGGACCTACACTCTACAAGTTCGAAGCAAATGAGTCTTCAACAAAACACAATATCCTCTTGGTACATGTTCACAATCAAATTGTGTACATCTACAAGGGGGCCAAGTGAAGACAAAAGTGTTGAAGACAAAAAATGAAATTCGCAAAAAATTGGATTTCATTCATCTGGAGACAAGGGATTACAAAATTGAGGAAGAAAAAGAGAGAATACAAGTGGGAGCTACGGAGATGGTCCTAGACCCTATGGAAGAACTGGGCGACCTTCTAAGCAACCTCTGACACATTGGCTCGGGCGGCTTCACCTTCTCCTTCGACGGGACCTTCAAGCATCGGGTCCAGAGGGAATTCGGGATTCCGGATGGTGTAGCACGTTAGCACATACTCTGCGACGTTCTTCGCCAGGGATTGCCCCTCAACCTCCAACTGGTCCGCGATGACGTCGCTCACCATGGAGAGTTTGCTACCCGCTGAGCTCAACGCCTGCAACGACAGGTCCGGCTCCGGCTCCGAATCATTCGGATGCACGGGAATGAAGCCCGTCGGTGTCAGCGCGTTGTTGGCCTTGCCCAGGAACTCCCAAACCTGTAGGGAGTCCGCAGCCCTCAAGCCCTTCAGTTCTTCCAAGGATCTTTTTCCGCCGCCAGTTCAGAATTCTCGCGAGCAAGGCGCTCAACCTCTTTGGCATTTTGCTAAATCTTTTCAGCAACCTGCTTCTCGAGTTTTCTGAGCTCCTCCTCCCGGAGGTAGATCTTGTCCATGCGGTCAACCAGGTCCTTCTCCCTGCCCCTCACTTTCTTCTCCCTGGCAGCGATGGCACACTCTTGCTCGTAGAGTTGCTGCCCCCGCACCCAGGCCTTCTCCTCCTACTCAGCGCAGCGCTCTTCCAATTTCTTGGCGCGCTCCTCGAGGCCCTTGTCAGCCAGAGCCACCTTTTCGGTGAGCTCCTCCTCCCTCTTTAAGACGTCATCCCGCAGCTCAAGGAGTTTCTGCTCTTCATCTTCGAGCCTCTTCTCCCTCTCCTCAAGTGCCTCCTGACGCTTGATGAGAGTAGTGTTAATGGCTTCCAGCCTTTCTTGGCGTTCATCAGTCGCACAATTAGCTGCCTTGGTCTGCTCATAAATGGCCCAAGATTGAGCGTCGAGGGCGCGAGTCAAGCTCTCCCTGTCATCCAATAATTTGCCCCAGTATTCCAGGCGGACCTTCTCTTGCTTGATCCATTCTTTGTCATCCGCCAGCCTCGACTGCGCCAGCTTGGTATCGAAGTAGAGCCGGTTATGCCACCTCCTAAGGGTTTGGCGCTCCTCTTCAAGAGCCTTGCTGTCATGGAAGAATGCCAGCTGAACTTGACGCATACTGGAGCAGGCGTTGTCAATAGACAATGACAACGGGATAGGATCTGGACCTGCTGGGGTCTCCTCTGCTTGTTCCAGCGGGTTTTCAGATACAAAAATTGGGTCCCACTCCACAAGAGTGGTCCCCTGAGTCTCCATGGCACTAGGGCCGTCCTCCAAATGGCCTCAATCGCCATCAAGGAGGGTCCCACTGATGAAGTTCCGACCTCCGGAAGTGGTTTCGAAGGACCAGCCGCCAGAGCTTCGTTCGCCCCCTCGGGCAGGGGGCCAGCGACTTCACGATGGCACTCCGGCTCAGCCGCGGGTACCTCCGACGTCGTCACTTCCGTAGCAGGGGGCTGCTTCTGGCTCCGGCCTGGGCACCTCCTCTATTGGGGGCTCGAGCGCTGACGCCTCCGCAACGACCAGCTCGGGAGCCGGAAGGTCTTCAACATCAACCGGCCCTGCGTCTGGAGCTTCAACAATGACCGGCTCTGCGGCCGGTGCTTCAGAGGTAGCCGGCCCAACCGCCGGGACTTCCTCAACATCCGGCGCGCGCGCCGGGACTTCAATTACCACTAGCTCAACCACCAGGGCTTCGACAATTTCCGGCTCTGGGGCCGGAATTACTGCTTCCTCCGGCTCAACGGTCGGAGCTTCCATCATCTCTGCACCAGGACCCGGAGCTTCAACCTCCGGGGCAGGTGCCGCTGGCGCATCTTCTCTCCCGCGGTCCAGCGCTACCACGGGAGTCTCTAGGGATGAGTCGAGGTCCATGACCACGACAGCTGGCGCCGGAGCTGTCGCAGCTTCAGCCACCACTTGGGGCTGCACCGGGACAAGAGCAGAAGCTTCCGCCCTCACAGCTTCAGCTGCTGTGGCTGAGGGTGGAGCCTCACTCCTCTTCTTGGGAACGCTGCAGATGATGGATGAAGAAACTTAAAAAACAGTTACTACAATAAAACAATTGTCTGAGGTAAAGATTAAAAATTACCTCGGGAGGCTTCCGCACTAGCTTGTGCGGAACCTCTTTCCCGAGCGTTCTGGGCTGACCATAGCTGCCGCCGGCGTGGAAGCTCCGAAAGGCCCCCCGGAACTCGTTGCAATCACGGGCACTTCCTTAGTCGAGGCCCTCCTCGACCGGGAAGGACCTCCGGACCTAGAGGCCTCAACTGGCCCTGGTGATGGAGTCCCATGCCCGGAGCTAGCACCCCGGGAAGACGCCGCTGCGGGTACAGTCACCGCAGTTGTAGAAGACCTCTGCCTCCGGGGAGAAGGAGCTGATGCAGAGGTTGCAGGCCTGACGGACCTTCCGTTGGCATGCTGCAGTTTCCTCTTCCGGCTCAAGGGTTCGTCCGCTGGTTCCTTGCCCTTGCCGACGACTTCGATCCTTGGCTTTGGGGCAGGGTCGGAACCACCTTCGGAAGCCCCAGGGATCACCACCCTGGAGGTCGATCTTCTCTCGACGACACCAAGGTCGTCAAGCACTGGCATCGTCCGTTGGAGCTCCCTGTTGAACTCTACTTCCACATTTAGAGGGAGAAAGGCTGATGGCGGGGTCAAGTCATCTCCCACAATGTCGATGCCGTGCTGGAACTTTTTGAGATGTAACTCCAAGGTTGCCCCCGCCATGTTGGACTTCAGTCCGGTCTCGACCCGATCGTCGTCCATCACGCTGTTGAGGGCCCAAGGGAGTTTTTCTCTCCTCTTCAGCGGTGCCCACCTGTTGACCAGGAAGTTGCAAAATACCGCCTGAGGAGTTAATCCTCCCTCCACTCACTGGCAGATCCTGGTCAGAGCAGGGTTGAAGGCATCCGACAGCACCGGAGCTTCACTCCAGACTGTAGTGTCGATGTTGGGGAGGCCTTCGGGCAGCTCCAGCTTCTCGTGCTCCTCCATCCGGATGACTATCCAGTCCTTCTTCCAATCATCCCACTTTCCAGAGGGAAATGACCGGAGGTACTTGAATGGGCACTTCTTGCGCTTCACGAAGTAATAGAAGCCAAGGTACTCATTACTCCTACCGGTGGTATGGACGGTGAAGAAGGTCAGGAAAAGTTCAATGCAGCTTGGGATGCCCACCCACATTTCACAGAAGTGGACGAAGATAGACACAAAAAGAATGGAGTGGGGGCCAATGTGGTATAGCTACAGACCATAAAAGTCTAGTAGCATCAAGAAAAAGGAGGAAAAAGGTGGGATCAACCCCGACATGGCGTACGAAGAGAAGTACACCATTTCGTCGGCGTGCTCCTTCTCAAATAGGAGCTCTCCCCCGGCGCGGACCAGGTGATTTAAGAAGTCCGAGGACCATCCCATGAGGGCCCGGACCTTCTTCAGGTCACCTTCAGTCTTCAAACGGCTCTTGCGGAGACCCAACTCCATCGCGGCACAGCAAGGCAAGAGAGAAAAAGCGAGCACAAGTTGGGAGTTTGAGCGCAAGAACAGATGAGAGGCGTAAAGGACCCCAACCGGTGCGCGCTTTCCTTCTTAAGTAATCCCTCGCAACGCTTGGATGGAAACCGCAAGGAAGTCGAAGATACTACTCAAAAATTCCACCCAGCCAATGACAAGAGGGCCCAGGACCACCCCGACGATCAAGTCGAGATGCTTAGCCAAGCGAACGGTTGTCATCATGAGGCGGGAAGCCCGAAGGCGGCGGCCTGACAAGGCGCGCGGAACCGATACGATTTTCGTATCGGGAACCGGCGACCTTCAATTGCGTGAGATCCGCACGCCAAAGATCTCATTTGCCACACACGGGATATGCCACGCGGTGAGGATTTAACTCCAAACATCCAAAGACCTTTGAAGACTCAGTTCAAAAGTCGAAGGATGGACCCACCTCAGGCGGAATGACTTCACCCAAGGGGTCTTCCCCAGAGGTGGGCCCAGGGGGCCACTGTTGGTACCCTGGGTACCATATACTCCTTGGGATTGCAAAGATCTCAAGGGAAAGTAATCTACTTAATTTGAAGACCTTCGGAGGCCCACATGTCAGACATAACCGGACCCGCTTCTCCAACATGGTTAGTCCTAGGGTCGCCACGTGTACTATCAAACCGGAGCAACCGCCCACAAGGGGGAAGCTCCGGGATATGTACCGAAATGGCACCCCCGGACCTAACCCCAGACTGAGGGAAGCTCCGGAACTGACACGTGTCGGGTAACACCGGACCTATCTATTCCCCACAGTGTGCTCCGGCGCTGCCAGGTTTCCAATCGTCGGATCTTCGGTCTCTAACCTCCGGAAGACTCCACAACGGCTCCAGATCTTCAAAGGGGAATCAAGGACTTCAAGACCTGATCAAGTGTCATTAATACTATATTAATAACACACGATCGGACGACCTTAATTACTAGTAACGGTGCTATCAAAGCCCATAACTCGGTCATTAAGGGCAATTAAACGTGTTGAATGTGTATCAACATCAGTAACCGCCGGTGCCACATGTCGGGCCAGGCTAACTTGTAACAGCATGCCCTTGTACTATAAAAGGACAGGCTGACGATACATAGGACACACTCTCCACAGACACTCTCCGGACACACTCTCCAGAGACACTCTACGGAGACACGCTGACTTTACACTCTCAACTGACATTGAGCTCATACATTCAATACAACACCAACACACCCCGTGGAGTAGGGTATTACGCTCAGGCGGCCCGAACCACGTAAATCTTCGTGTCCCTTGTGTCACTCGACATCTCACCTTCTGGAATCTCCGCGCGCCCATACCGAACCTCAAACTCCTCTAACACTTTAGTAGTGTCGGGACATCTGCCGGATCAAAACCACCGACAATGTTTGAATCTGAAATTAAAATAATATGAGCAAAGTATTTCATACGTATATGACTTTGTGATTACTTTTACATGCTGAAAGTTCTTACTACATTACTCGTGTTATACATTTTGTAGTTTTTGCCATGTCTAGTAATTGGACTAATTACTTACACTAAAACTGGTCATGGTCGAACTTTCTTGCTGTTTTGAACTTGTTACATGTTCACAAGTGCTTTTAATCATTAAGAATTAATCAAGTAATCAACTCACATGTTGAGTTTTTATGAACAAATATAAATTGAGAAAAGATCAATAGAATATGCATGCATCGCACTTCTTCTTTTGAGATGGCTTATCATTGCACTTATATTTCAACTTGGAAGAAGTTGTGTATGACTAAAACCATGTCCTTAAGCTTCTGATTGTCAAATGACATAGGCTTGGCTTGGTTGGTTAGAATAAGGCAAATGCGCATATAATCTCTTGCAAATATCATATGATCTAAATTTATTCTTTGAAAATTAATAAAATGCAGCAACTAGTGTCATGCTTTCAGGTTTTGAAATAGTTAAGTTTGTGAGAACATGACTTGCTTAAATTGAAAATTACATTTGACCTCTAGCATGGCTTACACTACTTTATGTATTTCATTGATGTGATAATGTAAGGTACTTGATAGTATGACTTGGATGAGCTTTGGTTATATGTATATGTTATAATATGCTCATAACAACTAAAGGGGGAGAGATAAATTATTTATATGCTCATGTCTTGCTGAATACATTGTCAAAGGGGGAGAGATAAGCATGAAGAGAAAGAGAATATGTGCATAAGGAGAGATAATAAAGGGGGAGAAAAAGGGGGAGAAATAATATGGGGTAATTTTTTGGATTTTCTTCTCATTTTACTTTTGATTTACAAAGGGGGAGAAATTGTTTTCAAAACTTTTATGTGAATAAGCCAATGTTCGGATTTTAAGTGGTGTTGCCAGTGCATTCATCAAGGGGGAGATTGTAAGACCTATGTGTGCTGAATACATTGGCTTGTCGTGAATACACTTGGCCTTGATGATAAAAGTTTTGAATATCACCAAAACACCTTTTTATCAAGGTCCGACTCTAGCTCTGAGCTACAGCATGGTCCGATGGTAGGTCCGACTTTGTTTGGGTAGCTCCGGTTACGTTCGATGCTAGGTCCCACTAGCTTTGGTCAGCTCCGGTGAAGTTTTGTCTTTAGCTCCGGCATGTCTTTGATAGCTCTGACATGTTTTTGATAGCTCCGCCGTGTTTTTGCTAAGCTCCGAAGTTGATTTTTCTAGCTCTGACATTTAGGATTACTAGTTCCGAATAGTTCTGGTTAGCTCCGGCGCTAGGTCCTGCTAGTTTTGTAAGCTCCGGCGGGAGCTTGGTTGTACTAGTTTTGGTAAGCTCCGGCGCTAGGTTCTACTAGCTTTTGTTAGCTCCGGCTCAAGGTCCGGGTTTCTCTGGCAAGGTCCAGAACATGACCGTAGTGCTTCTGCTTTTCATTTGCAATGTCTCGTACTTGCTTTACATTGTTGGAAAGATTGCTTAGTATTCATTTGCTATGTTTTTGGTGCACTTTGGTTGATATGGATAATATTACTGTGGTTTTGCAACATGCTTATGTGAGGTTCTCACGTAGGGTGTTGTGTTCGGAACTAACTTGAGTCAAGTCGAGGACTTGTGCTCGTATGGATTGGTTGTTTCTTCATGTGCAGGTGTTGCTTGAGTTCAAGACATGGCTGGTGACGGGATCCATTGGACTAGTCTCAGGGAGGAGATGAGGTTCCAACAACCAAATTCAGGAGGAATTGTGGTTGAGCTGATCAGGAGGTTACGCAGCATGATTGAATCAAGAACAATGCATATGAAGGTATCGTGGATATCATTGGAAGATGTTTGCACGTGTGCAAGGAGTGCATGGACGTGGCTACATCGTTCCGAGACGTGATGAAGAGATGTGTACGTAAAGAGTAGGTCGGAAAGGTCCAACCGACTAGGTTATGGACTCAGGCTGCGGCTGGGTCGGGTTTGACTCATATATGGAAATATTTGAGTTGGTTATGATAGGATTCGTGTGGGTCACGAATTTGAGTTGTTTAGGAATGTGGGATACGTTCCTAAGGTGTTTGGAAGTCTTAATATTGCTTCTATCTGCGTATAGAAGAATCCTAAGCAGTTATGGAAAGTTACGATTTGTGATCAGAGTATGATTAGGTTTCTGATCTGAGTTGAGTTGGCCTTCGAGCTGGTTATATAAGCAAGGGAGCCCAGAGATCGTGGTTCACGACTTTGGGGCTGTTCCTCTTGTGTTCTATTGAATAAAATTCTTAGTTTGAAGGAACTTTTGTGCCTTGTTCGTCCGACTTGTTTCAGACAAATTTTACTCATCGAGTTTCTGGACAGCACTACCTTTCGTCGGTGGTTTTATAATAACTCGAGTTTTAAAGATCCAATTGATGTGATTCTTTTTGGGTTGTCTTCACAACTTGATTGTATATCATATGTCAAAATTTCACGGTCATTGGATTTGTGGTCTATAATCTACACAAGTTTCTTTGCAGAGTTCCAGAACTATTTTTTTCTCGGGTTGGGCAGATTGACCATTGTTTGATCATTCGATCATAACTTGAGTTTTTCTCGACGGATTTGAGTGATTCTTTTTGTTTTGTCTTCGTGACTTGATTATCTCTGATATCTATCACTTTTGTCACGGTTAAACACGTTTAGATTAGTCTCACCCATGAATTCTTTAACAGATCGTTTTTCTGCCAAAAGGGTTTGGGGTTTAACTGTTTCCGCTGCGTAAGATTTTTAAATATACCATTCACCCCCTCTGGTAGCTTTTCACGTGCTCTTCGATCCTACACTTTCAGATGATGAAACACTCAAACTCATAGCCATGATAGAAAGGCATAGAGCTGTTTTTGGATATTAACTTCAGGATCTCAAGGGAATTAGTCCAGCGTTATGCACCCATCGTATTCCTATTGAACCTAAGAGTGTCCCCACAAGGGAACCTCAAAGGCGATTAAATAATGCGATGCGGGAAGTTGTCAAGAAAGAAGTCTTGAAACTTCTGCATGCTGGGATTATTTACCCTGTTCCTCATAGTGAATGGGTAAGTACAGTTCAAGTAGTGCATAAGAAGTGAGGTATGACGGTCGTTCAAAACGAGAGGAATGAATTAATTCATCAATGGACCGTCACAGGATGGAGAATGTGCATGGACTACCGAAAAATTAACAAGGCAACAAGGAAAGACCAATTTCCATTGCCCTTCATCGATGAGATGTTAGAGCGATTGGCAAAACACTCCTACTTCTATTTCCTTGATGGGTATTCGGAATATCATCAAATTCCTATTCATCCCGATGATCAAAGTAAGACCACGTTCACATGTCCTTACGGGACCTATGCCCATCGGCGTATGTCCTTTGGACTATGTAACACTCCTGCCTCTTTCCAGAGATGCATGATGTCTATATTTTCAGACATGATCGAGGATATCATGGAAGTTTTCATGGACAATTTCTCCGTCTATGGAAAAACTTTTGATCATTGTCTAGAAAATTTAGACAGGGTCTTACGAAGATGTCAGGAGAAGGACCTTGTGCTTAATTGGTAAAAGTGCCATTTCATGGTCCGGGAAGGCATCGTTCTTGGACACTTGGTGTCCGAGAGAGGCATAGAGGTGGACAAAGCTAAAATTGAAGTTATTTAAAAACTTCCACCTCCTATCAATGTTAAGGGAATCCGCATCTTTTTAGGTCATGCGAGTTCTACCGACGATTTATCAAGGATTTCTCCAAAATCGCTAGACCCCTCGCCAACCTATTAGCTAAAAAAGCTCCTTTTGATTTCGATGATGAATGCCTTAAATCATTTGATATACTCAAAAAGGCACTCATCTCAGCTCCAATTATCCAATCTCCTGATTGGACGCTGCCATTCGAAATCATGTGTGATGCCAGTGACTTTGTTGTTGGTGCAGTCTTAGGCCAAACCAAAGATAAAAAGCATCACGTAATAGTCTACGCTAGCAAAACTCTGACACGAGCCCAACTCAATTATGCCACAACTAAGAAAGAGCTCCTAGCAGTAGTTTTTGCTATCGACAAGTTTAGATCCTATTTGGTTGGAGCAAAGGTCATAGTCTACATTGGCTTGTCGTGAATACACTTGGCCTTAATGATAAAAGTTTTGAATATCACCAAAACACCTTTTTATCAAGGTCCGGCTCTAGCTCTGAGCTACAGCAAGGTCCGACGGTAGGTCCGGCTTGGTTTGGGTAGCTCCGGTTACATTCGATGCTAGGTCCGACTAGCTTTGATCAGCCCCGGTGAAGTTTTGTCTCTAGCTACGGCATGTCTTTGATAGCTCCGACATGTTTTTGATAGCTCCGCCGTGTTTTTGCTAAGCTCCGAAGTTGATTTTTCTAGCTCTGGCTTTTGGGATTACTAGTTCCGACTAGTTCTGGTTAGCTCCAGCGCTAGGTCCTGCTAGTTTTGTAAGCTCCAGCGGGAGCTTGGTTGTACTAGTTTTGGTAAGCTCCGGCGCTAGGTTCTACTAGCTTTTATTAGCTCCGGCTCAAGGTCCGGGTTGCTCTGGCAAGGTCCGGAACTTGACCGTAGTGCTTCTGCTTTTCATTTGCAATGTCTCATACTTGCTTTACATTGTTGGAAAGATTGCTTAGTATTCATTTGCTAAGTTTTTGGTGCGTTTTGGTTGATATGGATAATATTACTGTGGTTTTGCAACATGCTTATGTGAGGTTCTCACGTAGGGTGTTGTGTTCGGAACTAACTTGAGTCAAGTAGAGGACTTGGGCTCGTATAGATTGGTTGTTTATTCATATGCAGGTGTTGCTTGAGTTCAAGACATGGCTGGTGACGGGATCCATTAGACTAGTCTCAGGGAGGAGATGAGGTTCCAACAACCAAATTCAGGAGGAATTGTGGTTGAGCTGATCAGGAGGTTGCACAGCATGATTGAATCAAGAACAATGCATATGAAGGTATCGTGGACGTCATTCGAAGATGTTTGCACGTGTGCAAGGAGTGCATGGACGTGGCTACATGGTTCCGAGACGTGATGAAGAGATTTGGAAGTAAAGAGTTGGTCGGAAAGGTCCAACCGACTAGGTTATGGACTCAGGTCGTGGCTGAGTCGGGTTTGACTCAAATATGGAAAGATTTGAGTTGGTTATGATACGATTTTGTGTGGGTCACGAATTTGAGTTGTTTAGGAATGTGGGATACGTTCCTAAGGTGTTTGGAAGTCTTAATATTGCTTCTACCTGTGTATAGAAGAATCCTAAGCAGTTATGGAAAGTTACGATTCGTGAACAGAGTAGGATTAGGTTTCTGATCTGAGTTGAGTTGGCTATCGAGCTGGTTATAAAAGCATGGGAGCCCAGAGCTCGTGGTGCACGACTTTGGGGCTGTTCCTCTTGTGTTCTATTGAATAAAATTCGCAGTTTGAAGGAACTTTTGTGCCCTGTTCGTCCGACTTGTTTCAGACAAGTTTTACTCGTCGAGTTTCTGGACAGCACTACCTTTTGTAGGTAGTTTTATAATAACTCAAGTTTTCCAGATCCAATTAACGTGATTCTTTTTGGGTTGTCTTCACAACTTGATTGTATATCATATGTCAAAATTTCACGGTCATTGGATTTGTGGTCTATAATCTACACGAGTTTCTTTGCAGCGTTCCAGAACTGTTTTTTTCTCGGGTAGGGCAGATTGACCATTGTTTGATCTTTCGATCATAACTTGAATTTTTCTCGACGGATTTTAGTGATTCTTTTTGTGTTGTCTTCGTGACACTATTCTCTCTGATATATATCACCTTTGTCACGGTGAAAAACGTTTAGATTAGTATCACACACGAATTTTTTAACAGATCGTTTTTCTACCGAAAGGGTTTGGGGTTTAATTGTTTCCGCTGTGTAAGATTTTTAAATTTACCATTCACCCCCCTCTGGTAGCTTTTCACGTGCTCTTTGATCCTACTATTGGTATCAGATCCACGGTGCTCTATTCTTTGTGATTTGCGCGTGTTTTTTGACTAATCATCATGGAGAAGTACTCTGCCAAACCTTGTGTGTTCGCTGGTATTGATTTTCAGGTTTGGAAGGCACACATGGAGGCTTTCATCCAGGCACAAGGTTTTGCAATATGGGAGAAGGTATACAAGCCTTACGAAGTGCCATCAAACGATCAAGTTACAGCTACAAATCTGAGAGATGTCAACAACAACAACAAGGCTCGGAACTTGATCATACAAGGATTAACACAAAGCGACTTCGACCGTGTTGCACACCTCCGATCTGCATACAATGTGTGGAAAGCACTTTGTGACTACCACGAAGGATCCAACACGATCATAGAGGTAAGTCAAGACATGTTCATGAAAGAATACATGCGCTTCGAGATGCAACCCGGTGAGTCTATTGATGACCTTTTTGCTCGCTTTAATAAGATTCTCAGCAACTTGCGTAGTGTTAATGTTAATTTTTCAGATGCTGAAAATGCTAGGCAATTGCTAAGTGCATTAGATATGTCAATTTGGGAGATGAAAGTCACATCTATTCGTGAATCTACTGTCATGAGTTCACTTACTTTAGATGTGCTATATTCCAAGTTAAAAACTCATGAAATTGACATAATCTCACGTAAGAACCCCAATAAGTCTATTGCATTTGTTTCACAACGTGATATGTCTAGCTCCGGCCAACCATCATCTTGCAATACTCTTGCTTTGTTGTCCTCACTAACCGTGGATCAGATCGAAGAATTTCCAGAAGAGGAGTTGGCACTCATTTCTACTAGATTCTCAAAAGCATTGCAAAATGTGAGAACTAGAAGGAGAGGAAGCTCCGGACCTCAACGCTGTTTTGAATGTGGTAAAACAGGATACTTTCGTATAGAATGCCCTAACCTTTCAGGTCCGACCATCCAGGAAGAAAGACAAAGCAAGGTTCGGACCCCCTCTGAAAATTCCAACAAGAAGAAGAAAGGTACCATAGGACGCAAGATGATCAACAGTTTCATCACCGCACTTCAAGAGTTCAGTTCAAGTGACGTGGACATTGGAAGTGATGAAGATGAAGATGATTTGGCAAACTTGTGCTTCATGGCGGGCAAGTCAAGATCAAGTATGGAGGAGGCAGAACACAACAGCGACAATGAAGAGGTATGTCCTACTTGCGAAGAAATGTGTGATGCTATTTCTCGTGCCACTATTATTGTTAAGAAAAAGGACAAAAAGCATAGGGATAGTGCTGCTAAAATTGAATTACTAGAATCTGAAATCAACCGTTTAAAAACATTGATTCCTAGTGATGATGCATGTTCCTCATGTGATTTAATATGTGAACAATTGTCCTCATTAAGAAGTGCGCACACCTCCACACTTGATAAACTTGAGTTAGAAATTGAAAAGAACAAAGAGCTTGTTGCACTTAATGATAAAAACTTGAAAGATGCTAGTTGTTCTACAATTGATTTGCATTGTTCAACTTGTGATGATCTTGATAAGAAACTACAGGATGCTATGAATGAAATTTCTATATTGAATAATGCTTTACGTTCTCATGAAGTTAAATTTTGTTCCAATTGCAAACTAAAAGGAGAAACTTCATGTGAAAATTGCCTTGATCTGTCCAATAAACTTGATGACATGCATAGGACATTAGATCGGTTTTGTAATGGGAATAAGAAACTAAACTTACTGCTGAATTCTTCCAAGTCTTGCAATGATAAAAATGGTTTAGGTTTTAATTCTCATGCTCATGCTAAGGCACATCCACCTAAAATTGTAAAGTCATTAGGAAGTGGTTTGATTCAAACAGTTCCTAAACAAAAAGGAGTGGTTTTCAAATCTGCAGGAGTGTTGCCTCATTCGGTTTCAAATAACTATATTGCTTGCTCATCTAGACATGAACACGAAGTTAAATTTCATTGTACCTTCTGTGGTAGAGATGGTCATGTCATTGATTTTTGTTATAGACTATCTAAACAACAGAAAAGGGAAAGAATGGTTGCTAGATCTCATAACTTTCATGCAAAATTTGCTGCACACATTGAACCGAATGTACAACCTGCTGTTTTGAGTCAAAAACATTCAAAGTTTACCTCCGGAGCTACTTGTTTTTGTGCTACACAAGTAATTCCTTATAGGTCAGTAGTCAAAAATAAAAAATCTCAAACTTTGACTCATAAACCTGCTGTTTTGTCTCAGCTTTTGCGTGTTTTTCCTGCTGCACGTCGCATGACTCAGTACTGGATTCCAAAATTCCTTTTGACTAACCCCAGTATTGAGTCATCGACGTATTGTGCTTCTATGTAGGTTACACGTTTGAGGAAAGAGAACATTTGGATTGTGGATTCAGGTTGCTCACGCCACATGACCGACATGCTAAGATGGTTGCAAGCTCACATACTCCTCTCACAATGATCATGACAACTGAACCATGTCAACTTTTGCATCTTGACACCGTAGGACCTTCACGTGTTCAATCCTTCGGAGGTAAATGGTATGTTCTTGTTATTGTTGATGATTATTCTAGATACTCTTGGGTTTACTTTATGGCGTCTAAGAATGAAGTTTTTAGTCACTTTAGAACTTTATTTCATAGATTATCAATTGATCACCCAGGATCATTAAAAGCAATTAGAAGTGATAACGAAACTGAATTTAAAAATCAATCTTTTGATCACTTTTGTGCTGAAAATAGAATAGATCATCAATTCTCTTCACCATATGTACCTCAACAAAACGGTGTTGTAGAAAGAAAGAACAGAACCTTAGTTGATATGGCTAGGACTATGCTTGATGAATATCAAACTCCTAGGAAATTTTGGGCTGATGCGTTAGCAACCGCTTGTTATGTCTCAAATCGTGTTTTCTTGCGTGCTAAGCTAGGTAAAACACCATATGAGCTCCGGTTTGGACATAGGCCTAGTGTTACACACTTTCGGGTCTTTGGATGCAAATGCTTTGTTAAGAAACATGGTAATCTTGATAAATTTGAACCTAGATCCATTGATGGCATGTTTCTTGGTTATCCATCTCATACTAGTGGCTACCGTGTGCTTTTACTTGACACTAACAAAATTGTGGAGACTTGTGAAGTGCCTTTTGATGAATCTAGCCCAGGTACTAGCTCAAACATTGCAGGTCCAGATCCATATCCGCAGGGGGAGTGCATTTTCATTGAAGATGAGGAAGAATTGGAGTTGCTGCCAGAAAATTCAGCAGCTAAAGACTTTGGTTTAGCTCTGGATGTTAATTCTCAACCAGCACCGACAACCATCAATGCTGATTGAAATCATCCTCAAGCCACAAGCTCAACGATTTGTGATGAACATGAAGAAGAAGAAGCTTGTGAGACATCTGTTCCCCTACGGTTTTACAAAGATCATCCCCCACAATAGATGATTGGAAGCTTGCACGAACGAGTCACACGGTCCAGGATTTGCGATCCAAACTCTCATGCTCATTCTGCTTTTGTTGCTTCTTTTGAACCCAAAGATATATCACACGCACTCACTAATGAATCTTGGATTATTGCCATGCAAGAAGAGTTAGAAAATTTTGAAAGAAATAATGTTTGGAAACTTGTACCTCCACCTCAAGGTCACACTTTAATTGGAACTAAATGGGTATTTAAAAATAAACAAAGTGAGGATGGGGTTGTGGTTAGGAATAAGGCTAGGTTGGTTGCTCAAGGTTTCACTCATGTTGAAGGTCTAGATTTTGATGAAACTTTTGCTCCTGTCGCTAGATTAGAAGCCATAAGAATTTTGTTAGCTTTTGCAGCATCTAAAGGTTTTAAGCTATATCAAATGGATGTTAAAAGTGCTTTTCTTAATGGCTACATAGATGAGGAGGTTTATGTCAAACAACCACCGGGTTTTGAAAATCCAGATTTTTCTAATCATGTTTACAAACCAAAGCCTTATACGGTCTCAAACAAGCCCCTAGAGCATGGTATGATAGGTTAAAAACATTCTTACTTGAAAAGTGGTTTACCATGGGGAAGGTTGATAAAACTCTTTTTGTTCTTAAGCATGGCAATGACTCATTATTCGTTCAAGTGTATGTGGATGATATTATCTTTGGTTGTGCTTCTCATGATCTTGTGTCCAAGTTTTCAGCAATGATGAGTTCCGAATTTGAAATGAGTATGATGGGTGAACTCACTTACTTTTTGGGGTTGCAAATCAAGCAAACCAAGGAGGGTACCTTTGTGCATCAAACGAAGTATACCAAAGACCTCCTAAGGCGCTTCAACATGGACAAAAGCAAGCCTCTTCGGACACCAATGGGAACAGCAACAACACTTGAACTTGATGAAGATGGTGAATCATTGAATCAAAAAGAATATAGAAGCATGATCGGATCACTTTTGTACCTCACGGCATCAAGACCAGACATACAATTCAGCGTATGTCTTTGTGCACGGTTTAAAGCTTCCCCACGTGTTTCACATCATCAAGCCGTCAAAAGGATTCTCAGGTACTTACATGTAACCCAAGAATTTGGCATTTTTCTTCCTTCTTCCTTAACCGTTACTTTGAAAGCTTTTTCGGATGCTGATTTTGGGGGGTGTAGGATTGATAGTAAAAGTACTTCCGGTGCTTGTCATTTTCTTGGTAATTCTCTTGTTGCTTGGTCCTCTAGAAAACAAAATTCAGTTGCACAATCCACAGCCGAATCTGAATATGTAGTTGCTGCTAGTGCTTGCTCACAAATTCTTTGGATTGTTCAAACACTTAAGGACAATGGGGTTGATCTAGATAGTGTTCCACTATTCTGTGATAACACTAGTGCCATTTGCATTGCTAAAAACCCCGTGCAACATTCTAGAACTAAGCACATTGACATTAGGTATCACTTTCTCCGAGATAATGTTGAAAAAGGAAACATTGTGCTTCACCATGTAGATACCGAACAACAATTGGCTGACATTTTTACAAAACCTTTTTATTTCAATCATTTTTGTTACATTCGTAGTGAAATAGGGGTTATGCATCCTCATGGCTTAAATTGAGGGGGAGTTTTGAAACTTGGGAAGTCTATGTGTGTCGGTACCCTGGGTACCATATACTCCTTGGGATTGCAAAGATCTCAAGGGAAAGTCATCTACTTGATTTGAAGACCTTCGGAGGCCCACATGTCAGACATAACCGGACCCGCTTCTCCAACATGGTTAGTCCCAGGGTCGCCACGTGTACTATCAAACCGGAGCTACCGCCCACAAGGGGGAAGCTCCGGGCTATGTACCAAAATGGCACCCCGGACCTAACCCCAGACCGAGGGAAGCTCCGGAACTGACAAGTGTCGGGTAACACCGGACCTATCTGTTCCTCACAGTGTGCTCCGGTGCTGCCACGTGTCCAACCGTCGGATCTTCAGCCTCTAACCTCCGAAAGACTCCACAATGGCTCCGGATCTTCAAAGGGGAATCAAGGACATCAAGACCTGATCAAGTGTCATTAATACTACATTTATAACACACGATTGGACGACCTTAATTACCAGTAACGGTGCTGTCAAAGCCCATAACTCGGTCATTAAGGGCAATTAAACGTGTTGAATGTGTATCAACATCAATAACCACCGGGGCCACATGTCGGGCCAGGCTAACTTGTTACGGCCTGCCCTTGTACTATAAAAGGATAGGCCGACGATACATAGGACACACTCTCCAGAGACACTCTCCAGAGACACTCTCCGGACACACTCTCCAGAGACACTCTCCGGAGACACGCTGACTTTACACTCTCAACTGGCGTTGAGCTCATACATTCAATACAATACCAACACACCCCGTGGAGTAGGGTATTACGCTCAAGCGGCCCGAACCACATAAATCTCCGTGTCCCTTGTGTCACTCGACATCTCACCTTTTGGAATCTCCGCGCGCCCATACCGAACCTCAAACTCCTCTAACACCTTAGTAGTGTCGGGAGATCTGCCAGATCAAAACCACCGACAGTTGGCGCGCTAGGTACGGGGGCAGGAGATTTCAAGAATGGTGAACTTAGCCGCTGGATCATCCAATGGTCATCCCGCTGTTCAAGCTGTTGGGGGTAATCCCTCCAATATGCAGCCACCAGCAGGAACCACGGTTCCAGCAGGAGTCACACTTCCACCACCGCCGCCTCCACCAGCAAATCAAGCTGGACAACGCGATGGTGCACTGGAGTCAATCACTGCGTCGGCGAATCTTGACAACCCGGAACACGCGCTTCATGCAGCACGTGCTCTTCTTCAGCGCCCACCACCTCCGGACGCATCCGGGGATGCAATGGAGCAGTAGAGGGCCGATGTGGAACACTTGGTTGCAGCAGCAGCCGACCGCATCAGCCACCAGGGTCCTCCTCCTTCAAGACGGGCCCCATCGCAGCGACGGACCTTGTCTGGCAGACTTGGTCCGCATGTTTCCAACAACAGGAGACGTGCTGCATCATAGCAGGTGACGTCGTTGCCCTCCGGGGCACGACGCACTCACATGGTATCAAGGCTTTCAACTCATGACCTCCGGTTGGAGCTTGATCGCCGATATCGCCAACAAGATGGCCGAGTCCATATTGAGCGTGCACGTGAAAGACGAGAAGCTCAAGACATTCCTACTCCTGAAGGAGTAGGAGGAGGCTGTTCAGCCCTGGCCATGCATCAGCGTATGGTCAGGTGGCCACAGAAGTTCCGCCCTCACCTGCCGGAGAAGTTCGACAGGACCGTTAATCATGTCGAATTTCTTCGGGTTTAATCCACTGCTATCTTGGCAGCTGGAGGAAATGAGGCCGTAATGGCCAATTATTTCCCAGTGGCTTTAATTGGGACCGCCAGGTCCGGGTTTATGAGCCTTCCACCCAACTCCATCAGCAGTTGGGAGGAGTTGTGCCGGCAGTTCACCGCCAACTTCGGGAGTTCTTACACCCGACCAGGCACCGAACTGGACCTTTTTGCAGTCGTGCAAAAAGGAGGAGAATCCCTGCGATCATTCATCCAGAGATTCTCTCAGGTACGAAACACTATCCCTTCTATCTCTAGCGCCTCTGTCATCGTGGCATTTAGACAGGGAGTGCGGGATAAGAAGATGCTAGAGAAACTGGTGATCAAGGAGATTACCAGTGTCACGGAACTCTTCAGCTTGGCTCACAAACGTGCCAGAGCTGCGGAGGGCCGTGAAATGCACTCCAAACCAACTCCGAAGGATCACAAGAAATCCTCCAAAGGAGAAGCCGCTACTTCCGGGAGTAGCAAGAAGAAGAAAAAGACCAACGCCAAGAAGAAGCCGTCGGCCGGTGCATCCAATGCTGCAGCTGCCACGTCCTGAGAAGCGACCTCAACCGTCTTCTGAAGACGGTGGCAAACCCAAAGTGTGGTGTCCAATTCACAAAACGGACAGCCACAGCTTGGAAGACTGCTGGGAGGTCCAAAACCTTGCCGAGCGCTACAACAAGCGCCGGGAAGAAGCTCCTTTCCAACAGAGGGAAGGAAAACAAAAAGTTGATGAAGCTCCGGCTAAAGAGGAGTTAGGTTTTCAGGATCCAAAAAAGGTCCCGAAGGCTGTCTACACCTCCGTCGACGACGATTCCGACGTCTCTGACAACGAGCATCGGATGACCATGAAAACCATATTTGGTGGATCATGGGACATCACCTCCCGCCGCGTCATCAAGACTATGCGTCGGGACATGGCTGCTGTAGCTCCTACAGCCAGGGCGGAGCCTCATCGGAAGTGGATGGACACAGCCATCACTTTTGATGCTTCGGACTGCCCTCGAAGCATGGTTGGAGTAGGTCAGCTACCTTTGATGGTATCTCCTACCATCAATAACATCCAGCTCCACCATGTCATGGTAGACGAAGGTTCGGGGCTCAACCTCATAAGCTTCGAAGCTTTTACCAAGCTTCAGCTCTGACCTTCGGATCTCCACCCCTCCCGACCTTTCTCCGGAGTAGGTCCGGGAGCCATTACCCCACTCGTAGCTATTACCCTCCCGGTTACCTTCGGGACCCGGGAGAAGTATCGCACAGAGAAGTTGGTATTTGACGTTGCTCAGATCAACTTACCCTTCAATGCCATCTTGGGTAGGCCTTCCATGTACAAATTCATGGCAGCTGCTCATTATGGTTACCTGGTGTTAAAGATGCCAACACCAGTAGGCGTTCTCCGGATCCACAGAGATCGCACTGCCGGAGTAACTGCTCTGGAAGAACTCCATGCGCTTACAACGGCGCAAGAGGAGGACTCCAGGCAGGAGCAAGCTCCAAAACCCCCGAGCATTCGTCAGCGAGGCTCGACTTCTGCACCTCGTGTGCAGCCAAGCGGCGACACCGACATTCCCGTCAAAGTCGTCAAAATCAGTTCCGATTCCGCTCAGACCACCCGTATATCGAGGGGATTGAACGACAAATAGTAACTCGCGCTCATCGCTTTCCTCCGGGCTAATGTCGACGTGTTTGCATGGCAACCGTCACAAATGCCTGGGATCCCCAGGGAAGTGATTGAGCACAATCTGAAGATCTACCCCGACGCCTGACCTGTGCATCAAAAGCCTCGGAAGCAATCCGTAGAGCGACAGAACTTCATTCGACAAGAAGTGAAGAAGTTGCTCAAAGCTGGATTCATCCGAGAAGTCTTCCATCCAAAATGGCTAGCAAACCCAGTCGTTGTGCCCAAGGCCGGCGGGAAGCTTCAGATGTGTATTGACTACACAACACTAAATAAGGCATGTCCAAAAGATCCTTTCCCATTACCTAGAATAGATAAGATAGTGGATTCCACCTCCGGGTGTGAATTACTGTGTTTCCTAGACGCATATTCTGGGTATCATCAAATCAGAATGTCTAGGGAAGATGAAGAGCATACCTCTTTCATCACAGTAGATGGATTGTACTGTTATACAGCCATGCCATTTGGTCTCAAGAATGCAGCTTCAACCTTTGTACGAGCTATGTACAAAACCTTTGAAGAACTCATTAGAGACATAGTGGAAGTGTACATCGACGACATCGTGGTTAAGGTCAAGAACAAGGAGTCACTCCTTGACACCTTGCAGGCTATCTTCGACAAGCTGCGGGTTACCCGCACAAAGCTAAATCCAGACAAGTGTGTCTTCGGGGTTAGCTCCGGAAAACTTCTTGGTTTCCTGGTAAGTCACTGGGGCATAGAAGCTAATCCGGCGAAGATCAAAGCCATTGAAGACATGCTGCCACCAGCCCGCATCAAAGATGTCGAAAAGCTAACTGGATGTCTAGCAGCCCTCAGCCAGTTCATTTCAAGACTGGCAGAACGGGCACTCTCCTTCTTCAAGTTATTAAGGAAGTCCGGACCATTCCAATGGTCTGAAGAAGCAGAAAAGGCGTTCCAGGAGCTAAAACAGCTCCTCACCACCCTACCAATTCTGGTAGCTCCGAACTCTGGTGAGCCTTTGCTGCTTTACATTTCAGCCACTGATGAAGTCGTCAGTATGGTCCTGGTTGCGGAGAGACCAGAACCATCCCATACTCAGGAGTCCAGACCCCTTCAGGAGGTCTGGAGGTTCCTGAAAGCGAGTCTGGGTCCCAGCTCCCAAACTTGAATCCACAAGAAGTTACGTCAGAAGACCCAGACCCCTCCGGGAGGGTCCAGGTCGCTTCTGAAGAAGCTCCGGGTTCCTCCAGCAAGGACCCGGAAGTCCCTGAAGAAAATCTGGACCCCTCCGGGAGGATCCGGATCAATGAAGATGAAGCTCCGGGCCCCTCCGGGAGGGTCCGGACCATCCAGCGCCCAGTGTACTATATTAGTGAAGTACTTCATGACGCCAAGACTCGATACCTAGAGGTGCATAAGCTGCTCTATGCAGTTCTTATTGCCTCCAGGAAGCTTCGCCATTATTTCCAAGCTCACAAGATCTTAGTGGTGACTTCTTACCCACTTCGAGCAATCTTGCATAATCCCAACTCAACAAGGAATATTGCAAAGTGGGCAGCAGAATTGGCCGAATACGATCTCGAATTCATTTCAAGGCAAGCAACCAAGAGTCAAGCATTGGCAGACTTCATGGCGGAATGGAATCCCTCTCCATCAAACCCTGGGGGCCCCAGCGAGCAGAAGCTAGAACACAAGGCTCCGGTTTTCACCGAGCCTCACTGGACCCTCTACATCGATGGCTCCATGCAAAAGCAGGGGGCCGGAGCTGGAATCCTTCTCCTCGCACCAACCGGAGAGAAGGTAAAATACATGGTACACCTTGACTTCAAGGCGACCAACAACATGGCGGAATATGAAGCACTCATTTACGGACTAAGGGTGCACTTTCATACGGTGTCAAGCAACTGTTGGTCAAGAGAGATTCACAGCTCATCATTAAGCAAGTGAAGGGTGGATGCTCCTGCAACAATCTCCAGCTAGCTGCTTACTTCCTTGAAGTCCAAAGGCTTCAGAAGGACTTCGAAGTCCTAGATCTCCACCATGTCCAGCGTGCCCACCACGCTGAAGCCGACGAACTCTCGACGAAAGCGTCAACCGGAGCTCCGGCTCCTGACAGAACTTTTGTCCGGAGGTTGTCAAAACCCACAGCTCAGCCTGCCGAACTGAGCGAAGGGGGCGAGATCAGCATCCCGAAGCTGACGGTCCCGATGGCCCTGTTACCATGGAAGCCATCAAGGGTCGTAGGTGCTGCCGGAAGCTCCGAGCAACCCAGCACGCAAGACTCAAATGCTCAAGATAGTTCCGATGCATGGATCTCGGAGATCCGGAACTACTTGAAATACAACATCCTTCCTGACAGTGATGTATCCGCTGACCGGGTAGTCAGATTGGCTAAAAGATACACGTTGGTAGAAGGGGATCTCTACCGGCGTGGTGCCAATGGCATCCTAATGCGGTGCATCACAAGGGAAGAAGGCTGCGAGCTACTCGCAGAAATCAATGGAGGCGAGTGTGGGAACCACGCGTCTTCCCGCACGCTGGTTGGTAAAGCCTTTCGGCGTGGCTTCTACTGGCCTACAGCACTCCAGGATGCAACTGAGCTGGTGAAGAAATGTGAAGCATGTCAATTTCATGCAAAGCAAATTCACACACCGGCTCAGCCCCTACAAATGATACCTCCTACATGGCCCTTCGCTGTGTGGGGGATGGACATCTTGGGACCTTTCCCAAGAGCCGTCGGAGGTTACAAGTTCCTGTACGTTGCCATTAACAAGTTCACCAAGTGGCCGGAAGCAACTCCAGTTGTGACAATCAACAAGCAATCTGCTATCAACTTTTTGCAGTCCTTTGTATGCAGATTTGGAGTCCCAAACAAAATCATCACTGATAATGGGACCCAATTCACAAGCTCTGCATTTCAAGGATATTGCAAAGACCTCGGCATTCAAGTTTGCTACGCCTCCGTAGCTCACCCAGCAAGCAATGGCCAAGCCGAGAGAGCAAATGCTGAAATACTTAAAGGTCTCAAAACGCGCACCTATGAGCGCTTGAAAAAACATGGAGCCAACTGGATTGAAGAGCTTCCTCCCACTTTATGGGCGAACAGGACAACTCCAAACCGGTCAACTGGAGAGACACCCTTCTTCCTGGTGTATGGAGCTGAAGCAATCCTTCCTCCGGAAATCACCTTGGGGTCATTCCGGGTCTGGACCTTCGACGAAGCCACGCAGGACCAGCTCCGGTGTGAAGACCTAGACCTCCTTGAGGAGGGAAGGTGCCAAGCAGCTGTTCGGAATGCCCGATACCGCCAAGCCCTTCGGTGCTATCATCAGTGGCATGTACACAACCGATAGCTCGAGGAAGGCGATCTGGTGCTACAGAGAATACAATCCAGAGAAGGGTTAAACAAACTCTCCCCCAGCTGGGAGGGACCCTTCCGAGTGATTAAAGTATCCCGTCCCGAAAGCGTTCGCTTGGCTACCGAGGATGGGACACCTCTCCCAAATCCTTGGAATATTGAGCACCTCCGTAAGTTCTACACTTAATATCACGGAGGTGAGTCTGTAGTAACTTGAGGTGTATGTTATAGAGTCATTGTACAGAGTCGGCTAGTTCCTCCGGGAGAAGAGCCGGACCTTTCCCGGAAGGTCCGCAAAGTTCATGCAACACTTGTCACAGTCTCAGGACTAAAAGTGTGGCTAGCTACCCTGGGTCAAACAAGAAATTAAACACGCTTAGCCTAGTTCCGTACCCTAAGAGTGTACTTGTTTCCCCTGTACCCCGGACCTATAATGAAAGACATCTTCATGTGAAACAGACTCCACGTGCATTTATTTTGTACAGGCTCAACATTTTTTATTTTTCTCTTTCTTGTCTATAACAAAGACGTGCAATTCTTAAGAAATTTTAGTTCGACTGGTTCATATACGATTCGAGCTGTATTGTCGATTCTTCTAGATTCAAATATTGTTTATGGCCCACTTGCCTGAATGCCGCCAAGCCAACCTAGGGCCGGAGTGTGATATCGACTTAGCCTGGTCAAGCACCCTAAGTACGCCACTCTACCTACACCCCGGCAGGCCGAAGTAAGGCGGGTCCAAGTACAATTGGATCCGGAAGAAAGAAGGCAATGCGTTCGGTCACATTCAGAACCGTGTTTGACCTAAAATTTTCTTGAGAATCGTAAGCCACGACGAGGTTATAGGCAAGGAGCAAATTTTACTATTTTTCTTGGCTTCAGTGTGCAGGAAAAATAAAGAATCCACGTTTATGGAGAAAAGCCAGAGCTAATGAAGCTCCGACTCCCCCTAGGTGGCTTATAATCAATGTTGAACATTGAAAACGAGCATCACCGGAGCAACCAAGCTCCGGTAAAGCTAGGGGGACCAACCGTCGAAGCAGAATAAAAGATGGCGAGAAGATTCCACAAACGGAGTCTGCTGCCGACAAACTACGCGTTGGCAAAGGTCACTGCCGGAGCTACTAAGCTCCGACACCCCGGAGGTCTAACTATTGATGCTCTACACGTTGATAGGAACTACTGCCAGAGCTACTAAGCTCTGACAACCTCAGGGGGCCTTCACTATCGAAGACTTCGGACCTACACTCTACAAGTTCGAAGCAAATGAGTCTTCAACAAAACACAATATCCTCTTGGTACATGTTCACAATGAAATTGTGTACATCTACAAGGGGGCCAAGTGAAGACAAAAGTGTTGAAGACAAAAAATGAAATTCGCAAAAATTTGGATTTCATTCATTTGGAGACAACGGATTACAAAATTGAGGAAGAAAAAGAGAGAATACAAGTGGGAGCTACGGAGATGGTCCTAGACCCTTTGGAAGAATTGGGCGACCTTCTAAGCAAGCTCTAGCACATTGGCTCGGGCGGCTTCACCTTCTCCTTTGACGGGACCTTCAAGCACCGGGTCCAGAGGGAATTGGGGATTCCAGATGGTGTAGCACGTTAGCAAATACTCTACAACGTTCTTCACCAGGGATTGCCCCTCAACCTCCAACTGGCCCGCGATGACGTCGCTCACCTTGGAGAGTTTGCTACCCGCCGAGCTCAACGCCTGCAACGCCAGGTCCGGCTCTGGCTCCGGATCATCCGGACGCACGGGACTGAAGCCCATCGGTGTCAGCACGTCGTTGGCCTTGCCCAGGAACTCCCAAACCGGTAGGGAGTCCGCAGACCTCAAGCCCTTCATTTCATCCAAGGATCTTTTGGCCGCCGCCAGTTCAGAATTCTCGCGAGCAAGGCGCTCAACCTCTTTGGCATTTTGCTAAATCTTTTCAGCAACCTGCTTCTTGAGTTTTCCGAGCTCCTCCTCCCGAAGGTAGATCTTGTTCCGTCGGTCAACCAGGTCCTTCTCCCTGCCCCTCACTTTCTTCTCCCTGGCAGCGATGGCACACTCTTGGTCGTAGAGTTCCTGCCCCCGCACCCAGGCCTTCTCCTCCTACTCAGCGCAGCGCTCTTCCAATTTCTTGGCGCGCTCCTCGAGGCCCTTGTCAGCCAGAGCCACCTTTCCGGTGAACTCCTCCTCCCTCTTTAAGACGTCATCCCGCAGCCCAAGGAGTTTCTGCTCTTCATCTTCGAGCCTCTTCTCCCTCTCCTCAAGTGCCTCCCGGCGCTTGATGAGAGTAGTGTTAATGGCTTCCAGCCTTTCTTGGCGTTCATCAGCCGCACAATTAGCTGCCTTGGTCTGCTCATAAATGGCCCGGGATTGAGCGTCGAGGGCGCAAGTCAAGCTCTCCCTGTCATCCAATAATTTGCCCCAGTATTCCAGGCGGACCTTCTCCTGCTTGATCCATTCTTTGTCATCCGCCAGCCTCGACTGCGCCAGCTTGGTCTCGAAGTAGAGCCGGTTACGCCACCTCCTAAGGGTTTGGCGCTCCTCTTCAAGAGCCTTGCTGTTGTGGAAGAATGCCAGCTGAACTTCACACAGACTGGAGTAGGCGTTGTCAATAGACAATGACAACGGGATAGGATCCGGACCTGCTGGGGTCTCCTCCGCTAGTTCCAGCGGGTTTTCAGATACAAAAATTGAGTCCCACTCCACAAGAGTGGTCCCCTGAGTCTCCATGGCACTAGGGCCGTCCTCCAGGATGGCCTCAGTCGCCATCGAGGAGGGTCCCACTGATGAAGTTCCGACCTCCGGAAGTGGTTCCGAAGGACCAGCCGCCAGAGCTTCGTTCGCCCCCTCGGGCAGGGGGCCAGCGACTTCACGAGGGCACTCCGGCTCAGCCGCGGGTACCTCCGACGTCGTCACTTCTGGAGCAGGGGGCTGCTTCTGGCTCCGACCTGGGCACCTCCTCTATTGGGAGATCGAGCGCTGACGCCTCTGCAACAACCAGCTCGGGAGCCGGAAGGTTTTCAACATCAACCAGCCCTGCGGCCGGAGCTCCAACAACGACCGGCTCTGCGGCCGTTGCTTCAGAGGTAGTCGGCCCAACCACCCGGACTTCCTCAACATCGGGCGTGCGCGTCGGGACTTCAATTACCACCGGCTCAACCGCCATGGCTTCGACAATTTCCGGCTCTGGGGCCGGAATTACTGCTTCCTTCGGCTCAACGGCCGGAGCTTCCATCATCTCTGCACCAGGACCCGGAGCTTCAACCTCCGGGGCAGGTGCCGCTGGCGCATCTTCTCTCCCGCGGTCTAGCGCTACCACAGGAGTCTCTGGGGATGAGTCGAGGTCCATGACCACGACAGCTGGCGCCGGAGCTCTCGCAGCTTAAGCCACCACTTGGGGCGGCACTGGGACAGGAGCAGAAGCTTCCGCCCTCACAGCTTCAGCTGCTGTGGCTGAGGGTGGAGCCTCACTCCTCTTCTTGGGAACGCTGCAGATGATGGATGAAGAAACGTAAAAAACAGTTACTACAATAAAACAACTGTCTGAGGTAAAGATTAAAAATTACCTCGGGAGGCTTCCGCACTAGCTTGCGCGGAACCTCTTTCCCGGGCGTTCTGGGCTGACCATAGCCGCCGCTGGCGTGGAAGCTCCGAAAGGCCCTCCGGAACTCGTTGCAGTCACGGGCACTTCCTTAGTCAAGTCCCTTCTCGACCGGGAAGGACCTATGGACCTAGAGGCCTCAACTAGCCCTGGTGATGGAGTCCCATGCCCGGAGCTAGCACACCGGGAAGACGCCGTTGCGGGTAAAGTCGCCGCAGTTGTAGAAGACCTCCCCCTCCTGGGAGAAGGAGCTAATGCAGAGGTTGCAGGCCTGACGGACCTTCTGTCTGCATGCTACAGTTTCCTCTTTCGGCTCAAGGGTTCGTCCGCCGGTTCCTTGCCCTTGCAGACGACTTCGATCCTTGGCTTTGGCGCAGGGTCGGAACCACCTTCGGAAGCCCCAGGGATCACCACCCTGGAGGTCAATCTTCTCTCGACGACACCAAGGTCGTCAAGCACTGGCATCATCCGTCGGAGCTCCCTGCTGAACTCTACTTCCACGTTCAGAGGGAGAAAGGCTGATGGAGGGATCAAGTCATCTCCCGCAACGTCGATGCTGTGCTGGAACTTTTTGAGATGTAACTCCAAGGTTGCCCCCGCCATGTTGGACTTCAGTCCGGTCTCGACCCGGTCATCGTCCATCACGCTATTGAGGGCCCAAGGGAGTTTTTCTCTCCTCTTCAGCGGTGCCCACCTGTTGACCAGGAAGTTGCAAAATACCGCCTGAGGAGTTAATCCTCCCTCCACTCACTGGTAGATCCTGGTCAGAGCAGGGTTGAAGGCATCCGACAGCACCGGAGCTTCACTCCAGACTGCAGTGTCGATGTTGGGGAGGCCTTCGGGCAGCTCCAGCTTCTCGTGCTCCTCCATCCGGATGACTATCCAGTCCTTCTTCCAATCTTCCCACTTTCCAGAGGGAAACGACTGGAGGTACTTGAATGGGCACTTCTTGCGCTTCACGAAGTAATAGAAGCCAAGGTACTCATTACTCCTACCGGTGGTATGGACGGTGAAGAAGGTCAGGAAAAGTTCAATGCAGGGGGGGATGCCCACCCACATTTCGCAGAAGTGGACGAAGATAGACACAAAAAGAATGGAGTGGGGGCCAAGGTGGTATAGCTGCAGACCATAAAAGTCTAGTAGCATCAAGAAAAAGGAGGAAAAAGGTGGGATCAACCCCACCATGGCGTACGAAGAGAAGTACACCATTTCGCCGGCATGCTCCTTCTCGAACGGGAGCTCTCCCCCGGCGCAGACCAGGTGACTGAAGAAGTCCGAGGACCATCCCATGAGGGCCCGAACCTTCTTTAGGTCACCTTCAGTCTTCAAATGGCTCTCGCGGAGACCCAACTTCATCGCGGCACAGCAAGGCAAGAGAGAAAGAGCGAGCACAAGTTGGTAGTTTGAGCGCAAGAACAAATGAGAGGCGTAAAGGACCCCAACCGGTGCGTGCTTTCCTTCTTAAGTAAGCCCTCGCAACGCTTGGATGGAAACCGCAAGGAAGTCGAAGATACTACTCAAAAATTCCACCCAGCCAATGACAAGAGGGCCCATGACCACCCCGACGATCAAGTCGAGATTCTTACCCAGGCAAACGATTGTCATCATGAGGCGGGAAGCCCGAAGGCGGCGGCCTGACAAGGCGTGCGGAACCGATACGATTTTCATATCGGGAACCGGCGACCTTCAATTGCGTGATATCCGCACGCCAAAGATCTCATTTGCTGCACACGGGATATGCCACGCGGCGAGTATTTAACTCCAAACATCTGAAGACCTTTGAAGACTCAGTTCAAAAGTCGAAGGATGGACCCACCTCCGGCGGAATGACTTCACCCAAGGGGTCTTCCCCAGAGGTGGGCCCAGGGGGCCACTGTTGGTACCCTGGGTACCATATACTCCTTGGGATTGCAAAGATCTCAAGGGAAAGTCATCTACTTGATTTGAAGAGCTTCGGAGGCCCACATGTCAGACATAACCGGACCCGCTTCTCCAACATGGTTAGTCCCAGGGTCGCCACATGTACTATCAATCCGGAGCAACCGCCCACAAGGGGGAAGCTCCGGGCTATGTACCGAAATGGCACCCCCGGACCTAACCTCAGACTGAGGGAAGCTCCGGAACTAACACGTGTCGGGTAACACCGGACCTATCTGTTCCCCACAGTGTGCTCCGGCGCTGCCATGTGTCCAACCGTCGGATCTTTGGTCTCTAACCTCCGGAAGACTCCACAACGGCTCCGGATCTTCAAAGGGGAATCAAAGACTTCAAGACCCGATCAAGTGTCATTAATACTATATTAATAACTCACGATCGGACGACCTTAATTACCAGTAACGGTGCTGTCAAAGCCCATAACTCGGTCATTAAGGGCAATTAAACGTGTTGATTGTGTATCAACATCAGCAACCGCCGGGGCCACATGTCGGGCCAGGCTAACTTGTAACGGCATGCCCTTGTACTATAAAAGGACAGGCCGACGATACATAGGACACACTCTCCAGAGACACTCTCCAGAGACACTCTCCGGACACACTCTCCAGAGACACTCTCCGGAGACACGCTGACTTTACACTCTCAACTGACATTGAGCTCATACATTCAATACAACACCAACACACCCCGTGGAGTAGGGTATTACGCTCAGGCGGCCCGAACCACGTAAATCTTTGTGTCCCTTGTGTCACTCGACATCTCACCTTCTGGAATCTCCGCACGCCCATACCGAACCTCAAACTCCTCTAACACTTTAGTAGTGTCGGGACATCTGTCGGATCAAAACCACTGACAATGTGTGAATCTGAAATTAAAATAATATGAGCATAGTACTTCATACGTATATGACTTTGTGATTCCTTTTACATGCTGAAAGATCTTACTACATTACTCGTGTTATACATTTTGTAGTTTTTGCCATGACTAGTAATTGGACTAAGTACTTACACTAAAACTGGTCATGGTCGAACTTTTTTGCTGTTTTGAACTTGTTACATGTTCACAAGTGCTTTTAATCATTAAGAATTAATCAAGTAATCAACTCACATGTTTAGTTTTTATGAACAAATATAAATTGAGAAAAGTCAAGAGAATATGCATGCATCGCACTTCTTCTTTTGAGATTGCTTATCATTGCACTTAGATTTGAACTTGGAAGAAGTTGTGTATGACTAAAACCATGTCCTTAAGCTTCTGATTGTCAAATGACATAGGCTTGGCTTGGTTGGTTAGAATAAGGCAGATGCGCATATAATCTCTTGCAAATATCATATGATCTAAATTTATGCTTTGAAAAATAATAAAATGCAGCAACTAGTGTCATGCTTTCAGGTTTTGAAATAGTTAAGTTTGTGAGAACATGACTTGCTTAAATTGAAAATTACATTTGACCTCTAGCATGGCTTACACTACTTTATGTATTTCATTGATGTGATAATGTAAGGTACTTGATAGTATGACTTGGATGAGCTTTGGTTATATGTATATGTTATAATATGCTCATAACAACTAAAGGGGGAGAGATAAATTGTTTATATGCTCATGTCTTTTTGAATACATTGTCAAAGGGGGAGAGATAAGCATGAAGAGAAAGAGAATATGTGCATAAGGAGAGATAATAAAGGGGGAGAGGAAGGGGGAGAAATAATATGGGATAATTTTTTGGATTTTCATCTCGTTTTACTTTTGATTTACAAAGGGGGAGAAATAGTTTTCAAAACTTTTATGTGAATAAGCCAATGTTCAGATTTTAAGTGGTGTTGCCAATGCATTCATCAAGGGGGAGATTGTAAGACCTATGTGTGCTGAATACATTGGCTTGTCGTGAATACACTAGGCCTTGATGATAAAAGTTTTGAATATCACCAAAACACCTTTTTATCAAGGACCGACTCTAGCTCTGAGCTACAGCAAGGTCCGATGGTAGGTCCAACTTGGTTTGGGTAGCTCCGGTTACGTTCGATGCTAGGTCCGACTAGCTTTGGTCAGCTCCGGTGAAGTTTTGTCTTTAGCTCCAGCATGTCTTTGATAGCTCTGACATGTTTTTGATAGCTCCGCCGTGTTTTTGCTAAGCTCCGAAGTTGATTTTTCTAGCTCCGACATTTAGGATTACTAGTTCCGAATAGTTCTGGTTAGCTCTAGCGCTAGGTCCTGCTAGTTTTGTAAGCTCCGGTGGGAGCTTGGTTGTACTAGTTTTGGTAAGCTCCGGCGCTAGGTTCTACTAGCTTTTGTTAGCTCCGGCTCAAGGTCCAGGTTGCTCTAGCAAGGTCCAGAACATGACCGTAGTGCTTCTGCTTTTCATTTGCAATGTCTCGTACTTGCTTTACATTGTTGTAAAGATTCCTTAGTATTGATTTGCTAAGTTTTTGGTGCGTTTTGGTTGATATGGATAATATTACTGTGGTTTTGCAACATGCTTATGTGAGGTTCTCACGTAGGGTGTTGTGTTCGGAACTAACTTGAGTCAAGTCGAGGACTTGGGCTCGTATGGATTGGTTGTTTCTTCATGTGCAGGTGTTGCTTGAGTTCATGACATGGCTGGTGACGGGATCCATTGGACTAGTCTCAGGGAGGAGATGAGGTTCCAACAACCAAATTCAGGAGGAATTGTGGTTGAGCTGATCAGGAGGTTACGCAGCATGATTGAATCAAGAACAATGCATATGAAGGTATCGTGGATATCATTGGAAGATGTTTGCATGTGTGCAAGGAGTGCATGGACGTGGATACATGGTTTCGATACGTGATGAAGAGATGTGTACGTAAAGAGTTGGTCGGAAAGGTCCAACCGACTAGGTTATGGACTCAGGCTGCGGCTGAGTCGGGTTTGACTCATATATGGAAATATTTGAGTTGGTTATGATAGGATTCGTGTGGGTCACGAATTTGAGTTGTTTAGGAATGTGGGATACGTTCCTAAGGTGTTTGGAAGTCTTAATATTGCTTCTATCTGCGTATAGAAGAATCCTAAGCAGTTATGGAAAGTTACGATTCGTGAACAGAGTATGATTAGGTTTCTGATCTGAGTTGAGTTGGCTTTCGAGCTGGATATATAAGCAAGGGAGCCCAGAGCTCGTGGTGCACGACTTTGGGTCTGTTCCTCTTGTGTTCTATTGAATAAAATTCTTAGTTTGAAGGAACTTTTGTGCCTTGTTCGTCCGACTTGTTTCAGACAAGTTTTACTCGTCGAGTTTCTGGACAGCACTACCTTTCGTCGGTGGTTTTATAATAATCGAGTTTTAAAGATCCAATTGACGTGATTCTTTTTGGGTTGTCTTCACAACTTTATTGTATATCATATGTCAAAATTTCACGGTCATTGGATTTGTGGTCTATAATCTACACAAGTTTCTTTGCAGCGTTCCAGAACTGTTTTTTTCTCGGGTAGGGCAGATTGACCATTGTTTGATCTTTCGATCACAACTTGAGTTTTTCTCGACGGATTTGAGTGATTCTTTTTGTGTTGTCTTCGTGACTTGATTCTCTCTGATATCTATCACTTTTGTCACGGTGAAACACGTTTAGATTAGTCTCACACATGAATTCTTTAACAGATCGTTTTTCTGCCGAAAGGGTTTGGGGTTTAATTGTTTCCGCTGTGTAAGATTTTTAAATCTACCATTCACCCCCCCCTCTGGTAGCTTTTCACGTGCTCTTCGATCCTACACTTTCAGATGATGAAACACTCAAACTCATAGCCATGATAGAAAGGCATAGAGCCGTTTTTGGATATTCACTTCAGGATCTCAAGGGAATTAGTCCAGCGTTATGCGCCCATCGTATTCCTATTGACCCTAAGAGTGTCCCCACAAGGGAACCTCAAAGGTGATTGAATAATGCGATGTGGGATGTTGTCAAGAAAGAAGTCTTGAAACTTCTGCATGCCGGGATTATTTACCCTGTTCCTCATAGTGAATGGGTAAGTACAGTTCAAGTAGTGCATAAGAAGGAAGGTATGACGATCGTTCAAAACGAGAGGAATGAATTAATTCATCAACGGACCATCACGGGATGGAGAATGTGCATGGACTACCGAAAACTTAACAAGGCAACAAGGAAAGACCAATTTCCATTGCCCTTCATTGATGAGATGTTAGAGCGATTGGCAAAACACTCCTACTTCTATTTCCTTGATGGGTATTCGGGATATCATCAAATTCCTATTCATCCCGATGATCAAAGTAAGACCACGTTCACATGTCCTTACGGGACCTATGCCCATCGACGTATGTCCTTTGGACTGTGTAACACTCCTGCCTCTTTCCAGAGATGCATGATGTCTATATTTTCAGACATGATCGAGGATATCATGGAAGTTTTCATGGACAATTTCTCCGTCTATGGAAAAACTTTTGATCATTGTCTAGAAAATTTAGACAGGGTCTTACAAAGATGTCAGGAGAAGGACCGTGTGCTTAATTGGAAAAAGTGCCATTTCATAGTCCGGGAAGGCATCGTTCTTGGACACTTGGTGTCCGAGAGAGGGATAGAGGTGGACAAATCTAAAATTGAAGTTATTGAAAAACTTCCACCTCCTACCAATGTTAAGGGAATCCGTATCTTTTTAGGTCATGCGGGTTCTACCGACGATTTATCAGGGATTTCTCCAAAATTGCTAGACCCCTCGCCAACATATTAGCTAAAAAAGCTCCTTTTGATTACGATGATGAATGCCTTAAATCATTTGATATACTCAAAAAGGCACTCATCTCAGCTCCAATTATCCAATCTCCTGATTGGACGCTGCCATTCGAAATCATGTGTGATGCCAGTGACTTTGTTGTTGGTGCGGTCTTAGGCCAAAACCAAAGATAAAAAGCATCACGTAATAGTCTACCCTAGCAAAACTCTGACACAAGCCCAACTCAATTATGCCACAACTAAGAAAGAGCTCCTAGCAGTAGTTTTTGCTATCGACAAGTTTAGATCCTATTTGGTTGGAGCAAAGGTCATAGTCTACATAGACCATGCTGCTTTGAAATATCTGCTTACCAAAAAGGATGCTAAACCCGGGCTAATTCGATGGATTCTTCTACTCCAAGAATTTGATCTGGAAATAAGAGATAAGAAAGGAGTAGAGAATTCAGTAGCAGATCATCTTACACGTATGGAAGTCACACAAACCATGGACATACCTATCAATGACTTCCTACAAGATGATATGCTACTCAAGGTGACAGACTCTCACCCTTGGTATGCGGATATCGTGAACTTTATGGTCAGGGGATACGTACCACCATGGGAGAACAAAAAGAAACTCATTTATGAGATTCATAGACACCTTTGGGATGACCCTTACCTCTATCGTGTATGTGCTGATGGCCTTCTTAGAAGGTGCGTCCCATCAATCGAAGGCACCAAAATTATAGAGAAATGCTATGCTGGCCCCTATGGCGGTCATTACGGTGCTTATCGTACTCAGGCAAAGATCTGGCAAAGTGGATTCAATTGGCCTTCAACGTATGAAGATACAAAGGAATTCATTCGCAGATGTTGGAAATGCCAGAAGCATGGAGGAATCTCTACTCGCAATGCGATGCCCCTAACATACAATCTCCAAGTGGAATTATTTGATGTATGGGGTATCGATTTCATGGGACCTTTTCCTAGGTCTTATGATTGAAAGTATATTCTGGTCGCCGTCGATTATTTGTCAAAATGGGTAGAAGCATTGCCATGCAAAAATGTTGATTCCAAGCAAGTAAGGAAAATGTTCCATGAGATCATTTTCCCACGCTTTGGAACACCCCGTATGGTCATAAGTGATGGAGGGTCTCATTTCATAGATAAGACCTTCTGGAACTTTCTAAGGGAACTTGGAGTTCAGCATAACATTGCTACCCCATACCACCCACAGACAAGTTGTCAAGCAGAAACATCTAATAAGCAAATTAAGAATATTCTGCAAAAGTCTGTCTTGGAAATGGGAACGGGATGGAAGAAAAAGCTACCCAATGCATATTGGGCATATCGTACTGCCTACAAGACACCTATCGGCATGTCTCCTTTCCAACTTGTCTATGGGAAGACTTGCCATCTTCCCATGGAATTGGAACATAGAGCGTATTGGGCCATCAAGCGGTGGAACATGAATCTTAATGAAGCTGGAAATAATTGATTGAAGCAAATCTCTGAGTTGGAGGAATGGATAGATAAGGCGCACCACAGTGCCAAAATTTATAAAGAGAGAACCAAAAGATGACACGATAAGAGGATTACGCCGAAAGAGTTCAAACCTGGAGATAAAGTTTTACTCTTTAACTCTATGGTTAAACACTTTGGACATGGGAAGCTTAGAAGTAAATGGGAAGGACCCTTCACTGTAGGAGAGACTTCATCCCATGGAGCAATCACACTCCAAGGCGATGATGGTCAACTATTCAAAGTGAATGGGCATCGACCAAAATTATTTCTCGATTCCCAAAAGGATACAGAAAAAGAATTTGACGTGGTAAATCTAATCGATTTCCATGTCATTTCTTTCAATTATGTTTAAATTCTCCATTTCCAACTAATGGGCCCATCCAATTCTTCTTCTAGAAGGCCCATTTAATCGACCTGAGAAAATGTGGCCCGAATGGAGCCAGAAGGGGTTCAACCGAACCCTAGGGTCGGCCAACTCTCCCTTCGCGCCGTTCACGTTCTGTTTTCTCGTGTTGATCCTCCTCGATATCCTCCACAAAATCCTCGGTGAAACGCATCGTTCCCCGCCTACTTTGATTTAAATAAAATGAACTTACCGGTTCATCTAACACCGGTAAAGTTCCCCCTTTAGTTTATTTTGTTGAATAAAGAATTCAAGAAACAAGTGTGGGGGAAACATGTCCCCATTTCACGAAATCCCGATGTGAAAAATTAACGTTGCATATCAAAACACGTCGCGACCGAATGAGCAAAACGACCTGATGAAACAGAGCCTCAGGAGAGCCACCAGAAGGTCGGCCGAACCCCTTGGTCGGCCGATCTGTTTTCTGCTCCGCACGACTCCATTTCGCTCCAGAAAATCGGTTTGTATTTCCTATCCCCACTTTTATGCGCTACCCCGCTGTTTGAGTTGATTTCATATTTTTCATTGCATATCTAGAATGAATCAACTCAACAAATTGAAATAAAATTTGGTAGTCAAGTATTTGCTTAAGCTGAAAATTTGAATACTTTATATTTCAATTCATTACCTTGTTTATGATTCCCATAATTCAATAGGAAAAACACATCATCTAGGTATTTGACTAGTGTGATATGGTAAATGATTTCTTAGAAATCATCCTTTTGCTTGAAATTGATTTTGACATTTGTAACTATTTGAAGTCTTGAACTTTGCCTAAATCTCTCATTGGAAATTTATATACCCACCAAGGCCATATGATATATCCATTGAAAACCACAAGCATATGCCACTTTGCTTTTCATTGAACTTTGTCAAACCCGCGACCCAATTGAGTGACATGCATGAACTTTTTGAATTGAAAACTCTTGTGCACTCCATTATTGCAAAATTTCTCACATTGAGAGTTTGCATCCATCGATTATCCATCCGCCAAAAAGAAACTCCATACAATACAAATGAAAGCCTCTCTAAAAAAATGGTGTAGAAGACATGGCTAAAAAAAAGAAAAAAGCATCCACTCTTGAAAAAAAGTAAGAGTGCTAAAAAAAATAGTAGCCATCTTTCATCCTTAAGAGAGAGCAAATTCATGGGAGTTATCACTTCGCCCCTCCATTCCATTCATGTGCACAAGAATTTTCCCTTCACTTTGTTCATTGCATAAGTCTCTCATAGGATCAAGTTTTTGACTTAGTAACATATGAATTGCAAATGTGTGCCACATTCATCCCTACCAAGCTCCAGATATAGCCACCTTTAGTATAGGGACAAGATTTGGCAAAACATGCCATAGTGAGGACTCAAACACTTTGAGAGATTCCAAGCGAGAAGGCAAAGGCAAAAGTTCCTATGACTTTCAAATATAGCAATTGCCTAATCATTTCAGCAGGTAATGATCCAAGGGAACATCATTCTAACCGTTCCACTTTTCAAATACCCAAGATTGATGTGGTAGCCACATACACAAAGGGAATCCATGAATTCAAGTACAAGTTGAAATATCTAGTATCCTTATTTTCTACCTTATAGCAATTTCATGACAACACTCTAGTTCTTCTTGCCTTCACTCGAGGACGAGCAAATGACTAAGTGTGGGAGAGTTTGTTGACGGTCCTTAAGTACCGCATTTTGACAGTCAATTCACCTCATAATGTGCATAAACGAAACACCAAACATAGTGGTAGGGTTATACACTAACCCAATTACACAAGTGTTGGTGTCTATTTGTATGCAGGTGAACTATTACCCAAAATACCAAAACATGCAGGGATGAATCCATGAAATTGGATTTCAACGAATCAGGCGATGACACGTGGCAACACATGGATCAAATGGCCCACAAACAGAAGAATACGAGGAGATCCACTGGTGTTGCACCCATATATATCAAGAGGGCCCACCTGGAAGCCACCTGGAGGAAGCACTCCCCGAGGGTAGCCTTGACCAGGTCGGTCGAACCCCCTGGTCGGCCGTCCTATTCCTGGCGCCAAACTCGGTCAAGCAACACGTGTTGGCTCTTCCCGACTCCCTGGAGTCAATGGTGACTGATTCTCGCGTTAATTGTGGCGGGAACCGACCCTTCTCCACCTATAAATAGACCCCCTCACCTCACTTCTCGCACACACCAAAAGTTGAGAATAGTGCTACACTCCAAGGGTTTAGAGTAGTCCTAGAGGCTGCCAAAGTAGAAGGAAAGTGTGGTGAAGAGTCTAGGAGAAGGAGGCTTGGGCTTGTCAAGTCCCTCTTCTACACTTGTACCCCTACAAAAGTTTTACTCAATCAAGTAAGCCTTTGTGAATTCAATACAAGTTTGATCTTTTATTCTTAGTAGTTTGCACAAGTAGTTGCTTGTGGGTTCACTGCTTTAATTCATTAGCGGCTTTAGTTGTAGCTTTGTGTTCAAAACAACTAGAGTAGTGATTTAGAACGTAAGCAGGGTGCTTAGATTATAAATCATCAGTGGATATCTCGTAGACCCACGGATTGAAGAGGTAGGCAGTAGGTGGTGATAGCCCTATCTGTCCTTCGTAATCCTCCACGTTCGGCTATGCCATAGGCTCTTGGCGAGAGTCGTCCTAGTACTGCTAGGAGTGAGCCCGTGCCCGAAGCAAGCATCTACTGCAAACTACCTTGCATTAGGATCAATACTTTGAATTCCTCTCTGTTCCTTGCCTACCAAACAACTTTTTGTCCTTGGGTGAGCTAGTTCGATAGATTAGCACACACATTCTTTGGATTCGATACCCTTGGGAATACTCCTTAAGGGGAAGTGCTACAACAGTATTTCCGTGCGCTTGCGGATAACTCTGTGGTGTTAAGAAATACCAACAGTAGCTCTGGCAAGGTTCGACGTAAGGTCCAACTTGCTTTGGCTAGGTCCGACTTCTTTGTCTAGGTCCGACTAGCTTTGATAAGCTTTGGCGCTAGGTCCGACTAGCTTTGGTAGCTTCAGCGCTTGGTCCTGCTAGCTTTGGTAAGTTCTGGCGCTACATCATGTTAATTTTTGGTAAGCTCCAGTTCAAGGTCCGGTTAGCTTTGGCGAGGTTCGAAGCTTGACCGTAGTGGTTCTAGTTTTAACTTGCAATGATTCGTACTTGCTTTACATTAATGGAAAGTTTTCTTAGTAATCTTTTACTAAGCTTTTAGTGTGTTTTGGTGGTTGTGGCTGATATCATTTTTGCTATGGTTTGCAACATGCTTATGTGAGGTGCTCACGTAAGGTGTTGTGGTTTCGGAACTAACGAGAGTCAAGTCGAGGACTTGTGCTCGGAAGTATCAGTTGTTTATTCATGTGCAGGTGTTGCTTGAGTTCAAGACATTGCTGGTGACGGGATCCAGTGAACTAGTCTTAGGGAGAAGATGAGGTTCAACAACCAAGTTCGAGAGGAATTGTGGCTGAGTTAATCGGGAGGTTGTGCAACATGTTTTGATCAAGAACATTGCATATGAAGGTATCATGGACATCATTGGAAGATGTTTGCACGTGTGCAAGAAGTTCATGGACGTGGTTACATGGTTTCGAGGCACAATGAAGATATGTGGACGTAAAGAATTGGTCGGAAAGGTCCAACCGACCAGATTATGGACTCAGGCTGCGACTGAGTCATGTTTGACTAAAATACGAAAAGTTTTTAGTTTGTTATGATAGGATTTTTTGTGGGTTACGAATTTGAGTTGTTTTAGGAATGTGAGATACATTCCTAAGGTGTTTGGAAGTCTTAAGATTGCTTCTATCTGCGTATAGAAGAGTCTTGAGCAGTTATGGGATGTCTCGATTCGTGAATTGAGTAGGATTAGGGTCCCAGTTAGTTTTTGGTTGGCCTAAGGGTTGGTTATATAAGAAAGGGAGGTTAGAGCTCATGGTAACTGACTTTGGGGCTGTTCCTTGTAAGTTTTGATCAATAAAATTCGTAGTCTAAAGGAGCTTTTGTGCTTTGTTTGTTTGACTTGTTTTGCTCAAGTCTTTCTCGTCGAGTTTCTGCACAACACTACCGTGCTTCATTGGTTTTATAATAACTCGAGTTTTACAGATCCGACCGACATGATTCTTTTTGGATTGTCTTCACAACTTTGGTGTCTATCATATGTGAAAATTTCACGGTCATTGGATTTGTGGTTTCTGATCTAAATAGTTTCTTTGCAGTGTTCCAAAACTGTTTTTCTTGGGTAGGACAAATTGACCTTTGTTCGATCTTTCGATCGTAACATGAGTTTTTCTCGACGTATTTCATGAGTCTTGTTGTGACATCTTCGTGACTTGATTCTCTACAATGTATACTAATTTTGTCTCAGTTGAACACATTTAGATTAGTCGCACACACGGTTTATTTAACATATCGGTTTTTTGCCGAGGGGTGTTTTTGATGCTTCCGCTGAAAAGTTTTAATCTACCATTCACCCTCCCTCTGGTAGCTTTACACATGCTCTTCGATCCTACAACAGTACTAAGAAAATCTTCCTATAAGTGTAAAGCAAGTTTGAAACATTGCAAATGAAAGACATAGCAACCACACGATTATTTAAGTACAAAAAGTTCAGACAGTACAAGAACAACCGCTATGTATTATGGAAGAAAAGTCGGACATTTCCAGAATGCAAGACATGTGCAGCTCACATGCAGAGTTTGTTTCTCAAGTATATTCAAAACTTTGCGTGTGAAACTTCACTTTTACTTAAATTTCCAATGTATTCAGGACACATAGGTTTCACACAACTCCGGCGGGCCCCTGAGAAGCACCAAAGCTGCTGATTGGCATCGGTAGGCCCATAGGGGCCGCCAGAGCTTCGAGGAATGACACTGGCGGGCCCCTTGGGGGCGACATAGCTTTTATTGTTGAGGCCGGCAGGGCCCTCTGTGAGCGTTGGAGCTTTGAAGATTGACACTGGCTGGCCCCCTTTGGGGCGTCAAAGCTTTGAGGATTGACACAGGTGGGTCCCTTGGGTGGCGTTTAACTTTGAAGATTGACACCGGCGAGCCCCCTGGGGGTGTCGGAGATTTGATGATTGACATCGGTAGGGCCCCCTAGGGGGCGCTGGGGCTTGCCTTGGAGTCCGGTAATATCCTCTTTCAGTGTAAAAGCGTTGACGGCGGGCCCCTTGGGAGGTGCCGGAGCTAGAGGTCTGGCGGCACTCATCATCAACGTGAAGATTGTTGACAACAGGGCCCTAGGGAGGCACCACAGATGGAAGTCTGGCAGCATCCACTACGAACGCGTAATACGTCGACAGCGGGCCCCGTGGGAGGCACCAGAGCTGGAAGTCCGATGGCATCCACTCTGAATGCGCACTACAACGACATCGGTCCCTTTGCGAGGCATCAGAGCTGGAAGTTCGGCGGCGCCCACTTTTAATGCATAGTACGTCGATAGTGGGCTCCCTAGGAGATACATGATAGGACCTACACATACACAACAGACAAGTAAATGTGCTCATCGGTCACTGTTCCACTGTTATTTAGCCCTGTTACGTCTTACGGTCCTTAGCAAGGGCATGGGGCATGAGTAATTTGGTGTGACAACATTAGAGGCATGGTCATCGCCTTGCTCTGGGCATGTGTCGTCCGGCCTCCTGTACTCAGCTGTAGCACTAGGAGGCATGGTGCACACGCTTAGGGTGCAGGACCAGCCTAAGCAGGCTGAACAACTTGGAACTTTAGCTCAGCGTTAGCCTTTTAGGGAGAGAACCATTGAGCGCCACAGACCCCTAGCAAGAAAACGATCACAGGACCCGAAACATACTGAAGGTACCTCATGAAAACCCGTCTATAGCAGGATACCATAACTCCGACTACGACGAGACAAGGAAACAGTGACTGGGCATATGACATAGGATAAGCTAAAGCGAGTATAATTTAATGATCATGAAATTAATGCATAATTTAATGAACATGAACGCTGGCAGGGTACGATAGAAATCTTTTTTAATCATGGCATTTCATCACAAGAGGCAGGCTTTACAAGAAGGCAACAACCCACTCCGGATGTCAAGGAAGGTCGTGTGTACACGCTTAGGGTACAGGACTAGCTTGCAGGCTGTACGATTTGGATCGGTGCCCCCGAAGTTTTGTTGCTTCGAGCGCTGCACCTATATGCTATGGTACTACTTACATAGAAAGTAAAAACTGTTCTACTGCTGAACTAAGGGTTAAACTTAGAGAAGTGCTCTATGTTCCAAGGGTCGAGGAGTGGCTCTCCATCCTCCGTAGCTAGGTAGACGCACTCGAGGCGGCAAACTTCTGTCACTTGTAAGGGTCCCTCCAAAATTGGGGGAGCGCTTGTTTGCCCCTTCATGACAAAGTATGTTTCGCAACACCAGGTTGCCCACCTTCAACTCCCTACTCCGCACGGACTGTTCATGGTAGCGTCGTAGCGCTTGTCGGTACCATGCATTTCAGACAGTTACTCGCCACCTTCCCTCTTCGATGAGGTTGATGCCTTCGCGCCGGTGCTGGTCCTGCGCAGCTTCGTTGTATGCATGGACACTAGAAGTGCCCATGCTGATCTCTGGGGGGAGGACAGCCTCAGCCCTTTACACCAAGAAGAAACGCGTCTCCTCCATTGCTCGACTGGGTGATGTGCGGCTAGCCCACAGTGCACACGGAATCTCTTCAACCCACTTGGCACCATGTTCTCCAAGATTTCATAAGTGCGCATCTTGAGGCCCCTGAGTATCTCAGCACTGGCCCTCTCGACATGTCTATTGCTCTCTGTGTGAGCGTGACACCCGGTTCCGAAAATGAACCAAGTGCGATGCATATATGTGTCCAGGATGCTCACCACACATACACGAGTGCATCACAAATGATATATAGAAAATTACCACAACACAAGTTAATTAAGTACTTTTATTACAATATTCAAATAATCCTCAAGTACAAACTATAATGATCAATATTAACTATAGCTGCAGTGGAAATAAGCTAATTAAGAAACTAAGTAAACTGAGCATAAGGGATAGCGCGGCTCCAAACAACACCACAGGCAATTCGACGGTATCACACAACCTAGTACTCCGTATTATCGTCAGGGTACTCCCAAACATCGCCTGAAACTGTTAGTGGGGGAATTTTAAAGGGCGAGCACATGTCGTACTCAACAACTGTGGGAAAATAATGACATGTGGTTTAAACAAGGAATGATAATAAATAATGGCTCTTTGCTGAAAAGTACATTTAAAACATGTAAAATGCATCTTACAATGTCTATGTGAAATAATCCAATCGTACGCAAATAAACATTATATCATATCAATTATTCATTATCCGTCCATAAACCATATTCTTACCATCATCATTAACCATGATCGTTTATCACCATTCAACCCATAACCATAACCAAAGCCGTTACCATCCCAAATCTCAAGTTCCCTCTAATCATGTAGGTCATCCAGATGTTCTTAAACGGGAGCACGGCTATCATAATAATTTTAACACTCTGCAAAGGTTGTACCACTTTACCCACAAGTTCGTGATTTTGTCACCCGTCGGCAACTAAAGAAACATCCCTTGTGCCATTTACACTTCTTTAGGTGTATGGCCAAGAGTTCACAAAATAGCCTTTATAAAGGGATTACCAGCCTATTCAGACCCACTGAGGTTTCACCGGTGGTGATGCATCCAACTGAGCACATCCAACCAAGGGCCCCCTCTTATGCCGTTCGGATCCCAATGCAGTCTTGCCACTATTGCAAAGCCAACCGACTTCCATTCCCCGCTCCTCCAAATGATTCGAACAATCCTGGCAATACACCTAATTAATCAGCTAAGCCGCACCCATACTTGGCCTTGTGGTGGCACTGTTGTCTTGGCATATTCTCGCATGAACTGGTCCTTAGATCCAAGGCAAGCAAACAACCATATCGTACAACCCAATTCACAAACCATGCTTGCTTAGATCTCCCAAGTCCCATGTTATTGTTTAATCATGTTCATCAATTCTGATCATCCATAAGTTCATTACTTCATAGTTAAGTCATTTGATTGTTTTCCCATCTCAACCAGTTAGAGCAAAGCAAAAAAGGTAAAAATACCCTTCTCGACTCTCTACAATATATTACAAGCAACAAGGATGGTTAAACAAGACTAGTAAACACCTATCATGGGTTTCCCATCAATTTGACACAAGCATGCAGTTTTGTAAGCAAAACAGTTAAAAACAGGATCAAAATGATCAAGAACACTTGCCTTGCTCTTGAGACTGATTAGGGTCAAAAGCTTCGAAGTTCTGATGCTGGAGGTCCTTGATAGCACCTTCTAGGGCAACACCTTCTATTCCACGCAATAAACATACAAACAAACGTTAGAATCAATAAATGTTCATATATTACTCAATATGTCATAACATGCATGAATAATGCAATTATGAGGTGAAACTTGTCAATAAATTTCTATTAATGTTTACTAACTAGTTACAATTGTTTTTAACAAGTTTGAACAGGTTTCGAGGTGATTTGAGTCAATTTAGAATTAATTCAGCAAATTTAGATTCAGGTGGCCAGACAATAAACAAACAAAGAAAAAAAGAACAAATAACAATTAACACAGTAAAATAAATAACAAAGAAATAATATGGAAAGAAAGAAAAAGAAAACTGTTGAACCCTCCATACCGGATACCACTTGGGATTGCAAAGATCACAAGGAAACTCCATATACCAGATTTGAAGACCCTCGAAGGCCCCACATATCAGGCGTAGCCGGACCTGCTCCCCCGACATGGTTAGTCCCGGGGCCGCCACGTGTATCACAAGACCAGAGCTATCACCCACACCTAGGAAGCTCCGGTCAGAATACCAATATGGCACCCCCGGACCTAACCCCAGACAGAGGGAAACTCCGGTACTAACACGTGTCCAACAGCACCGGACCTACACGTCCACGATGGTGAGCTCCGGAGCTGCCACATGGCAATCGCCGGACAACTTCAACTATCAGGCCAATGGACCCCCCAATGGCTTCGGACCTTCAAGGATCAATCAAAGACTTCAAGACCCAATTAAGTGTCATGAATGCCATATTAATGACACACGATCGGATGGCCCTTAATACTAGTAACGGAACTATTAAGGCCCGTTACCAGGCTATTAAGGGTAATTAACTCCATTTATTGTGTACCAAGCGTGTGTAACCGTCGGGGCCACCTGTCGGGCCAGGCTGACATTGTAACGACCATTCCTTGTACTATAAAAGGACTGGTCAACGATACACAAGGGACGGTTCCAGACAAAAGCGGAACACCCTGAGCTAGACGAGCTTCTTCTCTGGAGCTTCTTCTAGACTCTCGAGCTTAATACATCACCAACACACCCCGTGGAGTAGGGTATTACGCTCAGGCGGCCCGAACCACGTAAATCCATGTGTACACGTGTCTTTCACCTTCTTGAATCTTTGTGCGCCCATTACCGAACTACAACTCCTCGATCTACCGTCAGGAGATCTGCCGGTTCAATCGATAGTTGGCGCGCCAGGTAGGGGCGCCCGAGATTTTGAGTATGGTGAACTCAGCTGCTGGATCATCCAACGGCAACCCTGCCATTCAACCCGTTAGAGGCAATCCCTCCAACATGCAACAACCAGCACGTGATGTGGCTCCAGCAGGAGTCATGCCTCCACCACCACCGCCTACACCAGCACATCAAGTTGAGCAACGTGACGGTGCATCGGCGTCAGACACTGCATCGGCAAACAACAACAACCCTGAACTCGCGCTTCATGCAGCACGTGCTCTCCTCTAACGTCCACCACCTGCAGGTGCATCCCAGGGTGCAATGGAGCAGTGGAGAGCTGATGTGGAACATCTGGTTGCAGCAGGAGCCGACCGCATCAGCAATCAAGGTCCTCCTCCTTCGGGGTGGGCCCCATCACAGCGCCGGACTGTGTCTAGCAGACTTGGTCCGCATGCTTCCCAGAATAAGAGGCGTGCTGCGTCACATCAAGTTACGTCGCTACCCTCTGGGGCGCGACGTACTCATACGGTAACCAGGATGTCAACTCATGACCTCCGGGCGGAGCTTGATCGCCATTATCATCAACAGGATGGCCGTGTCCGTATCGAGCGCGCTTGTGAAAGGCGAGAAGCTCGAGACAGCCCTGCTCCCGAGGGAGTAGGAGGAGGTTGTTCTGCACTGGCCATGCACCTACGCATGGTCAGATGGCCACAAAAGTTCTGGCCACACCTGCCGGAGAAGTTTGACGGGACTGTTAACCCCGCCGAGTTTATCCAAATTTACACAACCGCAATCCTTGCGGCCGGAGGTAACGAGGCTGTAATGGCCAACTACTTCCCAGTAGCTTTGACTGGGCCGCCAGGTCCTGGTTCATGAGCCTTCCTCACAACTCTATCAATAGTTGGGAGGAATTGTGCCAACAGTTCACTGCCAATTCCGGGAGTTCATACACCTGACCACGCACCGAACTGGACCTTTTTGCAGTGGTGCAAAAGGGGGGAGAATCCCTGCGCTCATTCATCCAGAGGTTCTCCCAGGTATGAAACACCATTCCTTCTATCTCTAGCGCTTCTGTCATCATGGCATTTAGACAGGGCGTGCGAGATAAGAAGATGCTGGAGAAGCTGGCGGTCAAGGAGATCACCAGCGTCACGGAGCTCTTCAGCTTGGCAGACAAGTATGCCAAAGCTGCGGAGGGTCGTGAGATGCACTCCAAACCACCTCCGGAGGATGGTAAAAAATCCTCCAAAGGCGAAGCCACTACCCCCGGGAGTGGCAAAAAGAAGAAAAAGTCCAACGGCAAAAAGAAGCCGTCGGCCGGCACATCCACCGCTGCAGCTGCTGCAGCTCCGGGTGGCCGGGGGCCATGCCTTGAGAAACGACCTTGGCCGTCCTTTGAAGACGGTGGCAACTCCAAAATGTGGTGTCCTATCCACAAGTCAAACGGCCACAACTTGGAGGACCGCCGGGAGGTCCAAAACCTTGCTGAGCGCTACCACAAGCGCCGTGAAGAAGTTCCTTTCCGTCAGAGGGAAGGAAAGCAGAAAGTCGACGAAGCTCTGGCTGAAGAGGAGTTGGGCTTCCAGGACCCTAAAAAGGTCCTGAAGGTCGTGTACACCTCCGTTGACGATGACTCCGACGTCTCCGACAATGAGCATCGAAAGACCATGAACATCTTTGTTGGTTCATGGGACATCACCTCCCACTGTATCCTCAAGACCATGCACCGAGACATGGCCTAGTAGCTCCTACAAACAAGGCGGAACCTCATCGTAAGTGAATGGACACTACCATCACTTTTGATGCTTTGGACTGTCCTTAGAACATGATCGGAGCTGGCCAACTACCTCTGATGGTACCACCTACCATCAACAACATTAAACTCCACCATGTAATGGTGGACGGAGGTTCGGGGCTGAACTTCATAAGCTTCGAGGCTTTTGTCAAGCTTCAGCTCCGACCTTCGGACCTTCGCCCTTCACGACCTTTCTCCGAAGTAGGTTCGGGGGCCATAACACCGCTCGGTGCCATTACTCTCCCTGTGACCTTCGGGGCTCGGGAGAATTATCGCACTGAGAAGTTGATCTTTGACGTCGCTCAGATCAACTTGCCCTTCAACGCCATTCTGGGCAGGCCTGCCTTGTACAAATTCATGGCTGCTGCTCATTATGGCTACCTGGTGTTGAAGATGCCAACACCAGTTGGCATTCTCCGGATCCGCGGAGATTGTACTGCCGGAGTGACTGCTCTGGAAGAACTCCATGCGCTTGCTACAGCACAGGAGGAAGAATCCAGGCAGGAGCAAGCTCCAAAACCCCGGAGCATTCGTCAGTGAGGCTCAACGTCCGCACCTCGCGTGCAACCAAGCAGCGATGCCGACATCCCCGTCAAAGTCGTCCAAATCGGTTCCGATGCTGCTCAGACCACTCGTATATCGGGAGGTCTGAATGACAAATAGGAACTCGCGCTCATCACTTTCCTCCGGGCTAACATCGACGTGTTTTCCTGGCAACTGCCACAAATGCCTGGGATCCCTAGGGAAGTGATCAAGCATAATCTGAAGATCTATCCCGACGCTCGGCCCGTACATCAGAAGCCTTGGAAGCAATCCGTAGAGCAACAGAACTTCATACGAAAAGAAGTGAAGAAGTTGCTCGAAGCTGGATTCATACGAGAAGTCTTCCATCCAAAATGGCTGGCAAACCCAGTCGTTGTACCCAAGGCCGGCGGGAAGCTTCGGATGTGTATCGACTACACAACACTAAATAAGGCATGCCCAAAAGATCCATTCCCACTACCTAGAATAGATCAGATAGTTGATTCCACCTCCGGGTGTGAATTACTATGTTTGCTAGATGCATATTATGGGTACCATCAAATCAGAATGTATAGGGAAGATGAAGAACATACTTCTTTTATCACAGTAGATGGATTGTACTGTTATACAGCCATGCCATTTGGTCTCAAGAATGCAGCTTCAACATTTGTACGAGCTATGTACAAAACCTTTTGGAGAGCTCATCAGAGACGTAGTGGAGGTGTATGTTGATGACATCGTAGTCAAGATCAAAGACAAGGAGTCACTCCTTGACACCTTGCAAGTTGTCTTCGACAAGCTGCGGGTCACCCGCATGAAGCTGAACCCAGACAAGTGTGTCTTTGGGGTTAGCTCCGGAAAGCTTCTTGGTTTCATGGTAAACCATCAGGGCATAGAGGCAAATCCGACGAAGATTAAAGCCATAGAGGATATGCGGCCACCATCCCGCATCAAAGATGTCCAGAAACTAACTGGATGTCTAGCCGCCCTCAGCCGGTTCATCTCAAGACTGGCAGAACGGGTGCTACCCTTCTTCAAGCTATTGAGGAAGTCCATGCCATTTCAATGGTCTGAAGAAGCAGAAAAGGCGTTCCAATAGCTAAAGCAGCTCCTCACCACTCTACCAACCTTCGTAGCTCCGAACCCTGGTGAGCCCTTACTGCTTTACATTTCAGCAACCGACGAGGTTATCAACATGGTCCTGGTTGCGGAGAGACTAGAACCATATCAAGCTCAGGAATCCAGATCCCTTCGAGAGAGTCCGGAGGTTCCTGAAGGAGAGTCTGGGTCCCAGCCCCCAGACTTGGATCAAGAGGGAGATATCCCAGAAGACTTGGACCCTTCCGGGAGGATCTGGGTCACTCCAACAGAAGCTCCGAGTTACTCTAGCAGGAACCCAGAAGTCCCCGAAGCAGGTCCGGACCCCTCCAGGAGGGACCAAATAGTCCAACGCCCAGTGTACATCATCAGCGAAGTACTACATGATGCCAAGACTCGATACCTAAAGGTACACAAGCTGCTCTATGCAGTTCTCATCGCCTCCAGGAAGCTTCGCCACTACTTCCAAGCTCACAAGATATTAGTGGTAACCTCTTACCCACTGCGTGCGATCTTGCATAGTCCCGACTCAACTGGGAACATTGCAAAGTGGGTAGCAGAATTGGCCAAATTCGATCTTGAATTCATCCCAAGGCAAGCGATCAAGAGTCAAGCATTGGCAGATTTTGTGGCGGAATGGACCCACTCTCCATCAAACCCTGGGGGCCCTAGTGAGCAGAAGTCATAACTTAAGGCTCCGGTCTTCACCAAATCTCATTGGACCCTCTACTTCGATGGCTCCATGCAAAAGCAGGCGGTCGGAGCTAGAGTCCTTCTCCTCGCTCCAACCGGGGAAAAGGTAAAATACATGGTCCACCTTGACTTCAAGGAGACCAACAACATGGCGGAGTATGAAGCACTCATTTATGGATTAAAGGTGGCACTATCATACGGTGTCAAGCAGCTGTTGGTCAAGGGAGATTCGCAGCTCACATTAAAAAGGTGAAGGGTGAATGCTCCTATAAAAATCCTCAATCAGCTGCTTATCTCCTTGAAGTCCAGAGGCTTCAGAAGGACATCGAAGTCCTGGATCTCCACCATGTCCAGCGTGTCCATTACGCTGAAGCTGACGAACTCTCGATGAAAGCGTCAACCGGAGCTCCGGCTCCTGACGAAACCTTCGTCTGGAGGTTGTCAAAACCAATAGCTTAGCCTGCCGAACTGAGCGAAGGGGGCGAGACCAGCATCCCGAAGCTGGCGGTCCCGATGGCCCTGTTACCATGGCAGCCATCAAGGGTTGTAGGTGCTGCAGGAAGCTCCGAGCAACCCAGCATGCAAGACTCAAATGCTGAAGCAAGCTCCGATGCATGGATCTCGGAGATCCGGAGCTACTTGAAAGACAATATCCTTCCTGACGATGATGTATCCGCTGACCGGATAGTCAGATTGGCTAAAAGATACACATTGGTAGAAGGGGATCTCTACCGACGCGGTGGCAACGCCGTCCTAATGTGGTGCATCACAAGGGAATAAGGATGCAAGCTGCTCGCAGAAATCCATGGAGGCGAGTGTGAGAATCACGCATATTCCCGCACGCTGGTCGGTAAATCGTTCCGACATGGCTTCTACTAGTCTACAACACTCCAGGATGCAACTGAGCTGGTGAAGAAATGCAAAGCATGCCAGTTCCATGCGAAGCAAATTCATACACCGGCTCAACCTCTACAAATGATACCTCCTACATGGCCTTTCGCCATGTGGGGGAGTGACATCTTGGAACCTTTCCCAAGAGCCATTGGAGGTTACAAGTTCCTGTATGTTGCCATCGACAAGTTTACCAAATGGCCGGAAGCAACTCCAGTTGTGACAATAAAAAAGCAATCAGCTATCAATTTCTTGCAGTCCATAGTATGCAGATTTGGAGTCCCGAACAAAATCATAACAGATAATGGGATCCAATTCACAAGCTCTGCTTTCCAAGGATACAAAGAAGACCTTGGCATCCAAGTTAGCTACGCCTCTGTATCTCATCCGGCAAGCAATGGCCAAACCGAGAGGGCAAATGCAGAAATCTTGAAAGGACTCAAGACGCGCACATATGAGCGCCTGAAAAAGCATGGAGCCAACTGGATTGAAGAGCTTCCGCCCACTTTATGGGCCAACAGGACTACTCCAAACCGGTCAACTGGAGAGACACCCTTCTTCCTGGTTTACGGAGCTGAAGGAGTCCTTCCTCCGTATGGGGTCGCTCTGGGTCCGGACCTCCGACGAAGCCATGCAGGACCAGCTCCGGTGTGAAGACCTTGACCTCCTTGAAGAGGGAAGGTGTCGAGCAGCTGTTCTGAATGCCCGATACCGCCAAGCTCTTCGACGCTATCACCAACGGCATGTTCACAGCCGACAGCTCAAGGAACGCGATCTGGTGCTACGAAGAATACAATCCAGAGAAGGGTTAAAGAAACTCTCCCCCGGCTGGGAGGGACCCTTCCGAGTGATCAAAGGATCCCGTCCCGGATGCGTTCGCTTGGCAACCGAGGATGGGACACCTCTCCCAAATCCTTGGAACATTGAGCACCTCCGTAAGTTCTACGCTTAGTATCATGGAGGTGAGTCTGTAATTACATATGGTGTATGTTATAGAGTCATTGTACAGAGTCGGGTAGCTCCCCCAGGAGGGCAGCCAGATATACCCTGTTAGGTCCGCAACGCCCATGCAACACTTGTCATAGTCTCAGGACTAAAAGTGTAGCTAGCTACCTTGGTTCAAACGAGAAATGAAACACACTTAGCCTGGTTCTGTACCCTAAGAGTGTACTTGTTTCCCCTGTACCCCGGACCTATAATGAAGGACATCATTGTGTGAAAACAGACTCCACGTGCATTTACTTTGTACAGGCTCAATATTTTTTATTTTTCTCTTTCTTGTCTATAACAAAGTTGTGCAATTCTTAAGAAACTTTAGCTCGACAAGTTCATGTACAATTCGAGTTGCATTGTCTGTCCTTTAGGGTTCAAACATTGTTGATGGACTACTTGTCTGAATGCCGCCAAGCCAATCTAGGGCCGGAGTGTGCTATCGACTTAGCCTGGTTCTGCACCCTATGTACGCCACTCTACCTACACCCCGGCAGGCCGAAGTAAGGCAAGTCCAGAAACAGTCGAACCCGAAGGGAGCAAGACGGTGCTCTTGATTGTATTTAGGATTGTGTTTGACCTAAAACTTTCTCGGGAACAGTAAGCCGCAATGAAGTTATAGATAAGAAATGAATTTTACTATTTTTCTTGACTTCAGTGTGCAGGAAAAATAAATAAGCTACGACATCCTCTAGGCGGTTTGTGCTCAATGTTCAAATGTTAACATTGACCATATCCGGAGCTACTCAGTTCCGGTAAAGCTAGGAGGCAAGTCATCAATGTGAAGATGGTGGAAAGACTCTAAAGTGGAGTCTAACGTTGACACAACACGTGTTGACGGAGGTCACTGCCGGAGCTACCAAAGCTTCGACACCCCAGAGGACTAACCATCAATGCTCCGGAGCTACTAAGCTCCAGCGATGGTCAATGCCGGAGCCACTAAGCTCCCACAGCCTCAGGGGGCCTACACTATCGAAGACTTCGGACCTACATTCTACAAGTTCGAAGCACGCAAGTCTTCAACAACTATTACATCCTCTTGGTACATGTTCACAATCAAATTGTGTGCATCTACCAGGGGGCCAAGTGAGACAAAGGTGTTGAAGACAAAAATGAAATTCGAATTCACAAAAATTTGGATTTCATCCATTTGCAGACAAGATATTACAAAATTGGAGAAGAAGAAAAGAGAGTACAAGTGGGAGATACAGGGAGACGATCCTAGACCCTATGGAAGAACTGGGCAATCTTCTGGGCCACCTCCGACACGTTGGCTCGGACAGCTTCACCCTCTCCTTCGATGGGACCTTCAAGTACTGGGTCCAGAGGGAATTGAGGGTCCCGACTGGTGTAGCACGTCAGCACATACTCTGTGACGTTCTTCGCCAAGGACTGACCCTCCGTTTCCAATTGGTCCGCGATGACATCTCCCACCTTGGAGAGTTTGTTGCCTGCTGAACCCAACGCCTCCAACGCCTGGTCCAGCTTCGGCTCCGGGTCATCCAGACGCATGGGACTGAAGACCATTGGCGTCAGCGCGTCGTTGGCCTTGCCCAGGAAGTCCCAAACTTGTTGGGACTCCACAGCCCTTGCACCACGCATCTGCGCCAAGGATCTTTTGGCCACCGCCAGCTCCGAGCTCTCCCGAGCAAGACGCTCCACCTCTTTGGCATTATGCTGAATTGTTTCGGCAACTTGCCTTTCGAGCTTGCTGAGCTCTTCCTCCCGGAGGTGGATCTCGTTTCAGCATTTGACCAAATCTCTCTCCCGGCCCCACACTTTTTTCTCCCGGGCGGCGATGGCATTCTCCTGCTAGTAGAGTTCTTGCCCTTGCTCACAGGCCTTCTTCTCCTCCTCCTTGCAACGCTCATCCAATTTCTTGGTGCGTTCTTACAGGCTCTTGTCAGCTAGAGCTGTCTTTTGGACAAGCTCCTCCTCCCTCTTCACGAGGTCGTCTCGTAGCTCTAGGAATTTCTGCTCTTCATCTTCGAGCCGTTTCTCCTGAGCTTCAAGAGCCTCTCGGCTCTTGACAAGACTATCGTGGATGGCAGAGAGCCTTTACTGGCGTTCATCAGTTGCACTATTGGTAGTCTTGGCCTGATCATATATGGCCTGGGATTGGTTGTCGAGGGTCCACGTCATGCTTTCCCTCTCATCCAACAACTTACCTCAGTACTCCAGGCGGGCTTTCTCCCTTCGCACCCACTCCTTGTCGTCAGCCAGCCTCGACTATGCCAGCTTGGTCTCAAAATGGAGTCGGTTGCGCCACCTCCTAAGGGTTTGGCGCTCCTCCTCGAGGGCCTTGCTTTCTTGGTAGAAGGCCAGTTGAACCTGGCGAAGGCTGGAGCAGGCGTTGTCGATAAACAATGATAGGGGGATCGGGTCCGGACCTGCCGGAGTCATCTCCGCTGGCTCCAGCGGATCTTCAGCAACAAAAATTGGGTCCCACTCTACGAGAGCTGTACCCTGATCCTCCACGGCACTAGGGCCGTCCTCCAGGATAGCCTCGGCCGCCGCCGAGAAAGTGCCTGCAGCAGAAGTACCAACCTCCGGAATTGATTCTGAAGGCCCAGCCGTCAGGTCATCAACAATTGGTCCCTCCGGCGGGGGGCCAGCAGCTTCATCCTGGCACCCCTGGCTCGGCAATGGGCACCTCCGTGATCACTGCTTCCGGAGCGGGCGTTGAAGGTTCGACCAGAGCAGAAGCTACTTCTAGCTCCGGCACAGGCGCTTCCTCCGCCTCTGGCTCAGGTGCTGGCACTTCAGCCATCATGGGCTCCAGCACTGGCACTTCGACTGCAATAGGCTCAAGCGCCGTCGCCTCCTCAGCAACTAGCTTGGACGCTGGAACCTCTTCAACAACCGGCTCCACAGCCGGAACTACTACAGCAACCGGCTCTACCGCCAGAGCTTCCTCGACGACCGGCTCAAGTGTCGGAGCTTCATCAACACCCGGCTCTACTGCCGGGACCTCCTCAACGACCCGCTCGACTGCCGAGGCTTCAACAAAATCCGGCTCTAGGGTCGGCATCGCAGCTTTCTCCGGTTCTGCGGCCAGAGCGTCCAACATCACAGCATCCAAGCCCGGAGCTCCAACCTCCGAGGCTGGCGCTGCTGGAACATCTTCAGTCCCGTGGTCCGGCGCTACCACGGGAGCTTCTGGGGATGATTCGTCCAATACCACGACAGCCGGCGCCGGGGCTGCCGCAACCTCTGCCACCTCTTGGGGCGGCGCTGGAATCGGAGCCGGAGCTTTAGCCTGCACAGCCTCAACTGCTGCTGCAGGGGCTGGAGCTTCAGCCCTTTTCTTTGACATGCGGTGAATGAAGTACGAAGAGACTCAAAATACAGTTAACAATAAAACAACTAACCGAGGTAAAAAATCAGAAATTACCTTGGAAGGCTTCCGCACCAGTTCCCACGGAACCTTTTTCCTAGACGCTCCAGACTGGCCCCAGCCGACACCGACGTGGTAGTCCTGGAGGGCCCCCCGGAGCTTGCTGCTGCTCTCGGATTGCTCTGGTCGAGGCCCCCCTATACCGGGAAGGACCTTCGGACCCGGAGCCCTCAACTGGCCCTAGGACCGGAGTCACTTGGCCAGAGCTAGCACCCCGGGAAGATGCCGCAATTGGAGTAGACGGCGCCGTTGAAGACCTTCCCCTCCAGGGAGAAGGGGACGCTGCAGAAGAAGAATGCATGGCCCTCCTGTCGGCATGCTTCCTCTTACGGCTCGAGGGCTTGGCCAATTCCTTGCCCTTGCCGACAATTTTGGTTCTTGGCTTAGGGGCGGGGATGGAGCCACCCTTCGGAGCTTCGGAGATTGCCAAACCGATGGTCGAGCGCCTCTCAACGACACCAAGGTCATCAAGCACCAGCATCGTCCGCTGGAGCTCCCTACTGAATGTTGCCTCCATGTTCAATGGGAGGAAAGCTGGCAGCAGAGCCAAATCTTTGCCCTCGACGTCGATGCTGTGCTGGAATTTCTTCAGGTGGAACTCCAAAGTTGCACCCTCCATGTTGGACATTAAACAGGTCACGATCCGGTCGTCGTCCAGCATACTGTTGAGGGCCCAAGCCAACTTCTCCCTCCTCTTCAACGGAGCCCACCTGTTGGTCAGGAAGTTGCAAAACACTGCCTGGGGAGTCACTCCTCCTTCCACACACAGGCGGATCCTGGTCAGAGCAGGATCGAAGGCATCCAACAGCACCGGAGCTTCATTCCAAACTGTAGTGTCAATGTTGAGGAGGCCTTCCGGCAGCTCCAGCTTCTCGTGCTCTTCCACCCTAATTACAATCCAGTCTTTCTTCCAGTCGTCCCACTTCCCAGAAGGGAACGACCGCAAGTACTTGTACGGGCACTTCTTGCGCTTCATGAAATAATAGAAGCCAAGGTACTCGTCCCTCCGAACTGTGGTCAGGACAGTGAAGAAGGTGCGGAAGATCTCAATGCAGGGGGGAATGCCCACCCACATCTCACAGAAGTGGACAAATATGGACAATGACAGAATGGAGGTGGGGCCAAGGTGGTAAAGCTGCAGACCATAGAAGTCTAGCAGCATTAAGAAGAAGGAGGAGAAAGGTGGGATCAATCACACCATGGCGTACGCGGAGAAGTACACCATGTCGCCGGCGTGCTCCTTCTCGAACGGAAGCTTGCCGGCGCGGACCAGGTGGTTGAAGAAGTCAGGGGACCATCCCATGAGGGCCCGGACCTTCTTCAAATCGTCATCGGTCTTCATTCGGCTTTGGCGGAGACCCAACTCCATCGCGGCACAACGAGGCAAGAGAGGAAAAGCAATCAAAAGTTTGGAAGGTTTGAGCGCAAGATCGATTGAAAGGTGTAAAGAACCCAAAACGGTGCGTGTTTTCTTTCTTATGTAAGCCCCCGCAATGCCTGGACGGAAACCGCAGAGGAGCCGACGATACCAGTCAAAGATTTCACCCCACCAATGACAAGGGGGACCGGGGCCCCACAACGATCTAGTCGAGGTTCTTACCCTAGGCGAATGGTTGTCATCATGAAAGGCGGGAAACCCGAAGTCGACGGCCTGACAGGGCGCGCAGAACCGATACGATTTTCGTATCGAGAACTGGCGACCTTCAATTGCATGAGATCCGCACGCTAAGGTCTCACCTGCCGCCTTCAAGATACGCCACGCGGCGATGTTTAACTGTGAACTACCGCCAACGGCATAACCAAAGATCCTTGAAGACACAGTTCAGAAAACGAAGAATGGACCCACCTCCGGCGAAATGACTTCATACAAAAGGTCTCTCCCGGAGATGAGTCCAGGGGGCCACTGTCGGTACCCTCCGTACCGGATACCCCTTGGGATTGCAAAGATCACAAGGAAACTCCATATACCAGATTTGAAGAAATTCGAAGGCCCCACATCTCAGGTGTAGCCGGACCTGCTCCCCCAACATGGTTAGTCCCGGGGCCGCCACGTGTATCACAAGACCGGAGCTATCACCCACACCTGGGAAGCTCCGGTCAGAATACCAATATGGCACCCCGGACCTAACCTCAGACAGAGGGAAGCTCCGGTACTGACACGTGTCCAACAGCACCGGACCTACCCGTCCACGATGATGAGCTCTGGAGCTGCCACGTGGCAACCGCCGGACCTTGAACTTCAACTATCAGGCCGGTGGACCCCCCAACGACTCCGGACCTTCAAGGATCAATCAAAGACTTCAAGACCCGATTAAGTGTCATTAATGCCATATTAATGACACACGATCGGATGGCCCTTAATACTGGTAACGGCACTATTAAGGCCCGTTACTAGGCTATTAAGGGTAATTAACTCCATTTATTGTGTATCAAGCGTGTGTAACCGTCGGGGCCACCTGTCGGGCCAGGCTGACATTGTAACGACCATTCCTTGTACTATAAAAGGACTGGTCGATGATACACAAGGGACATTTCCGGACCACTGCGGAACACCCTGAGCTAGACGAGCTTCTTCTTCTGGAGCTTCTTATATACTCTCGAGCTTAATACATCACCAACACACCCCGTGGAGTAGGGTATTATGCTCAGGCGGCCCGAACCACGTAAATCCTTGTGTACACGTGTATTTCACCTTCTTGAATCTCCGCGCGCCCATTACCGAACCACAACTCCTCGATCTTCCACCGGGAGATCTACCGGTTCCAAACACCGACAAAAACAAAACAAAGAAGTCAACCAAGGCTCAAAACCCTGGCCGTACAGCCCTGACCGCACCAACCAAAAGGAGGAAAAACAAAATAACAACATAAAAACAAAAAAAGGAGACAAAATCAGAATTGCTCATGGCCAGGGCAGAGTCGCATCCGGACTCCACCCTGCCCCCCACCCCCCCGCGCCCTATAAAACTCCCGTGACCCCGCCATGAGACAAAAGTACATCGCTCCTTTCCTTTGTTCCCCGTGGCCCCTGGCCACGCCCTAGAAGCAATGCTCCCGTAACCCTTATCCACCTAAGGAAAAAAACCTACCGCTTTCTGTACACATGAGCAGCCACCAGAGACGGAGGCACAAGCCCCAAGTGCCAGCAACCATGCAGGAAAAAAGGCTAGTGCTAGGAAGAGGAAAAAAGAAGGAAAAGGAAGAAAAAAGAAGGAAGATTCCGCCGTTTTCGATGGAGATCGTCGCGACGTCGCTGTTCTTCGCGAGAGATTCCTACATCGCTGCCATCTTCTTCGTTTACATCATGCCGCTGAACTTCAATGGAGCCGCTACATCGCCGTCGTTCCTTCATCGACATCACACCGTCATCTTCATTAACGGAGCCTAGATGCCGGAGACGCACACCACGTCTCGTCTCACGATCGATAAAGCCATTACATCACAGTAGTTACTCTCGGTTTAGATTCTTTGGACGAAATTAATCCACTGCTCAAACCATATCATGTCCACACTTAATTCATCGTGTCTTGTTGTCCGGTCCTAAGCAGACTTGTCCAGTGCAGCGCGGACTAGTTCGACTCTGTGCGGACTTGTCCGTTCAACTCTCTGTGCCTAAACGGATTTGTCCGGCCTCATGCAGAGTAGTCTGGTATTAAAATTACAGCAACACCTAATTGTGATAAGAACAACTAATATTTAACCATAAATCACATAACCACTTAAGAACTAATTGAACCTAATTAGTAAACAATACAATAGTAGTGAATTAATAGCATGTATTACAATATAATTACCTCATGCATACACATCATAGCATATTTATTAATATATGTGCATTATATTGATTGCATTATTATTGGTATGTATATGTGCTTGATTGCGAGTAGACGGATGCGTTCAAGAGGTTATGATCAAGAAGCGATTATCCGAGGATCATCATGCGCAAGACTTTGAATTGCTTGAGCCATCAAATTGCGGAATACTATAAGGCAAGTGTCCTTGATCATTTTGATCTTGTTTTTAATGTTTTGTTTGTGAAACTGCATGCTTGTGTCAATTTGATGGGAAACCCATGATAGGTGTTTACTAATCTTGTTCGACCATCCTCATTGCTAAAAATATATTTTACAGAGTCGGGAAGAGTATTTTTGCCTTTTTTCTTCGCTCTAATTAATTAGGATGGGAAAACAACCAAATAGCTTAATTATGAATTAATGAACTTACAGATGATGAGAATTTATGAACATGGTTAATTGGTAAGATGGGACTTGGGAGATCTAAGCAAGCATGGTATGTGGATTGGGTTGGAAGATATGGTGGTTTTGCTTGCCGTGGATCTAAGTACCAGTTCATGCCAGAATAAGCTAGGACTACTGTGCCACCACAAGGCTAAGTATGGGTGCAGCTTAGCCAATTAATTAGGTGTATTGCCAGCATTGTTTGGATCATTTGGAGGAGCGGGGAATAGGAGTTTGTTGGGTTTGCAATATTGGCGGCACTTTCCTGGGATCCGAAGGGCACAAGAGGGGGCCCTTGGTTGGATGTGCTCAGGTGGAGGCATCACCACGGGTGAAACCTTAATGGGTCTGAATATGCTGGTAGTCCCTTTGTAAAGGCTATTTTATGATCTCTTGGTCATACACCTATGGTAGTGTTTTGACATAATGGAGGTTTTCTTTTAGTCACCGACGGGTGATGAAATCACAATCTTATGGGTAAAGTGGTACAACATTTGCAGAGTGTTAAAAACAATCATGATACTCATGCTCCCGGTTAAGCTCACCTGGATGACCTACATGATTAGAGTGGAACTTGGTATTTGGGATGGTTTGGTTATGGTTATGGTTTGGGTTGTGGTAAATGGACATAGTTGATGATGATGGTAAGAATATTGTAATTGGATGGATATGAAACGATGGTAAATGATGGTGATGGACTCGTAGCTGATAATTATTTGCAATATGATGAGATTAACTTCACATAGACATCTTAGTATGCTTTTTACATGTTATTAATGTACTTTTCAGCGAATAGCCATTGTTTATTATCTTTCCTTCCTGGAGCTACATGACATCATGTTCCCCACTTGCTGAGTACAACATGTGCTCACCCTTGCAATTCCCCCACCAATAGTTTCAAGTGATGTTTTGGAGTACCACGAGGATAATGCCGAGGTCTAGGTTGTATGTTGTCGTCGACTTGCCTGTGGTTATGCTTGGAGCCACGCTATCCCCATTTACTCAGTTGCTTAGTTAAGATTATTTCCGATGCAATATTATTAGTATTAATGGTCATTAGAGTTCGTAATTCGAAAATCATTTGATATTGTAATAAAGGTACTTATTTTCTAGCTTGTGCCGTGGTAATATTTTGTATATTGTTTGTGATGCACTAGGGTACGTTTGTTGAACATTCTGGACACACATATGCATCACACTTAGTTTGTTTTTAGAACCGGGTGTCACAAATTGGTATCAGAGCCACAGGTTGACCATAGGACGCATCCTAGGCAGAATGGACACTTTAGAGCGCATAGGAGTATTTAGGAATAGTTGTGGTTTGTTTTGGCGTGTTGAATTCTATGTGATGCTTGCTTGAGTGGTTCTGTGCAAGTAGAGGATCGTGGGATGCTTTAGCACTTGCCACATCCATATAGGCTTATATAGGTAGTTGCTTACTTTCATACCCCTCGATGCATATAGTTAGGGATGTTTCTAAATTCTTATATCCCTTGCTCTTTCTTAAGATGTCAAGGACTCGCAACCAAAGGAACGCCAATGACGAGGAGGAGAACAATGGGGCACCTAAGAACAACAACATTGGACTTGGACCTAAGGCTAGCAACCTGGAGCGGTTGATGGCTATGCAGAACCAGCTTATGTAGACCGTGATACAATCTTTGGGACAACTGCAAGCCAATAACCAGAATTAGCCCCTCATGCCACCACCACCACCTCCACCTCCTCATAATAGATTGGGAGAGATTATGAGGACTAGGCCACCCACTTTTGCTCAAGCCAATGATCCTATGAAAGCTGATGATTGGCTGAAATTTTTAGAGAAGAAGCTTGCCATTGTGCAATGTAGTGACCCAGAAAATGTTCTTTTTGCCTCCCATCAACTAGTTGGAGCAGCTGCAGATTGGTGGGAATCGCTTTGCAATGCCCATGCTAATCAAAAGAGGATCACTTGGGCTGGAATAAAGGAGAGCTTTTGTTCTCATTTTGTTCCTGAAGGTGTTATGATCTTGAAGAGGTAGGAATTTGAGAATCTAAGGCAAGGGAAGTCAGGCGTGAGTGAGTATCTCAACAAATTCACTCAACTCTCAAGGTATGCTCCAAAGGATGTTAACCGAGACAGCCGAGAGCAATATTTTTTTATGAGAGGCCTAAACAATGAGATTCAAGTCCAATTGATCAATTGTGACTATGAAAATTTCCAGAAGCTTGTGGACAAAGCTATTGTGGTGGAGAACAGAGTTCATGAGATGTAACAAGAAAGTAAGAGAAAGGCGCCATATCAAGGACACCCACAAGGAAGCAATGTTCGCCCCTGCTTTGCACCACTAAATGCACCATGCTAGAACCCTATGCTCCTGCATATCGCGCTGCTATTCCACCGCGCCCAGCTCAGCCAACACAGCAACGCTCCACCATGCAAGCACCTGGCCCTCCAATACCTCATGCACCCCGCACCAATTTTCCTGCTAATGTTCAAAACCAAGTTCTCCCTAACAATTTTGGTGCAGCAAGGTCGTGCTATACACGTGGTGAGTTGGGACACTTTGCATCTCAATTCCCTAAGTCAGGCCTTGGTCATGGGAACAATGCTCTGAGACAGAACCCAAGACTGAATGGAGAAGCGCCACAAGGTAACCGTGGTCAGAAGAATTTTGTTCGTGGCAATCATGTCTCTACAGAGGAAGCGCCAGAAGTGGATGATGTGGTGATTGGTATGTTTCTTGCAAACTCCAACCCAACGAATATGTTATTTTATTCCGGGGCATCGCATTGATTTATTGCATCAAAGTATGTTGCCAAGTATAGTTTGCCCATATCTCATATGACTTATACCTTGTTGGTTAAATCTCCTGGAGGGGAGATGAGGAGGAATATAGTATGTCCTAAAGTAAACCTTAGAATAAAGGGGTAGACTTCTTCGCCAACCTTATTGTTATGGATTCAAAAGGACTGATACTTGGTATGGACTAGTTAAGGAAGCACAATGGTATAATTCAATGTGCCACAAAGACGGTGAAGTTGACAAATGACAAAGGCTTCAGCATAGAATTTGAAACATCTCAACACACAGCGAGGCAGTTGGAGCTGAATCAAAAAGACAGTGCAACAATTGAGGAGATTTTGGTGGTGTGCGAGTTTTCGGATGTGTTTTCGGACGAGCTGCCAGGTATACCACCTGATCGTGACATAGAGTTCATTATTTAATTAATACCTGGAACTGCACATATAGCTAAGATGCCATATATGATGCCACCTATGGAACTAGCGGAGCTCAAGAAGCAAATTCAAGAGCGGCTGGAGAAGAGTTTTATTCGCCCAAGCTCTTCACCTTGGGTAGCACCAGTGCTTTCTGTGGATAAGAAGAATGGCTCCCAAAGGGTGTGTGTGGATTATCGAGCTCTCAATGAGATGAAGATTAAGAACAAGTATACATTGACCCTTATGGAGGATTTGCTTGACCGGATGAAGGACGCCAGTGTGTTCTCCAAGATCGACTTGAGCTCAGGCTACATCCAAATGAAGATTAGAGCGTCGGATATACCCAAAACAACTTTTTGGACACGGTATGGATCTTATGAGTACACCGTTATGTCCTTTGAATTGACGAATGCACCTGTATACTTTATGTACCTCATGAATAAGGTATTCATGGAATATTTGGATAAGTTTGTCGTGGTGTTCATTCATTACATCATGATCTACTCGAGAAGCGAGGAGGTGCATGAGGACCATTTGAGGCTCACATTTCAGAAATTGAGGGAACACCAATTATATGCCACATTCAACAAGTGCCAATTTTGGTTAAGAGAAGTGATATTTTTGGGACAAATCATCTCTGGCAGAGGAGTATCAGTTTATACAGGAAAAGTGAGAGATGTGATAAAATGGCAGCCACCGCAGTGAAGGAAATTCGAAATTTTCTTAGAATGGCTGGATATTACCGTTGGTTCATCAAGGACTTCTCCAAAATAGCAAAGCCCATGACTAAATTATTAATGAAGGGAAAAACATTCCAATGGACTGAAGCTTGTCAAAAGCAGTTTTGAGGAGCTAAAGTAGAGGTTAACAACAGCACCTGTGTTGGTATTGCCAGATGTGAGCAAAAGTTTTGATATCTATTGCAACGCATCAAGACTAGGGCTTGGATGTGTGCTCGTGTGTAACAACCTTATTTTCATCCTTTATGCATTGCATACACTCTTATACATGTCTAACATTAAGCAACATGAAGAGGAACAAGTTTAAAATGAATTAGAAACAAAACATCAGTTAAAAGCCTGTGTCAGTGCGGACTTGTCCAGATTGGACCCCGAACTAGTCCGTTCTACTCTGTGTTGTGTTCTGGACTTATTTGCTTTTGACCCCAGATTAGTCTGAAAATGTTTCTGGTGTTGTCTAGACTTGTCAGTTCCCAAGTACGGACTAGTCTGATCTTCCCTACTGGAAACTTTAGGAGTTGTCCTGTAATTTCCCCAATTTGGTCCAGTTTTTGAAAAATTGAGAAGACCCTCGGACTTGTCCAATGTAACAACCTCATTTTCATCCATCATGCATTTCATATTTTCTTATACATGTTTAACATTAAGCAACACAAAAAAGAACAAGATTAAAATGGATTCGAACCAAATCGGCAATTAAAACCTGTATAAGTGCGGACTTGTCCGGATTGGACATCAGACTAGTCCCATTTACTCCCTGTTGTCCTCCATACTTTTCCACTTTTTGCCCTGGATTAGTCCGAAAATGTTTCTATTGTTGTTCGGACTTGTCTGATCTGCGGTACGGACTAGTCCGATCTTCGCTACAGTAAGTTTTCGAAGTTGTCAGGTAATACCTCAATTTGATTTTGGTTTTTGAAAATTTGAGAAGACCCCCGAACCTGTCCGGCCCCCGGACGGACTTGTCCATTTTGCTTTCTGGAACCGTTCTGACTTGTCTGGATTTTCACCGGACTTGGTCGTCCAACTTTTTGTCCCATAACGGACCTGTCCCGCGCCTGAGCGGACTAGTCCGGTGTGCCCGACTCCGATTCTATTTCTTTCTTCCCGGCGGGCTATTGGCTATTTACCTTATTTGATCCCAAGAACGTCATGCCTAACCTCTGTGGAGCCCATGCGGGACACAACACAGGCCTCCACCGCATTAAATTCGAATTCCACCCCAAACCCTACCACGTCCACCTTATATAAACACCCCAACACCCACCCTTTCATTTTTTTTCCACAATTGAAGAGAACCCCTAACCCTAGTTCGTTAGAGCCGCCATCAAGAAGAGAGGAGCTCGTAGCCAAGTGAAGGAGGAGGAAGATAGGAGGATCAAGCAAGTTCGATCTTTGTTAATTCATCGACATCATTGTCAATTCTCCATCAATTCTTCATCTTCTGTGGATCCAGATGTCAAGTTCTCAAGTTCCATCGAATCCTCGACCTCTGGACCCTAGGATTCACAGTAAATATCTTAGATCCATCTTTTCTAGCTAAAATATAGTTCCACATTAATTTTGGCTACGGTCTAATTGAAAATTCGCCAAAACCCTAGTCATAGCGGACTTGTCCGGTCTAGTGCAGACTAGTTCGATCAACTCTCTAGTCTAGAGCGGACATGTCCGGCCTCACTGCGGACTAGTCCAGTACCAACGTTCTGAAAATTCCTGGAACTTGCTTAATAATCTCCAAAATGACTTAAAAATTGCTTTAACATGTAAAACTTAATTACAACTAGTTATTAAGCAATGATAACAAATTGATAACATGCATTACCCCATCATTGCATAATTCATGCATGTCATGAAATGTTGAGTAATATATGCGCATTTATTGATTGTAATGTTTGTTTTGTATGTTTGTTGCGTGGAATAGAAGGTGTTGCTCCAGAGGGTGCTGCCGAGGACCTCCAGCACTAGAACATCAAAGCTTTCAATCCTAACCAATCTCAAGAGCAAGGCAAGTGTACTTGAACAATTTGATCATGTTTTTTAATTGTTTTGTTTGCAAAACTGCATGTTTGTGTCAAATTGATGGGAAACCCATGAATAGGAGTTCACTAGACTCATTTAACCATCCATGCCGCTTGGAATACATTGTAGAGAGTCGGCAAGGGTATTTTTACCTTTTTTGCTTTGCTCTAAATAACTGGGATGGGAGAACAATCAAATGGCTCTATTATGAATTAATCAACTTATGTATGAAGAGAATCGATGAATATGGTTAATTGGTAACATGGGACTTGGGAGATCTAAGAAAGCATGGTTTGTGGACTGGGTTGGATGATATGGTGGTTTTTCTTGCCTTAGATCTAAGGTCCAGTTCATGCGAGAATAAGCCACGACAACAGTGCCACCACAAGGACAAGTATGGGTGCGGCATAGCCAATTAAATAGGGGCATTGCCAGCATTGTTCGAATGATTTGGAGGGCCGAGGAATGGGAGTTGGTTGGGTTTGCAATAGTGGCGGGGCAGCCCTGGAATCCGAACGACACAAGAGGGGGCCCTTGGTTGGATGTGCTCAGTTGGAGGCATCACCACCGGTGAACTTCAGTGGGTCTGAATATGCTGGTAATCCCTTTGTAAAGGCTATTTTGTGATCTCTTGGCCGTACACCTAAGGAAGTGTAATTGGCATAAGAGAGGTTTCTTTAGTCACTGACGGGTGAGAAAATCACGAACTTGTGGCTAATGTGGTACAACCTCTGCAATGTGTTAAAAACTATCATAATAGTCGTGCTCCCAGTTAAGCACCTGGATGACCTACATGATTAGGAAACTTGGAAATTTGAATGGTTTAGTTATGGTTATGGATTGGATGGTGATATATGAATATGGTTAATGTTGATGGTAAGGATATGGTATATGGATGAGTAATGAATGATGGATATGAAATACTATGTTTATTCGAGGTATGATGGGATTATTTCATATAGACCTTGCAGGATGTTTTTTACATGTTTTAAATGTACTTTTCAACAAATAGTTATTATTTATTATCATTTCTTTGTTCAAGTTACATGTCATTATTTTCCCACACTTGCTGAGTACGATATGTGCTCACCCTTGCAATTCCCCACCAACAATTTCAGGTGATGTTTGGGAGTACCCTGAGGATAATGCGGAGTACTAGGTTGTGTGTTGCCGTCAACTTGCCTGTGGTTCGCTCGGAGCCATGCTATATCCCGTGCTTAATTGCTTAGTTGCTTAGTTTTCTCAGTTAGATTATTTCTGTTGCATTAGTTTAGGATTTATTAATAATGATCATTTTAGTATGTAATTTGAGGATTATTTGAATATTTTAATAAAAGTACTTGTTTAATAATTGTGCTGTGGTAATTTTTTGTATATAGTTGTGATGCACTCGTGTATGTGTGTTGAACGTCCTGGGCACACATATGTGTCGCACTTGGTTCATTTTTGGAATCGGGTGCCACAAATCGGTATTAGAGCCACAGGTTGACCGTAGGACGCAGCCTAGATAGAATGGACACTTTAGAGCACATAGGACCACTTAGAAATAGTCGAGTTTTGCTTGGTGTGCTGATTTGCCATGTAATGTTTGCTTGTGTGTTTGTGTGCTTAGTAGAGGATCATGGGATGCTTTAGCGCTTGCCACATCCATATAGGCTTTTATAGGTAGTTGCTTAGTTTCATATCCCTTGATGCAGATATTTGAGGACGTTTTCTAATTTCTTCCATCTCTTGCTCTTTCTTCTGATGTCGAGGACTCGCAGCCAAAGAAATGCCAATGAGGATGAGGAGAACAATGGGGTGCCTCAGAACAACAATGGACTTGGACCTGAAGCTAGCAACCTTAAGCAGTTGTTGGCTATGCAGAATCATGTAACACCCTCATTTTTAATGCATCATGCATTGCATACATTCTAATACATGTCTAACATTATTACAAGTAAAAAGGAATAAGTTTGAAATGAATTAGAAGCAAAAAACACATTTATGAATTATGGGAAGTGCGGACTAGTCCGTTTGGTGCGGATTAGTCCGATTTCTCTCTGACTTCCATCGGACTTGTCCGTTTTGCTGCGGACTAGTCTGTTTTTCCCTCCGGACATTTTTGGACTTGTCCGGCCCATAGCGGACTAGTCTGGTATCCCAAATTGCTTAAAATTTTGCTATGTCCCTGGACTTGTCTGTTTTTCCTATGACTAAGATCGAACTTGTCCAGTTTTGACAAGACTTGTCTGTATTTCCCCTTTGGATAAGTTCGGACTTGTCCGATGTCCAGTTCGGACTTGTCCGATATCTCTCTGACCAACTTCGGACTAGTCCAACCCTTTTGCGGACTTGTTTGATAAATCACGACTCTGAGTTGATCTTTTGTTTCACTAATTATTTCTTGGGTTTTACATTAAGAGGTCCTAAGGACTTCATGCCTAACTCTTTTAAGGCCCATGTGAGACTCCAAACCAACCCCTACTCATCTCAAACTTGAAATCCACCCAACCCTAGCATCCACCTCTATATAAACAACCCCACCCCTTGGCTTGACATCTATTTGCCACGTTTTCACCTCACCCTAACCCTAGCTCATCAATAGCCGCCACCAAGGAGGGAGAAGGAGATCTAGAGCAAAAAGAAGAAGAAGAGGAGGAAACGAAAGAGGATCAAGATCTCCATCAACTCCGTGTTCTTCGTCAACAATTCACCATCAAGTTCTTCATCAACCCTAGATCTTAAAAATCCAAGTGTTGTCTCCAAAACTCTTGACTCTTTGGAGTCTTAGACACCTGGTATGCCTTCTACTTCCTTTTCCTTATGTACATTTAACCCCAAATCTCCAAATTCACGTCGATCTAGAAATCCCTAATCTGTTGTTCCTGCGTAGTGCGGACTAGTCTGGCCTCCTGCGGACGTTTGATTTTTGCAATCTATTTCCTGCTAAATTAAATATAAATTGTTTCTAATGAGCTCCAAACCTGTGTAGACTTCTTAATAACCATTGTAATTGATTAATAAACATCATTAACAACTTATTAACTAGTTTTTCCTTGCATCTGCATTAATCATGCATGTCATGTCATATTGAGTAATGTTTGTGCACTCTTTGATTGTGTTTCTTGTCCTTGTATGTTTATTGTGCGGATTAGATGGATTTGCACTAGAGAGTGCCATGGAGGATCTCCAGCACTAAGACTTTGAAGGCTTTGAATCGAACCAATCCCAAGAGCAAGGCAACCTTGAAGCATATTTGTTTTGAAATAAATGTTTTTGTTTACAAAACTACATGTTTGTGTCAATTTGATGGGAACCCTATCATGGGAAGTTTACTAGCCTTGTTTAACCACCCTTGTCACCTGGAATACATGGTAGAGAGTCAGGAAGGGTTTTTTTTTTACCTTTTGGTTCGCTTAACTACTTGGGATGGGAAACAACTATACTATTTAATTATGCATTTACGAGATTGATTCACATGAACTGGTTAATATGATACGATAATGGGTGATCTAAGCAAGAATCGTATGTGGATGGGTTGGATGTTATGGTTGTTTCTCTTGCTTTAGATCTAAGGACCGGTTCGTGGAGCGACCATCCAGGATTTACAGTGCCACCACGAGACCAAGTATGGGTTCCGCGTAGCTGATTAATTAGGGATTTGCCAGTGCTATTTGGACCATTAAGGATGCTGGGGTGAAGGGGTAGTCGTACTGGGTTTGTTGATGATTGGTGGGACTACCCTGGGATCCGAATGGCTCAAGAGGGGGCCCTTGGTTGAAGATGTGCTCAGTTGGAGACATTGCCACCGGTGCAACCTCAGGGGGTCTAAGTAGGCTAGTAATCCCTTTGTAAAGGCTATTTTGTGATCTCTAGGCCACACACCGACGGAAGTGTGAGACGACATAATAGAGGTTCTAGTCAATGCAAGGTGATGAAATCACAAACGCGTGGGTAAAGTGGTACAACCTCTATAGAGTGTCTAAAAACTATCATGATAGCCGTGCTCCCAGTTACGAGCAACCTGGACCCTCACATGATTAGAGGAAACTTGGTATTGGAATGGTTTAGTAATGGATATGGTTAATAATATGATTATGGCTGGTTATGGATTGGTATCATGGTTTATGGCAATGGATATGGTTAATGGTAATGAGAAATTTGGTATAATGGTGATGGATATGGGATATGGACTTATACTGTGATAATTATTGTGGGATATGATGGGTTTACTTCAAATACATATAATGTATTGCTTTCCAAATATTTTAATGTACTTTTCAGCACTTAGCCATTATTACATTCGTCATTTGAGTCAGCTACGTGTCATACTTTCCACACTTGCTAATTACGACATGTACTCACCCTTGAAATTCTCCCACCAACGATTGCAGGACAGGATTGGGAGTTTATCAATGATGATGCGGAGTACTAGGCCGGTCTGCCGTCAGCTGTTCCCGAGGTGTTGATTGGAGCTGCACTATACCCTATTTGCTTATGCCGCTTAGTTGCTTAGTTTGCTTAGTTACTTTATTTCTGCTGCATTAGTTGAAACTTGTCATTATCTCATTAGAGCTTGTATTCGAGGATATTATTAATTGTGTAATAAAAGTGCTTAATTAATCTTGTTCTGTAGTAATTTTCTGTATATCCTTTTGTGAATGCACTTGTGTATGTAATTTGAACGTCCTGGGCACACATATGCGTTCACTTGGTTCATTTTCGGAACCGAAGGTCACAAATTGGTATCAGAGCCACAGGTTGACCGTAGGATGCAACCTAGATAGACTGGACACTTTAGAGCACATAGGAGCACTCAGGAATCGAGGTGTTTCTGCTTGATGTGATGTTTGCTATATATGGTTTGCTTGTGTTCTTAATGGACGATTTTGGGATGCTTTAGCTTTTCCATGTCCACATAGGCTAGCATAGTTAGTTGCTTAGTTTCATATCCCTTGATGCATATAGTTGGGGACATTTCTAAATTCTTATCTATTTTTTTTCTTAGATGGTGAGGACTCGCAATCAGATGGATGGCAATGATGAGGAGGAGGACAATGGAGCACCTCAGAACAATAATGGACAAGGACATGCTCAGAGAGCTATCAACATTGAGCAGCTTTTGGCTATGCAGAACCAGCTCATGCAGAACATGATACAAACTATGGGACAACTGCATGTTGGTAACATCAACAATCGGCCCCACATGCCTCCGCCACCACCCCCACCGCCTCATAACCGGTTGGGAGAGTTCACGAGGACTAGGCCACCGACCTTTGCTCAAGCCGCTGTCCCTATGGATGCCAATGATTGGCTCAAGTCCGTGGAGAAGAAGCTAGCTATTGTCCAATGCAGCGACCAAGAGAAGGTTCTATTTGCTTCTCATCAACTAGTTGGAGCAGCTGCGGATTGGTGGGATGCTTATTGCAATGCTCATGAGAACCAAGAGAGGATTACTTCGGCCGAATTCAAGGAGAGCTTCCATTCTCATTGTGTGCCAGATGGTGTTATGATCATGAAGAGGCAAGAATTCTAAAACTTGAGGCAAGGAAGATCGAGCGTGGGTGAATATGTCAATAAATTCAGTCAACTTTCAAGGTATGCCCCTGAAGATCTTAGTCGGGATAGCCAGAAGCAATATATGTTCATGAGGGACCTTAACAATGAGATCCAAGTGCAAATGCTCAACTGTGATTATGCTAACTTCCAGAAGCTTATGGACAAAACATTTGTTGTGGAGAACAAGGTCCGTGAGATAGAGAAAGACAACAAGATAAAGGCGCCATATCAAGTACAGCAACAAGGAAGTATTGTGCGCCCTCGCTTTGCACTGCCAAATGCGCCTTATTTCAGGTCTTCTACGTCTGCTCATCACCCTGGTTATCCACGGCACCCAACTCAGTTTGTGCAGCAGCGCCCTATCATGCAAGCACCTAGGCCTCCAATGCCTTTTGCACCTCGTGCCAACTTTCCCGGTGCAAATATTCAGAACCAAGTCCGTCCAAATTCTGGTGCAGCAAAGAAGTGCTATACTTGTGGAGAAGCTGGACATTTTGCACATCAATGTCCTAAGTCAGGCCTTGGTCAAGGAAGCAATGCTCAAAGACCGAACCCAAGACATAATGGAGGACAACCGCAAGGAAACCATGGACAACAGAATTTTGCTCGTCGCAACGTGAACCATGTCTTACGGAGGATGCTCAACAAGAGGATGACGTGGTGATTGGTATGTTTCTCGCAAACACCAACCCGATGACCATGTTATTTGATTCAGGAGCACCAGATTCATTCATTGCATCGAAATATGTTGCCAAGTACAGTTTGCCTATCTCTCATATGAAGTTTACTCTATTGTTTAAGTCTCATGGAGGAGAGATGAAATAAAATATAGTATGTTCAAAAGTAAGCCTTAGAATAAGGGGGTAGACTTCTCCGCCAACCTCATTGTCTTGGATTCTCAAGGATTGGACATTATACTTGGTATGGACTGGCTGAGGAAGCACAATGGAGTCATCGAATGTGCCAAGAAAATGGTGAAGTTGACCAATGAGGAAGGGATCACCGTAGAGTTTGAAGCATCTCAACACGCACCGAGGCAATTTGAACTGAATCACATGGACGGTGCCACAATTGAGGAGATTCCAGTGGTGTGTGAATTTTTGGATGTGTTTCCGGATGAGTTGCCAGGTATGCCACCTCATCGGGATATTGAGTTCGTTATCAATTTAATACCTGGAACTGCACCTATAGCTAAGAGGCCATATATGATGCGCTAAGGAATTAGCAGAGCTCAAGAAGCAGATTCAAGAACAACTAGAGAAGGGTTTTATTCGCCCCATTTCTTCACCTTGGGGAGCGCTCGTTCTTTTCATGGATAAGAAGGATGGATCGCAAAGAATGTGTGTGGATTATCGAGCTCTCAACGAGGTGACAATCAAGAACAAGTACACCTTGCCACGCATAGAAGATTTGTTTGATCAGATGAAGGGTGCTTGTGTCTTCTCTAAGATTGATTTGAGGTTGAATGTTTTCAAATGAAGATTAGACCATCGGACATACCCAAGACAGTGTTCAGGACACGGTATGGATCCTATGAGTGCACCGTGATGTCCTTTGGATTGACAAATGCACCTGCCTATTTTATGTACCTCATGAATAAGGTCTTGATGGAGTACTTGGATAAGTTTGTTGTGGTGTTCATTGATTACATTATAATCTACTCAAAGGAAGAGAAGGTACATGAGGAAAACATGAGGCTCACATTACCGAAATCGAGGGAGCATTAATTGTACGCTAAATTCAGCAAGTGCCAGTTTTGGTCGAAAGAAGTGTCATTTTTGGGTGATATCATCTCAGGAGGAGGAGTATCGGTCGACCCCGTAAAAGTGAGGGATGCGGTAAAGTGGGAACCACCGCAAAACGTAAAGGAAATAAGGAGTTTTCTTGGGATGGCTGGATATTACCGTAGGTTCATCTATGACTTTTTCAGGAAAGGCTTTCTGATGGATTGAAGCTTGTCAAAACAGTTTTGAGGAGCTAAAGAAGAGATTAACTACAACCCCAGTTTTTGTTTTGTCGAACGTGAGCAAGAGTTTTGACATATATTGTGATGCATCGAGACAAGGACTTGGATGTGTGCTCATGCAAGAAGGTCAAGTGGTTACATATGCATCGAGGCAATTGAAGAAACATGAGCAGAATTATCCTACGCATGATTTGGAACTTGCAGCGGTGATACACGAATTGAAGATTTGGAGACATTATATCCTTGGACATAGCTGTGAAATTTATACGGATCACAAGAGCCTTAAGTATATTTTCACGTATATGGATTTGAATTTGAGGCAACGAAGATGGTTGGAGCTCATCAAGGATTATGATTTGGGAATCCACTATCGCCTGGGAAAAGCCAATGTAGTGGCTGATGCATTGAGTAGAAAAGGAGTAAGTCACCAACTCAAGGTTCGAGAGCTACCATCTGAATTATGCAAGGACTTTGAAAGGTTGAACCTTGGGTTTGTGAATGAGATGGGGATAATGGAGTTAAATCCAACCTTGGAGCAAGAAATTCGGGAAGCTCAAACAAAGGACGAGGAAATCCGAGAAATCAAGGAGAGGACCCAAGAGGGAAGAGAATTCAGATTTGATGAAGATGAACAAGGTACCCTATGGCTTGGAAAAAGGATTGTTGTGCCTAATGTGAATCATATTCGGGAGTCAATACTAAAGCAGGCACATGACTCGCCATATTCAATTCACCTGGGTTGCAGCAAGATGTACAAAGACTTGAAGACTTGTTATTGGTGGGCTAGTATGAAAAAGGACATAGCTGAATATGTAGCATTGTGTGATGTGTGCCAACGAGTCAAGGCGGAACACCAAAGGCCAGCCAGATTATTGCAACCATTGAAGATTCCTAAATGGAAGTGGGAAGAAATCGGTATGGATTTTATTGTTGGATTGCCACGTACACAGTCCGGTTATGACTCAATCTGGGTAATCGTGGATCGATTGACCAAGTCTGCTCACTTCATTCTCATCAAGACCACCTTTAATGCAGAAAAGTTGGCTGAACTGTATATGGGAATAATAGTGTGTTTGCAAGGGGTCCTGAAGAAGATAGAATCGAATAGAGGTTCTCAATTTACCTCCAGGTTTTGGCAAAAGTTGCATGAAGCTTTGGGTACAAGGTTGAATTTCAGCTCAGCATATCACCCTCAAACGGATGGACAAACTGAGAGGACCAACCAGATTTTGGAGGACATGTTAAGAGCTTGTGCTTTGAAGCATGGGAAAAGTTGGGACAAAAGCTTTCCATATGCAGAATTTTCATATAGCAATAGTTACCAAGCAAGTTTGAGGACGTCACCTTATGAAGCACTATATGGAAGCAAGTGTAGGACACCTTTCTTTTAGAATGAGACAGGAGAAACTAAATTATTTGGTCAGGATGTGTTGGTAGAAGCTGAAAAACAAGTCCAAATAATTCGTGAAATTTTAAGGGCTGCTCGATCAAGACAAAAAGGCTATGCCGACAATAGGAGAAGGAAACTAGCCTTTGAAGTGGGAGACTTCATATATCTCAAGGTGTCTCCAATGAGAGGTCATAAGAGGTTTAACATAAGAGGCAAGCTAGCACCTCGCTATATTGGACCACTCAAGATTTTGGACAAAAGAGGAGAAGTAGCATATAAGTTGGAAATGCCATCTAATCTTTCAGATGTTCAATAATTTGTTTCACGCTTCCCAGCTGAAAAAGTGTTTAAGAGTTCCAGAAGAACAAGTGCAAATGGAAGAATTGGAATTAGAGGCAGACTTGACGTATGCTGAGCAACCGATCAAAATCTTGAAAACCAAGGAGAGAGTCACAAGGAACAAGGTTATTAAATGGTGTAAGGTTCAATGGAAGCATCACATAGAATCAGAGGCAACATGGGAGTTGGAGGATGATCTCAAGAAGGAATTTCCCTATCTCTCCTCTTCCGCATCGAATCTCGAGGGCCAGATTCATTTTAGGGGGGTAGGTTTGTAACACCCTCATTTTTCATGCATCATGCATTGAATACATTCTAATACATGTATAACATTAATCCACATAAAAAGGAATAAGTTTATAATGAAGTAGAAGCAAAACCGCACTTAAGATTTCTGGGAATTGCGGACTAGTCCGTTTGGTGCGGACTAGTCCGATTTCTCTGACTTCCATTAGACTTGTCCGTTTTGCTGCGGACTAGTCTGTTTTTCTCTCTAGACATTTTCGGATTTGTCCGGCATGTAGCGGACTAGTCCGGCATGTAGCGGACTAGTCCGGTATCCCAAATTGCTTCCAATTTTGCTGAGTCCCTGGATTTGTCCGGTGTTCCAACGGACTTGTCCGTTTTTCCTCTGACTAAAATCGGACTTGTCCGGTTTTGGCCAAACTTGTCTGTATTTCCCCTCTGGATAAGTTCGGACTTGTCCGATGTCCAGTCCATACTTGTCCGATATCTCTCTAACCAACTTCGGACTATCCTACCCTTTTTCGGACTTGTCCAATAAATCACGACTCCGAGTTGATCTTTTGTTTCACGACTTATTTCTTGGGTTTTACATTAAGAGGTCCTAAGGACGTCGTGCCAAACTCTTTTAGAGCCTATGTGGGACTCCAAACCGATCCCTACTCATCTCAAACTCAAAATCTACCCAACCCTAGCCTCTACCTCTATATAAACAACCCCACCCCTTTGCTTGACATATTTTTGCAACTTTTTCAGCTCACCCAAACCCTAGCTCGTGAATAGCCACCACCAAGGAGGGAGAAGGATATCTAGAGCAATAAGAAGAAGAGGAGGAAACGAAAGAGGATCAAGATCTCCACCAACTTTGGTTCTTCATCAACAATTCACCATCGAGTTCTTCATCAACCCTATATCTTCAAAATCCAAGTGTTGTCTCCAAAACTCTTGATTATTTGGAGTCTTAAACACTTGGTATGACTTCTACTTTCTTTTCCTTACGTGAATTCAACCCCAAATCTTCAAATTCACGTCGATCTAGAAAACCCTAATCTGTTGTTCCTGCGCAGTGCGGACTAGTCCGGCCTCCTGCAGACTTGTCCGATTTTTGCAATCTATTTCCTGTTGAATTAAATCTAAATTGTTTCGAATAAGCTCCAAACCTATGTAGACTTCTTAATAACCATTGTTATTGATTAATAAACATCATTAACAACTTATTAACTAGTTTTGCCTTGCATCTGCATTAATCATGCACGTCATGTCATATTGAGTAATGTTTGTGCACTCTTTGCCTTGCGCTAGAGAGTGCCGCGGAGGATCTCCAGCACCAAGAGTTTGAAGGCTTTGATCCAAACCAACCCCAAGAGTTTGAAGGCTTTGATCCAAACCAACCCCAAGAGCAAGGAAAGTGTCCTTGAAGCATATTGATCCTGTTTTGAAATAAATGTTTTTATTTACAAAACTGCATGCTTGTGTCAATTTGATGGGAACCCTATGATAGGAAGTTTACTAGCTTTGTTTAACCACCCTTCTCACCTGGAATACATGGTAGAAGGTCAGAAGGGTTTTTCTACCTTTTGCTTCGCTTAACTACTTGGGATGGGACACAACTATACTGTTAAATTATGCATTTATGAGATTGATTAACATGAACTGGTTAACATGATACGGTAATGGGTGATCTAAGCAAGCATGGTATATGGATGGGTTGGATGTTATGGTGGTTTCGCTTGCTTTAGATCTAAGGACCGGTTCATGCAGCGACCATCCAAGATTTACAGTGCCACCGCGAGGCCAAGTAAGGGTGCAACACAGCTGATTAAGGGCTTTGCAAGTGCTATTTGGACCATTAAGGATGCTCGGGGAAGGGGTAGTTGGACTGGGTTTGTTGATGATTGGTGGGACTACCCTGGGACCAAATGGCTCAAGAGGGGGCCCTTGGTTGAAGATGTGCTCAGTTTGTAACACCCTAAATTTTCGCATCTTGCATTGCATACATAATCATGCATTAACCATTAGTAGGATAAAAGAAAAATAATAAAACATGCATCTACAAATATGTGTAGCAAAAAGAATAAAAAAAATAATAGTTATAGCCTAAAACTTGTAATAAGGAATAAGTATAAAAATAATAATAAAAAAATATATATAAGTATATATATAAATAATATATATAACAATATATGAAAATAAATAAAATATTAATATTAATAATATACATTATAATAATAATGAATAATAAATATATAACATGAATAATATATATATAAAATATATATATAATAAGTTATATAATAGAAAAAGTATAAAAATTGGTAAAATAAATAAATATAAATTATAAAATAATAATAATACTAAATAAAAAAGAAGAAAAAAAGAAAAAAAAAAGAAAAATAAAAAGAAAAAAAAGGCCAACCCGGCGGCCAGGCCAAGCGGCCCAGCCGACCGAGCGGCCTCGCGACAGCCCCGCTGGCCACGCGCCCCGAAGCCGATGCGCGCCCGAGCGCGCGCGATTCCGCGCTCGACCCGCCTCGGCCGCCCCGAGTCCCGCGCTGGGCCCCGCCGCCGTACGCGCCCAGCTCGGCCTCCCCGCTGGCCCCGACGCCCCCCCGATCCCGTAACGCGCCCCGCCTCCAATGCCGCGAATCCCGCGACCGCCCCCGTACCGAGTCGGTACCGTTCCGCCGCCCCTATAAAAAGGAACCGAAGCCCCACGACCCCGACGCCAGAAGCGCTCCAGGAAGAACCTAGCCGCCGGGAAAATACAAGGGAGTCCAGAGAGCTGCGCCCAGGGAAGAAAAAGGAGGAAAATAAGGGGAAGAAGAGGAAGAAAAAGAGGAGGGCCCCACCGTTCGCCGGAGATCGACGTCGACATCGCGCCACCGTCGTCGTGCCGCTGGAGGACGCATCTACTTCATCTACGCATTGTCCCCATCCCGCGATCATCGAAGCCATCGCATCTACGGTAGGCCATGTTCCCGATGCAAATTTTTGCGATCATATTGAATCTAATAGGCGTAAATTGAATTTAGTTGCACCATGATTTTATTTTCAGCAGCATTAATCCACCCTAAAACCCCCGTAAACTCATATGAACACGTATGAACTACTCGCATCTAATTAATAAACAACCGTAGTTAATTAATTATTGAATTGTGCATGCATACATGTCATTGCATGTTGATTAATTTGTGTGCATTATGTTGATTGTATATGTTCTCTTGTATGTATGATCACGCGTAGAGGAACGTGCTCCAGAGGCCGCATACGAGGATTTCCAAAATCAAGACTTTGAAGCGCTTGAGCAACCCCATCCGCCGGAGCAAGGCAAGTGTCCTTGAAGCATATTGATTCCTGTTTTATTAAATGTTTTGTTTGCGAACTTGCATGCTTGTGTCAAATTGATGGGAATCCTATGGTAGGAAGTTTACTAGTTTTGTTTGACCACCCTTGTCACCTGGAATTTATGGTAGAGAGTCGGGAAGGGTTTTTACCTTTTTGCTTCGCTTAATTAATTGGGATGGCAAACAACACTACACATTTAATTATGCACCAATGATATTCTGATTAATGTGAACTGGTCAATATGATGGGTGATCTAAGCAAGCATGATTTTGTGGATGGGTTGGATGTTATGGTGGTTTGCTTGCCTTAGATCTAAGGACCGGTTCATGCAAGAATATGCCAGGTCAACAGTGCCACCACAAGGCCAAGTATGGGTGCGGCGTAGCTGAATAATTAGGAGCGCTGCTAGTATTGTATGGACCATTGGATGGCGCGGGGAATGGGAGTCGAGGACGACTGCCCTGGGATCCGCATGGCACACGAGGGGGCCCGTGGGTGGGAGAATAGAGATTCAAGCCTGCCGGTGAAACCTTAGTGGGCCCGTACATACTAGTAGACCCTTTTGAAAGGCTATTTTGTGATCTCTTGGCCACACACCTACGGAAGTGTGAGATGGCATAATGGAGGTTTCTTAGTCATCGAAAGGTGATGAAATCACAAACATGTGGGTAAAGTGGTACAACCTCTGCAGAGTGTTTAAAACTATCATGATAGTCGTGCTCCCGGTTATGAGCGCCTGGATGACCTACATGATTAGAGTTGGAATTGGGATTTGGGATGGTTATGGATGGTTATGGTCTGGTAATGGTTATGGTTGGTTTATGGTTATGGGTTGGTAATGGTTATGGTTTTTTGGATTATGGTCATGGATATGAATTTGAGTTATGGTAATTGGACATGGATAATGGTGATGTTGGCAATAATTGGATATGGTTTATATTATGTTAATATGATGGTTATGATGGGATTCTTTCACATAGACATAGTATAATGCTTTTCAAATGTTTTACTGTACTTTTCAGCACTTAGCCATTATTACATTCGTCACTTGAATTAGCCACATGTCATACTTTTCACACTTGCTGAGTACGACATGTACTCACCCTTGCAATCCCCCCAACAGCTACTGGAGACAATGGGGAGTACCCTGAGGATCACATGGAGTACTAGGTTGCGTACCACCGTCAATTGCCTGTGGATTAGAGTCGTATTGCTTAGTTTATTTTCCGCTGCAATTATTTAGAGTTTTATCATTCGTGAACTATTGGATTATTGTAATAAAGTACTTATTTATTAGTTAAGACGTGGTTAAATTCTGTATATCGTTTGTGATACAACCGTATATGTGTGATGAACTTCCTGGGCACACATATGCGTTACGCTTGGTTCATATTCAGAACCGGGTGTCACAAATTGGTATCAGAGCCGCGTTGACCGTAGGACGCAAGCCTAGGTAGAATGGACACTCTAGAGCACTTAGGAACACTCTTCTAATCTGCTATTTTCGAAAAATTTTGCTGCTGTTTTGTTCCTTTATTTTCAGCCGCGAAAAGTACTGATCGCTGCTGCGTTTTTGATAAAAATTTTCAGAAGTGAGCAATATTAAGTGCTGCTGTTTTGCTGCGTAAATTTTCGCGAAAAAGGTGTGTTTTGCTGCTGTTATGTGTGGGTAAAATTATTGTGTTGGTTGCTGTATTATTCTCTCTATTTTTTCGTTCTTTTGGAACCGCTGCACCGCTCTTTTTCCGCCGTTTTAGCTGCTGAAATTTTCAGATTTGTATTTCGTTATTTTCTTTTTTTTCCTCTAATGTATTCTTGTTTTCTTTAGATGGCCCGCACCAAGACAACCCCCCGTAAGTCGACCGGTGGACTTCTGCCCCCGCGTAGGTTGGCCAGTCGCTCTCCGGCCGTCGACCCCCGTCACCCCGTGGTGATCCGTTCTGACGGCAGAGCCACAGGACAACTGCGTCATCGTCTCCGTGCCCTACTCCATGAGGCTGGCTACCGTCACCACAGCCTCTCGCTCTCCTACCACACCACTGTAGTGCAGCGCCCCGGCAGGAAGGAGTGGAGCTGCAAAATCTATATCTACTATGGTGATGAGTTGGTAAAGACCCATAGCAGTCCTGCTTGGAGGAGCTCCCGCCGATCTGCGGAGCAGGATGCTAGCTGGGAAGCAGCCACCTTTTGGAGCCACGCCCGCCGTTTCCGTCTGGAGGACACGGTGCACGCCTTCGTTCCGCAGCCTCCCAGTGGCACTGCGCGCTTCGTCTCCAGGCACGTGGAGGGACCCCTGGACCTCCCGCAGTCTCGTCAGACTGTTGACGACGTGGCCCAGCTCAGTGCCCGACTTCAGAGGGCGCAGCAGGAGATTCAGGATGGACGTGACCTCGCCCAGCGCCACGAGGCGATAATCAGGAGGTATCGTCGGATCATCGACGAGGACCCGGACGACTACGCGTCCGACACCCCGACGTGTACCCCAGACTCTCCAGACCGTCGCAATGGTCAGCGTGAGTCGTCTTCTGAGGAGTCCTCTGACGAGGAGCCTTCCAGTGTGGCGTCTACCGCACCACCGCCGCCTGCTGCCTCACCACCCCAGGACCCACAGGACCCCGAGGACCCCGACGACGGCGACGACGACGACAAGGACCCGGATGAGTTCCCGCTCGACGACGAGTAGTCCTCGACCTATGCCACGACTCAAGGATAGGCACACCCCCATTAGTTAAATAAGAGCGACGTAGACATACTTGTGTGACCTCGAGTTGTGTTACTTCTTTTAGGATCTTTGTCAATTCTATTTGGTGCTTGTTTGAGTGCTTGTGTGCTTAGTAGAGAGTTGTGGAATGCTTCGGCACTTGTCCACATCCTCATAATATAGGTCTATATTAATAAAGGTTTATTTAGTGTCACATACCTTGATGCATATAGTTGGGACATTTCTTTCCAAATTCTAAATCCTTCTGTCCCCACCTTTCTTTCGCCAACAGATGGTGAGAACTCGTAACCAGAGGGATGCCAACGATGAGGAGGAGCGCAATGAAGAACCTCAGAACAACCAGGGACATGCTCATGGAGCTATCAATATTGAACAACTGTTAGCTATGCAGAACCAGCTCATGCAGACCATGATACAGACCATGGGACAGCTGCAAGCTAGCAACAACAATCAGCCACATATACCGCCTCCACCGCCACCCCCGCCACATCACAAGCGTTTGGGAGAGTTCATGAGGACCAGACCGCCCACCTTTGCACAAGCCACATACCCAATGGAAGCTGATGATTGGCTGAAGTCCGTTGAGAAGAAACTTGCTATTGTCCAGTGCACTGATAGGGAGAAGGTTCTCTTTGCATCACATCAACTCATTGGAGCAGCCGCTGACTGGTGGGAAGCTCTTTGCAACGCTCATGATAGTCAGGAGACAATCACTTGGGCTGAGTTTAAGCAGAGTTTCTGTTCCCACTATGTACCTGAAGGTGTTGTGATACTGAGAAGACAAGATTTTGAAAATCTCAGGCAAGGAAGGATGAGCGTGAGTGAGTATCTCAACAAATTCACTCAATTATCAAGATACGCTCCAGAAGACATCAAAACTGATAGTAGGAAGCAGTATTTGTTTATGAGGGGTCTCAACAATGAAATTCAAGTCCAGTTGCTCAATACTGATTATCCAAACTTCCAAAAGCTGGTTGACGAGGCTATTGTGGTTGAGAACAAGATTCGTGAGATGGAGCAGGACAATAAGAGGAAGATGCCACATCATGGACCGCAACAAGGAAGCAATGTTCGCCCCCGCTATGCACCACCTACTGCACCAGACTACAACCCATCTGCTCCCGCATACCGCACTGCTTATCCGCCCCGCCCAAATCAGCCACCGCAGCAACGCCCCGCCATGCAAGCGCCTCACTATCCTGTGCCACTTGCGCCGCGCCCTAACATGGTGGCAAACGCTCAACACCAGTTGCACCCAAACTTCCCTAACGCTACGGGTGGTAAGACATGCTATGCGTGTGGAGAACCCGGAAACTTTGCAAGTCAATGCCCCAAGAGAAACTATGGACCTATCAACAATGCACCAAGGCCAAATCACCCGCGACCAAATGGAGGAGCACCACAAGGCAACCGTGGACAGCAGAATTTTGCTCGTGGCAAAGTGAATCATGTCTCTACTGAGGAAGCCCAGCAAGCTGATGACGTCGTGATTGGTATGTTTCTCGCCAACTCCAACCCCGCGACTATTTTATTTGATTCGGGAGCATCTCATTCATTCATCTCGTCAAAGTATGTTGCCAAGTACAATTTGCCTATATCTCACATGAAGCAAACTATGCTAGTAAGTTCTCCTGGCGGAGAGATGAGGACAAATATAGTATGTCCGAAAGTAAGCATTAAAATAAGGGGGGTAGACTTTCTCGCAAACCTCATAGTCTTGGACTCCCAAGGAATAGACATAATACTTGGAATGGACTGGCTGAGCAAGTATAATGGAGTCATTCAATGCGCCGAGAGGATTGTGCAGTTGACAAGTGAACATGGTACACGCATTGAAGTTGAAGCAGCCCAACCTGCAAGAGGGGAAGCGATGCTGAATCACGTGGAAGAAGTGACATTGGAAAGCATTCCGATCGTTCGCGAGTACCCGAACGTGTTTCCAGAGAGTTGCCAGGTATGCCACCTGATCGTGACATAGAATTCGCCATTGAGTTGATACCCGAAACTGCACCTATAGCTAAGAGGCCGTATAGGATGCCTCCTAAGGAATTAGCAGAGCTCAAGAAGCAAATTCAAGAGCAGCTAGAGAAGGGTTTTATACGCCGAAGCTCATCCCCGTGGGGAGCCCCAGTGCTCTTCGTAGATAAGAAGGATGGAACCCAGAGGATGTGTGTGGACTATAGGTCTCTCAACGAAGTGACAATTAAGAACAAGTACTCACTGCCCCGTATAGAGGATTTGTTCGACCAAATGAAGGGCGCCTGTATCTTATCCAAGATCGACTTGTGGTCAGGATACTTCCAAATGAAGATTAGACCATCAGATATACCCAAGACAGCATTTCGGACACAATATGGATCTTATGAGTACACCGTCATGTCATTTGGATTGACGAACGCGCCTGCGTACTTTATGTATCTCATGAATAAGGTCTTCATGGAATATCTGGATAAGTTCGTTGTAGTGTTCATCGATGATATTATGATCTACTCGAAGGATGAGAAGGAACATGAGGAACACTTGAGGCTTACGCTGCAGAAATTGAGGGAGCATCAATTGTATGCCAAGTTTAGTAAATGTCAATTTTGGTTACGAGAAGTTTCTTTCTTAGGCCATATTATTTCCGGAGGAGGAGTATCAGTTGACCCAGGGAAAGTGAGAGAAGTGCTTAAGTGGGAACCGCCACAGAATGTCAAGGAAATTCGGAGTTTCCTTGGAATGGCTGGATATTACCGCCGATTCATAAAGGATTTTTCCAAGATAGCCAAGCCTATGACCGAATTACTCATGAAAGGGAAGGCATTCCGATGGACTCAAGCTTGTCAGGATAGCTTTGAGGAGTTAAAGAAAAGGTTGACAACCGCCCCAGTGTTAGTATTACTAGACGTGAGCAAGAGTTTTGATATATATTGTGATGAATCAAGACAAGGATTAGGATGTGTGCTCATGCAAGAAGGCCAAGTGGTAGCTTATGCATCGAGGCAACTAAAGAAACATGAGTTGAATTATCCTACACACGACCTTGAACTCGCAGCCGTAGTACACGCCTTGAAGATATGGAGACACTATGTTTTTGGTCACCGATGTGAGATTTATACGGATCACAAGAGTCTCAAGTACATATTTATGCAAACGGATCTGAATCTGAGGCAACGCCGATGGTTGGAGCTCATCAAGGATTATGACGTGGGAATCAACTATCACCCTGGAAAGGCCAATGTAGTAGCCGATGCTTTGAGCCGAAAAGGAGTAAGTCATCAACTCACAGTTCGAGAGCTGCCATCCGAGTTATGCAAGGAGTTTGAACGGTTGAACCTTGGATTCATAAATGAGATGGGAACGATGGAAGTCAACCCAACATTAGAGCAGGAAATATGGGAAGGACAGACAAAGGACAAGGAAATACAGGAAATCAAGGAAAGGACCCAAGAAGGAAAAGAATTCAGGTTTGATGAGGACGAACAGGGTACCTTATGGCTTGGAAAGAGGATTGTGGTACCTAATGTTAGGCACATTCGGGAAACAATATTGAAGGAGGCACATGACTCGCCTTACTAAATTCATCCTGGCTGTACGAAGATGTACAAGGACTTAAAGACATGCTATTGGTGGGCCAGCATGAAAAAGGACATAGCCGAATATGTTGCACTTTATGATGTGTGCCAACGAGTGAAAGCTGAACATCAAAGGCCAGCCGGATTGCTACAACCATTGAAGATCCCGGAATGGAAGTGGGAAGAGATTGGTATGGATTTTATAGTTGGATTACCGCGAACTCAGTCTGGCTATGATTCAATATGGGTTAATGTGGATCGATTGACAAAATCAGCTCACTTCATCCCTGTCAAGACCACATATACCACCGCGAAGCTAGCAGAATTGTATATGGAGCACATTGTGTGTCGACACGGAGTACCGAAGAAGATAGTCTCGGATAGAGGTTCTCAGTTTACCTCCAGATTTTGGCAGAAATTGCATGAAGCAATGGGAACAAGGTTGAACTTCAGTTCGGCGTATCACCCTCAAACAGATGGACAAACCGAGAGGACCAACCAAATTTTGGAAGACATGTTAAGAGCTTGTGCATTAAAGCATGGGAAAGGTTGGGATAAAAGTTTGCCGTACGCTGAATTCTCGTACAACAATAGTTACCAAGCAAGTTTGAAAATGTCACCCTACCAAGCATTGTACGGAAGGAAGTGTAGGACTCCCTTGTTTTGGAATGAAACCAGAGAGAATCAAGTGTTTGGTCCCGACGTGTTACAAGACGCTGAAAGGCAAGTCCAAATAATACGCGAAAACTTAAAGGCTGCCCAGTCTCGACAGAAAGGTTATGCTGATAATAGGCGAAGGAGTTTGACTTTTGAAGTTGGAGATTTTGTATACCTCAAAGTGTCACCTATCAGAGGTCAGCGACGGTTTAACGTCAAAGGAAAACTAGCACCACGTTACATCGGACCATTCAAGATTCTGGACAAGCGAGGAGAGGTAGCTTATCGACTTGAGCTGCCGACGTATCTCTCCGATGTACACGACGTATTTCACGTCTCTCAACTCAAGAAGTGTCTCAGGGTACCGGAAGAACAAGTGCCGATGGACGAGTTAGAACTTCAAGAGGATTTGTCCTATGTCGAGCAACCTATCAAAATTTTGGACATGAAGGAAAGGGTCACGAGAAATAAGAGGATCCGTTGGTGCAAAGTGCAATGGAAACACCATACGGAAGCCGAAGCTACATGGGAACGTGAGGAAGACCTGAAGGCAGAATTCCCTCACCTTTTCTCCACGCTATCGAATCTCGAGGGCGAGATTCACATTAAGGGGGGTAGGTTTGTAACACCCTAAATTTTCGCATCTTGCATTGCATACATAATCATGCATTAACCATTAGTAGGATAAAAGAAAAATAATAAAACATGCATCTACAAATATGTGTAGCAAAAAGAAGAAAAAAAATAATAGTTATAGCCTAAAACTTGCAATAAGGAATAAGTATAAAAATAATAATAAAAAAATATATATAAGTATATATATAAATAATATATATAACAATATATGAAAATAAATAAAATATTAATATTAATAATATACATTATAATAATAATGAATAATAAATACATAACATGAATAATATATATATATATATATAATATATATATAATAATTATATAATAAAAAAAGTATAAAAAAGGGTAAAATAAATAAATATAAATTGTAAAATAATAATAATACTAAATAAAAAGAAGAAGAAGAAAAAAAAAAGAAAAAAAAAGGCCAACCCGGCGGCCAGGCCAAGCAACCCAGCCGACCGAGCGACCTCACGCCAGCCCCGCTGGCCACGCGCCCCGACGCCGACGCGCGCACGCGCGCGCGATTCCGCGCGCGACCCGCCTCGGCCGCCCGGAGTCCCGCGCTGGGCCTGCCGTCGTACGCGCCCGGCTCGGCCTCCCCGCTGGCCCCGACGCCCCCCCCCCCCGATCCCGTAACGCGCCCCGCCTCCAATGCCGCGAATCCCGTGACCGCCCCCGTACCGAGTCGGTACCGTTCCGCCGCCCCTATAAAAAGGAACCGAAGCCCCAGGACCCCGACGGCAGAAGCGCTCCAGGAAGAACCTAGCCGTCGGGAAAATACCAGGGAGTCCTGAGAGCTGCGCCCAGGGAAGAAAAAGGAGGAAAAGAAGGGGAAGAAGAGGAAGAAAAAGAGTAGGGCCCCACCGTTCGCCGGAGATCGACGTCGACATCGCGCCGCCGTCGTCGTGCCGCCGGAGGACGCATCTTCTTCGTCTACGCATTGTCCCCATCCCGCGATCATCGAAGCCATCGCATCTACGGTAGGCCATGTTCCCGATGCGAGTTTTTGCGATCATATTGAATCTAATAGGCGTAAATTGAATTTAGGTGCACCATGATTTTATTTTCAGCAGCATTAATCCACCCTAAAACCCCCGTAAACTCATATGAACACGTATGAACTACTCGCATCTAATTAATAAACAACCGTAGTTAATTAATTATTGAATTGTGCATGCATACATGTCATTGCATGTTGATTAATTTGTGTGCATTATGTTGATTTTATATGTTCTCTTGTATGTATGATCACGCGTAGAGGAACGTGCTCCAGAGGCCGCATACGAGGATTTCCAAAATCAAGACTTTGAAGCGCTTGAGCAACCTCATCCGCCGGAGCAAGGCAAGTGTCCTTCAAGCATATTGATTCCTGTTTTATTAAATGTTTTGTTTGCGAACTTGCATGCTTGTGTCAAATTGATGGGAATCCTATGGTAGGAAGTTTACTAGTTTTGTTTGACCACCCTTGTCACCTGGAATTTATGGTAGAGAGTCGGGAAGGGTTTTTACCTTTTTGCTTCGCTTAATTAATTGGGATGGCAAACAACACTACACATTTAATTATGCACCAATGATATTCTGATTAATGTGAACTGGTCAATATGATGGGTGATCTAAGCAAGCATGGTTTTGTGGATGGGTTGGATGTTATGGTTGTTTGCTTGCCTTAGATCTAAGGACCGGTTCATGCGAGAATATGCCAGGTCAACAGTGCCACCACAAGGCCAAGTATGGGTGCGGCGTAGCTGAATAATTAGGAGCGCTGCTAGTATTGTATGGACCATTGGATGGCGCAGGGAATGGGAGTCGAGGAGGACTGCCCTGGGATCCGCATGGCACACGAGGGGGCCCGTGGGTCGGAGAATAGAGATTTAAGCCTGCCGGTGAAACCTTAGTGGGCCCGTACATACTAGTAGTCCCTTTTGAAAGGCTATTTTGTGATCTCTTGGCCACACACCTACGGAAGTGTGAGATGGCATAATGGAGGTTTCTTAGTCATCGAATGGTGATGAAATCACAAACATGTGGGTAAAGTGGTACAACCTCTGCAGAGTGTTTAAAACTATCATGATAGTCGTGCTCCCGGTTATGAGCGCCTGGATGACCTACATGATTAGAGTTGGAATTGGGATTTGGGATGGTTATGGATGGTTATGGTCTGGTAATGGTTATGGTCTGGTAATGGTTATGGTTGGTTTATGGTTATGGGTTGGTAATGGTTATGGTTTTTTGGATTATGGTCATGGATATGAATTTGAGTTATGGTAATTGGACATGGATAATGGTGATGTTGGCAATAATTGGATATGGTTTATATTATGTTAATATGATGGTTATGATGGGATTGTTTCACATAGACATAGTATAATGCTTTTCAAATGTTTTACTGTACTTTTCAGCACTTAGCCATTATTACATTCGTCATTTGAATTAGCCACATGTCATACTTTCCACACTTGCTGAGTACGACATGTACTCACCCTTGCAATCCCCCCAACAGCTACTGGAGACAATTGGGAGTACCCTGAGGATCACGTGGAGTACAAGGTTGCGTACCGCCGTCAATTGCCTGTGGATTGGAGTCGTATTGCTTAGTTTATTTTCCGCTGCAATTATTTAGAGTTTTATCATTCGTGAACTATTGGATTATTGTAATAAAGTACTTATTTATTAGTTAAGACGTGGTTAAATTCTGTATATCATTTGTGATGCAACCGTATATGTGTGATGAACTTCCTGGGCACACATATGCGTTACGCTTGGTTCATATTCAAAACTGGGTGTCACACAGTTGGAGACATCGCCACCGGTGAAACCTCAGTGGTGTCTAAATAGGCTAGTAATCCTTTTGTAAAGGCTATTTTGTGATCTCTAGGCCACACACCGACGGATGTGTGAGACGACATAATAGAGGTTCTAGTTAGTACAAGGTGATGAAATAAAAAACACGTGGGTAAAGTGGTACAACCTCTGCAGAGTGTCTAAAAACTATCATGATAGCCATGCTCCCGGTTATGAGCAACCTAGACCCTCACATGATTAGAGGAAACTTGGTATTGGGATGGTTTGGTAATGGATGTGATTAATAATATGGTTATGGCTAGCTATGGAATGGTATTGTGGTTTATGGCAATGGATATGGTTAATGGTAATGAGAAATATGGAATAATGGTGATGGATATGGGATATGGACTTATACTATGATAATCATTGTGGGATATGATGGGTTTACTTCACATACATATAATATATTGCTTTCCAAATGTTTTAATGTACTTTTCAACACTTAGCCATTATTACATTCGTTATTTGAATCAGCTACATGTCATACTTTCCACACTTGCTGAGTACGACATGTACTCACCCTTGCAATTCCCACACCAACAATTGCAGGTCAGGATTTGGAGTTTATCGATGTTGATGCAGAGTACTAGGTCGTGTCTGCCGCCAGCTTTGCCTTTGCTGTTGATTGGAGCTGCGCTATACCCTATTTTCTTATGCTGCTTAGTTGCTTAGTTTGCCTATTTAGTTTATTTCTACTACATTAGTTGAAACTTGTCATTATTATTCATTAGAGCTTGTATCCGAGGATATTCTGAATTGTGTAATAAAAGTGCTTAATTAATCTTGTTCTGTGGTAATTTTCTGTATATCCTTTTGTGAATGCACTCGTGTATGTGTGTTGAACGTTTTGGGCACACATATGCGTTCCCTTGGTTCATTTTCGGAACCGGGTGTCACAAATCAACTTATGCACACTGTGATGCAAACCTTGGGACAACTGCGGGCCAATAACTAGAATCAGCCCCACATGCCTCCTCTGCCCCCACCCCCACCACCTCATAACAGACTGGGAGAATTTATGAGGACTAGGCCACCTATCTTTGCTCAAACCAAGGTTCCTATGGAAGCTGATGATTGGCTGAAATCTGTGGAAAAGAAGTTGGCTATTTTCCAGTGCAGTGATAGGGAGAAGGTCCTTTTTGCCTTCCATCAACTAGTTGGAGCAGCTGCAGATTGGTGGGACTCGCTATGCAATGCCTATGAAAATCAATAGAGGGTCACTTGGGCTGAATTCAAGGAGAAATTCCGTTTTCACTTTGTTCATGAAGGCATTATGATCTTGAAGAGGCAGGAATTCGAGAATTTAAGGAAAGGTAGGTCGAGTGTCAGTGAGTACCTAAATAAATTCACTCCAATCTCAAGGTATGCTCCAGAGGATGTCAACCTTGGGACAGACACAAGCAATACTTGTTCATGAGGGGCCTAAAGAATGAGATTCAATTCCAATTGCTCGATTGTGACTATGCAAATTTTTAGAAGCTTGTGGACAAAGCTATTTTGGATGAGAACAAGGTTCGTGAGATGGAGCAAGATAACAAGAGGAAGGCACCATATCAAGGAAAGCCACAAGGAAGCAATGTTTGCCCCCGCTTTGCACGACCAAATGCACCATACTACAACCCCTCTGCTCTTGCATATCGTGCTGCTATTCCACCGTGCCCAACTCAGCCCATGTAGCAACGCCCTTCGTTTCAAGCTCCCTGCCCACCCATGCCTCATGCGCCCCATGCTAATTTTCCTGCCAATGCTCAACACCAAGCTCGTCCTAACAACTCTGGTACAGCAAGGTCATGCTATACTTGTGGTGAGGTGGGACAATTTGCATCTCAATGCCCTAAGTCAGGCCTTGGTCAAGGGAACAATGATCTGAGACAGAACCCAAGACCAAATGGAGGAGTGCCACAAGGCAACTATGGACCACAGAATTTTGTTCGTGGCAAGGTGAACCATGTCTCTACGGAGGAAGCCAAACAAGCGGATTACGTGGTGATTGGTATGTTTCTCGGAAACTCCAACCCGACGACTATGTTATTTGATCCTAGAGCATAGCATTCATTCATTGCATCAAACTATGTTGCCAAGTATAGTTTACCCATATTTCATATGAAGTATACCTTGTTGGTTAAGTCTCCTGGAGGGGAGATGAGGGCGAATATAGTATGTACAAAAGTAAGCTTTAGAATAAAGGGATAGACTTCTTTGCCAACCTTATTGTTTTGGATTCACAAGGACTGGACATAATACTCGGTATGGTCTTGTTAAGGAAGCACAATGGGATAACTCAATGTGCCACAAAGAAAGTAAAGTTGACAAATGAAGAAGGGGTCAAAATAGAATTTGAAGCATCTCAACAAACACTAAAGCAGGTGGAGCTAAATCAAATGGACGGTGTAGCAATTGAGGAATTCCTATGCTATGCGAGTGATGTGTTTCCGGATGAGTTGCCAGGTATGCCACCTGATCGTGACATCGAGTTTGTTATTGATTTAATACCTGGAACTGCACCTATAGCTAAGAGGCCACATATAATGCCTCCAAGTAGTTAGTGGAGCTCAAGAAACAAATTCAAGAGCAGTTAGAGAAGGGTTTTATTTGCCCAAGCTCTTCACCTTGGGGAGCACCAGTGCTTTTCTTGGATAAGAAGGATGGATCCCAAAGGATGTGTGTGGATTACTGAGCTCTCAATCGGGTGACGATTAGGAACAAGTACATGTTGCTCGGTATAGAGGACTTGTTTGATTAAATAAAGGGTGCATGTGTTTTCTCCATGATTGATTTAAGGTTGGGATACTTCCAAATGAAGATTAGTCTGTCGGATATACCATAACAGCTTTTCGGACAAGGTATGGATCCTATGAGTATACCGTTATGTCCTTTGTATTGACAAATACACCGGCATACTTTATGTACCTCATGAATAAGATTTTCATGGAGTACTTGGATAAGTTCAGCGTTGTGTTCATTGAAGACATTATGATCTACTCGAGAAGCGAAGAAGAGCACGAGGAGCATTTGAGGCTCGCATTGCAGAAAATGAGGGAACATCAATTGTATGCCAAATTCAGCAAGTGCCAATTTTGGTTAAAGAAAGTATCATTTTTGGGCCATATTATCTCCAGAGGAGGAGTATCGGTTGACACATGAAAAGTGAGTGATGTGCTAAAAGGGGAACCGCCAAAAAAGTGAAAGAAATTAGGAGCTTTCTTGGAATGGTTGGATATTATCGTCGGTTTATCAAAGATTTCTCCAAAATGGCCAAGCCCATGACATAATTGCTAATGAAGGGGAAAGCTTTCCAATGGACTCAAGCGTGTCAAAGCAGCCCTCCTTTCCCTGAAAGAGTCGAGGTCTCTCAACTCTGGACTTCTCTTTTGCCTCTCTCCCAGATTCAGAAAAAGGCACTTTGAGGAGTTAAAGAAGAGGTTAACCACCGCACCGGTCTTGGTATTGCTAGATGTGAGCAAAAGTTCTAATAATTATTGCGATGCCTGAAGGTAGGGACTGGGGCGTGTGCTTATGCAAGAAGGTCAAGTGGTGGCCTATGCATCAAGGCAATTGAAGAAACATGAGTAGAATTATCCTACGCATGATCTTTAACTTGCGGCCGTAGCGCATGCCTTGAAAATTTGGAGACATTAAATTCTTGGTCATAGGTGTGAAATATATACGGATCACAAACGCCTCAAGTACATATTCACACAAACAGACTTGAATTTGAGGTAACGAAGATGGTTGGATCTCATCAAGGATTATGATATTGGAATCAATTATCACCTGGGGAAGGCTAATTTAGTGGCCGATGCTTTGAGCCAAAATGGAGTAAGCCACCAACTCACGGTTCGAGAGTTGCCATCCGAGCTATGCAAGGAGTTTGAACGGTTGAATCTTAGATTGTGAATGAGATGGGAGCAATGGAGTTAAATCTGACATCGGGACAAGAAATTCGAGAAGGACAAGCAATGGATGAGGAAATCAATGAAATTAAGGACCCGAAAAGGGAGAGAATTCAAAAATGATGAGGATGACCATGGCACTCCATGGCTTGGAAAGAGGACTGTTGTTCCTAATGTGAAGCATCTACGAGAGACGATATTGAAGGAGGCACAAGACTCACCTTACTCAATTCATCCCTGTTGTACGAAGATGTACAAGGACTTAAAGACTTGTTATTGGTGGGATGGCATGAGAAAGGAAATAGCTGAGTATGTTGCACTATGTGATGTGTGTCAATGAGTCAAAGCTGAACATCAAAGGCCAGCTGGATTATTGCAACCATTGAAGGCTCCAGAATGGAAGTGAGAAGAAATCGGTATGGACTTCATAGTTGGATTACCGCGGACTCATTCCGGCTATGACTCGATATGGGTTAGTGTCGATCGGTTGACAAAATCAGCTCATTTCATCCCCGTCAGGAGAACCTATAACACCACGAAGCTAACAGAATTGTATATGGAAAATATCGTATGTTGATATGGAGTTCTAAAGAAAATAGTGTCTGGCCGAGTTTCTCAATTCACCTCTAGGCTCTAGGATAAAATGCATGAATCTATGGGTACTAAGTTCAATTTTAGCTCAGCATATCATCCACAAACCACTGGAAAAACCAAGAGGACAAATCAAATTTTGGAAGATATGTTGAGAAATTATGCTTTGAAGCATGGACGCAGCTGGGACAAAAGCTTGCCATATGCTGAATTTTCCTACAATAACAGTTACAAAGCAAGTTTGAAGATGTCGTCATATGAAGCACTATATGGAAGGAAGTGTAGGACACCCTTGTTTTGGAATGAGACAGTAGAGAACCAAGTATTTGGGCCTGACGTGTTGCAAGAAGCTGAAAAGCCAGTTCAAACAATCCGTGAGAATTTGAGGACTGCTAAATCAAGGCAAAAAGGCTATGCGGATAATAGGCGAAGAAACTTAGCTTTTGAAGTGGGAGACTTCGTATATCTCAAAGTATTACCTATGCGAGGTCATAAGCGGTTTAATGTCAAAGGATGGCACCTCGGTATATTGGGCCATTCAAGATTTTTGACAAACGTGGAGAAGTGTCATATAAGTTGGAGATGCCAGCACATCTTTCCGATGTACATGATATTTTCCATGTTTCTCAACTCAAGAAGTTCTTAAGGGTACCAGAAGAACAAGTGCCAATGGAAGAATTGGAATTAGAGGGGGATTTGACTTATGTCGAGCAACCGATCAAAATCTTGGAAACAAGGGAGAGAATCACAAGTAACAAGCTGATTCGATGGTGCAAAGTACAATGGAAGCATCATGTAGAGTCGGAAGAAACTTGGGAGCTAGAAGATGACCTCAAGAGAGAATTTCCCTATCTCTTCACTTCTACATCGAATCTCGAGGGCGAGATTCATTTTAAGGGGGTAGGTTTGTAACTCCTTCATTTTCGTCCATCATGCATTGCATACATTCTTATACCTGTTTAACATTAAGCGACACAAAAAGGAACAAGATTAAAATGAATTAGAAGCAAAACGACAATTAAAACCTGTATCAGTGCAGATTTGTACGGATTGGACCCCGGACTAGTCCGTTTTACTCGTTGTTGTCCTCCGGACTTTTCCGCTTTTGCCCCAGCTTAGTCCAAAAGTGTTTTTGATGTTGTACGGACTTGTCTGTTCCACGGTACGGACTAGTCTGATCTTTGCTACTGGAACTTTTCGTAGATGCCCGATAATTCCTCAATTTGGTCCGGTTTTTGAAAATTTGAGAAGACCTACGGACTTGTCCGGCCCCAGGCCGGACCTGTCCATTTTGCTTTCTGGAACCATTCAGACTTGTCCAGATTTCCACCGGACTCGGATGTTGTGACACCCGGTTCCGAAAATGAACCAAGTTCAGTATATGTGTGCCCAGGATGTTCATCACACATACGCAAGTGCATCACGAATGATATACAGACAATTAACATGGCTCAAATTAATAAATAAGTAATTTTATTACACAATTCATACTATCCTCGAATTCAAGCTCTAGTGAATATTAATGACAAGTTTGAACTAAATGTAGCACAAATAAACTAATTAAGCAAACTAAACAGCTAGGCAACATAAGCAATAGGGTATAGCGCAGCTCCAGCACTCCACAGGCAAAGTTGATGGTAGACACGGCCTAGAACTCTGTATTATCATCGTTATACTCCCAATCCTGACCTGCAACTATTGGTGGGGGATTGCAAGGATGAGTACATGTCGTACTCAGCAAGTGTGGAATGTATGACATGTAGCTGATTCAAATGGCGACTATAATAAAGCCTAAGTGTTGAAAAGTACATTAAAACATTTGAAAAGCGATACATTATATGTATGTGAAATAAACCCATCATAAACCATAAGTAATATCATAATACCAGTCCATATTTTATTACCATCATCCATATTCCAGATTATTACCATCAATCATGTCCAATACAAGAAATAATCCATAACCATAACCATATATTCAACCATAACCATTTTGCCAGACCATAACCAAGTTCCCTCTAATAATGGAAGTTGTCCAGGTGCTCATAACCGGGAGCAAGTCTATCATGATAGTTTTATTAGACACACTCTGCAGAGGTTGTACCACTTTACCCACGTGTTTGTGATTTCATCACCTTTCGATGACTATAACCTTTATTATGCTGTCTCATACTTCCATTGTTGTGTGGCCAAGAGATCACAAAATGTCCTTTACAAAGGGATTACTAGCCTATTTAGACCCCACTGAGGTTTCACCAGTGGCGATGTCTCCTACAGAGCACATCTTGAACCAAGGGCCCCCTCTTGAGCCATTCGGACCCCAGGGTAGACCCACCAATCATCCACAAACCCAATCCGACTACCGCTTCCCCGAGCATCCCTAGTGGTCCAAATAGCACTGACAAAGCCATAATTAATCATCTACACCGCACCCATACTTGGCCTCGTGGTGGCACTTTAGTCGTGGCTTATTCTGGCATGAACCGGTCCTTAGATCTAAAGCAAGCAAACCACCATATCATCGAACCCATCCACATACTAGGCTTGCTTAGATCAGCCATTATTACATCATGTTAACCAGTTCATGTTAATCATATTTCATAAATGCATAATCAAGTTAAGTGGTGTAGTTGTCTTGCCATCCCAATTAATTAAGCAAAATAAAAAGGTAAAAGCCCTTTCCGACTTTCTACCATGTATTCCAGGTGACCAGGATGGTTAAACAATTCTAGTAAACTTACTATCATAGGATTTCCCATCAAATTGACACAAGCATGCAATTTTGAAATCAAAACATTTATTTTAAAATAGGATCAATATGCTTCAAGGACACTTGCCTTGCTCTTGGGCTTGGTTCGGGTCAAAGCCTTCAAACTCTTGGTGCTGGAGATCCTCCGCGGCACTATCTAGCGCAATCCACATAACAAACATACAATACAAGAATACAATCAAAGAGTGCACATATATTACTCAAGATGACATGACATGCATGATTAATACAAATGCAAGGTGGAACTTGTTAATGAGTTGCTTTAACCGATCACTAACTAGTTCTAATAGATTTGAACAAGTTTATAAAGGTTTGGATTTGATTCGATATAGTTTAGAATTAATTCAACAGAAATTAACCAGGAAAATCAGACAAGTCCGCAGAAGACCGGACTAGTCTGCACTTCGCGAGAACAACAGATTAGGGTTTTCTAGATCGACGTGAATTTGGATATTTGGGGTTGAATTCACGTAAGGAAAAGAAAGTAGAACATATACTAGGTGTCTAGAACTCCAAGTAATCGAGGATCTTGAAGGCAACACTTGGTCTTGACGATCTAGGGTTGATGAATAGCTTGATGGTGGATTGTTGACGAAAAACGCGAAGTTGATGGAGATCTTGATCCTCTTTCGTTTCCTCCTCTTCTTCTTCTTTTTCTATATCTCTTTCTTCCTCCTTGGTGGCGGCTAATCACGAGCTAGGGTTTGGGTGTGGTGGAAAAGTGGCAAATAGATGTCAAGCCAAGTGGTGGGGTTGTTTATATAGAGGTGGAGGCTAAGGTTAGATGGATTTCGAGTTTTAAGATGAGTAGGGGTCGGTTTGGAGTCCCACATGGGTTCTAAAAGATTTAGGCACGACATCCCAAGGCCCACATAATGTAAAACCTAAGAAACAAGTCGTGAAATAAAAGATCAACTCGAAGTCGCGATTTATCGGACAAGTACGAAAAAGACCGGACTAGTCCGAAGTTGTGCAGAGAGAAATCGGACAAGTCCGGACTTACACCGGACAAGTCCGAACTTATCCAGAGGGGAAAACGGACATCTCTGGCCAAAAATCAGACTAGCACGACTTTAGTCAGAGAAGAAACTGGACAAGTCCGCTAAAACACCGGACTAGTCCGGACAAGTCCAGGGACTTAGCAAATTTTCAAGGATTCTTGGAACACCGGACTAGTCCGCATAGGACCGGACAAGTCCAAAAGTGTCCAGAGGCAAAAACATACTAGTCCACATAAAAACGGACGAGTCCAATCGAGGTTATAGAGAAATCGGACTAGTCTGCACAAAAATCGGACTAGTCTGCAGTTCCTAGAATTCTGAAGTGCGGTTTTATTTCTAATTCATTTTAAACTTGTTTCTTTTTATGTTTCTCAATATTAAACATGTATTGGAATGTATGCAATGCATGTTGGATGAAAACGAGGTTGTTACAGCCGTCCAACTACCTATCTCGTATCGCACTTGTTCGGCCCCTATGCCCGACTCCGATTCTATTTCTTTCTTCTTGACGATCTTTTGGGTATTTACCTTATTTGGGCCTAAGAACGTCGTGCCTAACCCCTATGGAGCCCACGTGGGGCCCCCGACAGGCCTCCACCGCCTTAAACTCGAATTTCACCCCAAACCCTACCACCTCCACCCTATATAAACACCCCAACACCCACCCTTTCATCTCTTTGCCACAATTGAAGAGAACCCCTAACCCTAGTTCGTGAGAGCCGCCATCAAGAAGAGAGGAGATCGAGCCAGGGGAAAAGGAGGAATATAGGAGGATCAAGCAAGTTCGATCTTTGTCAATTCATCGACGTCATCATCAATTCTCCATCAATTCTTCATCTTTTGTGAATCTGGATGTCAAGTTCTCGAATTCCATTGAATCCTCGACCTTCGAACCCTAGGATTCACGGTAAATATCTTAGATCTGTCTTTTCTATGAAAAATATGGTTCCACATTAATTTTGACTATGCTCTAATTGAAAATTCGCGAAAACTGTAGCCATAGCGGACTTGTTTGGTCCAGTGCGGACTAGTATGATCAACTCTCTGGTCCAGAGCGAAAATGTCAGGCCTCACTGCGGACTATTCCAATCTTCCTGTTCTGAAAATTCTTGGAACTTCCTTAATAATCTTTGAAATGACTTAAAACTTGTTTTAACATGTAAAACTGAATTACAACTAGTTATTAAGCAATGATAACAACTTGATAACATGCATTACCCCATAATTGCATTATTCATGCATGTCATGGCATATTGAGAAATATATGAGCATTTATTGATTGTAATGTTTGTTTTGTATATTTGTTGCGCAGAATAGAAGGTGTTGTCCTAGAGGGTGCTGTCGAGGACCTCCTGCAGCAGAACTTTGAAGTTTTCGATCCTAACCAATCTCAAGAGCAAGGCAAGTGTCCCTGAACATTTTGATCCTATTTTTAAATGTTTCATTCACAAAATTGCATGCTTGTGTCAAATTGATGGGAAACCCATGAATTGGTGTTTACTAGACTTGTTTAACCATCTTGTCGCCTGGAATACATTGTAGCGAGTGGAGAATGGTATTTTTACTTTTTGCTTTGCTCTAAATAATTGGGATGGGAGAACAACCAAATGGCTCAATTATGACTTAATGAACTTATGTATGAAGAAAATTGATGAATATGGTTATTTGGTAACATGGGACTTGGGAGATCTAAGCAAGCATGGTTTGTGGATTGGGTTGGATGATATGGTGGTTTTGCTTGCTTTAGATCTAAGGACCGGTTCATGCAAGAAAAAGCTAGGACAACAGTGCCACTACAAGGCCAAATATGGGTGCGGCTTAGCCAATTAATTAGAAGTACTGCCAGCATTGTTTGGATCATTTGAATTAGTGAGGAATGGGAGTCGGTTGGGTTTGCAATAGTGGCAGGACTGCCCTGGGATCTGAACGGCGCAGGAGGGGGCCCTTTGTTGGATGTGCTCAGTTGGAAGGCTATTTTGTGATCTCTTGGTCGTACACCTAAGGAAGTGTAATTGGCATAAGGGAGGTTTCTTTAGTCGTCGACGGGTGATGAAATCACGAACTTGGGGGTAAAGTGGTACAACCTCTGCATAGTGTTAAAAACTATCGTGATGGTCGTGCTCCTGGTTAAGAGAACCTGGATAGCCTATATGATTAGAGGAAACGTGTAAATTGGGATGGTTTGGTTATGGTTATTTGGATGGTGATAAATGAATATGGTTAATGTGGATGGTAGGGATATGGTATTGGGATGGTTAATGAATGATGGATATGAAATATTATGTTTATTTGTGATATGATGGGATTATTTCACATAGACCTTGTAGGATGCTTTTTACATGTTTTAATGTACTTTTCAGCAAATAGCCATTATTTATTATCATTTCTTTGTTTAAGCTACATGTCATTATTTTCCCACACTTGTTGAGTACGACATGTTCTCACCCTTGCAATTCCCACACTGTCGGTACCCTAGAAACCGTACACCCCTTGCGGTTATAAAGATCTCAAAGGAAAATCATCTACTTGGTTTGAAGACCCTCAAAGTCCCACATGTCAGACATAACCGGACCCGCTTCTCCAACATGGTTAATCCCTGGGTCACCACGTGTACTACCAAACCGGAGCTACCGCCCACAAAGGGGAAGCTCCGGGCCATGTACCGAAATGGCACCTCCGGACTTAACCCCAGAGCGGGAGAAGCTCTAGACCTGACACATGTCGGGTAGCCCCGGAGCTACCTGTCTCCCACAGTATGCTCCGGAGCTGCCACGTGTCCAACCGTCGGATCTTCAGCCCCTAACCTCCGGAAGACCTTGCAACGGCTCCGGATCTTCAAAGGGGAATCAAGGACTTCAAGACCCGATTAAGTGTCATTAATGCCATATTAATGACACTTAAACGGACGATCTTAACACTAGTAACGGTGCTGTCAAAGCCTGTTACAGGGTCATTAAGAGTAATTAAATGTGTTAAATAAGTGTCAATACTAGTAACCGCCGGGGCCACATGTCGGGCCAGGCTAACTTGTAATGGTCTGCCCTTGTACTATAAAAGGACAGGCCGACGACACGTTCTGGGGGCTACACACACACATACGCCAGAGACATACATGCCATTGACGCTGAACACAAGCTCAAACAGCTAATACAACACCATCACATCCGTGGAGTAGGCTATTACGCTCAGGCGGCCCGAACCACGTAAACTCTTGTGTCTCCTGTGTCAATTCCTACTCACCTTCTTGAATCTCCGCACGCCCATACCGAACATCAAACTCCCCTATCACTTTAGCAGTGTAGGGAGATCTGCTGGTTCCAAATCACCGACAGTTGGCGCGCCAGGTAGGGGCGCCTGAGATTTTGAGAATGGTGAACTCTGCTGCTGGATCATCCAACGGCCAACCTGCTGCTCAGGCTGTTGGGGGCAATCCCTCCAATAGGCAGCCACCAGCAGGAGCCTCAGCACCAGCAGGAGTCACACTCACACCACCACCGTCTCCTCCATCAAATCGTGCTGGGCAACGTGATGGTGCGCCGTCATCAATTACCGCGTCGGCAAATCATGACAACCTAGAACACGCGCTCCATGCAGCGCGTGCTCTTCTCCAACGCCCACCACCTCCGGATGCATCCCGGGATGCACTGGAGCAGTGGAGGGCCGATGTGGAGCATTTGGTTGCAGCAGCAGCCGAACGCCTCAGCAACCAGGGTCCTCCTCCTTCAGGAAGAGCCCCTTCGCAGCGGCGGACTTTGTCTGGAAGACTTGGTCCGCATGTTTCCAATAGCAGGAGACGTGCTGCGTCACAACAAGTGACGTCATTGCCCTCCGGGGCACGACGCACTCACACGGTATCCAGGCTTTCGACTCACGACCTCCGGGCGGAGCTTGATCGCCGATACCGCCAGCAGAACGGCCGAGTCCATATTGAGCGTGCCCGTGAAAGACGGGAAGCTCAGGACCTTTCTGCTCCTGAAGCAGTGGGAGGAGGTTGTTCATCCCTAGCCATGCACCTGCGCATGGTTAGGTGGCCACAGAAGTTTCGGCCTCACCTGCCGGAAAAATTCGACGGGACTGTCAATCCCGCCGAATTTCTTCAGATCTCCTCCATTGCAATCTTAGCAGCCGGAGGAAACGAGGCCGTGATGGCCAATTACTTTCCAGTGGCCTTAACTGGGACTGCCTGGTCCTGGTTTATGAGCCTTCCACCCAACTCTATCAACAGTTGGGAGGAGCTGTGCCGTCAGTTCACTGCCAACTTCGGGAGTTCATACAACCGACCAGGCACTGAACTAGACCTTTTTGCGGTTGTGCAAAAAGGGGGAGAATTCTTGTGATCATTCATCCAGAGGTTCTCTCAGGTACGAAACAATATCCCTTCTATCTCTTGCGCCTCTGTCATTGTGGCATTTAGACAGGGTGTACGGGACAAGAAGATGTTGGAGAAACTGGCGATCAAGGAGATCACCAGTGTCACGGAACTCTTTAGCTTGGCTGACAAATGTGCCAGAGCTGCGGAGGGCCGTGAGATGCACTCCAAACCAACCTCGGAGGGTCACAAGAAATCCTCCAAAGAAGAAGCCGCTACCTCCGGGGGTGGCAAGAAGAAAAAGAAGACCAACGGCAAGAAGAAGCCGTCGCCCGGCACATCCAACGTTGCAGCTGTTGCAGCTCCAGGTGGCAGGGGGCCACGCCCCGAGAAGCGACCTCGACCGTCTTCTGAAGACGGCGGCAAACCCAAAGTGTGGTGTCCCATTCACAAAACGGGCAGCCACAGTTTGGAAGACTGCCGGGAGGTCCAAAACCTTGCTGAGCGCTACAACAAGCGCCGGGAAGAATCTCCTTTCCGACAGAGGGAAGGAAAGCAAAAAGTTGACGAAGCTCTGGCTGAAGAGGAGTTAGGGTTACAGGATCCCAAAAAGGTCCTGAAGGCCGTCTACACCTCCGTCGATGATGATTCTGACGTCTCTGACAATGAGCGTCGGAAGACCATGAACACCATTTTTGGTGGACCATGGGATATCACCTCCCGTCGCGTCATCAAAACTATGCGTCGGGATATGGACGCTGTAGCTCCTACAGTCAGACCGGAACCTCACCGAAAGTGGATGGACACAGCCATCACTTTTGATGCTTCAGATTGTCCCCGGAGCATGGTTGGAGCAGGACAGTTACCCTTGATGGTATCTCCTACCATCAACAACATCCAGCTCCACCACGTCATGGTAGACGGAGGTTCGGGGCTTAACCTCATCAGCTTCGAAGCTTTCACCAAGCTTCAGCTCCGACCTTCGGATCTCCACCCCTCTCGACCTTTCTCCGGAGTAGGTCCGGGGGCCATCACCCCACTTGGAGCTATTACTCTCCCTGTTACCTTCGGGACACAGGAGAAGTACCGCACCGAGAAGTTGGTCTTCGACGTCACTCAGATCAACTTACCCTTCAATGCCATCTTGGGTAGACCTCCCCTGTATAAATTCATGGCAGCTGCTCATTATGGTTATCTGTTGTTGAAAATGCCAATGCCAGTAGGCGTTCTCCAGATCCGCGGAGATCGCACTGCCGGAGTAACTGCACTGGAAGAACTTCATGCGCTCACCACAGCGCAAGAGGAGGACTCTAGGCAGGAGCAAGCTCCAAAACCCCCGAGCATTCACCAACGAGGCTCGACTTCTGCACCTCGAGTGCAGCCAAGCGGCGACACCGACATTCCCGTCAAAGTCGTCCAAATTGGTTCCGATGCCGCTCAAACCACCCGTATATCGGGAGGATTGAACGAAAAATAGGAACTCACGCTCATCACTTTCCTCCGGGCTAACGTCGACGTGTTTGCTTGGCAACTGTCACAAATGCCTGGGATCCCCAGGGAAGTGATTGAGCACAATCTGAAGATCTACCCCGATGCCCGACCTGTGCATCAGAAGCCTCGGAAGCAATCCGTAGAGCGACATAACTTCATCCGAAAAGAAGTGAAGAAGTTACTCGAGGCCGGATTCATCCGAGAAGTCTTCCATCCAAAATGGCTGGCAAACCCAGTCATTGTGCCCAAGGCCGGCGGGAAGCTTCGGATGTGTATCGACTACACCACACTAAATAAGGCATGTCCAAAAGATCCATTCCCACTACCTAGAATAGATCAGATAGTGGATTCCACCTCCGGGTGTGAATTACTGTGTTTCCTAGATGCATATTCCGGATATCACCAAATCAGGATGTCTAGGGAAGATGAAGAGCATACTTCATTCATCACAATAGATGGATTGTATTGTTACAAAGCCATGCCCTTTGGTCTCAAGAATGCAGCTTCAACTTTTGTACGAGCTATGTACAAAACTATTGAAGAACTTATTAGAGACATAGTGGAAGTGTACGTCGATGACGTCGTGATCAAGGTCAGGAACAAGGATTCACTCCTTGACACCTTGCAAGCTGTCTTCGACAAGATGCGGGCCACCCGCACAAAGCTAAACCCAGACAAGTGTGTCTTCGGGGTTAGCTCCAGAAAACTTCTTGGTTTCCTGATAAGTCACCGGGGCATAGAAGCTAATCCGACGAAGATTAAGACCATTGAAGACATGCGGCCACCGACCCGCATCAAGGACGTCCAAAAATTAACTGGATGTCTAGCAGCCCTCAGCCGGTTCATCTCAAGACTGGCGGAATGGGCACTCCCCTTCTTCAAGTTATTGAGGAAGTTCGGACCATTCCAATGGTCCGAAGAAGCAGAAAAGGCATTCCAGGTGCTGAAACAATTCCTCACCACCCTACCAATTCTGGTAGCTCTGAACCCTGGTGAGCCTTTGTTGCTTTATATTTCAGCTACTGACGAAGTCGTCAGTATGGTTCTGGTTGCAGAGAAACCAGAACTACCCCATACTCAGGAATCCAGGTCCCTTCGGGAGGGTCTGGAGGTTCCTGAAAGCGAGTCTGGGTCCCAGCTCCCAGACCCGAATCCACAAGAAGTCGCTTCAGGAGACCTACACCCCTCTAGGAGGGTCCAGGTCATTTCTAAAGAAGCTCCGGGTTCCTCCAGTCAGAACCTGGAGGTCCCCAAAGAAAATCCGATCTCCTCCGAGAGGATCCGGGTCAGTGAAGAGGAAGCTCCGGACCCCTCCGGGAGGGTCCGGACCATTCAGTGCCCAGTGTACTTCATTAGTGAAGTACTACATGATGCCAAAACTCGATACCTAGAGGTGCATAAGCTGCTCTATGCAGTTCTTATTGCCTCCAGGAAGCTTCACCATTACTTCCAAGCTCACAAAGTCTCAGTGGTGACCTCTTACCCACTTCGAGCAATTTTGCATAATCCCAATTCAACTAGGAATATTGCAAAATGGGTGGCGGAATTGGCTGAATTTGATCTTGAATTTATTTCAAGGCAGGCACTCAAGAGTCAAGCATTGGCAGATTTTGTGGCAGAATGGACTCCCTCTCCATCAAACCCTGGGGGCCCAAGTGAGCAGAAGACGGAGCATCAAGCTCCAACCTTCACCAAGCCTCACTGGACTCTCTACTTCGACGGCTCCATGCAAAAGCAGGGGGCCGGAGCTGGAATCCTTCTCCTTGCACCGACTGGGGAGAAGGTGAAATACATGGTACACCTTGACTTCAAGGCAACCAACAACATGGCAGAGTATGAAGCACTCATCTACGGACTAAAGGTGGCACTGTCATATGGTGTCAAGCAATTGCTGGTCAAGTGAGATTCACAGCTCATCATTAAGCAAGTGAAGGGTGAATGCTCCTGCAATAATCTCCAACTAGCTGCTTACCTCCTTGAAGTCCAGAGGCTTCAGAAGGACTTTGAAGTCCTAGATCTCCACCACGTTCAGCGTGCTCACAACGCTGAAGCCGACGAACTCTCGACGAAAGCGTCAACTGGAGCTCCAGCTCCTGACGGAACTTTTGTTCGAAGATTGTCGAAACCCACAGCTCAGCCTGCCGAACTGAGCAAAGGGGGCGAGATCAGCATCCCGAAGCTGACAGTCCCGATGGCCCTGTTACCATGGCAGCCATCAAGGGTCGTAGGTGCTGCCGGAAGCTCCGAGCAACCCAGCACGCAAGACTCAAATGCTCAAGTTAGTTCCGATGCATGGATCTCGGAGATACTGAACTACTTGAAAGACAATATCCTTCCTGATGATGACGTATCCGCTGACCGGGTAGGCAGATTGGCTAAAAGATACACGTTGGTAGAAGGGGATCTCTACCGGCGCGGTGCCAATGACATCCTAATGCGGTGCATCACAAGGGAAGAAGGTTGCGAGCTCCTCGCAGAAATCCATGGAGGCGAGTGTGGGAACCACGCATCTTCCCGCACGCTGGTTGGTAAAGCCTTTCGGCATGGCTTCTACTGGCCTACAGCACTCTAGGATGCAGCTGAGCTGGTGAAAAAGTGCAAAGCATGCCAATTTCATGCAAAGCAAATTCACACACCAGCTCAGCCCTTACAAATGATACCTCCTACATGGCCCTTTGCTGTGTGGGGGATGGACATATTGGGACCTTTCCCAAGAGCCGTCGGAGGTTACAAGTTCCTGTACGTTGCCATTGACAAGGTCACCAAGTGGCCGGAAGCAACTCCAGTTGTGACAATCAACAAGCAATCTGCTATCAATTTTTTACAGTCCATTGTATGCAGATTTGGAGTCCCAAACAAAATCATCACTGATAATGGGACCCAATTCACAAGCTCCGCATTCCAAGGATATTGCGAAGACCTTGGCATACAGGTTTGTTACGCCTCTGTAGCTCACCCAGCCAGCAATGTCCAAGCCGAGAGAGCAAATGCTGAAATCCTTAAAGGACATAAAACGCGCACTTATGAGCGCTTGAAAAAACATGGAGCCAACTGGATTGATGAGCTTCCGGCCACTCTATGGGCCAACAGGACATCTCCAAACCGGTCAACCAGAGAGACACCCTTCTTTTTGGTGTACGGAGCTGAAGCAATCCTTCCTCCGGAAATCACCTTGGGTTCACTGCGGGTCCGGACCTTCGATGAAGCCACGCAGGACCAGCTCCGGCGTGAAGACCTAGACCTCCTTGAGGAGGGAAGGTGCCAAGCAGCTGTTCGGAATGCCCGGTATCGTCAAGCCCTACGGCGGTATCACCAGCGGCATGTACACAACCGACAGCTCGAGGAAGGCGATCTGGTGCTACGGAGAATACAATCCAAAGAAGGGTTAAACAAACTCTCCCCCGGCTGGGAGGGGCCCTTCCGAGTGATTAAAGTATCCCGTCCTGGAAGCGTTCGCTTGGCTACTAAGGATGGGACACCTCTCCCAAATCCTTGGAACATCGAGCACCTCCGTAAGTTCTACACTTAATACCACGGAGGTGAGTCTTGAGTAACTTGAGATGTATATTATAGAGTCATTGTACAGAGTCGGGTAGTTCCCCCGGGAGAGCAGCCGGACCTTTCCCGAAAGGTCCGCAAAGTTCATGCAACACTTGTCACAGTCTCCAGACTAAAAGTGTGGCTAACTACCCTGGGTCAAACGGGAAATGAAACACGCTTAGCCTGGTTCCATACCCTAAGAGTGTACTTGTTTCCCCTGTACCCTGGACCTATAATGAAAGACATCTTCATGTGAAATAGACTCCACGTGCATTTATTTTGTACAGGCTCAATATTTTTATTTTTCTCTTTCTTTTGTATAACAAAGACGTGCAATTCTTAAGAAATTTTAGTTCAATCGGTTTATATACGATTCGAGTTGTATTGTCAATTCTTTTGGATTCAAATATTGTTCATGGCCAACTCGCCTGAAAGCTGCCAAGCCAATCTTGGGCTGGAGTGTGCTATCGACTTAGCCTGGTCAAGCACCCTAAGTACGCCACTCTACCTACACCCCGGCAGGCCAAAGTAAGGCGGGTCCGTGTACAGTTGGATCTAGAAGAAAAGACAACACATTCGGTTGTATTTAGAATCACGTTTGACTTAAAATCTTCTTGAGAGTCATAAGCCGTGACGAAGTTATAGACAAGAAACAAATTTTACTATTTTTCTTGGCTTAAGTGTGCAGGAAAAATAAAATCTACGTTGATGGAGAAAAGCCGGAGCTAACAAAGCTCCGACTCCCCTAAGGGGGCCAGCCATCGACACTGAATAAAAGGTGGTGAGAAGACCCCGTAAATGGAGTATGCTGCCAACAAACTGAGTGTTGGCAAAGGTCACTACCGGAGCTACTAAGCTCCGACACCCCAGAGGATTAACTATCGATGCTCTACGCATTGATAGAGATTATTGCCGGAACTACTAAGCTCCAGCGATAGACAATGCCGGAGCTTCTAAGCTCCGACAACATCAGGGGGGCTTCACTATCGAAGACTTCGAACCTAAATTCTACAAGTTCGGAGCAAAAGAGTCTTCAACAAAATGCAATATCCTCTTGGTACATGTTCACAATCAAATTGTGTACATATACCAGGGGGCCAAGTGAAGGTAAAAGTGTTGAAGACAAAAAGTGAAATTCACAAAATTTGGGGATTTCATTCATCTGGAGACAAGGGATTACATCTGGAGACAAGGGATTACAAAATTGAGGAAGAAGAAGAGAAAATACAAGTGAGAACTATAGAGATGGTCCTAGACCCTATGGAAGAATTGGGCGACCTTCTGGGAAACCTCCGATACACTGGCTCGGGTAGCTTCGCCTTCTCCTTCGACGGGGCCTTCAAGCACCGGGTCCAGAGGAAATTGGGAGTTCCGGCTGGTGTAGCACGTCAGCACATACTCTGTGACGTTCTTCGCCAGGGATTGCCCCTCAACCTCCATTTGGTCCACGATGACATCGCCCACCTTGGAGAGCTTGCTACCTGCTGCGCTCAACGCCTGCAACGCTAGGTCCGGCTCCGGCTCCGCATCACCCGGCCGCATGGGGCTGAAACCCATCGGCGTCAGTGCATCATTGGGCTTGCTCAAGAACTCCCAAACCTGTAGGGAGTCCTCAGCCCTCAAGCCCTTCATCTCTTCCAGGGATCTTCTGTCCGCCACCAGTTCAGAATTCTCGCGGGCAAGGCGCTCAACTTCTTTGGCGTCTTGCTGAATCTTTTCAGCAACCCGCCTTTCGAGTTTTCCGAGCTCCTCCTCCTGGAGGTGGATCTTGTTCCAGCGGTCAACCAGGTCCTTCTCTCTACCCCTCACTTTCTTCTCCCTGGCAGTAAGGGCACACTCTTGTTCGTAGAGTTCCTGCCCTCGCACCCAGGTCTTCTCCTCTTCCTCTTGGCAGCGCTCTTCCAATTTCTTGGCGCGCTCCTCGAGACCCTTGTCAGCCAGAGCCACCTTCTCGGTGAGCTCCTCCTCCCTCCTCAGGACGTCATCCCGCAGCTCTAGGAGTTTCTGCTCTTCATCCTCGAGCCGTTTCTCCCTCTCTTCAAGTGCCTCTCGATGCTTGATGAGTGCAATGTTAATGGTCTCAAGATGCTCGTGGCGTGCATCGGCCGCATTATTGGCAGCTTTGGCCTGATCGTAGATCTCCCGGGATTGAGCATCGAGGGCACGAGTCATACTCTCCCTGTCATCCAGTAACTTGCCCCAGTACTCCAGGCGGATCTTCTCCCACTTAATCCATTCCTTGTCATCCGCTAGCCTCGACTGCGCCAGCTTGGTCTCGAAGTGGAGCTGATTACGCCACCGCCTAAGGGTTTGGCGCTCCTCTTCAAGAGCCTTGCTGTCGTGGAAGAAGGCCAGTTGGACTTGACGCAGACTGGAACATGCGTTGTCAATGCACAACGACAACGGGATGGGTTCCGGACCTGCTGGGGTCTCCTCCGCTGGTTCCAGCGGGTCTTCGGATACAAAAATTGGGTCCCACTCTACAAGAGTGGTCCCCTGGGTCTCCATGGCACTAGGGCCGTCCTCCGGGATGGCCTCAGTCGCCATCGAGGAAGGCCCCGCCGCCAAATCTTCGTTCACCCCCTCAGGCTGGGGGCCAGCGACTTCGCTGGGGTACTCCGGCTCTGCCGCAGGTACCTCCGACGTCGTCGCTTCCGGAGCAGGAGCCGCTACTGGCTCCGGTCTGGGCACCTCTTCCGATGAGGTCTCAAGCTACGTCACCTCTTCAAAAACCGGCTCAGGAGCCGGAAGATCTTCAACATCGACCGGCCTTGTGGCCGGAGCTCCAACAATAACCGGCTCAGCGGCCGGTGCTTCGGAGGTAGTCGGCCCAACTGCCAAAACTACCTCAGTTTCCGGCGCGCACACCGGAGTTTCAATCACCTCCGGCTCAACCGCCGAGGCTTCAACAATTTCCGGCTCAGAGGCCGGGATTATTTCATCCTCCGGGTCAACAGCCGGAGCTTCCAGCATCGCAGCACCAGAACTCGGGGCTTCAACCTCCGGGACATGTGCCTCTGGCGCATCTTCACTCCCGTGGTCCGGCGCTACCACGGGAACATCTGGGGATGAGTCGAGGTCCATGGCCACGACAGCCGTCGCCGGAGCTGTCGCAGCTTCAGCCACCACTTGGGGCGGCACCGAGACAGGAGCAGAAGCTCCCACTCTCACGGCTTCAGCCTCTGTGGCCGAGGGTGGAGCCTCACTCCCCTTCTTGGAGACGCTGTAGATGATGAACGAAAAAAATTAAAAAATAGTTGCTACAATAAAAACAACTATCCAAGGTAGAAATCAAAAATTACCTTGGGAGGCTTCCGCACCAGCTTGCGCGGAACCTTTTTCCCGGGCGTTCTGGGCTAGCCATAGCCAGCGCAAAAGCTCCGGAAGGCCCCCAGGAACTCGTCGCGGCCACGGGTGTTTCCCGGGTCGAGGCTCCCCTCGATCGGGAAGAACCCCCGGACCTGGAGGCCTCCACCGGCCCAGGAGCTGGAGTTGCACGCCCGGAGCTAACACCCCGGGAGGACCCTACTGCGGGGACAGTCGCGCTCCGAGAGGACCCCACTGCGGGAACAGTCGCGTTCCGGGATGACCCCACTACGAGAACAGTCGCCGCAGCTGCAGAGGACCTTCCCCTCCGGGGAGAAGGAGCCGACGCAGATGTAGCGGACCCGACGGACCTTCCATCGGCGTACTGCAACTTCCTCTTCTGGCTCACTGGTTCATCTGCCAACTCCTTGCCCTTGCCGACGACTTCTCCCCTCGGCTTAGGAGCAGAGCCGGAGCCATCCTTGGGTACTCTGGGGATCGCTACCCCGGAGGTCGGTCTTCTCTCGACGACACCAAGGTCGTCAAGCATGGGCATCTTCCGCCGGAGCTCCCTGCTGAAGTCCACTTGTACGTTCAGAGGAAGAAAAGCAGACGGCGGAGTCAAGTCGTCACCGTCGACGTCGATGTCGTGCTGGAACTTCTTGAGGTGGAACTCCAAGGTTTTCCCCACCATGTTGGACTTCAACCCGGTGTCAACCCGGTCGTCGACCATCACGCTGTTGAGGGCCCAAGCGAGTTTCTCCCTCCTCTTTAGCGGCGCCCACCTGTTGACCAAGAAACTGCAAAATACCGCCTGAGGAGTCAATCCTCCCTCCACGCATTGGCGGATCCTTGTCAAAGCAGGGTCGAAAGCTTCCGCCAGCACCAGAGCTTCACTCCAGATCGTCGTGTCGATGCCAGGAAGACCATCGGGCAGCTCCAACCTCTCGTGCTCCTCCACCCTGATGACTATCCAGTCTTTCTTCCAGTCATCCCACTTCCCAGAGGGAAATGACCGGAGGTACTTGAATGGGCACTTCTTGCGCTTCACGAAGTAGTAGAATCCAAGGTACTCATTGCTCCAGCCAGTGGTGTGGACGGTGAAGAAGGTCCAGAAGAGTTCAATGCAAGGGGGGATGCCCACCCACATCTCATAGAAGTGGACGAAGATGGACACGAGGAGAATGGAGTGAGGGCCAAGGTGGTATAACTGCAGACCATAGAAGTCTAGCAGCATCAAGAAAAAGGAAGAAAAAGGTGGGATCAACCCCACCATGGCGTACGAGGAGAAGTACACCATTTCGCCGGCATGCTCCTTCTCGAATGGGAGCTCTCCACCGGCGCGGACCGAACGGTTGAAGAAGTCCGAGGACCACTACATGAGGGCCCGGACCTTCTTTAGGTCGCCGTCGGTCTTCAAGCGACTCTCGCGGAGACCCAACTCCACCGCGGCACAGCTAGGCAAGAGAAGAAAAGCAAAGCACAAGTTGGGAGTTTGATCGCAAGAACAGATGAGAGGCATAAAGAACTCCCAACGGTGCGCACTTTCCTTCTTAAGTAAGCCCTCGCAACGCTTGGATGGAAACCGCAAGGAAGTCGAAGGTACCACCCAAAAATTCCACCCAGCCGATGACAAGCGGGCCCGGGACCGCCCCGACGATCAAGTCGAGGTTCTTACCCAGGTGAACGGTTGTCAATAAGAGGCGGGAAGCCCAAAGGCGGCGGCCTGACAAGGCGCGCGGAACCGATACGGTTTTCGTATCGAGAACCGGCGACCTTCAATTGTGTGAGATCCGCACGCCAAAGATCTCATCTGCCGCACGCGGGATATGCCACGCGGCGAGGATTTAATTCCAAGTCCTTGCCAACGGCACCCTCAAAGACCCTTGAAGACTCAGTTCAAAGGTCGCGAGGATGGACCCACCTCCGGCGGAATGACTTCCCCGGAGGTAGGTTTAGGGGGCCACTGTCGGTACCCTAGAAACCGTACACCACTTGAGGTTATAAAGATCTCAAAGAAAATCATCTACTTGGTTTGAAGACCCTCGAAGGCCCACATGTCAGACATAACCGGACCCGCTTCTCCAACATGGTTAATCCCTGGGTTGCCACGTGTACTACCAAACCGGAGCTACCGCCCACAAAGGGGAAGCTCCGGGCCATGTACCGAAATGGCACCTCCGGACTTAACCCTAGACCAGGAGAAGCTCCGGACCTGACACGTGTCGGGTAGCCCCGGAGCTGCCTGTCTCCCATAGTATGCTCCAGAGCTGCCACGTGTCCAACCGTCGAATCTTCAGCCCCTAACCTCCGGAAGACCTTGCAACGGCTCCGAATCTTCAAAGGGGAATCAAGGACTTCAAGACCCGATTAAGTGTCATTAATGCCATATTAATGACACTTAAACGGACGATCTTAACACTAGTAATGGTGCTGTCAAAGCCCGTTACAGGGTCATTAAGAGTAATTAAATGTGTTAAATAAGTGTCAATACTAGTAACCGCCGGGGCCACATGTGGGCCAGGCTAACTTGTAACGGCCTGCCCTTGTACTATAAAAGGACAGGCCGACGACACGTTCTGGGGGCTACACACACATATACGCCAGAGACATACACGCCATTGACACTGAACACAAGCTCAAACAGCTAATACAACACCATCACATCCGTGGAGTAGGGTATTACGCTCAGGCGGCCCGAACCACGTAAACTCTTGTGTCTCCTGTGTCAATTCCTACTCACCTTCTTGAATCTTCGCGCGCCCATACCAAACATCAAACTCCCCTATCACTTTAGCAGTGTAGGGAGATTTGCCGGTTCCAAATCACCGACACACACCGACAGAATGAGGTGATGTTTGGAAGTACCTTGGGGATAATGCGGAATACTAGGTTGTGTGCTGCCGTCGACTTGTCTGTGGTTTGCTTGGAGCTGCGCTATATCCCTTGCCTAATTGCTTAGTTGTTTTCTTGGCTCTGTTAGATTATTTTTGCTGCATTAGCTTCAAATTTATTAATAATGATCATTAGAGTTTGTAATTTGAGGATTATTTGAATATTGTAATAAAAGTACTTATTAATAATTTGTGTTGTGGTAATTTTCTGTATATCGTTTGTGATGCACTCGTGTATGTGTGTTGAACGTCCTGGGCACACATATGCATCGCACTTGGTTCATTTTTGGAACCGGGTGTCACATCCGGCCTCCAACCGGACTTGTCTCTTGTACTTTCTGATCCTTTTCGGACTTGTCGGAATCTGCAGTGGACTTGGCCGTTAAACTTTCTATCCCATATCGGACTTTTCCGGCCTCTATACATACTAGTCTGGTGTGCCTGACTCCAAGTTTAATTTTCATCCCCGACGGGCTTTTTGGTAATTACCATAATAGGGCCCGAGAACATCGTGCCCGAACCATGTGGAGCCCAGTTGGGACCCTACCGAGGCCTCCACCTCCTTATACTTTGTTTCCACCCAAACCCTATGTTGACATTTCTTACGTCACAAATAAAAATCTGCAAGCGCACGGAAATCATCGTGTAGGAATTCCACTTAAGAGAGTATTCCCAAGGGTATCGAATCCAAAGAACGTGTGTGCTAATCTTACGAACTATTCCACACAAGGACACATAGTTGTTTTGTTGGCAAGTAAGAGAGAGGAATTCAAATTATTGATTCTAATTCAAAGGAATTTGCAGTAGCTACTTGCTTTGGGCACGGGTTTACCCCTAGCAACACTAGGACAACTCCAACAAAGAGCCTATGGCATAGCCTAACGTGGAGGATTACTAAGGACGGATAGGGCGGGATCCATGGGTCTACGAGATATTCACTTGTGATTTCTAACCTAAGCACCATGCTTACGTTTTAAATCACAACTCTAGTTGTTTCGAACACAAAGCTACAACTAGAACCTCTAATAAATTAAAGAAATTAACCGACAAGTAACTACGTGTGCAAACTACTATGAATTGAGAATCGAACTTGAATTGAATTCACATAGGGATTACTTGATTTGAGTACACCTTTGTAGGGATACAAGTGTAGAAGAGGGACTTGACAAGCCCAAGCCTCCTTCTCCTAAACTCTCACAACAGTCTCCTTCTACTTGGCAGCCTCTGGGACTACTCTAAACCTTAGGAGTGGTATTCTATTTTCAACTTTTGGTGTGTGTGTGTGTGTGAATTGAGGTGTGGGGTTCTATTTATAGGGGGAGAAGGGTCGGTTCCCGCAACCAGATGCACGTGAACCAGTCTTCATCATGATCAGGCCACCACAGGGAGTCGACACGTGGAAGCTTACCGAGTTTGGTGCCAGAAAGATTTTGGTCGAACCCTCTATTCGGCTGAACAGTAAGTTGGACCAATTCCAGTGTGCTTCCTCGGGGCAACTTCCAGTGGGTCCCATTGACTGATATGTGTGCTACACTGTTGGATGGCCTCAAATATTTCTGTTTGTGGACCATTTGATCCATGTGATGACATGTGGCATCGCCTAATTTGTTGAAATCCAATTTTATGGATTACTTCCTGCATGTCTTCGTATTTTGTGTCTAAATTCACCTACATACAAATAAACACCAACACTTGTGTAATTGGTTAGTTTTTAACCCTACCGCTACGTTGTGTTTCTCTTTTGTGCATGTTTTGAGGTGAATTGATGGTCTAAATATCGCACTTAAGGACCGTCAAAAAACTCCACCACACTTAGTCTTTTGCTTGTCCTCAAGTGAAGGCAAGAAAAAGAACTAAGGTGTTGTCATAAATTTGCTATAAGTTTAGAAAAAAAAGAGAATACTAGATATTTCAACTCATACCTCAATTCATGAATTCCCTTTGTGGAATGTGGCTATTACATCAATCTTGGGTGTTTTAAGAGTGGAATGGTTGGAATGTAGTTTTCTTGGATCTTTCCCTGCCGAAATGATCTGACGATTTGCTATATTCGGAAAGTCAAAGAAACAATTACTCTTATATCTCATTTGGAATCTCTCAAGTCTCTCAAGTGTTTTCATCCTCAACTTGGCATGTTGTGCCAATTTTATCCCTGTACTAGATGTGGCTATATCTGGAGCTTGGTAGGGATAAATGTGGCACACATTGTAATTTATATATTACTAAGTCAAGAACTTGAACCTATGAGAGACTTATGCAACAAACAAATTGGCAAAGAAATTCTTGTGCACATGAATGGAATGGATATTTGTGGAGTCCATGATTTTCTCTCTTTAAGGATGAATCATGGCTACTTTTTTTTCGTAGCCATGTATTCTACTCCTTTTTATTTTTTCTAGAGAGATTTTGATGACCAAAATGTATGGAGTTTCTTTATTGGATGCATGAGTGGTGGATGCAGATTCTCAATGTGAGGAATTTTGCATGAACAGAGTGCACAAGAATTTTGACGTCAAAAAGGTCATGCATGTTACTCAATTGGGTCACGAGTTTGACAAAGTTCAATGAAAAACAAAGTGCCATATGCATGTGGTTTTGCAAGAATTTGTATCATATGGCCGTGGTAAGTATTTAAATTTCCAACGAGAGAATCAGGCAAAGTTCAAGACTCCAAAATGTCCAAACATCAAAACTAATTTCAAGAGAAGAGATATCTCCTCGAATAACTCATTTACCATATCGCACTAGTCAAATACTTAGATGACGTGGTTTTCCTATTTTGCTTGTGGGAATCATAAACAAGGCAATAAATCGAAATATAAAGTATTCAAAAATTCAGTTCAAGCAAATTTTGACTACCATGTCGGTACCCTGGGAACCATACACCCCTTGAGATCACAAGGATCTCAAGGGAAAGTCATCTACTTGATTTGAAGACCTTCGGAGGCCCACATGTCAGACATAACCGGACCCGCTTCTCCAACATGGTTAATCCTAGGGTCGCCACGTGTACTGTGAAACCGGAGCTACCGCCCACAAGGGGGAAGCTCCAGGCTATATACCAAAATGGCACCCCCAGACCTAACCCCAGACCGAGGGAAGATCCGGAACTGACACGTGTCAGGTAGCTCCGGAGCTACCTGTTTCCCATAGTATGCTCCGGAGCTGCCACGTGTCCAACTATCGGATCTTCAGCCTCTAACCTCCGAAAGACTCCACAACGGCTCCGGATCTTCAAATGGGAATCAAGGGCTTCAAGACCCGATCAAGTGTCATTAATACTATATTAATGACACACGATCGGACGACCTTAATTACCAGTAACGGTGCTGTCAAAGCCCATTACCCGGTCATTAATGGCAATTAAACGTGTTGAATGAGTATCGATATTAGTAACCGCCGGGGCCACATGTCGGGCCAGGCTAACTGGTAACGGCCTGCCCTTGTACTATAAAATAACAGACCGACGACACACTCTACACATTCCATAGACGCTCGATACAAGCTCATACAGCTAATACAACACCAACACACTCGTGGAGTAGGGTATTACGCTCAGGCGGCCCGAACCGCGTAAATCTTCGTGTCTCCTACGTTGTTTACAGTTCACCTTCTTGAGTCTCTGCGCGCCCACACCGAACATCAAACACCGCTGACACTTTAGTAGTGTCGGGAGATCTGCCAAATGAAAACCACCGACAGTTGGCACGCCGGGTAGATCACCCGAGATTTCGAGAATGGTGAACTCAGCTGCTGGATCATCCAACGGTCTTCCTGCTGTTCAAGCTGTTGGGGGCAATCCCTCAAATATGCAGCCACCAGCAGGGGCCTCAGCGCCAGCAGGAGTCACACTGCCACCACCGTCGTCTCCACCAGCAAATCAATCCGGACAACGCGATGGTGCACCGGCGTCAATCACTGCGTCGGCAAATCATGACAACCCGGAACACGCGCTCCATGCAGCACGTGCTCTTCTTCAACGCCCACCACCTCCGGATGCATCCCGAGATGCACTGGAGCAGTGGAGGGTCGATGTGGAACATTTGGTTGCAGCAGCAGCCGACCGCATCAGCAACCAGGGTCCTCCTCCTTCAGTACAGGCCCCGTCGCAGCGACGGACCTTGTCTGGCAGACTTGGTCCGCACATTTCCAACAACAGGAAACGTGCTGCATCACAGCAGGTGACGTCGTTGCCCTCCGGGGCACGACGCACCCACACGGTATCAAGGCTTTCAACTCATGACCTCCTGGCAGAGCTTGATCGCCGATATCGCCAACAAGACGACCGAGTCCATATTGAGCGTGCTCGTGAAAGACGAGAAGCTCAAGACATTCCTGCTCCTGAAGGGGTAGGAGGAGGTTGCTCAGCCCTGGCCATGCATCTGCGTATGGTCAGGTGGCCACAGAAGTTCCGGCCTCACCTGCCGGAGAAATTCGACGGGACTGTCAATCCTGTTGAATTTCTTCAGATTTACTCCACTGCTATCTTGGCAGCTGGAGGAAATGAGGTCGTAATGGCCAATTATTTCCCAGTGGCTTTAACTGGGACCGGCAGGTCCTGGTTTATGAGCCTTCCACCCAACTCCATCAACAGTTGGGAGGAGCTGTGCCGGTAGTTCACCGCCAATTTCGGGAGTTCATACACCCGACCAGGCACTGAACTGGACCTTATTGCAGTCGTGCAAAAAGGAGGAGAATCCCTGCGATCATTCATCCAGAGGTTCTCTCTGGTACGAAACACTATCCCTTCTATCTCTAGCGCCTCTGTCATTGTGGCATTCAGACAGGGTGTACGGGACAAGAAGATGCTGGAGAAACTGGCGATCAAGGAGATCACTAGTGTCACAGAACTCTTCAGTTTGGCCGACAAATGTGCCAGAGCTGCGGAGGGCCGTGAAATGCACTCCAAACCAACTCCGGAGGATCACAAGAAATCCTCCAAAGGAGAAGCCACTACCTCCGGGAGTGGCAAAAAGAAGAAGTGTGACACCCGGTTCCGAATATGAACCAAGCGTAACGCATATGTGTGCCCAGGAAGTTCATCACACATATACGATTGCATCACAAACGATATACAGAATTTAACCACGTCTTAACTAATAAGTAAGTACTTTATTACAATAATCCGATAGTTCACGAATACTAAAACTCTAAATAATTGCAGCGGAAAATAAACTAAGCAATACGACTCCAATCCACAGGCAATTGACGGCGGTACGCAAACTAGTACTCCACGTGATCCTCAGGGTACTCCCAATTGTCTCCAGTAGCTGTTGGGGGGGGGATTGCAAGGGTGAGTACATGTCGTACTCAGCAAGTGTGGAAAGTATGACATGTGGCTAATTCAAATGACGACAATAATAATGGCTAAGTGCTGAAAAGTACAGTAAAACATTTGAAAAGCATTATACTATGTCTATGTGAAACAAATCCCATCATAACCATCATATTAACAAAATATAAACCATATCCAATTATCGCCAACATTACCATTATCCATGTCCAATTACCATAACTCAATTTCATAACCATGACCATAACTATTACCAACCCATAAACCATAAACCAACCATAACCATTACCAAACCATAACCATCCATAACCATCCCAAATCCCAATTTCCAACTCTAATCATGTAGGTCATCCAGGCGCTCATAACCGGGAGCACGGCTATCATGATAGTTTTTAAACACTCTGCAGAGGTTGTACCACTTTACCCACATGTTTGTGATTTCATCACCTTTCGATGACTAAGAAACCTCCATTATGCCATCTCACACTTCCGTAGGTGTGTGGCCAAGAGATCACAAAATAGCCTTTCAAAGGGACTACTAGTATGTACGAGCCCACTAAGGTTTCACCGGCAGTCTTGAATCTCTATTCTCCCACCCACGGGCCCCCTCGTGTGCCATGCGGATCCCAGGGCAGTCCTCCTCGACTCCCATTCCCCGCGCCATCCAATGGTCCATACAATACTAGCAGCGCTCCTAATTATTCAGCTACGTCGCACCCATACTTGGCCTTGTGGTGGCACTGTTGACCTGGCATATTCTCGCATGAACCGGTCCTTAGATCTAAAGCAAGCAAACCACCATAACATCCAACCCATCCACATACCAGGCTTGCTTTGATCACTCATCGTATTTGACCAGTTCACATTAACCAGAATATCATTGATGCATAATTAAATGTGTAGTGTTGTTTGCCATCCCAATTAATTAAGCGAAGCAAAAAGGTAAAAACCCTTCCCGACACTCTACCATAAATTCCTGGTGACAAGGGTGGTCAAACAAAACTAGTAAACTTCCTACCATAGGATTCCAATCAATTTGACACAAGCATGCAAGTTCGCAAACAAAACATTTAATTTAAAATAGGATCAATATGCTTCAAGGACACTTGCCTTGCTCCGGCGGATGGGGTTGCTCAAGCGCTTCGAAGTCTTGGTTTTGGAAATCCTCGTATGCGGCCTCTTGAGCGCGTTCCTCTACGCGTGATCATACATACAAGAAAACATATATACTCAACATAATGCACACAAAATAATCAACATGCAATGACATGCATGCATGCACAGTTTAATAATTTAATTTACTACGGTCGTTTATTAATTAGATGCGAGTAGTTCATACGTGTTCATATGAGTTTACGGGGGTTTTAGGGTGGATTAATGCTGCTGAAAATAAAATCATGGTGCAACTAAAATCAATTTACGCCTATTAGATTCAATATGATCGCAAAAATTCGCATCGGGAACATGGCCTACCGTAGATGCGATGGCTTCGATGATCGCGGGATGGGGACAATGCGTAGACGAAGTAGATGCGTTCTCCGGCGGCACGACGACGGCGGCGCGATGTCGACGTCGATCTCCGGCGAACGGTGGCGCCCTCCTCTTTTTCTTCCTCTTCTTCCCCTTCTTTTTCTCTTTTTTTCTTCCCTGGGCGCAGCTCTCTGGACTCCCCTTTTTTCCCCTGTTCGGCGGCTGCTTCTGGCGGCTAGGATCGGGGTCTTCGGTGTTTCTTTTATAGGTGCGGCGGGAGCTAGAAAATCGGAACCGAGTCGGTTGGGAGGCGGGGCGGGATGGGACTCGGGGGCGACGGGAATTTCGGCGGGCGGGAAAACCGGGCGGTTGGGCGGGATCGCGCGTCGGGGTGGGGATTCGGGGCGGGACGGGAGGCCGCGGAGGCGGGCTCGGTTGGGGCGGGAGCGCTGAGCGGGAACCAGCGGGGCTGGCGCTGCGGCCGACGCGCGCGGCGCGCGCTGGTGGGAGGCGGGAAGGGGCGCACGGGAGGCCGAGGCCGCGGGGTGACTCGGCCGGCTGGGCCGCTTGGCGTGGCCGGCGGGTTGCCCATTTTTTTTCCTTTTTTTTCCTTTTTTTTACTTCCCTTTTCTTTTATTTATTTTTTATTTCTTTTATATTATTATTATTATATATTTTATTATTTATATTTTTTTACTTTTTTTATACTTTCTTTTATTATATAATTTATTATATATATTTTATATATATTATTAGTATTATATATTTATTATTTATTATTTATTATTTTTACAACATATATTATTAATATTTTTTTCTATTTTTATATATTGTTATATATATTATTTATATATATATACTTATATATATATTTATTATTATTATTATTATTTTTACTTATTCCCTATTACAAGTTTTAGGCTATAATTATTATTTTCTATTTCTTCTTTTGCTACATACATTTGTATATATATGTTTTATTATTTTTCTTTTATTCTACTAGTGTTTAATACATGATCATGTATGCAATGCATGATGCGAAAATTTAGGGTGTTACAAACCTACCCCCCTTAAAGTGAATCTCGCCCTCGAGATTCGATAGCGTGGAGAAAAGGTGAGGGAATTCTGCCTTCAGGTCTTCTTCACGTTCCCATGTAGCTTCGGCTTCCGTATGGTGTTTCCATTGCACTTTGCACAAACGGATCCTCTTATTTCTTGTGACCCTTTCCTTCATATCCAAAATTTTGATAGGTTGCTCACATAGGACAAATCCTCCTGAAGTTCTAACTCGTCCATCGGCACTTGTTCTTCCGGTACCCTGAGACACTTCTTGAGTTGAGAGACGTGAAAACGTCGTGTACATCGGAGAGATACGTCGGCAGCTCAAGTCGATATGCCACTTCTCCTCGTTTGTCCAGAATCTTAAATGGTCCGATGTAACGTGGTGCCAGTTTTCCTTTGACATTAAACCGTCGTTGACCTCTGATAGGTGACACTTTGAGGTATACAAAATCTCCAACTTCAAAAGTCAGACTCCTTCGCCTATTATCAGCATAACCTTTCTGTCGAGACTGGGCAGCCTTTAAGTTTTCCCGTATTATTTGGACTTGCCTTTCAGCATCTTGTAACACGTCGGGACCAAACACTTGATTCTCTCCGGTTTCATTCCAAAACAAGGGAGTCCTACATTTTCTTCCGTATAATGCTTCATAGGGTGACATCTTCAAACTTGCTTGGTAACTATTGTTGTACGAGAATTCAGAATACGGCAAACTTTTATCCCAACTTTTCCTATGCTTTAAAGCAGATGCTCTTAACATGTCTTCCAAAATTTGGTTGGTCCTCTCGGTTTGTCCATCTGTTTGAGGGTGATACGCCGAACTGAAGTTCAACCTTGTTCCCATTGCTTCATGCAATTTCTGCCAAAATCTGGAGGTAAATTGAGAACCTCTATCCGAGACTATCTTCTTCGGTACTCCGTGTCGGCACACAATATGTTCCATATACAATTCTGCTAGCTTCGCGGTGGTATATGTGGTCTTGACAGGGATGAAATGAGCTGATTTTGTCAATCGATCCACAATAACCCATATTGAATCATAGCCAGACTGAGTTCACGGTAATCCAACTACAAAGTCCATACCAATCTCTTCCCACTTCCACTCCGGGATCCTTAATGGTTGTAACAATCCGGCTGGCCTTTGATGTTCAGCTTTAACTCGTTGGCACACATCACAAAGTGCAACATATTCGGCTATGTCCTTTTTCATGCTGGCCCACCAATAACATGTCTTTAAGTCTTTGTACATCTTCGTACAGCCAGGATGAATTGAGTAAGGAGAGTCATGTGCCTCCTTCAATATTGTTTCACGAATATGCCTGACATTAGGTACCACAATCCTCTTTCCAACCCATAAGGTACCCTGTTCGTCCTCATCAAATCTGAATTCCTTCCCTTCTTGGGTCCTTTCCTTGATTTCCTGTATTTCCTTGTCCTTTGTCTGTCCTTCCCGTATTTCCTGCTCTAATGTTGGGTTGACTTCCATCGTTCCCATCTCATTTATGAATCCAAGGTTCAACCGTTCAAACTTCTTACTTAACTCGGATGGCAGTTCTTGAACTGTGAGTTGATGACTTACTCCTTTTCGGCTCAAGGCATCGGCCACTACGTTGGCCTTCCCTGGGTGATAGTTGATTCCCACGTCATAATCCTTGATGAGCTCCAACCATCGGCGTTGCCTCAGATTCAGATCCGTTTGCGTAAATATGTACTTGAGACTCTTATGATCCGTATAAATCTCACATCGGTGACCAAAAACATAGTGTCTCCATATCTTCAAGGCGTGTACCACGGCTGCCGGTTCAAGGTCGTGTGTAGGATAATTCAACTCATGTTTCTTTAGTTGCCTCGATGCATAAGCTACCACTTGGCCTTCTTGCATGAGCACACATCCTAATCCTTGTCTTGATGCATCGCAATATATATCAAAACTCTTGCTCACGTCCGGTAATACTAACACTGGCGCGGTTGTCAACCTTTTCTTTAACTCCTCAAAGCTATCCTGACAAGATTGAGTCCATCGGAATGCCTTCCCTTTCATGAGTAATTCGGTCATAGGCTTGGCTATTTTGGAGAAATCCTTAATGAATCGGCGGTAATATCCAGCCATTCCAAGGAAACTCCGAATTTCCTTAACATTCTGTGGCGGTTACCACTTAAGCACATCTCTCACCTTTCCTGGGTCAACTGATACTCCTCCTCCGGAAATAATATGTCCTAAGAAGGAAACTTCATGTAACCAAAATTGACATTTATTGAACTTGGCATACAATTGATGCTCCCTCAATTTCTGCAGCGTAAGCCTCAAGTGTTCCTCATGTTCCTTCTCATCCTTCGAGTAGATCATAATATCATCGATGAACACTACAACGAACTTATCCAGATATTCCATGAAGACCTTATTCATGAGATACATAAAGTACGCAGGCGCGTCCGTTAATCCAAATGACATGAGGTGTACTCATAAGATCCATATCGTGTCCGAAATGTTGTCTTTGGTATATCTGATGGTCTAATCTTCATTTGGAAGTATCCTGACCGCAAGTCGATCTTGGAGAAGATACAGGCACCCTTCATTTGGTCGAACAAATCCTCTATCCAGGGCAATGAGTACTTGTTCTTAATTGTCACTTCGTTGAGAGACCTATAGTCCACACACATCCTCTGGGTTCCATCCTTCTTATCTACGAAGAGCACTGGGGCTCCCCACGGGGACGAGCTTGGGCGTATAAAACCCTTCTCTAGCTGCTCTTGAATTTGCTTCTTGAGCTCTGCTAATTCCTTAGGAGGCATCCTATACGGCCTCTTAGCTATAGGTGCAGTTCCGGGTATCAACTCAATGGCGAATTCTATGTCATGATCAGGTGGCATACCTGGCAACTCATCTGGAAACACGTCCGGGTACTCGCGAACGATCGAAATGCTTTCCAATGTCACTTCTTCCACGTGATTCAGCATCGCTTTCCCTCTTGCAGGTTGGGCTGCTTCAACTTCAATGCGTGTACCATGTTCACTTGTCAACTGCACAATCCTCTCGGCGCATTGAATGACTCCATTATACTTGCTCAGCCAGTCCATTCCAAGTATTATGTCTATTCCTTGGGAGTCCAAGACTATGAGGTTTGCGAGGGAGTCTACCCCCCTTATTTTAATGCTTACTTTCGGACATACTATATTTGTCCTCATCTCTCCGCCAGGAGAACTTACTAGCATAGTTTGCTTCATATGAGATATAGGCAAATTGTACTTGGCAACATACTTTGATGAGATGAATGAATGAGATGCTCCTGAATCAAATAAAACAGTCATGGGGTTGGAGTTGGCGAGAAACATACCAATCACGACGTCATCAGCTTGCTGGGCTTCCTCAGTGGAGACATGATTCACATTGCCACGAGCAAAATTCTGCTGTCCACGGTTGCCTTGTGGTGCTCCTCCATTTGGCCGCGGGTGATTTGGCCTTGGTGCATTGTTCATAGGTCCATTGTTTCTCCTGGGGCATTGACTTGCAAAGTGTCCGGGTTCTCCACATGCATAGCATGTCTTACCACCCGTAGCATTAGGGAAGTTTGGGCGCAACTGGTTTTGAGCATTTGCCGCCATGTTAGGACGCGGCGCAGGTGGCACAGGATTGCAAGGCGCTTGCATGGCGGGGCGTTGCTGCGGTGGCTGATTTGGGCGGGGCGGATAAGCAGTGCGGTCTGCAGGAGCAGAGGGGTTGTAGTGTGGTGCAGTAGGTGGTGCATAGCGGGGGCGAACATTGCTTCCTTGTTGCGGTCCATGATGTGACATCTTCCTCTTGTTGTCCTGCTCCATCTCACGAATCTTGTTCTCAACCACAATAGCCTTGTCAACCAGCTTTTGGAAGTTTGGATAATCGGTATTGAGCAACTGGACTTGAATTTCATTGTTGAGACCCCTCATAAACAGATACTGCTTCCTACTATCAGTTTTGATGTCTTCTAGAGCATATCTTGATAATTGAGTGAATTTGTTGAGATACTCACTCACGCTCATCCTTCCTTGCCTGAGATTTTCAAAATCTTGTCTTCTCAGTATCATAACTCCTTCAGGTACATAGTGGGAACGGAAACTCTGTTTAAACTCAGCCCAAGTGATTGCCTCCTGATTATCATGAGCGTTGCAAAGAGCTTCCCACCAGTCAGCGGCTGCTCCAACTAGTTGATGTGATGCAAAGAGAACCTTCTCCCTATCAGTGCACTGGACAATAGCAAGTTTCTTCTCAACGGACTTCAGCCAATCATCAGCTTCCATTGGGTCTGTGGCTTGTGCAAAGGTGGGCGGTCTGGTCCTCATGAACTCTCCCAATCGGTTGTGATGTGGCGGGGGTGGTGGCGGGGGCGATATATGAGGCTGATTGTTGTTGCCAGCTTGTAGCTGTCCCATGGTCTGTATCATGGTCTGCATGAGCTGGTTCTGCATAGCTAACAGTTGTTCAATATTGATAGCTCCATGAGCGTGTCCCTGGTTGTTCTGAGGTACTTCATTGCTCTCCTCCTCATCGTTGGCATCCCTCTGGTTACGAGTTCTCACAATCTATTGGCGAAAGAAGGGTGGGAACAGAAGGATTTAGAATTTGGAAAGAAACGTCCCAACTATATGCGTCAAGGTATGTGACACTAAATAATCCTTTATTAATATAGACCTATATTATGAGGATGTGGACAATTGCCGAAGCATCCCACAACTCTCTACTAAGCACACAAGCACTCAAACAAGCACCAAACAGAATTGACAAAGATCCTAAAAGAAATAACACAACTCAAGGTCACACAAGTATATCTACATCGCTCTTATTTAACTAATGGGGGTGTGCCTATCCTTGAGTCGTGGCATAGGTCGAGGACTACTCGTCGTCGAGCGGGAACTCATCCGGGTCCTCGTCGTCGTCGTCGTCGTCGGGGTCCTCGGGGTCCTGTGGGTCCTGGGGTGGTGAGGCAGCAGGTGGCGGTGGTGCGGTAGACGCCACACTAGAAGGCTCCTCGTCAGAGGACTCCTCAGAAGACGACTCACGCTGGCCGTTGCGACGGTCTGGAGAGTCTGGGGTCCACGTCGGGGTGTTGGACGCGTAGTCGTCTGGGTCCTCGTCGGTGATCCGACGATACCTCCTGATTATCGCCTCGTGGCGCTGGTTGAGGTCACGTCCGTCCTGAATCTCCTGCTGCGCCCTCTGAAGCCGGGCACTGAGCTGGGTCACGTCGTCAACAGTCTGACGAGACTGCGTGAGGTCCAGGGGTCCCTCCACGTGTCTGGAGACGAAGCGCGCAGTGCCACTGGGACGCTGCGGAATGAAGGCGTGCACCATGTCCTCCAGACGGAAATGGCGGGCGTGGCTCCAAAAAGTGGCTGCTTCCCAGCTAGCATCCTGCTCTGCAGATCGGCGGGAGCTCCTCTAAGCGGGGCTGCTGTGGGTCTTCACCAACTCGTCACCGTAGTAGATATAGATCTTGCAGCTCCACTCCTTCCTGCCGGGGCGCTGCACTCCAGTGGTGTGGTAGGAGAGCGAGAGGCTATGGTGACGGTAGCCAGCCTCACGGAGTAGGGCACGGAGACGGTGTCGCAGTTGTCCTGCGGCTCTGCCGTCAGAACAGATCACCACGGGGTGACGTGGGTCGACGGCCGGAGAGCGACTGGCCAACCTACGCGGGGGCACAAGTCCACCAGTTGACTTACGGGGGGTTGTCTTGGTGCGGGCCATCTACAGAAAACAAGAATACATTAGAGGAAAAAAAATAACAAATACAAATCTGAAAATTTCAGCAGCCTAAAATGGCGGAAAAAGAGCGGTGCAGCGGTTCCAAAAAACGAAAAATAAAGAGAAAAAATACAGCAACCAACACAATAATTTTACCCACACATAACAGCAGCAAAACACACTTTTTCCGCGAAAATTTACACAGCAAAACAGCAGCACTTAATATAGCTCACTTCTGAAAATTTATATCAAAAAACGCAGCAGCGATCAATACTTTTTGCGGCTGAAAATAAAGGAACAAAACAGCAGCAAAAATTTTCGAAAATAGCAGATTAGAAGAGTGTTCCTAAGTGCTCTAGAGTCTCCATTCTACCTAGGCTTGCGTCCTACGGTCAACCTAGCTCTGATACCAATCTGTGACACCCAGATCCGAATATGAACCAAGCGTAACGCATATGTGTGCCCAGGAAGTTCATCACACATATACGGTTGCATCACAAACGATATACATAATTTAACCACGTCTTAACTAATAAGTAAGTACTTTATTACAATAATCCGATAGTTCACGAATAATAAAACTCTAAATAATTGCAGCGGAAAATAAACTAAGCAATACGACTCCAATCCACAGGCAATTGACGGCGGTACGCAAACTAGTACTCCACATGATCCTCAGGGTACTCCCAATTGTCTCCAGTAGCTGTTGGGGGGGGGATTGCAAGGGTGAGTACATGTCGTACTCAGCAAGTGTGGAAAGTATGACATGTGGCTAATTCAAATGACGACAATAATAATGGCTAAGTGCTGAAAAGTACAGTAAAACATTTGAAAAGCATTATACTATGTCTATGTGAAACAAATCCCATCATAACCATCATATTAACAAAATATAAACCATATCCAATCATTGCCAACATTACCATTATCCATGTCCAATTACCATAACTCAATTTCATAACCATGACCATAACTATTACCAACCCATAAACCATAAACCAACCAGAACCATTACCAAACCATAACCATCCATAACCATCCCAAATCCCAATTTCCAACTCTAATCATGTAGGTCATCCAGGCGCTCATAACTGGGAGCACGGCTATCATGATAGTTTTTAAACACTCTGCAGAGGTTGTACCACTTTACCCACATGTTTGTGATTTCGTCACCTTTCGATGACTAAGAAACCTCCATTATGCCATCTCACACTTCCGTAGGTGTGTGGCCAAGAGATCACAAAATAGACTTTCAAAGGGACTACTAGTATGTACGGGCCCACTAAGGTTTCACCGGCAGGCTTGAATCTCTATTCTCCCACCCACGGGCCCCCTCGTGTGCCATGCGGATCCCAGGGCAGTCCTCCTCGACTCCCATTCCCCGCGCCATCCAATGGTCCATACAACACTAGCAGCGCTCCTAATTATTCAGCTACGCCGCACCCATACTTGGCCTTTTGGTGGCACTGTTGACCTGGCATATTCTCGCATGAACCGGTCCTTAGATCTAAAGCAAGCAAACCACCATAACATCCAACCCATCCACATACCAGGCTTGCTTAGATCACCCATCGTATTTGACCAGTTCACATTAACCAGAATATCATTGATGCATAATTAAATGTGTAGTGTTGTTTGCCATCCCAATTAATTAAGCGAAGCAAAAAGGTAAAAACCCTTCCCGACACTCTACCATAAATTCCAGGTGACAAGGGTGGTCAAACAAAACTAGTAAACATCCTACCATAGGATTCCCATCAATTTGACACAAGCATGCAAGTTCGCAAACAAAACATTTAATTTAAAATAGGATCAATATGCTTCAAGGACACTTGCCTTGCTCCGGCGGATGGGGTTGCTCAAGCGCTTCGAAGTCTTGGTTTTGGAAATCCTCGTATGCGGCCTCTTGAGCGCGTTCCTCTACGCGTGATCATACATACAAGAAAACATATATACTCAACATAATGCACACAAAATAATCAACATGCAATGACATGCATGCATGCACAGTTTAATAATTTAATTTACTATGGTCGTTTATTAATTAGATGCGAGTAGTTCATACGTGTTCATATGAGTTTACGGGGGTTTTAGGGTGGATTAATGCTGCTGAAAATAAAATCATGGTGCAACTAAAATCAATTTACGCCTATTAGATTCAATATGATCGCAAAAATTCGCATCGGGAACATGGCCTACCGTAGATGCGATGGCTTCGATGATCGCGGGATGGGGACAATGCATAGACGAAGTAGATGCGTTCTCCGGCAGCACGACGACGGTGGCGCGATGTCGACGTCGATCTCTGGCGAACGGTGGCGCCCTCCTCTTTTTCTTCCTCTTCTTCCCCTTCTTTTTCTCTTTTTTTCTTCCCTGGGCGCAGCTCTCTGGACTCCCCTTTTTTTCCTCTGTTCGGCGGCTGCTTCTGGAAGCTGGGATCGGGGCCTTCGTTGTTTCTTTTATAGGTGCGGCGGGAGCTAGAAAATCGGAACCGAGTCGGTTGGGAGGCGGGGCGGGATGGGACTCGGGGGCGACGGGAATTTCGGCGGGCGGGAAAACCGGGGGGTCGGGCGGGATCGCGCGTCGGGGTGGGGATTCGGGGCGGGACGGGAGGCCGCGGAGGCGGGCTCGGTCGGGGCAGGAGCGCTGAGTGGGGCTGGCGCTGCGGCCGACGCGCGCGGCGCGCGCTGGTGGGAGGCGAGAAGGGGCCTGCGGGTGGCCGGGGCCGCGGGGTGACTCGGCCGGCTGGGCCGCTTGGCCTGGCCGGCGGGTTGCCCATTTTTTTTCCTTTTTTTTTCTTTTCCTTTTTTTTTACTTCCCTTTTCTTTTATTTATTTTTTATTTATTTTATATTATTATTATTATATATTTTATTATTTATATTTTTTTACTTTTATTTATACTTTCTTTTATTTATATAATTTATTATATATATTATATATATATATTATTAATATTATATATTTATTATTTATTATTTATTATTTATTATTTTTACAACATATATTATAAATATTTTTTCTATTTTTATATATTGTTATATATATTATTTATATATATATACTTATATATATTTTTATTATTATTTTTTTACTTATTCCCTATTACAAGTTTTAGGCTATAATTATTATTTTCTATTTCTTCTTTTGCTACATACATTTGTATATATATGTTTTATTATTTTTCTTTTATTCTACTAGTGTTTAATACATGATCATGTATGCAATGCATGATGCGAAAATTTAGGGTGTTAAAAGAAGAAGACCAACGGCAAGAAGAAGCCGTCGGCCGGTACATCCAATGTTGCAGCTGCTGCAGCTCCGGGTGGCCAGGGGCCACACCCCGAGAAGCGACCTCGACCGTCTTCTGAAGACGGTGGCAAACCCAAGGTGTGGTGTCCAATTCACAAATCGGGCAGCCACAGTTTGGAAGACTGCCGGGAGGTCCAAAACCTTGCCGAGTGCTACAACAAGCGCCGGGAAGAAGCTCCTTTCCGATAGAGGGAAGGAAAACAAAAAGTCGACGAAGCTCCGGCTGAAGAGGAATTAGGTTTTCAGGATCCCAAAAAGGTCCTGAAGGCCGTCTACACCTCCGTCGATGACGATTCCGACGTCTCTGACAACGAATGTCGGAAGACCATGAACACCATCTTTGTTGGATCATGGGACATCACCTCGCGCCGCGTCATCAAGACTATGCATCGGGACCTGGCTGCTGTAGCTCCTACAGCCAGGGCGGAACCTCATCGAAAGTGGATGGACACAACCATCACTTTTGATGCTTCAAACTGCCCTCGAAGCATGGTTGGAGCAGGTCAGCTACCTTTGATGGTATCTCCTACCATCAATAACATCCAGCTCCACCATGTCATTGTAGACGGAGGTTCGGGGCTTAACCTCATAAGCTTCTAAGCGTTTACCAAGCTTCAGCTCCGACCTTCGGATCTCCACCCCTCCCGACCTTTCTCCGGAGTAGGTCCGGGAGCCATTACCCCACTCGGAGCTATTACTCTCCCCGTTACCTTCGGGACACGGGAGAAGTATCGCACCGAGAAGTTGGTCTTTGACGTTGCTCGGATCAACTTACCCTTCAATGCCATCTTGGGTAGGCCTGCCTTGTACAAATTCATGGCAGCTGCTCATTATGGCTACCTGGTGTTAAAGATGCCAACACTAGTTGGCGTTCTCCGGATCCGCAGAGATCGTACTGTCGGAGTAACTGCTCTGGAAGAACTCCATGCACTTACCACGGTGCAAGAGGAGGACTCCAGGCAGGAGCAAGCTCCAAAACCCCCGAGAATTCGTCAACGAGGCTCAGCATCTGCACCTCATGTGCAGCCAAGCGGCGACACCGACATCCCCGGCAAAGTCATCCAAATCGGTTCTGATGCTGCTCAGACCACCTGTATATCGGGAGGATTGAACGACAAATAGGAACTCGCGCTCATCGCTTTCCTCCGGGCTAATGTCGACGTGTTTGCCTGGCAACCGTCACAAATGTCTGGGATCCCCAGGGAAGTGATTGAGCACAATCTGAAGATCTACCTTGATGCCCGACCTGTGCACCAGAAGCCTCGGAAGCAATCTGTAGAGTGACAGAACTTCATTCGACAAGAAGTGAAGAAGTTGCTCGAAGCTGGATTCATCCGAGAAGTCTTCCATCCAAAATGGCTGGCAAACCCAGTCATTGTTCCCAAGGCCGGTGGGAAGCTTCAGATGTGTATCGACTACACGACACTAAATAAGGCATGTCCAAAAGATCCATTCCCACTACCTAGAATAGATCAGATAGTGGATTCCACCTCCGGGTGTGAATTACTGTGTTTCCTAGATGCATATTCTGGGTATCATCAAATCAGAATGTCTAGGGAAGATGAAGAGCATACCTCTTTCATCACGGTAAATGGATTGTACTGTTATACAGTCATGCCGTTTGGTCTCAAGAATGCAGCTTCAACCTTTGTACGAGCTATGTACAAAACCTTGGAAAATCTCATTAGAGACATAGTGGAAGTGTATGTTGATGACATCGTGGTCAAGGTCAAGAACAAGGAGTCACTTCGTGACACCTTACAGGCTGTCTTCGATAAGCTGCGGGTCACCCGCACAAAGATAAACCCAGACAAGTGTGTCTTCGGGGTTAGCTCCAGAAAACTTCTTGGTTTCCTGGTAAGTCACCGGGGCATAGAAGCTAATCCGGCGAAGATCAAGGCCATTGAAGACATGCGGCCACCAGTCCGCATCAAAGATGTCCAAAAACTAACTGGATGTCTAGCAGCCCTCAGCCAGTTTATTTCAAGACTGGCGGAACGAGCACTCCCCTTCTTCAAGCTATTGAGGAAGTCCGGACCATTCCAATGGTTTGAAGAAGCAGAAAAGGCGTTCCAGGAGCTAAAACAGTTCCTCACAACCCTAGCAACTCTGGTAGCTCCGAACCCTGGTGAGCCTTTGTTGCTTTACATTTCAGCCACTCACGAAGTCGTCAGTATGGTCCTGGTTGCGGAGAGACCAGAACTACCCCATACTCAGGGATCCAGACCCCTTCGTGAGGGTCCGAAGCTTCCTGAAAGCGAGTCTGGGTCCCAGCTCCCAGATTCAAATCCACAAGAAGCTACTTAAGAAGACCCAGACTCCTCCGGGTGGATCCAAGTCGCTTCTGAAGAAGCTCCGGGTTCCTCCAGCCAGAACCCGGAGGTCCACGAAGAAAATCCGGATCCCTCCGTAGGGATCCAGGTCAGTGAAGAGGAAGCTCCGGGCCCCTCCGGGAGGGTCCGGATCATTCAGCGCCCAGTGTACATTATCAGTGAAGTACTACATGATGCCAATACTCGATACCTAGAGGTGCATAAGCTGCTCTATGCAGTTCTTATCGCCTCCAAGAAGCTTCGCCATTATTTCCAAGCTCACAAGATCTCAGTGGTGACTTCTTACCCACTTCGAGCAATCTTTCATAATCCCAACTCAACTGGGAATTTTGCAAAGTGGGCAGCGGAATTGGCTGAATTCGATCTCGAATTCATTTCAAGGCAAGCAATCAAGAGTCAAGCATTGGCAGACTTCGTGGCGGAATGGACTCCCTATCCATCAAACCCTGGGGGCCCCAGTGAGCAGAAGCCGGAACACGAAGCTCCAGTCTTCACTGAGCCTCATTGGACCCTCTACTTCGACGGCTCCATGCAAAAGCAAGGGGCCGGAGCTGGAATCCTTCTCCTCGCACCAACCGGGGAGAAGGTGAAATGCATGGTACACCTTGACTTCAAGGCGACCAACAACATGGCAGAGTACGAAGCACTCATCTACGGACTAAAGGTGGCACTGTCATACGGTGTCAAGCAACTGCTGGTCAAGGGAGATTCACAGCTCATCATTAAGCAAGTGAAGGGTGAATTCTCCTGCAACAATCTCCAGTTAGCTACTTACCTCCTTGAAGTCCAGAGGCTTCAGAAGGACTTCGAAGTCCTAGATCTTCACCATGTCCATCGTGCCCACAACGCTGAAGCCGACGAACTCTCGGCGAAAGCGTCAACTGGAGCTCCGGCTCCTGACGGAACTTTTGTCCGGAGGTTGTCAAAACCCACAGCTCAGCCTGCCGAACTGAGCGAAGGGTGCGAGATCAGCATTCCGAAGCTGACGGTCCCGATGGCCCTGTTACCATGGCAGCCGTCAAGGGTTGTAGGTGCTGCCGGAAGCTCCGAGCAACCCAGCACGCAAGACTCAAATGCTCAAGTTAGTTCCAATGCATGGATCTCGGAGATCCGGAACTACTTGAAAGATAACATCCTTCCTAACGATGATGTATCCGCTGACCGGGTAGTCAGATTGGCTAAAAGATACACGTTGGTAGAAGGGAATCTCTACTGGCGCGTGCCAACGGCATACTAATGCGGTGCATCATAAGGGAAGAAGGCTGCGAGCTCCTCGCAGAAATCCATGGAGGCGAGTGAGGGAACCACACGTCTTCCCACACGCTGGTTGGCAAATCCTTTCGGCATGGTTTCAACTGGCCTACAGCACTCCAGGATGCAACAGAGCTGGTGAAGAAATGCGAAGCATGTCAATTTCATGCAAAGCAAATTCACACACCGGCTCAGCCCCTACAAATGATACCTCCTACATGGCCCTTTGTTGTGTGGGGGATGGACATCTTGGGACCTTTCCCAAGAGCCGTCGGAGGTTACAAGTTCCTGTACGTCACCATTGACAAGTTCACCAAGTGTCCGGAAGCAACTCCAGTTGTGACAATCAACAAGCAATCTGCTATCAACTTTTTGCAGTCCATTGTATGCAGATTTGGAGTCCCAAACAAAATCATCACTGATAATGGGACCCAATTCACAAGCTCTGCATTTCAAGGATATTGCGAATACCTCGGCATTCAAGTTTGCTATGCCTCTGTAGCTCACCCAGCAAGCAATGGCCAAGCCAAGAGAGCGAATGCTGAAATCCTTAAAGGACTAAAAACGCGCACCTATGAGCGCTTGAAAAAACATGGTGCCAACTGGATTGAAGAGCTTCCGCCCACTCTCTGGGCCAACAGGACAACTCCAAACCGGTCAACTGGAGAGACACCCTTCTTCCTGGTGTATGGAGCTGAAGCAATCCTTCCTCCAGAAATCACCTTGGGGTCACTCCGGGTCCGGACCTTCGACGAAGCCACGCAGGACCAGCTCCGGCGTGAAGACCTAGACCTCCTTGAGGAGGGAAGGTGCGAAGCAGCTGTTCGGAATGCCCGATACCGCCAATCCCTTTGGCGCTATCATCAGCGGCATGTACACAACCGACAGCTCGAGGAAGGTGACCTGGTGCTACGGAGAATACAATCCAGAGAATGGTTAAACAAACTCTCCCCCAGCTGGGAGGGACCCTTCCGAGTGATTAGAGTATCCCTTCCCGGGAGCGTTCGCTTGGCTACCGAGGATGGGACACCGCTCCCAAATCGTTGGAACATTGAGCACCTCCGTAAGTTCTACACTTAATATCATGGAGGTGAGTCTGTAGTAACTTGAGGTGTATGTTATAGAGTCATTGTACAGAGTCGGGTAGTTCCTCCGGGAGAACAGCCGGACCTTTACCGGAAGGTCCGCAAAGTTCATGCAACACTTGTCACAGTCTCAGGACTAATAGTGTGGCTAGCTACCCTGGGTCAAACGAGAAATAAAACACGCTTAGCCTGGTTCCGTACCCTAAGAGTGTACTTGTTTCCCCTGTACCCCGGACCTATAATGAAAGACATCTTCATGTGAAACAGACTCCACATGCATCTATTTTGTACTGGCTCAACATTTTTTATTTTTCTCTTTCTTGTCTATAGCAAAGACGTGCAATTCTTAAGAAATTTTAGTTCGACCGGTTCATATACAATTCGAGTTGTATTGTTGATTCTTTTGGATTCAAATATTGTTCATGGCCCACTTGCCTGAATGTCGCCAAGACAATCTAGGGCCGGAGTGTGCTATCGACTTAGCCTGGTCAAGCACCCTAAGTACGCCACTCTACCTACACCCCGGCAGGCCGAAGTAAGGCAGGTCCAAGTACAATTGGATCTGGAAGTAAATACAATGCATTCGGTTGTATTTAGAATCGCGTTGGACCAAAAATTTTCTTAAGAATCGTAAGCCGCGATGAAGTTATAGGCAAGAAACGAATTTTACTATTTTTCTTCGCTTCAGTGTGCAGGAAAAATAAAAAATCTACGTTGATGGAGAAAAGCCGGAGCTAACAAAGCTCCGACTCCCCTAGGTGGCTTGTAGTCGATGTTACACATTGAAAACGAGCATCACCGGAGCAATCAAGCTCCGGAAAAGCTAGGGGGGACAGCCGTCGACGCAAAAATAAATGATGGTGAGAAGACCCCGCAAACGGAGTTTGCTGCCAACAAACTACGTGTTGGCAAAGGTCACTGCCGGAGCTACTAGCTCTGACACCCCGGAGGACTAACTATCGATGCTCTACGCATTGATAGGGACTATTGCCGGAGCTACTAAGCTCCGACGATAGACAATGCCGGAGCTTCTAAGCTCCGACAACCTCAGGGGGCCTTCACTATCGAAGACTTCGGACCTACACTCTACAAGTTCGAAGCAAATGAGTCTTCAACAAAACACAATATCCTCTTAATACATGTTCACAATCAAATTGTTTACATCTACCAGGGGGCCAAGTGAAGATAAAAGTGTTGAAGACAAAAAGTGAAATTCACAAAAATTTGGGGATTTCATCTGGAGACAAGGGATTACAAAATTGAGGAAGAAGAAGAGGAAATACAAGTGAGAACTATAGAGATGGTCCTAGACCCTATGGAAGAATTGGGCGACCTTCTGGGCAACCTCCGACACGTTGGCTCGGGCAGCTTCGCCTTCTCCTTCAATGGGACCTTCAAGCATCGGGTCTAGAGGAAATTGGGAGTTCCGGCTGGTGTAGCACGTCAGCACATACTCTGCGACGTTCTTCGCCAGGGATTGCCCCTCAACCTCCAATTGGTCCGTGATGACGTCGCCCACCTTGGAGAGTTCGTTACCTGCCAAGCTCAACGCCTGCAACGCCAGGTCCGGCTCTGGCTCCGGATCATCCGGACGCACGGGACTGAAGCCCATCGGTGTCAACGCATCGTTGGCCTTGCCCAGGAACTCCCAAATCAGTAGGGAGTCCACAATCCTTAAGCCCTTCAATTCCTCCAGGGATCTTCTGGCCGCCACCAGTTCAGAATTCTCACAAGCGAGGCGCTCAACCTCTTTCGCATTTTGCTGGATCTTTTCAGCAACTCGCTTCTCGAGTTTTCCGAGCTCCTCCTCCCAGAGGTGGATCTTGTTCCGGCGGTCAACCAGGTCCTTCTCCCTGCCCCTCACTTTCTTCTCCCTGGCAGCAAGGGCACACTCTTGCTCGTAGAGTTCCTGCCCTCGCACCCAGACCTTCTCCTCTTCCTCAGTGCAGCGCTCTTCCAATTTCTTGGCGCGCTCCTCTAGGCCCTTGTCAGCCAGAGCCACCTTTTCGGTGAGCTCCTCCTCCCTCCTCAGGACGTCATCCCGCAGCTCAAGGAGTATCCGCTCTTCATCTTCGAGCCTTTTCTCCCTCTCTTCAAGTGCCTCCCGGCACTTGATGAGTGTAGTGTTAATGGCCTCAAGCCTTTCTTGGCGTTCATCGGCCGCACTGTTAGCTACTTTGGTCTGCTTGTAAATCTCCCGGGATTGAGCGTCGAGGGCACGAGTCATACTCTCCCTGTCATCCAATAACTTGCCCCAGTATTCCAGGTGGACCTTCTCCCGCTTGATCCACTCTTTGTCATCTGCTAGCCTCGACCGCAGCAGGTTGGTCTCGAAGTAGAGCCGGTTACGCCACCGCCTAAGGGTTTGGCGCTCCTCTTCAAGAGCCTTGCTGTCGTAGAAGAAGGCCAGTTGAACTTGACGCAGACTGGAACAAGCGTTGTCAATAGACAATGACAACGGGATAGGCTCCGGACCTGCTGGGGTCTCCTCTGCTGGTTCTAGCAGGTTTTCATATACAAAAATTGGGTCCCACTCCACAAGAGTGGTCCCCTGGGTCTCCATGGCACTAGGGCCACCCTCCGGGACGGCCTCAGTCGCCATCGAGGAAGGCCCGCCGCCAGGTCTTCATTTGCCCCCTCAGGCAGGGGGCCAGCAACTTCACCAGGGCACTCCGGCTCAGCCGTGAGTACCTCCGACGTCGTCACTTCCGGAGCAGAGGCCGCTTCTGGCTCTGGCCTGGGCACCTCCTCTATTGGGGGCTCGAGCTCTTACGCCTCTGCAACAACTAGCTCGGGAGCCGGAAGATCTTCATCATCAATCGGCCCTGCGGCCGGAGCTCCAACCACGACCGGCTCTGCGGCCGGTGCTTCTGAGGTAGCCGGCACAACCGTCGGGACTTCCTCAACATCCAGCGCGCACGCCGGGACTTCAATCACCTCCGGCTCAACCACCGAAGCATCGACAATTTCCGGCTCTGGGGCCGGAATTACTGCTTCCTCCGGCTCAACAGCCGGAGCTTCCATCATCTCAGCACCAGGACCCGGAGCTTCAACCTCCGGGGCAGGTGCCGCTGGCGCATCTTCTCTCCCGCGGTCCGGCGCTACCACGGGAGTCTCTGGGGATGAGTCGAGGTCCATGACCACGACAGCTGGAGCCGGAGCTGTCGCAGCTTCAGCCACCACTTGGGGCGACACCGGGACAGGAGCAGAAGCTTCCGCCCTCACAGCTTCAGTTGCTGTGGCTGAGGGTGGAGCCTCACTCCTCTTCTTGGGAACGCTGCAGATGATGGACAAAGAACTTAAAAAAACAGTTACTACAACAAAACAACTATCCAAGGTAATGATTAAAAATTACCTTGGGAGGCTTCCACACCAGCTTGCGCGAAACCTCTTTCCCGGGCGTTCTGGGCTGGTCATAGCCAGCGTGGAAGCTCTGGAACGCCCCCCGGAACTCGTTGCAGCCGCGGGCGTTTCCCTAGTCGAGTCCCCCCTCGATCGGGAAGAACCTCCGGACCTAGAGGCCTCAATCGGCCCTGGTGCTGGAGTCGCATGCCCGGAGCTAGCACCCCGGGAGGACCCCGCTGCGGGTACAGTCGCCGCGGTTGCAGAAGACCTCCCCCTCCGTGGAGAAGGAGCCGATGTAGAAGTGGCAAGCCTGACGGACCTCCCGTCCGCGTGCTGCAGCTTCCTCTTTCGGCACAAGGGTTCATCTGCCGGCTCCTTGCCCTTGCCGACGACCTCAACCTTTGGCTTCGGGGCAGGGTTGGAACCACCTTCGGAAACCCCAGGGATCGCCACCCTGGAGATTGATCTTCTCTCGACGACACCGAGGTCGTCAAGCACGGGCATCTTCCGCCGGAGCTCCCTACTGAACTCTACTTCCACATTCAGAGGAAGAAAAGCTGATGGCGGAATCAAGTCGTCACCCTCGACGTCGATGACGTGCTGGAACTTCTTGAGGTGGAACTCCAAGGTTGTCCCCAACATGTTGGACTTCAGCCCGGTCTCGACCCGGTCGTCGTCCATCACGCTGTTGAGGGCCCAAGCGAGTTTTTCTCTCCTCTTCAGCGGTGCCCACCTGTTGACCAGGAAGTTACAAAACACTGCCTGAGGAGTTAATCCTCCCTTCACGCACTGGCCGATCCTGGTCAGAGCAGGGTTAAAGGCACCCGCCAACACCGGAGCTTCACTCCAGATCGTTGTGTCAATGTTGGGGAGGCCTTCAGGCAGCTCCAGCCTCTCGTGCTCCTCCACCCGGATGACTATCCAGTCCTTCTTCAAGTTATCCCACTTCCCAGAGGGAAACGACCGGAGGTACTTGAATGGGCACTTCTTGCGCTTCACGAAGTAGTAGAAGCCAAGGTACTCATTGCTCCTGCCGATGGTATGGATGGTGAAGAAGGTCCGAAAGAGTTCAATGCAGGGGGGATGCCCACCCACATCTCACAGAAGTGGACAAAGATAGACACAAGGAGAATGGAGTGAGGGCCAAGGTGGTATAGCTGCAGACCATAAAAGTCTAGCAGCATCAAGAAAAATGAGGAAAAAGGTGGGATCAACCCCACCACGGCGTACGAAGAAAAATACACCATTTCGCCGGTGTGCTCCTTCTCAAACGGGAGCTCTCCCCCGGCGCAGACCGAGCGGTTTAAGAAGTCCGAGGACCATCCCATGCGGGTCCGGACCTTCTTTAGGTCGTCGTCGGTCTTCAAATGACTCTCGCGGAGACCCAACTCCATCGCAGCACAGCAAGGCAAGAAAGGAAAAGCGAAGCACAAGTTGGGATTTTGAGCGCAAGATCAGATGAGAGGCGTAAAGAAATCTAGACGATGCGCGCTTTCCTTCTTAAGTAAGCCCTCGCAACGCTTGGATGGAAACCGCAAGGAAGTCGAAGATACCACTCAAAAATTCCACCCAGCCGATGACAAGAGGGCCCCAGACCACCCCGACGATCAAGTCGAGGTTCTTACCCAGGCGAACGGTTGTCATCATGAGGCGGGAAGCCCGAAGGCAGCGGCCTGACAAGGCGCGCAGAACCGATACGGTTTTCGTATCGGGAACCGACGACCTTCAATTGTGTGAGATTCGCACGCCAAAGATATCATCTGCCGCACGCGGGATACGCCACACGACGAAGATTTAACTCCAAACCATCGCCAACGGCACATCGGAAGACCTTTGAAGACTCAGTTCAAAAGTCGCCACGATGGACCCACCTCCGGCGTAATGACTTCACCCAAGGGGTCTTCCCCAGAGGTGGGCCCAGGGGGCCACTGTCGGTACCCTGGGAACCATACACCCCTTGAGATCACAAGGATCTCAAGGGAAAGTCATCTACTTGAATTGAAGACCTTCGGAGGCCCACATGTCAGACATAACCGGACCCGCTTCTCCAACATGGTTAATCCCAGGGTCGCCACGTGTACTGTCAAACCGGTGCTACCGCCCACAAGGGGGAAGCTCCAGGCTATATACCAAAATGGCACCCCCGGACCTAACCCCAGACCGAGGGAAGCTCCAGAACTGACATGTGTCAGGTAGCTCCGGAGCTACCTGTTTCCCACAGTATGCTCCGGAGCTGCCACGTGTCCAACCGTCGGATCTTCAGCCTCTAACCTCCGGGAGACTCCACAACGGCTCCGGATCTTCAAAGGGGAATCAAGGGCTTCAAGACCCGATCAAGTGTCATGAATATTATATTAATGACACACGATCGGATGACCTTAATTACCAGTAACGGTGCTGTCAAAGCCCATTACCCGGTCATTAAGGGCAATTAAACGTGTTGAATGAGTATCAATATTAGTAACCGCCGGGGCCACATGTCGGGCCAGGCTAACTTGTAACGGCCTGCCCTTGTACTATAAAAGGAAAGACCGACGACACACTCTACACGTTCCATAGACGCTCGATACAAGCTCATACAGCTAATACAACATCAACACACTCGTGGAGTAGGGTATTACGCTCAGGCGGCCCGAACCACATAAATCTCCGTGTCTCCTGCATTGTTTACAATTCACATTCTTGAGTCTCTGCGCGCCCACACCGAACATCAAACTCCTCTAACACTTTAGTAGTGTCGGGAGATCTACCGGATCCAAACCACCGACATACCAAGTTTTAATTTTTAAATTGTTGAGTTGAATTGCTTTCAAATATTTAGTATTAAATATTAAATTAACTCAAGCAGTAACGTAGCATGCATATTCAGGGGTAGAATATCAAAACCGAATTTGTGGAGCGATACAGAGTCGTGCAGGGCCCACACTAGGTCAGCTGACACCCTTCTGGCCTTTCGGCTATTCTGTTTCGACGTGTCGAGTCGTATGTTCGGTTGCAATGTGTTTCGAGATGCAACACTAGTTTTGCACGTGGGGACTTCACAAATTTTGGATGCCTCCCCCACACGTGTTCCCTGAATTCTTTATTCAACACAAATAAAGAAAAAGGGCAATTTTATCGTGTTAGATGAAGCGGTAATTCACTTTATTGAACTCAAAATATGGGAATGCTTACATTATTCAATCTAAATTTAATGAAATAAAAAATTTGGAAAAAACTAAAGTAAAGCTAGTAAGCATCCTATGCTGTCGGGACATCTAAACTATGGAACGTTGTAGATGTTGGGCTTCTCGACAGCATTGCATACGCGTCACAGCTTGGCACCCATGCCACGGCGAACATCATCAATCTCCTCCTTGAGGGATATGAGTTCATCCTTCAGTTCTGCCCTCTCAATGCGCCCATCGGCCACTAAGTCTGATAGCTTCTTGTTCTCCAAACAGATCTGGCCCCCTTTGGCAGAGCTTCACGAAGCTGATTCACAGGCAGAATCAGTGAAGCTGTGCTAGACACTATTTTTCAGAAGAAGTGATTTTTGGCTGATTATGAATTGATTCTCTGAAATGAACTAAGAGGCTGGAAGCTGAAAAAGGTAGCTTCTCCTGATTCTGGGAAGTGATTCTCGGTCCTGATTCTAAGAGTTTATTCTAGAAAATCATAGAGAATCATTTTCAACCACAGAATCACTTCACCAGAGAATCAAAAGTGAATCCAGAGAATCAGCTTTGTGGAGCTGTGCCAAAGGGGGCCAGAGAGAAGCCAACTTCTTAGAAAGTTGTGCCACTTTAGGGGCATGAGGAGATTTCCCGTCGCTTTCCTCAAATTGGCCAGGTGGCCCTTTGATGGCAGGTGGTGAGAGGTGGCGCCTGTAACACCCTCTTTTTCATGCATAATGCATTGCATGCATCCACAGACATGTTTAACAGAAAGCGACCTTAAATGGAACAAGATTAAAATGGAATAGGATCTAATCAGGAATTTAAGTCTGTCAGGGTATAGACTTGTTCGGTCCCAAACCCGAACTTGTCCGGCATTACATTTCTATTCAAGAAATTCAGTCTTCTTCAGAGCACAAATTTGTCTGGCACAATGCATGGACTAGTCCGAATTGAGCTTTTGATGTTTTTCTAGACTATTCCGATGTCCAAGCAAACTAATCCAATCTTTCCCAATTTTTAGTTCGGGAGACTTTTATTTTGCAACTTGACTTGTCCGGTCCATAGAACCGGACATTTCTGAAATAGTCTCTGTTCCACAATGGACATATCTGGTCCGCCTTGCAGACTAGTCCGACCTACTGAATTCCACTCGGAATCTATTATTTTTCCACGATTGGTTATTGGGTAATTGCCTTAATTGGACCCAAGAACTTTGTACCCAACCTCAGAGGAGCCCTAGTGGACCCCACCTCGGCCCCTACACGTCCTCAACAGAAATCCACTGGGAATTCACCTCAAAACCCTACCCTTCCAACTTTATATAAACAACCCAATACCCTCACCTCTCCGACCTTTGAGAAAAACCCTCTCGTCGTTCCTTAATCTTTTGTCGCCGTCAAGAAGGAGCCAAGGAGCAAGGAGAAGGAGGAGAAGAGGGAGAAGGCTCAATCAAGATCGACCTTCGTCAACCAAATTTTCGACAATTGACGTTCTTCATCATCAAACCTTCATCAACTCATCTTCATCAAGCCCTAGACGTCAAGAATCAAGTGTGGCACCCAATTCTCGACCCTTGGATCTCTAAATATGTGGTACACCCTCTACATCCACTTCACCACGTGAAATTAGCCCCCAATCCTCGCTAATCAGAAAACCCAAAATCACAGTTCTGATCAGGGCGGACTAGTCCGGTGTCTGAATCTGTTAAATGCTGAATTGAATCAAAATTGACTCAAAACAATTCCAAACTTGTTCAAACTTGTCATGAACTATTGGAACTAGTTAGTTAACGTTTATATCAACTCAATAACAAGTTTTACCTCACAATTGCATTAATCTTGCATATCATGGCATATTGAGTAATATATGAGCATTTATTGATTGTAATGATTGTTTTGCATGTTTGTCGCGCGGAATAGGTCTCGCTGTAGAGTGTGCTTTCAAGGACATGCAGAACCGAAACTTTGAAGATCGAAACCAAGCTCAAGAGCAAGTCAAGTGTCCTTGATCATTTTGATCCCGGTTTTCAAATGTTTCTTTTTTTGCAAAATTGCATGCTTGTGTCAAATTGATGAGAAAACCCAATGGTAGGAGTTCACTAGTCTTCTATGACCACCCTTGTCGCTTGAAAACAATGTAGAGAGTCGGGAAGGATATTTTACACTTTTGCTTCGCTATACTCAATTGGGTTTGGGAAATAATCATATTACTTAATTATGAACTATTGAACACTATAATGATGAGAATAAATAATAATGACCCTTTAGCAACATGGTGATTAGGGAATCTAAGCAAGCCGGTTATGCAGAATGGGCTGGACTGTTTTGGTGGTTTTGCTTGTTTTAGATCTAAGGACTGGTTCGTGGAGCGACCATCCAGGATTTACAGTGCCACCACAGGGCCAAGTATGCATGTGACTTAGCTGACTAATTCGTGTATCGCTGATGCTATTTGGACCATTAAGAATGCTCGAGGAAGGGGTAGTCGGATGGGTTAGTAGAGATTGGTGGGACTACCTTGGGATTTGAATGGCTCGAGAGGGGGCCCTTGGTTGGATGTGCTCTGTTGGAGACATCACCACCGGTGAAACTTCAGTGGGGTCTAAATATGCTAGTAATCACTTTGTAAAAGCTATTTTGTGATCTCTTTGCCACACACCCAAGGAACTGTGAGACGGCATAATTGAGACTCCCTAGTCATCGAAAGGTGATGAAATCATGAACTTGTGGGTAAAGTGGTACAACCTCTGTAGAGTGTGTTTAAAAACTATCATGATAGTCGTGCTCCCAATTATGAGCAACCTGGACCCTCACATGATTAGAGTTACGAACCTTGAACATGGTTTAATGGCTGGAATTGAATTGGGAATTGGTAATGGTTTATTAATTGACTTTGGTATAAGGAATTGATGAAAGTAAGACATATGAGCAGTTGTAAGTTGTCTATGGATTATTATTGCTAGTATTGGTTGTTTAAGTAGAATTAATGTTATTTGCGTTACTTTGGGAAGAACATCACTTAGTAATGATATAATTGCATTTTTCAGTTGTTTTGAATGTACTTTTATGCAATTAGCCATTGTTTATTATCATTCCTTGTTTAAGCTACATGTCATACTTTCCCACACTTGCTGAGTATGACATGTGCTCACCCTTGCTATTTCCCCAACAAATTGAGACGCAGGCATCAATGTGGAGTATCAGAAGGTCTTTGAGGAGTGCTAGGCGCACGTGTTACCGTCAAGCTTGCGTGTGGAGTTTGGAGTCTTAGTGTTTAGTGTTTTCTGCTGCAATTGTTTAGAGGTTGTATTCGAGACTATTTGGTTTGTAATAAGGTACTATTATTAGTGTCATTATTCGAGACATGGTTTTATCTATTTATTGTTTGTGAATCACTTGTGTATGTGTGTTAAACATCCTGGGTACACATATGCTTCATGCTTGGTTCGTTATCGGAACCGGGTGTCATAATGCCTAATCTTGGAGGGTGATGAGCCAGTCGCTTCCTCCATTGCCACATTATCCATTTTCTTGAGAAAGCCTTTTGCATAGCCTCTTTCAGGCTTGCGCACCACATGGATAATGAGGCGGTCTCCCACACGCTCGGCTGAGGTACACGTCGGTGACTTGTAGTGGTGGCTCACTAAGTCACCGTCTTTGGTCTTATGAGTGTACATGAACACCTCATCAGGCTGCAGCTTTGGGAAAGACTCGTGTTTTTCAGGAAAAATACGGGTCTTGAATGACTTAAGGCCAGCCGTATTCCGACGATGTGCAGATGTCATCAACTTCATGGTCATCCTCCGAGGGAAGAGCGACCGTGCAGCACCACGAGGCGTGGTGCTATGCCCACGTGGAGTCGTCGTTGGCGGTGGGATCATGGTGAGAGGTACGACATCCAGTGCCATGACGGACTCCAAAGGGGGGGGGGGGGGGTGGACTTGTCATTGGCCGGCATGATGTCTCCACTCAGGTTGAAGGTTGAGCTAGAGGAGGCATGAGGCACAGTTTTCTTGTCGGCCATGACTTGGATGGGAGGAACAGAAGATGGGTTGTTCTGGATGGTGCAAGGTTCTCCTCTCTGTTCCTATCAATATATAAGCATGGAAAGAATGATAGCACCGAGAGTCTTGTTAGATACGCCGGGAGAGTCCACACAAAAAAACAGAAAACTAACAATGCAAGGAAGAGGTCGACTGAGCCTAGTGTTCGGCTGAACTCTTCCGGCTCCGTTCGGGCTAAATTTTTGTGGGTTGGCTAAATGGGCCCCATGGATGAATAATTGGATGGGCCCATTAATTGGACACGAAGATTTTAGACATAATTTAATAAAACATCATGGAAATAAATAATATTTATCACGTCAATTTTTTTCCGCCTCCTCTTCCTGAGATTCAAGAAATAACTTGATCGGTGCCCATTCACTTTAAATAGCTTATCATCATCACCTTGGAGTGTGATTGCTCCATGGGATGAGGTTTCTACCACAGTGAAGGGTCCTTCCCATTTACTTCTAAGCTTCCCATGTCCAACAAGTTTAACTAGAGTTGAAGAGTAGAACTTTATCTCCAGGTTTGAACTCCTTAGGCGTAATCCTCTTGTCGTGCCATCTTTTGGTTCTTTCCTTGTAGATTTTGGCACTATGGTACGCCTTATCTCTCCATTCTTCCAACTTGGAAAGTTGCTTCAATCAGGGTTTTCCTTCTTCATGAATGTTCATATTCCACCGCTTGATGGCCCGATAGGCTCTATGTTCCAACTCTACAGGAAGATGACAAGTCTTCCCATAGACAAGTTGGAAAGGAGACATGCCGATGAGAGTTTTGTAGGTAGTACAGTATGTCCACAATGCGTCGGGTAGCTTATGCTTTCACCCTGTTCCCGTTTCCAAGACGGTCTTTTGCAGAATATTCTTAATTTGCTTATTAGATGTTTCTGCTTGACAACTTGTTTGTGGGTGGTATGGACTAGCAATGTTATGCTGGACACCAAGCTCCCTTAAAAAGCTTTGAAAGGTCTTATCTATGAAATGAGACCCTCCATCACTTATGACCATACGGGGAGTGCCAAAGCGTGGAAAAATGATCTCATGGAAAATTTTCCTAGCTTGCTTGGAATCACCATTTTTGCATGGCAAAACTTATACCTATTTTGACACATACTCTACAGCCACCAGGATATACTCGCAATCATAGGACCTAGGGAAAGGTCCCATGAAATAAATACCCCACACATCAATTAACTCCACTTGGAGATTATATGTTAGGGGCATCGCATTGCGAGCTAAGATTCCTCCATGCTTTCGGAATTTCCAACATCTGCGAATGAATTCTTTTGTACCTTCTTACATAGAAGGCCAATAGAATCCACTTTGTCAGATCTTTGCCTGGGTACGGTGAACACTGTAATGGCCACCATAGGGGCTAGCATGGCATTTCTCAATAATCTTGATGCCTTCCATTGATGTGACGCACATTCAAAGAAGGCCATCGGTGCAAACTCGATAGAGGTATGGGTCATCCAAAAGGTGTATATGACTCTCATAGATGAGTTTCTTTTTGTTTTCCCCTGGTGGTACATATCCTATGACCATGAAGTTCATGATATCTGCATACCAAGGGTGAGAGTCAGTCACCTTGAGAAACATATCATCTCGTAGGAAATCATTGATAGGAATGTCCATGGTTTGACTGACTTCCATATGTGAGAGATGATCTGCCACAGAATTCTCTACTCCCTTCTTATCCTTGATTTCTAAGTCAAACTCTTGGAGTAGAAGAATCCAACGGATTGGCCTTGGTTTAGCATCCTTTATAGTGAGCAAATACTTCATGGAAGCATGGTCTATATAGACTATGACCTTGGCTCCAACCAAATAGGACCTAGATTTATCGATAGCAAAAACTACAGCCAAGAGCTCTTTTTCAGTTGTGTCATAATTGAGTTGAGCTCCTATTAGAGTTTTGCTAGCGTAGGCTATTGCATGATGCATTTTGTCTTTGTTTTGGCCTAGGACCGCTCCAACAGTAAAATCACTAGCATCACACATGATTTTGAAAGGCAGCGCCCAATCGGGAGGTTGAATGATTGGAGCTGAGACGAGTGCCTTTTTTAGTGTATTAAATGATTTAAGGCATTCATCATCAAAAACAAAGGGAGCTTCCTTAGCTAATAGGTTAGTGAGGGGTCTAGCGACTTTCGGGGTTCTATTGTTGATTCATCAAAGACATCTCAAAAGTCGCTAGACCCCTCACTAACCTATTAGCTAAGGAAGCTCCCTTTGATTTTGATGATGAATGCACACTCAAAAAGGCACTCATCTAAGCTCCAATCATTCAACCTCCCGATTGGACCCTGACTTTCGAAATCATGTGTGATGCTAGTGATTTTGCTGTTGGATCGGTCCTAGGACAAACCAAAGACAAAAAGCATCATGCAATAGCCTACGCTAGCAAAATTCTGACAAGTGCTCAACTCAATTATGCCACAACTGAAATAGAGCTCTTGGTTGTAGTTTTTGCTATCGATAAATTTAGGTCCTATTTGGTTGGAGCCAAGGTCATAGTTTATACAGACCATGCCGCCTTGATGTATTTGCTCACTAAAAGGAATGCTAAACCAAGGCTAATCCGTTGGATTCTTCTATTCCAAGAGTTTTACTTAGAAATAAAGGATAAGAAAAGAGTAGAGAATTCCGTGGCAGATCATCTCTCATGTATGGAAGTCACTCAAACCATGGACATTTCTATCAATGACTTCCTATGAGATGATATGCTTCTCAAGGTGACTGACTCTCACCCTTGGTATGCAGATATCATGAACTTCATGGTGAAGGGATACGTACCACCAGGGGAAAACGAAAATAAACACATCTATGAGAGTTGTAGACACCTTTAGGATGACCCGTACCTCTATCAAGTTTGCACCGATGGCCTTCTTAGAAGGTGTGTCCCATCAATTGAAAGCACCAAGATTATTGAGAAATTTCATGCTAGCCCCTATGGTGGCCATTACAGTGTTTACCGTACCTAGGCAAAGATCTGGCAAAGTGGATTCTATTGGCCTTCTATGTAAGAAGATATTAAAGAATTCATTTGCAGATAATGGAAATTCCAAAAGCATGGATGAATATTAGCTCACAATGAGATGCCCCTAACATTAATCTCCAAGTGGATTTATTTGATGTATGGGGTATTGATTTCATGGGACCTTTCCCTAGGTCCTATGATTGCGAGTATATCCTGGTGGTCGTAGATTATGTGTCAAAATGGGTCGAAGCTTTGCCATGCAAAAATGCTGATTCCAAGCAAGCTAGGAAAATGTTTCATGAGATCATTTTGCCACGCTTTGGCACTCCCTGTGTGGTGATAAGAGATGGGGGGTCTCATTTTATAGATAAGACCTTCTGGAACTTTTAAGGGAGCTTGGTGTCCATCATAACATTGCTACTCCATACCACCCAAAAACAACTGGTCAAGGAAAACTTCTAATAAGCAAATTAAGAATATTCTACAAAAGACTGTCTTCGAAATGGGAACTGGGTGGAAGCATAAGCTACCCGACGCATTGTGGGCGTACCTTACTGCCTACAAAACTCTCATCAGCATGTCTCCTTTCCATCTTGTCTATGGGAAGACTTGTCATCTTCCTGTAGAGTTGGAACATAGAGCTTATTGGGCCATCAAGCGGTGGAATATGAACCTTCATGAAGCAGGAAAACAACGATTGAAGCAACTTTCCGAATTGGAAGAGTGAGGAGATAAGGCGTACCATATTTCCAAAATCTACAAGGAAAGAACCAAAAGATGGCACAATAAGAGTATTACACCTAAAGAGTTCAAAGCTCGAGAAAATGTTCTACTCTTCAACTCTAGTTAAACTCTTTTGACATGGGAAGTTAGAAGTAAATGGGATGGACCCTTCAATGTAGTAGAAACCTCATCCCATGGAGCAATCACACTCCAAGGTGATGATGATCAGCTATTTAAGGTGAATGGGCACCGACTCAATTTATTTATTGAAAACTAAGGAGGAGAAGGCGGAAAAAGAAATTGACGTGATGAATCTTATTGATTTTCACGCCATTTCTTTAAATCCTGTCTAAATTCTCCGCGTCCAATTAATGGGCCCATCCAATTATTCATCCATGGGGCCAATTTAGCCAACCCACGAAAACTTAGCCCGAAAGGAGCCAGGAAGGGTTCGGCCAAACCCTAGGGTCGACCGACATCCCCCTTGCGCTGTCGGCTTTCTGTTTTCTCATGTGGACTCTCCCGATGTATCCTAACAAGACTCTCAGTGCTATCGTACTTTCCCCGCTAATATATTGATGGGAATAGAGAGGAGAAACTTGCACCATCCAGAAAAACCCATCTCCTGTGCCTCCCATCCAAGTCATGGTCGACAAGAAAATTGTGCTTCATGCCTCCTCTAGCTCAACCTTCAGCCTGAGCAGAGACATTGCGCCGGCCAATGACAAGTCCACCCTTGTTTTTGAGTCGGTCATGGCATTGGAAGCCGCACCTCTCGCCTTGATCCTGCTACCAATGACGAATTCGCATGGTCGTTGCACCACGCCTCGTGGTGCTGCATGGTCGCTCTCCCCTCAGTGGACGCCCATGAAGTCGACGACACCTGCACGTCGTCCGACTACGGCTAGCCTTAAGTCAATCAAGACCCGTCTTTTTCCTGAAAAAGGCGAGTCTCTCCCGAAGCTGCAGCCTGGCGAGGAGTTCATGTACACTCTGAAGACCAAGGACAGTGACATGGTGAGCCAAGACTAGAAGTCACCTACACGTACCTCACCTGAGCGTGTGGGAGACTGCCTCATTATCCATGGGGTGCATAAGCCTGAAGGAGGCTATGCAAAAGGCTTTTTCAATAAAATGGACAGTGTGGCGATGGAGGAATCGACGGGCACATCACCCGCCAAGATTAGGCGTCACCTCTCGCCACCTACCATCATAGGGCAACCTGGCCAGCTTGAGGACAGCGACGGGAAATATCCTCGTGCCCCTAAAGTGGCACAACTTTCTAAGGAGTTAGCTTCTCTTCGTTTGGAGAACAAGAAGCGATCGGACCTAGTGGCTGAAGGGCGCATTGAGAGGGAGGAACTGAAGGATGAAATCATATCCCTCAAGGAGGAGATTGATGGTGTTCCCCATGGCATGGGCGCCAAGCTACGGCGCGTATGCAATGCCGTCGGGAAGCCTGACATCTACAACACTTCATAGCTTAGATGTCCCAACCGCATAGGATGCTTACTAGTTTAGTTTAGTTTTATTCCAAATTTTTATTTCATTAAATTTAGATTGAATAATGTAAGCATCCCCATATTTTTACTTCAGTAAAGTGAACTTACCGGTTCATCTAACCCGATAAAGTTCTCCCTTTAGTTTATTTGTGTTGGATAAAGAATGCAGGGAACAAGTGTGGGGGGCACCCCAAATTCGCGAAATACCGACATGCAAAAATAGCATCGCATCTTGAAACATGTTGCAACCGAACATACGACTCAACACGTCGAAACTGAGCAACAGAAAGGCCACAAGGGGGTCGACCGAACCCCCTGGTCGGCCGACCTGTTGTGGGCCCCACATTGCTCCGTTTCGCACCACGAATTCGGTTCGGATCTTCTACCCCTGAATATGTATGCTACATTACTGTTTGAGTTGACTTAATATTTAATACTTAATATTTGAAAGCAATTCAACTCAACAAATTAAAATGTAAAACTGTGAATCCAAAATTTGCTTGAGCTAAGAATTTGAATACTTTATATTTCAATTTATTACCTTGTTTATGGTTCCCACAAGCGAAGTAGGAAAAACACGTCATCTAAGTACTTGACTAGTGTGATGTGGTAAATTAGTTATTCGAGGAGATATCTCTTTGCTTGAAATTGATTTTGATGTTTGCACAATTTGGAGTCTTGAACTTTGCCCGATTCTCTCATTGGATATTTAAATACCCACCACGGCCATATGATACAAATTCTTGAACAACTACATGCATATGCCACTTTGTTTTTCATTGAACTTTGTCAAACTCATGACCCAACTGAGTGACATGCATGAACTTTTTGACTTAGAAATTCTTGTGCACCTTATTTATGCAAAATATCTCACATTTAGAATTTGCATCCACCATTCATCCATCCAATAAAGAAACTCCATACATTTTGGTCATCAATTTCTCTCTAGAAAAAATAAAAAGGAGTAGAAGATGTGGCTACAAAAAAAAGCATCTACTCTTCAAAAGAGGAAGTATGCCAAAAAAAGGAAACAAAAAGGAAGTAGCCATGTTTCATCCTTAAAGAGAGAAAACCATGGAGTCCACAAAGATCCATTCCATTCATGTGCACAAGAATTTTCTTTGTCAATTTGTTTGTTGCATAAGTCTCTCATGGGATCAAGTTTTTGACTTTGTAATATATGAATTCCAATGTGTGCCAAAATTATCCCTACCAAGCTCCAAATATAGCCATATTTAGTATATGGACAAATTGGCACAACATGCCAAGGTGAGAATGAAAACACTTTAAGAGACTTGAGAGATTCCAATTGAGAGATAAGGGCAATTGTTTCTTTGACCTTCCGAATATAGCAAATCGTTAGATCATTTCGGCAGGGGAAGATCCAATACAACTACATTCCAACCATTCCACTTTTTAAACACCCAAGATCAAAGTGGTAGCCACATTCCACAGAGGGAATTCATGAATTGAGGTATGAGTTGAAATATCTATAATTCTCTTTTTCTAACTTATAGCAAATTTATGAAATCACCGTAGTTCTTTTTCTTGTCTTCAATTGAGGACGAGCAAAGGACTAAATGTGGGGGAGTTTGTTGACAGTCCTGAAGTGCCATATTTAGACCGTAAAATCACCTCATAATGTGCATAAAAGAGAAACACAACATAGTGGTAGGGTTAAAAAGTAATTCATTTCTACAAGTGTTGGTGTTTATTTGTATGCGGGTGAATTTAGACCCAAAATACCAAGACCTGCAGGGAGTAATCCATAAAATTGGATTTCGACGAATCAGGCGACACCACGTGTCATCACATGGATCAAGTGGCCCGCAAATAGAACTATACGAGGCCATCCAACAGCGTAGCACCCATATAAGGGGATAGGACCAACCTGGCAGACACCTGTAGGAAGCACAACCCCAACAAGGCTGAGACCAGGTCGGCCGACCTCCCTAGTCAGCCGACTAGGGAGTGGCGCTAAACCTAGTCAAATGCCATGTGTTGGCTCCTCCCGGCTTGAAGAAGTCATGGGTGACTTATTCACGCACAATTGGTGGCGGGAACTGATCCTTCTCTACCTATAAATAGAACCCCACACCTCACTTCACACACACACACACCAAAATATGAGAATAGAATACCACTCCTAAGGTATAGAGTAGTCCTAGAGGCTACCAAGTAGAAGGAGAGTGTGAAGAGAGTTTAGGAGAAGGAGGCTTGGCCTTGTCAAGTCCGTCTTCTACCTTGTATTCCTACAAAGGTGTACTCAAATCAAGTAAGCCCTTTGTGAATTCAATTAAAGTTTGATTCTCAATTCATAGTAGTTTGCACAAGTAGTTACTTGTGGTTTCATTGCTTTAATTTATTGGAGGCTCTAGTTGTAGCTTTGTGTTCGAAATAACTAGAGTTTTTATTTAGAATGTAAGCGTGGTGCTTAGCTTAGAAATCACCAGTGAATATCTCATGGACCCACAGATTGAAGAGGTAGGCACTAGGTGGTGATAGCCCTATATATCCATTGTAATCCTTCACATTCGGCTATGCCATAGGCTCTTGGTGGGAGTCGTCCTAGTATTGCTAGGGGTAAACCTGTGCCTGAAGCAAGCAGCCACTGCAAATTCTTTTGAATTAGAATCAATACTTTGAATTCCTCTCTCTTCCTTGACTAAAAAACAACTTTGTTTCCTTGGGTGAATTAGTTCGTAAGATTACACACACGTTCCTTGGATTCGATACTCTTTGGAATACTCTCTTAAGGGGAAGTGCTACACAACAGTTTCTGTGCACTTACGGATTTTTATCTGTGTTGTAAGAAACGTCAATAGTTCCCTTGAGGGCACACTCTCGGGGTCAATAAGAATGTGATGGGTGCATAACGCTGGACTAATCCCCTTGAGATCCTCTAGTGAATAGCCACAAACAGCCCTATGCTTTTGTAACATGGCAATGAGTTTGAGTGTCTCATTAAATTTAGATTGAATAATGTAAGCATCCCCATATTTTGACTTCAATAAAGTGAACTTACCGGTTCATCTAACCCAGTAAAGTTCTCCCTTTAGTTTATTTGTGTTGAATAAAGAATATAGGGAACAAGTGTGGGGGAGGGACCCCAAATTCGCGAAATCCCGACGTGCAAAAATAGCGTTGCATCTCGAAACATGTTGCAACCGAACATACGACTCGACACGTCGAAACTGGGCAACAGAAAGGCCAGAAGGGGGTCGACCGAATCCCCTGGTCGGTCGACCTGTTGTGGGCCCCACATGGTTCCGTTTCGCTCCACAAATTCGGTTTGGATCTTCTACCCCTGAATATGTATGCTACATTAATGTTTGAGTTGATTTAATATTTAATGCTTAATATTTGAAAGCAATTCAACTCAAAAAATTAAAATGTAAAACTTGGTATTCAAAATTTGCTTGAGCTATAAATTTGAATACTTTATATTTTGATTTATTACCTTGTTTATGGTTCCCACAAGCGAAGTAGGAAAAACACGTCATCTAAGTATTTGACTATTGTGATGTGGTAAATGAGTTATTCGAGGAGATATCTCTTTGCTTGAAATTCATTTTGATGTTTGCACAATTTGGAGTCTTGAACTTTTCCTGATTCTCTCATTGTAAATTTAAATACCCACCACAACCATATGATACAAATTCTTGAACAACCACATGCATATGCCACTTTGTTTTTCATTGAACTTTGTCAAACTCATGACCCAATTGAGTGACATGCATGAACTTTTTGACTTAGAAATTCTTGTGCACCTTATTTATGCAAAATATCTCACATTTAGAATTTGCATCCACCATTCATCCATCCAATAAATAAAATCCATACATTTTGGTCATCAATTTCTCTCTAGAAAAAATAAAAAGGAGTAGAAGACGTGGCTACAAAAAAAGCATCTACTCTTCAAAAGAGGAAGTATGCCAAAAAAAAAGAAACAAAAAGGAAGTAGCCATGTTTCATCCTTAAAGAGAGAAAACCATGGAGTCCACAAAGATCCATTTCATTCATGTGCACAAGAATTTTCTTTGTCCATTTGTTTCTTGCATAAGTCTCTCATAGGATCAAGTTTTTGACTTAGTAATATATGAATTGCAATGTGTGCCACAATTATCCCTACCAAGCTCCAAATATAGCCATATTTAGTATAGGGACAATGTGGCACAACATGCCAAGGTAAGTATGAAAACACTTTGAGAGACCTGAGAGATTCCAACTCAGAGATAAGGGCAGTTATTTCTTTGACCTTCCAAATATAGCAAATCGTCAGATCATTTCGGCAGGGGAAGATCCAATAGAACTACATTCCAACCATTCCACTTTTCAAAAATCCAAGATCGATGTGGTAGCCACATTCCACAAAGGGAGTTATGAGTTGAAATATCTAGAATTCTCTTTTTCTAACTTATAGCAAATTTATGAAATCACCGTAGTTCTCTTTCTTGTCTTAACTTGAGGACAAGCAAAGGACTAAGTGTGGGGGAGTTTGTTGACGGTCCATAAGTGCCATATTTAGACCGTCAATTCACCTCATAATGTGCACAAAAGAGAAACACAACGTAGTGGTAGGGTTAAAAACTAACTCATTTTCACAAGTGTTGGTGTTTATTTGTATGCAAGTGAATTTAGACCCAAAATACCATGACATGCAGGGAGTAATCCATAAAATTGCATTTCGACGAATCTGGCGACACCACGTGTCATCACATGGATCAAGTGGCCCACAAAAAGAACTATACGAGGCCATCCAATAGTGTAGCACCCATATAAGGGGATAGGACTCACCTGGCAGACACCTGGAGGAAGCACAACCCCAAAAAGGCTCAGACCAGGTCGGTCGACCTCCCTAGTCGGCCGACTAGGGAGTGGCGCCAAACCTAGTCAAATGCCATGTGTTGGCCCCTCCCGGCTTGAAGAAGTCATGGGTGACTGATTCGCACACAATTAGGGGCGGGAAAGGATCCTTCTCCACCTATAAATAGAACCGCACACCTCACTTCACACACACACACACCAAAATTTTAGAATAGAATACCACTTCTAAGGTATAGAGTAGTCCTATGGCTTCCAAGTAGAAGGAGAGTGTTGCGAGAGATTAGGAGAAGGAGGCTTGGGCTTGTCATGTCCCTCTTCTACACTTGTATCCCTACAAAGGTTTACTCAAATCAAGTAAGCCCTTTGTGAATTCAATTCAAGTTTGATTCTCAATTCATAGTAGTTTGCACAAGTAGTTACTTGTGGGTTCATTGCTTTAATTTATTAGAGGCTCTAGTTGTAGCTTTGTGTTCGAAACAACTAGAGTTGTGATTTAGAATGTAAGTGTGGTGCTTAGCTTAGAAATCACCAGTGAATATCTCATAGCCCCACAGATTGAAGAGGTAGGCAGTAGGTGGTGATTGCCCTGTCTGTCCTTTGTAATCCTTCACATTCGGCTATGCTATAGGCTCTTGGTGGGAGTCGTCCTAGTATAGCTAGGGGTAAAGCCGTGCCTGAAGCAAGAAGCTACGACAAATTCTTTTGAATTAGAATCAATACTTTAAATTCCTCTCTCTTCATTGCCTACAAAACAACTTTGTGTCCTTGGGTGAAATAGTTTGTAAGATTACACACACGTTCCTTGGATTTGATACCATTGGGAATACTCTCTTAAGGGGATGTGCTACACGACAGTTTCCGTGCACTTGCGAATTTTTATCTGTGATGTAAGAAACATCAACAGTTCCCTTGAGGGCACACTCTCGGGGTCAATAAGAATGTGATGGGTGCATAACGCAGGACTAATCCCCTTGAGATCCTCTAGTGAATAGCCAGAAATAGCCCTATGCTTTTGTAACATGGCAATCAGTTTGAGTGTCTCATCATTTGAAAGCTTGTTACTTATGATGACAGGGCCTTCCAAATCGCCATTTAGAAAGGCATAACATAGGCCTAGAGGTAGAATTTTTAGCTCAATAGAAGGTTTTGGGAAGAACTCTTCTTTTGGCAATTCAATTGCCTCCAAAAATTCATCCTCCTCTTGGATGAAACCTTCTTCTCCGGCACTTTCAGGGGGTGCTAAGAATTGAAGATTTCTAACCTCCTCTAAAGGCTCATATTGGATGGGAGATTCTACAGATGTGTTCTTGGAACGTAGGATGGGGATAGAGAACTTTCTCCCTCTAAGTTTGACATTGAGGTTTCCTTCCAATGGAATTTCCATGAGAAATTTCTAAATGGAAATCCCAATCATAGTGTCAAAATCCTAAATTCGAACACATGGAAATCTAGGATTGCCTCAATATCTTTGTGTCTGACAGGCATATGCTGCAAAACCCCGCATCCTTCAAGGATGTTTCCGAAAGAATTTTGGAAGGATTTACATGTTGGTGCCAATGGCACATCGCCCAGAATGGCGAGAGCACAAGAATCGGAAATGTTATTTGCTCTAACAGTGGGGTTGTATAGGACCTTCATTGGTGTTCCTCTAATAAAACATAGAATAGTTGCCAAAGGTGAGGTCATACGAAGGATTTTGGGTGTCTGCTCAACTTTCGTAGTCCATTCCCTGCTTAGAATAGAGGTTAACTCCTTGACCGTTTGTTGGACGAACACTCCATCAGGTGGGTCTGGTGGATTTAATGGCAATTATGGTTTCCTATCACAACAATACTTCGAGGTATTTCCAAAATCTTCAAATATCTCCTCCTCAAAGTAGAAGGGAAACATCGAAGGTTGAATTTCTTCATCCTCGGATTCGGGAGAGGATTCCTCCGGCAAGGTTTGAGATAAGCAAGAGATAGGTTTTTCTTTGTCCATGGATTTATCCTCGGATCATGACACTACTTCCTCTTGAAGAGGCTCATTAAGACCCATAATGAAGGAGGAATTTTCTAGAATTCAATCTAGAAGATCCTTGCCTTCTTCCAGCGTCTTGTGGAGGAAGGATCCTCCAACTGTAATGTCAAGATATAGGGTAGACTTTTTGTTCAATCCCATATAGAAGTGTTGCACGAGCAACAGATCAGGGATGGATAAATTTGGGTCAGAATTTCTCAAAAGAGAAAATCTATCCCAAGCTGCACCAATAGACTCCTTCTCCATCTGCTGGAAGCATAGTGCTTCCTTTCATAAGGAAACAATTTGGGCTATTGGAAATAAAGTCGAAGAGCACATGAAAAGCTACCAGAGGGGGATGAATGGTAGAATTAAAACATTTTTAGCGAAAGCAACAAAAACCCCTTGGTAGAAAATCAATCTGTTAAGAAATCGTGTGTGCAACTAATCTAAACGCGATCAATCATGACAAAACCAGTACATATTGTGGAGAATCAAATCACGAAGATACAACAACAATAATCACGAAAAATAGTCAAGAAAAACTCATGTTACAATCGAAAGATTGAATGAAGGTCAATGTATTCTACCCGAGAAAAACCAGGTCTACAACACTGCAATGAAACTCAGGTAGATCCAAAACCACAAATACAATGACCATGAAATTTTGACAGATGATAGATAATAAAGTTGTGAAGACAACCCAAAAATAATCACGTCAATTGGATCCGTAAAACTCGAGTCATGATAAAACCACTAAAGCAAGGTAGTGCTGTGCAGAAACTCGACGAGAAAGACTTGACAGAAACAAGTCAGACGAACAAGCACAAAAGCTCCTTTAGCTATGAATTTTATTGATCAAACAACAAAAGGAAAAGCCCCAAAGTCGTGCAACATGAGCTCTGGCCTCCCTTGCTTATATAACCAGCCCTTAGGCCAACCCAATCCTAACTAGGACTCAAATCCTACTCAAATTCAACGGAAACATTCCATAACTGCTCAAGGCTCTTCCATACGCAAATAGAAGCAATCTTAAGTCTTCCAAACATCTTAGGAACGTATCCCACATTCCTAAAACAACCCAACTTTGTGGCCCAAACAAAATCCTATCATAACCAACTCAAATATTTCCATATTTGAGTCAAACACGACTCAGCCGCAACTTGAGTCCATAACCTAGTCGGTTGGACCTTTCCGACCAATTCTCTACGTCCAAACCTCTTCATCACACCTTAGAACCATATAGCCACGTCCATGCACTCCTTGCACAAGTGAAAACACCTTCCAATGATGTCCAAGATACCTTCATATGCATTGTTCTTGATCCAAACATGATGTGCGACCTCTCGATCAACTCAACCACAATTCCTCCCGAACTTGGTTGTTGAACCTCATGTTCTCTCTAAGTCTAGTTCAACGGATCCCGTCACCAGCCATGTCTTGAACTCAAGCAACACCTGCACATGAACAAACAACCAATACTTCCGAGCAGAAGTCCTCGACTTGACTCACGTTAGTTCCAAAATGACAACACTTTACGTGAGCACCTCACATAAGCATGTTGCAAACCTTAGCAAAAGGATATCAACCATAAGCACCAAAACACACCAAAAACTCAGTAAAATAATACTAAGTAACCTTTCCATAGATGTAAAGCAAGTTCGAATCAATTCAAAAGTAAAAGCAGAACCATTGCAATCTAGCTCCCGACCTTGCCAAAACTAACCAGGTTTTGAGTTGGAGCTTACCAAAGCTAGCAGGACCTAGACAAAGAAGTCATACCTAGCAAACGTAAGTCAGTCCTAGATAAAGAAGTCGGACCTAGCCAAAGTAAGTCGGGCCTTACGTGGAACCTTGCTGCAGCTACCAATAACTAGTCGGACCTAATGTCGAACCTTGCCAATGCTACCCAAAACAAGACGGACCTATCGTCGGACCTTGCAAGAGCTCAGACCTAGATTTGGACCATGTTGAAAAAGGTGTTTTGGTGATATTCAAAACTTTTATCGCCATAGCCAATGTATTCAGCACACATAGGTCTCACAATCTCTCCCTTGATGAATGCATTGGCAACACAGCTTAGAATCCGAACATTGACTTATTCACTTGAAAAGCATTGAAAACAAAATTCTCCCCCAATACCTATTTCTCCCCCAATACCTATTTCTCCCCCTTTGTAAATCAGAAATAAAATGAGATGAAAAACAAAAATTCTCCCCCTGAGAAGAATCGTCAAATCATGCCAAAACACTTGTGAATGTGTGCAATGTGTGATCAATTTCTCCCCCTTTGACAATGTATTCAGCAAGGTACAAGAAAACAAATTTTAATTGTTATGATCATATTATAATGTATACAATTAAAACAAAGCTCATGCAAGTCATACTATCAAATAATTTACACTATCACATCAATGAGATACATAAAGTAGTGTAAGCCATGCAAGAGATCAAGTGTAATTTTCAAGTTAAGCAAGTCATGATCTCACAAACATAACTATTTCAAAACATGAAAGCATGATACTTGCTGCTGTATTTTTTATTTTCAAAATCATTTAAAGCTCAAATTTTGATCATATAACATTTGCAATAGATTATATGCCATATCTGCCTTATTCTAACCAACCAAGCCAAGCATATGTCATTTGACAATCAGAAGCTTAAGGACATGGTTTTAGTCATACACAACTTCTTCCAAGTTCATAGCTAAATGCAATGATAAGCCATCTAAAAATAAGAAGTGTGATGCATTCATATTCTCTTGATCATTTCTCAATTTTTCATTTGATCATAAAAACTCAACTTGTTAGTTGATTACTAGATTAATTCTTTATGATTAAAAGCACTTGTGATCATGCAACAAGTTCAAAACAGCAAGAAAGTTCGATCATGACCAGATTTAGTGTAAGTAATTATTCCAGTTACTAGTCATGGCAAAAACTACAAAATGTATAACACGAGTAATGTAGTAAGAACTTTCAGCATGTAAGAGGAATCACAAAGTCATATATGTATGAAATACTATGCTCATATTATTCTAATTTCTGATTCGCACGTAGACTTCCCAAGTTTCAAAACTCCCCCTCAATTTAAGCCATGAGGATGCATAACCTTTATTTCACTACGAATGAAACAAAAACGAGTGAAATCAAAAGGTTTTGTAAAAATGTCGGCCAGTTGTTGTTCGGTATCTACATAATAAAGCACAATGTTTCTTTTTTCAACATTATCATGGATAAAGTGATACCTAATATCAATTTGCTTTGTTCTAAAATGTTGCACATAGTTTTTAGCAATGCAAATAGCACTAGTGTTATAAAGAAACAATGTAACACTATCTATATCAACCCCATAGTCCTTAAGAGTTTGAACAATCCAAAGAATTTGTGAGCAAGCGCTAGCAGCAGCTACATATTCAGATTCTAGTGTGGATTGTGCAACTGAGATTTGTTTTCTAGAGGACCAAGCAACAAGTGAATTAACAAGAAAATGACATGCACCTAAAGTACTTCTCCTATCAATCTTACAACCCCCAAAATCTGCAGCCGAAAAAGCTTTCAAAGTAACGGTTGAGGAAGAAGTAAGAAAAATGCTAAATTCTTGAGTTCCATGTAAGTACCTAAGAATTCTTTTGACGGCTCGAAGATGTGAAGTACGTCAGGAAGCTTGAAACCCTGCACAAAGACATACGCTGAATTGTATGTCTGGTCTTGATGTCGTGAGGTACAAAAGTGATCCAATCATACTTCTATATTCTTTTTGATCGACCAGGTCACCATCTTCATCAAGTTCAAGTGTTGTTGTTGTACCCATTGGAGTCCTAAGAGGCCTGCTTTTGTCCATGTTGGAGCGCTTAAGAAGGTCTCTTATATACATCGTTTGATGCAAAAAAGTACCCTCCTTAGTTTGCTTGATTTGTAGCCCCAAAAAGTATGTGAGTTCTCCCATCATACTCTTCTCAAATTCTGAACTCAACATAGTTGGACCGTGTGACTCGTTTGTGCAAACTTTTAATAATTTGTTATGAAGGATGACTTTTAAGAACCCAGAGGGGATTAGACACTTCACAAGCTTCTTCTTCTTCATGTTCATCACAAATCGATGAGCTTGTGACTTGAGGACGATCTGGACCAGTAATGGTGGTCGTGGGTGCTAGTTGAGAATCAAAATCAGGACAGTGTCATTAGCTGCTGAATTTTCGGGCACCAGCACCACTTCTTCCTCATCTTCAATGAAAATACTCTCCCCCTGCGGATATGGATCCAGACCTGCAATATTTGAGCTAGTACCTGGGCTAGCTTTATCAAAAGACACCTCACAAGTCTCCACAATTTTGTTAGTGTCAAGTAAAAGCACACGGTAGCCTCTAGTATGAGATGGACAACCAAGAAACATGCCATCAACGGATCTAGGTTCAAATTTATCAAGATTACCATGTTTATTAACAAAGCATTTGCAACAAAAGACCCGAAAGTGTGTAACACTAGACCTATGTCCTAACCGGAGCTCATATGGTGTTTTACCTAGCTTAGTACGCAAGAGAACACGATTTGAGACATAACAAGCGGTTGCAATTTCATCAGCCAAAAATTTCCTAGGAGTTTGATATTCATCAAGCATAGTCCTAGCCACTTCAACTAAGGTTATGTTCTTTCTTTCTGCAACACCGTTTTGTTGAGGTACATATGGAATAAAATTGATAATCTATTTCATTTTCAGCATAAAAAGTGATCAAAAGATTGATTTTAAATTCGGTTCCATTATCACTTCTAATTGCTTTTAAAGATCTTGGGTGATCAATTGATAATCTAAGAAATAATGTTCTAAAGTGACTAAAAGCTTCATTCTTAGATGACATAAAGTAAACCCAAGAGTATCTAGAATTATCATCAACAATCACAAGAACATACCATTTACCTCCGAAGGATTGAACACATGAAGGTCCTACAGGTCAAGGTGCAAAAGTTGACCCGGTTCAGTTGTCATGATCATTCTGAGAGGAGTATGTGAACCTGCAACCATCTTAGCATGTCTACAAGAAAGGCACACAATTTCTTTGTCCCTTTTAAGCTTAGGCAACGCATGTATGCGATCAAGAGCACTAACATGCGTGAGATGACCAAAGCCTACATGACCAAGTCTACGATACCAAAAATATAAGTCTTTTTAATCATTAGCAACTAGACACCTATGCTTAGAAGAAGACATATCAAAATCAGCTTTCAAAACTCTTCCAAACCGATACATGTTAAAAATAAGCTCACTATTTGAATCTACAACTTTGCAGCAATTTTATTGAAAATAATTTCCAAATCTTCATCTAACAATTGTGAAACAGAAAGCATGTTGTATTTCAAATTTTTTGACAAGTGCCACATCTTTCAAAGTGTAGTTATCATTTACAATAACCGAATCCTTAGCAATTATAGGAGTTGAAGAATTATCGGCAAAAGTAACATTCTCTACACGTGACACAAAAGAAAGGGAGGAGAACCATTCTTTGTTACCGGTCATGTGGTGTGAGCAACCTGAATTCACAATCCAAATGTTCTCCTTCCTCAAGCGTGTAACCTACATAGAAGCATAATACATCGATGACTTAATACTAGGGTTAGTCAAAAGGCATTTAGGAATCAAGTACTGAATCACACGATGTCCAGCAGGAATAACATGCGAAAGCTGAGATAAAACAACAGGTTTATGAGCCAAAGCGTGAGGATTTTTGTAGCCAACTACTGACCTACGAGGTGTCACATGCGTAGCATGAAAAACCGTAGGTTTGGGAAAAAACTTTGCATGTTTTTGACTCATTACAGCAGGTTGCATGTTCCTATCATTCGGTTTAGCATGTGCAACAAATTTTACATGAAAGTTATGAGATCTAGCAATCATTCTTTCCTTTTTAAGTTGTTTAGCTAGTCTCTAAATAAAAATCTATGACATGACCATCTCTACCACAGTAGATACAATGAAACTTAACTTTGTGTTCATGTCTAGATGAGCAAGAAACATATTTATTGGAAACCGAATGATACAACACTCCTGCAGATTTGAAAACCACATCTTTTTGTTTAGGAACTGTTTGAATCAAACCACTTCCTAATGACATCAAAATTTCAGGTGGATGTGCCTTAGCATGAGCATGAGAATCCAAACCTAACACTGATTTATCATTGCAAGATTTAGAGGAATTCAACAGCAAGTTTAGGTTCTAACTTGCATTACAAAACCGATCTAATGTACTATGCATGTCATCAAGTTTATTTGACAGATCAAGGCAATTTTCACATGAAGTTTTTCCTTTTAATTTGCAATTGGAACAATATTTAACTACATGAGAACGTAAAACATTGTTCAATATAGAAATTTCATTCATAGCATCTTGTAGTTTCTTATCAAGATCATCACAAGTAGAAAAATGCAAATCAATTGTAGAACAGCAAGCATCCTTCAAGTTTTTCTCATTAAGTGCAGCAAGCTTTTTATTATTTCAAATTTCTAACTCATGTTTGTCAAGTGTGGAGGTGTGTGCACTTCTTAGAGAGGACATTTTTTCATATATTAAATCACATGAGGAACAAGAATCACCACTAGGAATCAAGAATTTCAAACAATTAATTTCAGATTCTAGTGACTCAATATTAACAGCATTGTCCCTAAGATTTTTGTCCTTTTTCTTAACTATAACAATGGCACGAGAAATAGCATCACACATTTCTTCGCAAGTAGGACATACCTCTTCATTGTCGCTATTGTGTTCTGCCTCCTCCATACTTGATCTTGACTTGCCCACCATGAAGCTCAAGTTTGCCAAATCATCTTCATCTTCGTCACTTCCGGTGTCCACATCGCTTGACCAAAGTTCTCTAAGTACGGAGATAAAACTATTCACCAATTGGCGCCCTATAAAACCCTTCTTTTCTTGTTGTCGTTTGCAGAAGAGTGCTTTGTCCTTGTTTGCTTTTCATCACGGGAAGTAGCACCTGAAAGGTTAGGGCAATTAGTGTGAAAATGTCCTGTCTTACCACATTCGAAGCATCGTTGTTGTCCGGCACTTCCTCCCCTTCTAGTTCTCGCATTTTGCAATCCTTTTGAGAACCGAGTAGAGATGAGTGCAAGTTCTTCCTCTACAAACTCTTCAATCTGTTCAAGAGTTAAAGAGGACAACAAAGCAAGTGTTCCACAAGATGAGGATTGGCCAGAGCTAGGCATGTCACGTTGAGAAACAAATGCAAGAAACTTGTTGGTGTTCTTACATGAGATTATGTCAATTTCATGAGTTTTCAATTTAGAATTTGGAACATCTAAAGTAAGTGTACTCATGACAGTAGATTCACGAATAGATGTGACTGTCATCTCCCAAATTGGCATGCCTAATCCACTTAGTAATTGCCTAGCATTCTCAACATCTGAAAAATTAACATTGACGCTACACAAGTTGCTGAGAATTTTATTAAAGCAAGCAAAGAGATCATCGATAGACTCACCTGGTTGCATCTCAAAGCACATGTACTCCTTTTGGAACATGTCTTGACTTACCTTCTTGATCGTGTTGGATCCTTCATGGTATTCGCAGAGTGCTTTCCACACATCATATGCAGATTAGAGGTGAGCAACACGGTCGAAGTCACTTTGAGTTAATCCTTGTATGATCAAGTTGCAAGCCTTTTTGTTGTTGTCAACATCTCTCATGTTTGTAGCCGTGACTTGATCGTTTGAAGGCACATCGTAAGGCTTGTACACCTTTTCCCATATTGCGAAGCATTGTGCCTGGATGAAAGCTTCCATACGTGCCTTCCAAACCTGAAAATCAATACCACTAAAGATACAAGGTTTTGCAAAGAAGTTCTCCATGATGATTGGTCAAAACACATTCAAATCACAAAGACTAGAGTACCGTGGCTCTGATACAAATTGTAGGATCAAAGAGCACGTGAAAAGCTACGAGAGGGGGGTAAATAGTAGATTTAAAACTTTTTCAGCGGAAGCAACAAAAAACCCTTAGGAGAAAATCAATCTGTTAAGAAATCGTGTGTGCGACTAATATAAACGTAATCAATCGTGATAAAACCAGTATAGATTATGGAGAATCAAGTCATGAATACACGACAACAAGAATGACGACAAACCATAGAGAAAAACTCATGTTACGATCGAAAGATTGAACGAAGGTCAATCTGTTCTTCTCGAGAATTCCAGATCTGCAACAATGCAATGAAACTCGTGTAGATCTAAAACTACAAATACAATGACCACGACATTTTGACAGATGATATATAATCAAGTTGTTAACACAATCCATAAAGAATCACGTCAATTGGATCTGTAAAACTTGAGTTATGATAAAACCACCGAATCAAAAGGTAGTGCTGTGCAGAAACTCGACGAGAAAGATTTGATAGAAACAAGACGGACGAGCAAGGCACAAAAGCTCCTTTAGACTACGAATATTATTCATCAAACTACAAAAGCAAAAGCCTCAATGTCGTGAAACATGAGCTCTGGCCTCACTTGCTTATATAACCAGCCCTTAGGCCAACCCAATCCTAACTAGGACTCAAATCCTACTGAGATTCAACCGAAACTTTCCATAGCTGCTCAAGGCTCTTCCATACGCAGATAGAAGCAATCTTAAGTCTTCCAAACACCTTAGGAACGTATCCCACATTCCCAAAACAATCCAACTTCGTGACCCACACGAAATCCTATCATAACCAACTCAAATATTTCCATATTTGAATCAAACACGACTCACCCGCAACCTGATTCCATAATCTAGTCGGTTGGACCTTTCCGACCAATTATTTATGTCCACATCTCTTCATCAGGCCTATAAACCATGTAGCCATGTCCATGCACTACTTGCACACATGCAAACACCTTCCAATGACGTCCATGATACCTTCATATGCATTGTTCTTGATCCAAACATGTTGCACGACCTCCCGATTAACTCAACCACAATTCCTCCAGAACTTCGTTGTTGAACCTCATCTTCTCCCTAAGACTAGTTTAGTGGATTCTCTCACCAGCAGTGTCTTGAACTCAAGCAACACCTGCACATGAACAAGCAACCAATACTTCCGAGCACAAGTCCTCGACTTGACTCTCGTTAGTTCCGAAACCACAACACCTTACGTGAGCATCACACATAAGCATGTTGCAAACCTTAGCAAAAAGATATCAACTATAACTACCAAAACACACTAAAAACTTAGTAAAATAATACTAAGTAAGCTTTCCATAGATGTAAAGCAAGTTCGAGTAAATTCAAAGTGAAAGCATAACCATTGAAATCTAGCTCCGGACCTTGCCAAGACTAATCGGACCTTGAGCCTGAGCTTACCAAAGCTAGTGGGACCTTGCACCGGAGCTTACCAAAGCTAGTCGGACCAAGCGTTGGAGCTTACTGAAGCTTAGTCAGACCTTGCCTAAGCAAGTCGGACCTAGACAAAGAAGTCATACCTCGCCAAAGTAAGTCGGACCTAGATAAAGAAGTATGACCTAGCCAAAGTAAGTCGGGCCTTACGTTGGACCATGCCGGAGCTACCCAAAACTAGTCGGACCTAATGTCGAACCTTGCCATAGCTACCCAAAACAAGTTGGACCTATCATCGGACCTTGCAGGAGCTCGAATCTAGAGTCGGACCATGATGAAAAAGGTGTTTTGGTGATATTCAAAACTTTTATTGCCATAGACAATGTATTCAGCACACATAGGTCTCAAATAAAGCAAGACAAAATTTATATCGTAATTCATTCCAATTTCCGTTTGTTTTCCCAACATTGTGGTCATACCATTGTTTGGTTTTTTCCATGAGAGAAAAAGGAAACAACTTCAATTTGAGAGTTTCTTGCATCATACCCTTGATTGGAAGGCATGAACACAATAGTTTGAACTCTTTTAGATGGTGGTAATGATTTTCGCAATCCGTTCCTAAGAAGGATTGCTCCCGAACCATGGCTATCAAGCCAGGGCGAAGTGCATAACTAATAGAACAGATGGGTTCCGCCGAAGGAGGTGGCTCACAGAACTTGAGCTTTGGGGCAGAATAAAAAGGAATTGTGGGCCGCTCCATAAAGGTGGTGGTGGTAAGAAAAGGAAAGATAAGATAAAAAAATAGATATGAGGCTGAACAAGGTTCGAAGCTTAACGGCAACTGTTCCCCGGCAACGGCACCAGAAATGCTTGTTGACATTTCTTATGTCACAGATAAAAATCCGCAAGCGTACAGAAACTGTCGTGTTGAACTTCCCCTTAAGAGAGTATTCCCAAGGGTATCGAATCCAAAGAACGTGTGTGCTAATCTTACGAGCTAATCCGCCCAAGGACACAGAGTTGTTTTGTAGGCAAGGAAGAGAGAGGAATTCAAAGTATTAGTTCTAATTCAAATGAATTTGCAGTAGCTGCTTCCTTTGAGCACAGGTTTACCCCTAGCTACACTAGGACGACTACTGCCAAGAGCCTATGGCATAGCCGAACGTGGAGGATTACTAAGGACAGATAGGGCTGTCACCACCTACTGCCCACCTCTTCAATCTGTGGGTCTACGAGATATTCACTGGTGATTTCTAATATAAGCACCACACTTACGTTTTAAATCACAACTCTATTTGTTTCGAACACAAAGCTACAACTAGAGCCTATAATAAATTATAGCAATGAACCCACAAGTATGCAAACTACTATGAATTGAGAATCAAACTTGAATTGAATTCACAAAGGGCTTACTTGATTTGAGGACACCTTTGTAGGGAGACAAGTGTAGAACAGGGACTTGACAATCCCAAGCCTCCTCCTAAACTCTCACCACACTCTCCTTCTACTTGGCAGCTTCTAGGACTACTCTAAACCTTAGAAGTGGTGTTCTATTCTCAACTTTTGGTGTGTGTGTGATGTGAGGTGAGGGGTTCGATTTATAAGGTGGAGAAGGGTCGGTTCCTGCCACCAAATGCACGTGAATCAGTCTTCATCATGATCAGGGCACCACAAGGAGTCGACACGTGTTGACCGAGTTTGGCGCTAGAAAGAGTTTGGCCGAATCCTCTAGTTGGTCGAACAGAAAGTTGGACCCAATTACAGTGTGCTTCCTCGGGGTGACTTCTAGGTGGGTCCCATTGACTGATATGTGTGCTACACCGTTGGATGGCCTCAGATACTTCTGTTTGTGGGCCATTTGATCCATGTGATGACATATGACATCGCTTGATTAGTTAAATCAAATTTTATCAATTACTCCCTGCATGTCTTTGTATTCTGGGTCTAAATTCACCTGCATACAAATAAAGACAAACACTTGCGGAATTGGTTTGTTTTTAACCCAACCACTACGTTTGGTTTCTCTTTTGTGCACACTATGAGGTGAATTGACAGTCTAAATATGTCACTTAAGGACTTTCAACACCCTACCATCTCCACCCTATATAAACACCCCAACATCCACCTTTTTATCTCTTTGTCACAATTGAAGAGAACCCCTAACCCTAGTTCGTGAGAGCCGCTACCAAGGAGAGAGGAGCTCGCAGCTAGGGGAAGGACGAGGAAGATAGGAGGATCAAGCAAGATTGATCTTCGTCAACTCATCGACATCATCATCAGTTCTCCAACAATTCTTCGTCTTCTTTGGATATAGACATCAAGTTCTCGAGTTCTATCGAATACTCGACCTTCGAACCCTAGGATTCACAGTAAATATCTTAGATCCATCTTTTCTATGTACAATATGGTTCCACATTAAGTTTTACTATGCTCTAGTTGAAAACTCGCCAAAACCCTAGCCCTAACTGACTTGTCCGGTCCCTATGCGTACTAGTCCGATTCCCTCTCTGTTCTAGCACGAACATGTCTGGCCCTGATGCGGACTAGTCTGGTACGTCAGTGCTGGAAATTCCTGGAACTTCTTTAGTATCTTCCAAAATGACTTAAAACTTGTTCGAATAGGTAATACTTAACTAGTTAGTAAGCAATGATAGAACCTTGATAACATGCATTACCACATAATTGCATCAATCATGCATGTCATGACATATTGAGTAACATATGAGCATTTATTATTGTAATATTTGTTTTGCTCTAGAGGGTGTTGTTGAGGACCTCCAGCACCAAAACTTCAAAGCTTTTGATCCTAACCAATCTCAAGAGTAAGGCAAGTGTCCTTGATCATTTTGATGCTGTCTTTAAATGTTTTGCTTGCAAAACTGCATGCTTGTGTCAAATTGATGGGAAACCCATGATAGGTGTTTACTAGTCTTGTTTGACCATCCGTGTCGCTTGGAAGATATTGTAGAGATTTGGGAAGGGTATTTTACATTTTTGCTTCGCTCTAATTAATTGATATGGAAAAAACCCAAATGGCTTAACTATGAATTAATGCACTTATAAATGATGAGAATTAATGAACATGGTTATTTGGTACCATGGGACTTGGGAGATCTAAGCAAGCATGGTTTGTGGATTGGGTTGGAAGATACGGTGGTTTGCTTGCCTTGGATCTAAGGATCGGTTCATGAGAGAATAAGTTAGGAATACAGTTCCACCACAAGGCCAAGTATGGGTGCGGCTTAGCCCATTAATTAGGTGTATTGCCAGCATTGTTCGAATCATTTGGAAGAGCGGGAAATGGGAGTCAGTTGGGTTTGCAATAGTGGCTGGACTGCCCTGGGATCCTGTGACACCCGATTCTGAAAATGAACCAAGTGTGGCGCATATGTGTGCCCAGGATGTTCAACACACATACACGAGTGCATCACAAATGATATACAGAAAAATACCACAACACAAGTTAATTAACTACTTTTATTACAATATTCAAATAATCCTCAATTACAAACTCTAATGATCAATATTAACTATAGCTGCAGCGGAAATAAGCTAATTAAGCATCTAAGCAAACTGAGAATAGGGGATAGCTCGGCTCCAAGCAACACCACAGGCAATTCGACAGCAGCACATAGCCTAGTACTCCGAATTACCCTTAGGATACTCCTAAACATCTCTTGAAATTGTTGGCGGGGAAATTGCAAGGGTGAGCACATGTTGTACTCGGCAAGTGTGGGAAAATAATGACATGTAGCTTAAACAAGGAACGATAATAAATAATGGCTATTTGTTGAAAAGTACTTTTAAAACATATGAAAAGAATCCTAAGATGTCTATGTGTATTAAACCCATCATATACTAAATAACATAATAATCCATATCCATCATCCATTAATTATCCATATACCTTATTCTTACCATCTTCATTAACCATGTCCATTTATCACCATCCAATCGATAACCATAACCAATACCAAACCATACCAATTCCTAAATTCCACTCTAATCATGTAGGTCATCTAGGTGCTCGTGACCGGGAGCACGGCTATCATGATAGTTTTTAACACTATGCGGAGGTTGTACCACTTTACCCACAAGTTCGTGATTTCGTCACCTGCCGGCGACTAAAGAAACCTCCCTTATGCCAATTAAACTTTCTTAGGTTTATGGTCAAGAGATAACAAAATAGCCTTTACAAAGGGGTTACCAGCATATTTAGACCCACTGAGGTTTCACCAGTGGTCATGCCTCCAACTGAGCACATCCAACCAAGGGCCCCCTCTTGGGCCATTCGGATCCCACCGCAGTCCCACCACTATTGCAAACCCAACCAACTCCCATTCCCCACTCCCCCCAAAAGATCCGAACAATGCTGGCAATACACCTAATTAATAAGCTAAGCCGCACCCATACTTGGCCTTGTGGTGGCACTGTTGTCCTGGCTTATTCTCGTATAAATCGGTCCTTAGATCCAAGGAAAGCAAAACCACAAAAATCCAACCCAAATCCACAAACCATGCTTTCTTAGATCTCCCAAGTCCCATATTATCAATTAATCATGTTCATCAATTCATATCATCCATAAATTTATTAATTCATAGTTAATCCATTTGGTTGTTTTTCCATTCTAATTAATTGGAGCAAAGAAAAAGGTAAAATACCCTTCCCGATTCTCTAAAACATATTCCAAGTGACAAGGATGGTCAAACAAGTCTAGTAAACACCTATCTTTGGTTTCCCATCAATTTGACACAAGCATGCAGTTTTGCAAACAAAACATTTAAAAACAGGATCAAAATGTTCAAGGACACTTTCCTTGCTCTTGAGATTGGTTTGGGTCAAAAGCATCGAAGTTCTGGTGCTGGAGGTCCTCGAAAGCACCCTCTAGCACAATACCTTCTATTTCGCGCAACAAACATACAAAGCAAACATTACAATCAATAAATGCTCATATATTACTCAATATTCCATTACATGCATGATTAATACAATTATGTGGTAAGACTTGTTAATGAGTTGCTATTAATGTGTACTAACTAGTTACAATGGGTTTTAACATGTTTGAACAGGTTTCAAGTTGATTTGAATCAAATTGGGATTAATTTCAGCAACTTCAGGTTCAGGTGGTCGGACAAGTCCGTACTAGGAACCGAACTAGTCTGCCTTGGACCAGAAAGTTGATCAGACCAGTCTGCACAGGGTCGGACAAGCCCGTTCGGCTAGGGTTTTTGGCGGATTCCCAACTAGAGCATGGTTAAAGTTAACATAGGATCATATTTTAATAGAAAAGGTGCATCGAAGACAATTAACGTGGATTTAATAACTCAAGGGTTGTGAATTCGACGAAACTCGAGATCTTGAGCCTAGATCCAGAGATGGAGAAGTGGTGGAGAATTGACGATGTTGTCGATGAGTTGATGAAGATCGATCTTGCTTGAACCTTCTCCTTCCTCCTTCCCTTCTCCTGGTTGTCGTGCGCTCCTCTTGATGGTGGCTCTCACGAATTAGGGTTTGGGGCTTCCTCATTTGTGACAAAGTGATGAAAAGTTGGGGTGGTGGGGTGTTTATATAGAGGTGGAGGTGGTCAGGGAGGCCATGTAGGGGTCCCACATGGGCTCCACAAGGGTTGGGCACAACGTTCTTGGGCCCAATTAAGGTAAATACCCAATAGCAAGTTGTGGAGGAAAAGATTGAATCCGAGTAGGACACAACGGACAAGTCCGCTAGGGGTCGGACTAGTCTGTTGGAAAGTCAGAAAGTTTAACGGATAAGTCCGGTATCAAGCTGAACAAGTTTGTTCGGAGGTATATCAAAGTTACAGAAAGTTGAACTGACGAGTATGATGCTAGGCCGGACAAGTCCGCACTACAACAAGTTTTTATTTGCTTGCATGATTATATTTATTTTGAACTTATTCTTTTTTTGTTGTTTAATGCTAAACATGTATAAGAATGTATGCCATGCATGATGGATGAAAATGAGGGTATTACAAACCTACCCCTTAAAATGAATCTCGCTCTCGAGATTCGACGTAGAAGAGAGGAGATAGGGAAATTCTCTCTTAAGGTCATCATCCAGCTCCCAAGTTGCTTTTGATTCTGTATGACGCTTCCATTGTACTTTGCACCATCGAATCACCTTGCTCCTCGTGACTCTCTCCTTGGTTTCCAAAATTTTGACAGGTTGCTCGGCATAAGTCAAATCTGCCTCCAATTCTAATTTTTCCATTGACACTTGTTCTTCCGGTACCCTTAAGCACTTTTGGAGTCGAGAAACGTGAAACACATCATGAACATCGGAAAGATGTGCTAGCATCTCCAACTTATATGACACTTCTCCACGTTTGCCCAAAATCTTGAATGCTTCGATATAGCGAGGTGCCAACTTGCCTCTGACGTTAGATCGCTTATGACCTTGCATAGGTGAGAATTTGAGGTATACAAGTCTCCCACTTCAAAGGTCAAGTTTCTTTGCCTATGTTTTGCATAACCTTTTTGTGTTGATTGAGCAGCCCTCAAATTCTCACGAATTGTCTGAACTTGCCTTTTAGCTTCTAGCCACACATCAGGCCCAAATACATGGTTTTCTCTTGTCTCATTCCAAAACAAGGGTGTCCTACACTTACTTCCATATAGTGTTTCATATGGCGACATCTCCAAACTTGCTTGATAACTATTATTGTAGGAAAATTCAGCATACGACAAGCTTTTGTCCCAACTGCGTCCAAGCTTCAAAGCACAAGCTCTAAACATATCTTCCAAAATTTTATTCGTCCTCTCGATTTGTCCATCAGTTTGTGGATGATATGCTGAGCTAAAATTTAACCTTGTACCCATAGCTTCATGCAGTTTCTCCCAAAACCTAGAGGTGAATTAAGAAACTCGGTCCGAGATTATTTTCTTTGGAACTCCATGCGGCACGCAATATTGTCCATATACAATTCTGCTAGCTTCACGGTGGTATAGGATGTCCTGACGGGGATGAAATGAGCTGATTTGGTCAACCGATCCACAATCACCCATATAGAGCCATACCCGGACTGTGCCGCGGTAATCCAACTATGAAGTACATACCAATTTATTCCCACTTCCACCCCGGAATCTTCAATGGCTGCAATAGTCCAGCTGGCCTTTGAAGTTCAGCTTTGACTCGTTGGCACACATCACACAAAGCTACATATTCGGCTATGTCCTTTTTTCATGCTAGCCCACCAATAACATGTCTTCAAGTCCTTGTACATCTTGGTACAGTCGGGATGAATTGAGTAAGATGAGTCATGTTCTTCCTTTAATATCGTCTCGCAGAGAAGCTTCATATTAGGCATGACATTTCTTTTCCCAAGCCATAGAGTTCCATGGTCATCCTCATCAAATCTGAATTCTCTCCCTTATTGGGTCCTTTTCTTGATTTCTCATATTTCCTCATCCTTTGTTTGACCTTCTAGAATTTCTTGTTCCAAGGTCGGATTTAACTCCATTATTCCCTTCTCATTCACAAATCCAAGGTTCAACCGTTCAAACTCCTTGCATAGCTTGGATGGCAATTCAAGAACCGTGACTTGGTGGCTTACTCCTTTCCTACTCAAGGCATCGTCCACTACATTAGCCTTCCCCGGATAATAGTTGATCCCAACATCATAAGCCTTGATGAGCTCCAACCATCTTTGTTGCCTCAAATTCAGGTCCGTTTGTGTGAAAATGTACTTGACACTCTTGTGGTCCGTGTAAACATCACACCTATGACCAAGAATGTAGTGCCTCCATATCTTCAAGGCATGCACCACGGCTGCAAGTTCGAGATCATGTGTAGAATAATTATGCTCATGTTTCTTCAATTGCCTCGATGCATAAGCTACCACTTGACCTTCTTGCATGAGTACAAATCCAAGTCCTTGTATTGATGCATCACATAAATCAAAGCTTCTTGCTCACGTCTAGTAATACCAACATCGGTGCAGTTATAAATCTGTTCTTCAATACCTCAATGACGTCCTGACAAGATAGAATCCAATTGAAAAGCTCTCCTCTTGTTAGCAACTCAATCATGCACATCACTACGTTGGAGTAGTACCTGATCATTGGTTAGCTTCGACATTTATTGTGATGCATCAAATCCAATGTTGACTCCTTCATCATTTGTTACTTGTGTTGTCCTTGTGGCTCACTGATTTATCCCATTGTGCTTCCATAGTTAGTCCATCAAAGTATTATGTCATATCCTTGTGAATCCAAAACAATAAGCTTAGCGAGGAATTCTACCCCCCTTATTTCAACACTTACTCTTTGACATACTATCTTTGTTCTCACCTTCCGTACGGCTTCGTCTAAGATACTAAATCTTCTAGTTGTGTCCATCTTCCATTGAAGTAGAGGTTGAGCGGGATAGGAAATAGAGATAGAACGAATCCCAACTATATGCATCAAGATATCTAAAACTAAGAAACTACCTATACTAGCCTATATGGATGTGGCAAGCGCTAAAGCATCCCACAATCCTCTACTAAGCACACAAGCAACATTACATAGCAATCAGCACACCAAACAACCCACAATGCTTCTTGAGTGTTCCTATGTGCTCTAAAGTGTCTATTCTATCTAGGTTACGTACTATGGTCAACCTGTGGCTCTGATACCAACTTGTGATACCCAGGATGTTCAACACACATACATGAGTGCATAACAAACGATATACAGAAAATTACCACAACACAAGTTAATTAGAGACTTTTATTACAATATTCAAATAATCCTCAATTACAAACTCTAATTATCAATATTAACTATAACTGCAGCGAAAATAAGCTAATTAAGCAACTAAGCAAACTGAGCATAGGGGATAGTGCGGCTCCAAGCAACACTACAGGCAAGTCGACGATAGCACACAACCTAGTACTCCGCATTACCCTCAGGATACTCCCAAACATCACCTGAAACTGTTGGTGGGGAAATTGCAAGGGTGAGCACATGTCGTACTCAGCAAGTGTGGGAAAATATTGACATGTAGCTTAAACAAGGAACGATAATAAATAATACTTATTTGCTGAAAAGTACTTTTAAAACATATGAAAACCATCCTAAGATGTCTATGTGTATTAAACCCATCATATCCAAAAATAACATAATAATCCATATCCATCATCCATTAATCATCCATATACCATATTCTTACCATCCTCATTACCATTTCCATTTATCACCATCCAATCCGTAACCGTAACCAATACAAAACCATCCCAATTCCTAAGTTCCACTCTAATCATGTAGGTGATCCAGGTGGTCGTGACTGGGACCACAGCTATCATGATTGTTTTTAACACTCTGCAGAGGTTGTACCACTTTACCCACATGTTCGTGTTTTCGTCACTCGTCGACAACTAAAGAAACCTCCCTTATGCCAATTACACTTCCTTATGTGTGTGGCCAGGAGATCACAAAATAGCCTTTACAAAGGGATTACCAGCATATTCAGACCCACTAAGGTTTCACTAGTGGTGATGCCTCCAACTGAGCACATCCAACCAAGGGCCGCCTCTTGTGCCGTTCGGATCCCAGGGCAGTCCCACCACTATTGCAAACCTAACCGAGTCCCATTCTTGCTCCCCAAGTGATCCGAACAATGCTGGAGATACACCTAATTAATTAGCTAAGCCACACCCATATTTGGCCTTGTGGTGGCACTGTTGTCCTGGCTTATTCTCGCATGAACCGGTCCTTAGATCCAAGACAATAGATCCAAGGTAAGCAAAACCACCATAACATCCAACCCAAATCCACAAACCATGCTTGCTTAGATCTCCCAAGTCCCATTTTACCAATTAATCATGGTCATCAATTCATATCATCCATAAATTCATTAATTCATAATTAAGCCATTTGGTTGTTTTCCCATCCCAATTAATTAGAGCGAAGTAAAAAGGTAAAATACCCTTCCCGACTCTCTACAACATATTCCAAGCAACAAGGATGGTCAAACAAGTCTAGTAAACACCTATCTTGGGTTTCCCATCAATTTGACACAAGCATGCAGTTTTGCAAACAAAACATTTAAAAACATGATCAAAATTTTCAAGGACACATGCCATGCTTTTGAGATTGGTTTGGGTCAAAAGCTTCAGAGTTCTAGTGCTGGAGGTCCTCGAAAGAACTCTCTAGTACAACACCTTCTATTTCGCGCGACAAACATACAAAACCAACATTACAATCAATAAATGCTCATATATTACTCAATATGCCATGACATGCATGATTAATGCAATTATGTGGTAAGACTTGCTAATGAGTTGCTATTAATGTGTACTAACTAGTTACTGTGGGTTTTAACAAGTTTGAACAGGTTTTGAGTTGATTTCAATCAAATTGGGATTAATTTCAGCAACTTCAGATTCAGGTGGTTGGACAAGTCCGTACTAGGGACCGGACTAGTCCGCCCAGGTCTCGAAAGTTGATCGGGCTAGTCTGCATAGGGCCGGACAAGTCCGTTCGGCTAGGGTTTTTGGCGAATTCCCAACTAGAGCATAGTTAAAGTTAACATAGGATCATATTTTATGTTGAAAAGGTGCATCTAAGACAATTACCGTGGATTTAAAAACTCAAGGGTTGTGAACTCGATGAAACTCGAGATCTTGAGCCTAGATTCAAAGAAGGTGGGGAAGTGGTGGAGAATCGATGATGCTGTCGATGAGTTGACGAAGATTGATCTTGCTTGAACCTTCTCCTTCCTCCTTCCCTTCTCCTGGCTGCGGTGCACTCCTCTTGACAGCGGCTCTCACGAATTAGGGTTTGGGGCTTCCTCAATTGCGCCAAAGGGATGAAAATTTGTGGTGGTTGGGTGTTTATATAGAGGTGGAGGTGGTAGGGTTTGATGGATTTCGAGTTCAAGGTGGTGGAGGTCGTGTAGCGGTCCCACATGGGTTGGGTGCGATGTTCTTGGGACCAATTAAGGTAAATACCCAATAGCACGTCGTGGAGGAAAAGATTGAATCCGAGTCGGGCACACCAGACAAGTCTGCTAGGGCCGGGCTAGTCCGTTGGAAATTCACAAAGTTGAACGGATAAGTCCGGTATTAAGCCAGACAAGTCTGTTCGGAGGTATATCAAAGTTACATAAAGTTGAACAGATGAGTCTGGTGCTAGCCCGGACAAGTCCGCACTACAAAAGGTTTTTATTTGCTTGCATGATTATAATTTAATTTAAACTTATTCCTTTTGTGTTGATTAATGCTAAACATGTATAAGAATGTATGCAATGCATGATGGATGTAAATGAGGGTGTTACAGATCCGAACGGTACAAGAGGGGCTCTTGGTTGGATGTACTCAGTTGGAGACATCACCACCAGTGAAACCTTAGTGGGTCTGAATATGATGGTAGTCCCTTTGTAAAGGATATTTTGTGATCTCTTGGCCATACACCTAAGGAATTATAATTGGCATAAGAGAGGTTTCTTTAGTCGCCGACAGGTGAGGAAATCACAAACTTGTGGGTAAAGTTGTACAACCTCTACAAAGTGTTAAAAACTATCATGATAGTCGTTCTTTCGATTATGAGCACCTGGACAACTTCCATGATTAGAATGGAACTTGTGAATTGGGATAGTTTGGTATTGGCTATGGATTGGATGGTGATAAATGGATACGGTCAATGATGACGGTAAGAATATGGCATATGGACGGACAATGAATGATGGATATGAGTTATTATGTTTATTTTGTATATGATGGTATTAATTTCACATAGACAATGTAGGATGCATTTTATATGTTTTAAATGTACTTTCCAGGAAATAGCCATTATTTATTATCATTTCTTCTGCAAGCTACATGTCATAATTTTTCACAAACTTGCTGAGTATGACATGTGTTCACCCTTGCAATTCCCCCACCAATGGTTTTAGGTTATGTTTGGGAGTACCCTGAGGATAATGTAGAGTACTAGGTTTTGTGCTGCCGTCGACTTGCCTGTGGTTACTTGGAGCCCCGCTATATCCCTATATGCTTAGTTGCCTAGCTAAATGCTAATATTATTTCTGTTGCATTACTTTCAGATTTTATCAACAATAATGATCATTAGAGTTTTAATTTGAGGATTATTTGGATATTGTAATAAAAGTACTTATTTACCAGTTCGTGATGTTGTAATTTTCTATATATTGTTTGTGATGCACTCATGTATGTGTGATCAATGTCCTGGGCACACATATGTGTTCACTTGGTTCATTTTTGGAACCGTGTGTCTCATCATGCAAGAAGGTCAAGTGGTAGCCTATGCATCTAGTAGAATTATCCTACGCATGATCTCGAACTCGCAGCCATAGTGCATGCCTTGAAAATTTGGAGGCATTACATTCTTGGTCATGGGTGTGAGATTTACACGGATCAAAAGAGTCTCAAGTACATTTTCACACAAACAGACTTGAATTTGAGACAACGAAGATGGTTGGAGCTCATTAAAGATTATGATGTGGGTATCAACTATCACCTGGGGAAGGCTAATGTACTGGCCGATGCCTTGAGTCGGAAAGGAGTAAGCCACCAACTCACAATTCGGGAGTTGCCATCCTTGCTATGCAAGGAGTTTGAACGATTGAATCATTGATTTGTGAATGAAAGGGGAATAATGGAGTTAAATCCGACGTTGTATCAAGAAATACGAGAAGGTCATACAAAGGATGAGGAGATCCAAGAGATCAAGGAAAGGATCCAAATAGGGAGATAATGGAGGTTTGACGAAGATGACCATGGCACTCTATGGCATGGGAAGAGAATGGTTGTACCTAACGTGGCGCATCTCCGAGAGACGATATTTAGTTATGCACATGACTCGCTTTACTCCATCCACCCTGATTGTACATAAATGTACAAGGACTTAAAGAGGTGATACTGGTGGGATGGGACAAAAAAGGACAATGTGACGTATGTTGCCTTATGTAATGTGTGCCAACGAGTGATGGCTTAACATCAAAGGCTGACTGGATTGTTGCAGCCATTGAAGATTCCGGAGTGGAAGTTGGAAGAAATTGGTATGGACTTCATCGTTGGATTATCGCGAATCAAGTACAGTTATGACTCGATATGGGTTATTGTGGATCGATTGACAAAGTCAGCTCATTTCATTCCTGTCAGGACCACATATACAACATCAATGCTCGCAGAGCTGTATATGGAGCATATTGAATAACGACATGGAGTTTCAAAGAAAATAGTGTCTGACCGAGGTTCTCAATTCATCTCTAGGTACTGGGAGAAACTGCATGAAGCTATGGGTACAAGGTTAAATTTCATCTTCGCATATCATCCACAAACCGATGGACAAACCAAGAGGACCAACCAAATATTAGAAGACATGTTGAGAGCTTGTGCCTTGAAGCATGGACACAGCTGGGACAAAAGCTTGTCGTATGCTAAATTTTCCTACAATAACAGTTACCAAGCAAGTTTCAATATGTCGCCATATGAAGCACTATATGGAAGGAAGTGTAGGACACCGTTGTTTTAGAATGAGATAGGAGAGACCAAGTATTCGGACCTGATTTGTTGCTTGGTAGGGAATATAGTAAGCATATTTGCAACACATAATATTGCTAAGTCAAAAAAGCAAGCCTCAGGAGAAATCGATTCAAAACTATTTGATTCAAGACTTGTGCATGTGTGATGGGCCGGAGTGGATGTGGATATTTGAGGTGACTCCTTTTTGAGTGGACTCTCTTATTTTGTGGGGATGAAACATGGCTAATTTTCTTTCTCTCTTTTTTTATGCTAATGACGTAAGCATGCATTTTCTTATTCTTTTTTTGTAGCCATGTCTTCTACTACCTTTTCATGCAATAAATTTTGAAAGAGTACTAGGCATGAATGATATGGAGTTTCTGTTTTTTTTTTGTGAAATGGTGGTATGATGGGATTTTGCTTACTTCTAGTGTAGAAGTATAGCATGTGCAAGTGAAGTCTTGAATTCAAAAAGTAATGAATGAAACCTCACATAGGTCTATACTAGTTTGACAAATCTCAATATAAAGACAAATAGGTATGCATAAGGTCTATCAATGTAATGTATCATATGGCTTTGGTAGGTATTTCCAATCAAAAGAGAGTAACTTAAATCTTTTTAGAATTTTCTCCGGAAATCCAAGTTTCACTTTCAAACTAGGAATAGCAGCCCTATCACTATATCATATCTCACAACAACTTAGAATGGATTAAGCTTTTGCTACCCACAATTTCCAAATCAAGGCAAAAGCAATTTTAGCCAATGAGAGCAATATGTTGGAGATTAGTAAGTTGTAAACTAGGGACTTAGGAAAATTAAAACTGAGCAACTATTCATCGTCTCATCTATGTGAATTCCAAATCATTCTTACCGCACATCTTTAGTTTATTTGAAAACAAATCTATACTACTTTACTTTTACTTTTTTTATATCCGATGTGGATGATGGGTGAATGGAAATAAAATATGCGAAGGGTGTGATACAATTTACCTCAAGTGGGGGTCCTCCCCCAAGCTTGTTCTACACTCACCTCCTTGATGAGGGTTGAACCCTTGATGACGGAAGTATGTTGCGAGATCGGCATGTTGTTGTAGCGCAGAGTTGAAGTTGATGAATTGAGCGTCCATGTGTTGTTGCCAGTCTTGGGTACCTTGGACATGCCCTTGGAGAGTGTTGTAGATGTCACATGTTCTCACTTCAAGCTTAGTATATGTCTAGTGAGATCCGTCATTCCTTGGCTATAGTCACGATGACTTCTAGCCGAAGAGGAATGACATCTTCTAATGGACGTTGTGGGCAAGCTGCTAGAGCTTGAAGTGGATAGGGATGGCTCCCATGTGGCACCCGGCTATCCATGCCAAGACGGACCTTCGGTCTCATACGACGGAGGTTGAATCCATCCATGTGCATCACCCGTTGGGTCCCCTTCCTCTTCGTACTCATGGATTGTGGAGGTTGTCGGAAGCATGGCCACTCTCCTTGTATGGCTTCTAGTTACACTGCCAGAGACATTACTTCTTCCGGCTTCCTCGATGGGAAGAAGGTCAATGTTTAGACTCTGACATTTGTACAAATGATAATCGAGTTAGCTAACTGAATTTCATTGACAAAGCCGAGATAATAAAATAACAAAGAGCCATCTTGATCATGCATAATGGTATGTAATTGGACTAAATAATCTTTATTATTTAATTCTTTTTCATTTTCAATATACTCAAATGACGAATATTCTAGTGCTCCTACCCTAGTAGCAATATGGGTAATTAATGAAGTGCATTCAATCAGCCCTGTTCTTGGAATGTAGTCTAACCATTGTGTCATCATGGCAATAACTGGTGCAACTTTTATCTTTTTAATCATGGTAAATAAAATTTTCAGCTCATCATCACACACTACCATTACATCTCCTCTAGGGAACATAGTCATAGCCACCCATCAATGCATGAAGCGTAAAGTAGGGTTGTGCAAGTGGTATTCCTAGGTGCACTACATCTGACCTCACTAATTAAATCTTGCCAAAAACTTTGTTTGTTAAACTTAGGCAAAGCATCTAAATCTAGCAAACAACGTTTATGGAAGCCTAGGATTTCACTTAATTCTTTCCATAGGTTGTTGTATTCTTTTTTAAATAATCTAAAAGAAATACTATTAAATCCTATTTTGAGTGTGCAAAGGAATTGCACAGAGAGAAGGCGTGAACCTCTCTCCTCTATGTGAGCAACATTTTCTGATCCTAGTGCATGCCAAATGGAAAAGAATTTGGAATCCATACCTATTTTGGTGATCAAGTCCGGATCATAAGCTTTGGTATGAGAAAACTCACGATCTTGTCGGAGCTTGCGTTCTTGATCTTCAACTTCACTTTGTATGTCGAGGTCGTCGTGAAGAAGTTGGTGTGGGTTGCTCCTCTCAACCATGGAAGTGTCCTCACATACACTCGTCCTACGTGAACTTGGTGTAGCAACGGAGAAGAGGGGCGTGCACTTGAATATCCACCATGTCATGAGCTTGCAGCCTCCTTCCTCTTCCAAAACAACCTCTTCATTCCTTCCATGGCCACAACAAGCAAGAACACAACAAATAAAAAACTCGAAAACAGTGATGTTAGCAAAAGCAAAAACCACCGACGAATTTTCCCTTGAAGAGCTTGAGAGCAAATTGCAAATGCAATTAAAAGAAAATGTTTTTTAGTTGGGTTTTGAGCAAAAGTATTTCAATGAAGAGCAAGAAAAACAATCTGAGCAAAGAGTGACTTTGGGGAGGTGTGAAATGAGGTGAGGTGTGAAGAGGAGTGCTCCTCACGGCCACCATATATAGTGTACACTCCCCAACAGTCATAAGGGAATCAAATGTAGTTGTTGGAGGAGAGAGAGCCATAATGGCCCTTTCCCCATGTCAGCCGAACAGGCGCGTCGGCCGCAGTGATAAGTGGGCCCCTTGTTCTCCCATTTGGCAGGTGGCTTCCCAACGGCTATGAAATTAGCACGTTGGTGAATTACCACATTTGCAACTCAAAAAAATTGTTTTTCGAATAAAAACTCTTTTTTCAAAACCCAACAATTTTCTTTTTGTGAAAAATAAAGAAACAAAATGATAGTTCAGAATAGAAGATTCTCAACTATCTAAGAAAAACCAAATATGGAGTGGGAAAAATCAAACTAAATGAGGAAAAACCAAATCAAGAGAAAAGAAAAATCAAAGAAAGAATAACTACCAATTTAATATATTGTCTAGGTATCACCTCCGTCCGATGAGATGGACATTCCTCCTTCTTCATTTCTTGACATCCGAGCCCGGGGGGATGGGCTCGTACAGCTCGTCTTGCTTCTTCCGCCATTCCTACTTTGGCCGTTCGTTGGACTTGGGCCTTTAGGGAGCCCCGAACTTCTCAGTATTCTTAGGGTGTCTGCGTGGACGATAAGACGGGTTCTCCGTATAAATCAATTTCCTCATGAATGCAATGAGCGGGTCCACCTTTGGAGGCGGGACTTCGACCTCTTGAATGTGTTTAGCATTTGCCCCGATGCAGATCATGGAGAGTCGCACCAACTTTGGGCATAAGTTAAACTTCTCCTCCTTGCCATTAATATGGAAGTGGATTTCTCCAGCTCCCACATCTATGCGTGCCTTCACGATGCTAAGGAATGGTCACCCAAGAATGAGCGGCGTATCATTCTCGACCTCCATGTCAAGCACCATGAAATCCATGGTTATGAAGTAATTCCGGAATTTTACCGGAACATCTTCATCAATACCCGCTGGATAATGGACTGAAGAATCAGCAAGTTGGAGCTGCATTGGTATTGGAGTAAGCTCTATGAAGTTCAGCTAGTCGAAAACCACCTTAGGTATCACACTTACACTTGCTCCAAGGTCACAAAGTGCCTTGTCAAAGTGGTGAGCTTCAATCGAGTATGATATCGTAGGACATCCAGGGTCCTTCTGCCAGTTACCATCACGTAGAGAAATCATATTGGCACTTTCCTCGGGAGGTTTGGGCTATCCTGGCATCTTTCTATTCTCTACTAGAGGAACAACAGCTGCTAGTTGAGCCAACTGAGTTTTCAACATCTTGTTGAAGCTCAATTGATTCTTGAAGGCTGAGGATAGTCCTTCAATCTTGGCATTAATGCTCTCTATGGTATTTTCATTAGCCGACAGCTTCTTTGATAGAGCCTCATTGATTTTCAGCTGGCTAATGGAAAGCTCTCTCAAGTTGGGCTGATTCCATTATTTCCATTGTTGTTGTACCCTCCTTGAAAGAAAGGGCGTGGTTGGCCCCACCCTTGACCTTATGGACGATAGCCATTGTTTTTTCCATTATTGGATACGTATAAGGCATCCTCACGGGTTTCTGGGCGGTCATTGCCCAAATGGCCCGTGTTGCCACATACTTCAGAAGTGATGTGAGAGTCTAGGCCATAGGCATTGCCATATACTCACCATTGCCTTGTCCATCAATCTTCTTCATAAGGAGGTCCAATTTTGCAGCGATCATGTCCACCTCCTTCAAGGTGTGCATGCCTCGCTGGTGGATATGGGGACGCTCGTCGCTCCAACCCATGTTTAACACCATCTTCTCAATCAAATCTTTGACTTTGGGCACCGTCAATGAGAAGAAGGATCCTCTAGCAGCAGCATCAACATGGTCACGGGTGGAAGGGATCAGCCCATTGTAAAAGTTTTGGATAATGAGCCAATCATCGATCCCATGGTGGCGATAGGTCAGGATGTACTCCTGAAGCCTTTCCCAAGCCTCGGGAATAGACTCCTTAGCATCTTGCTGGAAGTTTGAAATTCTTCCACGTAGGGAATTAGTCTTGCCCAACGGGAAAAACTTGGCGAGGAATATCGTAGAACACTTCTCCCAATTGTCTAGAACACTTCGGTTCGCTGTTTCGCTCTCCCAAAAAGAGAGAATGGAAACAGCCTAAGATGGACTGTATCAGGAGATACATCCTTGATATTAAAAATGTTGCAGATCTCAAGGAACTGTTGCAGGTGAGAACTTGCGTCCTCGTTAGCCTTCCCACAAAATGGGTTGGCCTGCACCATAGTGATCAGGCCAGTCTTGATTTCGAAGTTCACGTCTCCCATGTTAACAGTGGGCCCAATAGGCACATTGTTAGTAGAGAGAGCCCAAAACTCACGAAGGGTCTTCTGGGCCATTTGTGTTTCGGATGTTGGTGCAGTTGCACTGGCTTGCTTTGCTTCACGAAGCTTCTTAGGAGTAACAACACGAGGTCGATCTCTCAGAAGGGATTCGGGATCTTCAACGAAGTTTTCCGGCCAACGGAAACCAGACATACACTACCCTTCTTTCACATAAAATGCGAAAACACGAACGGTTATCCTACTAAAACCTACCCAAGGTCCTATCCTATTCACTCAATCATGCAATATTTCGGTTGCCTTCCCTCGCAACAGCGCCAGAAATGCTTGTTGATATTTCCTACGCACTACTAACAAATCATTCCTAGCAATGGTGCCAGAAATGCTTGTTCGTTATTCTTAAATCATAGATATAAATCCGCAAGCGCACGAAATCTATCAATGTAGCATTTCCGCTTTTTGTGTATTCCCAAGCGGTGTCACTTATATTCTCCAAAAGGAAGGCTAGATGGAAGCAAAGCAATCATCAAATGGAGAGGCTAGGTTGGTCTAGGTAGGATTCTAGCAAGGATGGGTAAATGATAGTCTGGAGGTAGTGTGACACACACAAGAGCATTATATCCTAAGAGAGTAAATGATGCAAAGAGGTACTAGGCTAAGAGTTAGGTAGATACTCCTACTGTGCTTCAAATATACATATACATAGCCTAAGTTAGTTACTGATGATCATATCAATTACGAATTCTGATGCTAAGTGGATTAACAAATCGGGTACAGGTTTACCCCTAGCAACACTAGGACGACTCCCGCCAAGAGGCCATGGCATAGTCGAACATGGTGGATTACAAAGGACGGATAGAGTTGTCACCACCTACTGCCTACCTTTTCAATCTGTGGGTCTACGAGGCATTCAACGCTACTCATCTATCCTCGCATCAAGCTAGAATATTAAGAAATTACCTTAAGAGCCTAGGCACAAGCCATCCTAAGGCAATGAATTAATTCATCATTGAACCAATGTTAATACATTGCATAAAGTGACTCTCATTAACATAATCATATCATAGCTAATTAGACTATAGTTGGGGTTTGTAGTTTTTATGATGATATAATGAGAACGGTATAGAATAATCATAAATACTACTCCTACCACATATATGGAATCCACAATCAAACAAGAAATGCTTCATCCAAGTATATGAATAATAGAAGACTAAAGATAAGATCTTTATTAAGAGCAAAGTCACACATACAAATAGGAATATGAGAGCCATACCTTTTCCAATTAGGAATTGGGGAGAGACTCCTTCTACTCCTTTCCTACAAGGACTATGGACTAGAGGCTCTCCTCTCTACAGCCACACTCCTCTAAACCTATGGAGAATAGTGTATACTCAAGTGGTGTTTGTGTGTGTGTGTGAAGTGAGGGTAGGGGTCCTATTTATAGGTGGAGAAGGGTCCGTTCCTACCACCAAAAGCGCACGAATCAGTCACCACTGAATTCTTCAAGTCGGGAGGAGCCAACATGTGGCAATGGACCGAGTTTGGCACCAGGACCAAGTCGGCCGACTAGGGGGGTTACCGACCTGGTCTCTGCACCATTTCTTGTGTGCTTTATCCATGTCACTTCCAGGTGGGTCCCATCCTTTGATATGAGTGCTATAAAACACGGTTAAAGCTAAACTGCTTGAAGTCTAGGCAAAAGCATTGGATGGCCTTGGGTACTTCTATTTGTGGGCCATTGGATCCATGTGGTGCCACATGTCAGCGTTTCATTGGTTGGGATGGTATTTTATAGGATTGCTCCCCCTCTTTTACCTCATTTCCTGCATTAATTTCTTGCATGCACTATGTCTCCAAGGACAAGTGGAAATAGGTTAAATAGAAAGGTGATGTGTGCAATAAATGGAAATTCCTTCACGTAATTGAGTTATATCGATGTGTGAAATTGGTATATAACAGCCATCAACAACAGACTTGTCCAGTCCTGTGCGGACTAGTCCGATTTCTTTTCTGTTCCAGAACGGACTTGTCCGGCCAAGGTGCGAACTAGTCCGGTTCTTCAGTTCTAAAAATTACTCAAACTTTTCTAGTTTTCCCCAAAATGACTTGAAACTTGTTCAAACATGTAAAACATAATTGTAATTAGTTAGTAAGCAATGATAGCAACTTGATAACATGCATTAACACATAATTGCATCATTCATGCATGTTATGACATATTGAGTAATATATGTGAAAGTTCATCTAGGCATCCCTTGTGGGTTTTGTTGATTGATGACAAACCGATGAGATCCTACAAAAATTGTATAGATGAGCGCAAGTCTTAAAGAAATGAGGAAGAAAGCACAAAAAGGAAAGAGAATGGGGATTAAAGGGAAAAGAGCTCAGGAGCTGAAAAGATTAGATTATTTTGTTTCGACTGTGTTGGAGAAACACACCCAAAGAGCTCAAGTGGAAAATTGGTTGCACTCACTGCACATTTCATAGGAAGAGAAGACTAGTCCGATAAGCACTGGACTAGTCCGATATTTCTCTGCACAAGAATCGGACAAGTCCTCCAGTAAGGAATTGTCCGTAGCACATCACAGTTGTACAACCGAACAAGTCTGATAAGCACCGGACTAGTCCGATAACTCCCTGAGTAAAAATCGGACAAGTCCTCCAAGTGCGGACTTGTCCTCCGTTGAACAATTTCTCTCCACACCGGACTTGTCCGATAACCACCTGACAAGTCCGATAATTCTCTGACTAAAAATCTAACAAGTCCTCCAAGTGTGGACTTATCCTCAGTTGAACATTTTTTCACCACCACGGACGAGTCTGATATTGACCGAACTAGTCCGAAAACTCTCCGACTAAGATCGGACTAGTCCGCACCTCAACGGACTAGTCCGATATCTATAACCACTTAGGGTTTTCCACACACCGCACACCATACTAGTCCGGTGTCCACCACGGACTATTCCGGACTTTGTAAACCCTAATGGTAACCTTTGAAAACCCTAATATAAATAGAGGTGTACGGCCATACATCAAACTCTCTCGACTCCATGCGCTGTCACACCTTCCAAGAGCCCAAAATTTACATCTCTCCACACATCCTAAGCCTAAAAAGATCAATTTCCTAAGGATTAGCATTTGAACAAAGGAGAGACTTGTTCTACACCACTTGAGCTCTTGGGTTTGATCTCTTGCACACTCTCATTATTTATTGTATATCTTTTGAGTGTGTTTGCTGTGTTCATCGTTGTAATTCTTGGGGAGCCCTCAACTTGTGAGAAAGCCCCTTGAACAAGTTATTTGCCCCTGTGTGATTAGTGGTTGAGAATCGGCCTCCATGGCATTTCAACGAGAGAAGGGTTAGTGAAGACCTGGTCCTCCATGGACTCCTTAACGGGGGCGTAGATTCCTCCGTGGGATCGAACCTTGGGATAAATCTTATGTCTCGCGTGTTCTTGTTTACTCTTTATCATAATCTAGGATTTGCTTAGTATTGTAAAATTTACCTTGAAACTTCGTATCACACTTGATCATTGCAATACATTGGTTCACTAGATTAATTCACTTTACTTGTAATCTGATTTCCGATGCATAGTGTGCTAGAAGTAGAATTATCAATTTAATTTGATCTTCTAGTCCATGCACACCGGACTAGTCTGCACCGTAACGTACTAGTCCTGCCTACTCGTATTTTATCTATCTGTTAAATGTTTTCAGGGTCCAATAAAAGTGAAAAAAGCCTATTAACCCTCCCTCTAGGCTACATTCAATTGGTATCAGACCCATACTCTTCAAAATAGACTCACCGCTCGAAGAGACCATGTCGGACATCAAGGATGTACACAAGGGCCACAACAACGAAAAGGGTGATGAGGAAAGAAACCAAAAGCTAGAAAAGCTCCTCGATGCCATTCAAGATTGTGAGGATGATGATGAGGAGATGCTTGAACTCAAGGCTCTTCTACGGAAGAAGGCACTCTCCCCAAAAGTGAAGAAGAAGATCGACGATGAAAAGAAGAAGGGGGGTAGTCACACAGACTACTCTCGATATCCTTTTGACTATGAACGTTTAAATTCTAATAATAGTCATTACTTATCAATTCCTTTAGGAAAAGCACCTTACATTGATGGAAATGACTATTCAATGTGGAGACAAAATATGAAACTGCACCTTATATCTCTTAACACAAGTTTGTGTCATATAGTTTGCACAGGGATAGATATTTCGAACAATGATGAAGAGTTGACACCAAGTCAAGAACAAGCAATTCATCAAAATGCTCAAGCTGCAACTGTGATCACTTCATCATTGAGCCGAGACGAGTTCACCAAGGTGGATGGACTCGAAATGGCCAAAGAGATATGGAACACTCTACAAACCGCACCTGAAGGTGACCTCATGTACGTGAAGCAAAGATAGAGATGATCGAAGCTGAATTGGGAAGATTCTCTATAGAAGATGGTGAATCTCCTCAAGACATGTACAATAGACTCAAGAATCTTATCAACAAAGTCCGAGCTTATGGCAGCAAGAAGTGAAATGATCATGAGGTTGTGAAGTTGATTCTTAGATCATTCATACCTCGCAATGTGACACTTTGCTCTATGATTAGAGAAAGCCCCGGGTATTGGAAAATGACCCCGGACGAACTTCTTGGCAAGATTATCAACTTTGAAATGATGGAGAAGCAAGCCAAGCACGTCAAGGAAATTGCCGACCTTACCTCGGCAAAGAAGAAAGGAGGTTCTTTGAAGTCAACTTGTAAGTCCACATCAAAAGAAGCTCGAGAAGCTATTGAAGAAGATAACAGTGATGATGATAGTAGTGATGTCAATGATGAAGACATGATCTTGTTGATGAAAAAGTTCAAGAAGATGATGAAAATAAGAAAGGGTAATAGCTCAAAAGAAGGAAGACAAAGGGACAAACAAAGATCCAAGATGAGACGGGCATGCTACAATTGCGGAGAATACGACCACTTCATAGTCGATTGCCCAAATGAAGATACCAAGAAGAAGAGTAAAGACTACAAGCCTCAACCAAAGAAAATGTTCAAGAAGAAGAAGCAATATGGCTAAGCGCATCTAGGGAAGGAGTGGGACTCCAATGATGAGTCCTCATCCGAAGAAGAAGAGGAGATGAATACCATAGCCATCAAGAAGCCTACCAAGAAATCCACCCTCTTTCCAACCATGGGTGCATGGAAGGACACCGACTACACGTGTCTAATGGCCAAGGAAGGAAAAATAAAGGTCACAACTAAACCTTCGTCCTCACTTTATTCTTATAGTAATATTTACGATTATAGTGATGAAGAAAACATGCTTAGTGGTTTAGATAGAAAAACAGCTTCTAAAATGAAATTTTTAATGGATAAGATTATTGATAAGGAGGATCTAGTAAATCACCAAGAAGATATGATCATTCTCCAAAAGGAGAAATATCTTAAAATTGAAAAGCTCCTTGAACTTGAACACAAGCAAAGTGAATCACTAGACCTTGAGTTAGCTTCAAGTAAGGAAACTTGTTTGAAGTTAAAAGACTCAAATGTGTCCATTAAGGAAGAACCTGCTAACTTAACCGAAGTTAACAAGATCCTTGAAACACAGGTTGAGTCACTCAAGCAATGTGGGTCTTCATCATTTTCAAGCACACCTTCTCAACACATCAAGTCCGAACCTGTTTTTACTTGCACTTGTGCTAAAAATGATATCGACTTGGAAGAAAATTCCAAATTTGCAAAATAAAAGCATCCCTCCCAAAGTGGCATATTTGACAGGGAGAAAGTCAAGTATGCATGTAGTGCATACTTGGTCACAAGACCTCCAAATGTTAAATATGGTATTGGGTATTCTTATAGTGAAAAGCAAAATGCTAGATGCCACAAGAATAACAATGATCACATTTCTTTTATCAAATGAACTTCTTCTCAAGTTGTAAAACATAGTAACTTCAATAAAATGAACATTGTAAACTCATATCAACAACAAGATTTATTTAGAACCTTTGATGCTTCATATGTACTTACGAAAATGCTTATGGAATAGTTCCTGCGAAATATGTTGGGCCACACCATGAGAACACCAAGTCTCGTGTGTGGGTGCCCAAATAACTTGTGACTAACCTCAAAGGACCCAAGCAATCTTGGGTACCTAAGACCAAGACATAATCTCTTTTTGCAGGCCTATTCATCTAGTGCAGAAAAATGGGTGCTAGATAGTAGATTCACCAATCACATGACCGGAGAAAGAAGAATGTTCGTGGAAAATGAAGAAAATGAAGACCCAAGCAAAGACATTTATTTTGTTGATAATAGTCAAGGAAGGGTGCTTGGTACCGGTAAAATTGCAATTTCATCACAACGTAATCTTTCTCATGTTTTACATGTTGACTCCTTGGATTATAACCTTTTGTCCATATATCAATTATGTGACAAAGGTTATAACCATTTATTCACTGATGAGGGTGTGACTGTCTCTAGAAGGAGTTATAACTCAGTTGCATTCAAGGGCGTGTTAAAGGGAAAACTTTATCTAGTTGACTTCAGCAAAGATAAAGTTGAACGTGAAACATGCTTGATTGCTAAGACCAACATGGGTTGGTTGTGGCATAGACGGCTAACACATGTTGGTATGAGGAATCTTCAAAAAATCCTTAAAGGCGATCACATCTGAGGTTTAAAGGATGTTGCTTTTGAGAAAGACAGGCCTTGCCGAGAAACAAGTAGGAGCACCACATCCTGCGAAGAATTTCATGACTACAACAAGACCGCTTGAGCTCCTCCACATGGATCTATTCGACCCAATTGCTTACATAATCATTGGCGGTAATAAATATGGTTTAGTCATCGTCGATGATTTTTCATGCTTCATGTGGGTTTTCTTTTTGAGTGATAAGATAGAAACTCAAGGAACCCTCAAGAAGTTCATCAAGCGTGCCCAAAATAAATTCTCACTGAAGATCAAGAACATACAAAGTGACAATGGGACAGAATTCAAGAATCTCAAGTTGAGGAGTATCCAGATGAGGAAGGAATAAAGCAAGAATTTTCAGCACCGTACTCTCCCCAACAAAACGGAGTAGCCGAAAGGATGAACAGAACACTCATTAAGATGGCAAGGACAATGCTCGATGAATACAAGACTTAGGACATGTTTTGGGCTGAAGCGGTTAACACTGATTGTAACACCATAAACCGACTATATCTTCATGGTTACTCAAGAAAACTTCATATGAACTACTCACGGGTAACAAACCAAATATTTCATATCTTTGAATATTTGGTTGAAAATGTTATATTTTAAACAGGAAGCCTAGGGCTTCGAAGTTTGCTTTGAAGTCCGAAGAAGGTTTCTTACTTGGCTATGATTCGAACTCCTATGCCTATCGTGTCTTCAACGAGGCCTCCGGACTTGTTGAGTGGCACGTGACGTAGTGTTCGACGAAACTAATGGCTCTCAAGAAGAGCAAGTTGATCAATGTGTGCTAGATCAAGAAGAAGCTCCATGTCAAGCATTGAGAGGAATGGCGTTGGGCGATGTTCGACCACATGTTCCACCTCCAAATGCGAACAAAGGAGATGAACCACAAGTGGGGGAAAATGATCAAGGGGGAGCTTCCACACAAGATCAACCTCAAGAAGATCAAGCTGATCAAAACATCAATGAGGGAAACTATCCAGTGGGAGAAGAAGATGATAGTCATGGAGATTCAAGACCACAAGTGCCACATCCAAGAGTACACCAAGCATCCAAAGAGATCACCTTGTCGACAAAATAATCGGTGACATCCAAAAAGGAGTAATAACTTGATCTCGCATACCTAATTTTTGTGAACACTATTCTTTTGTATCCTCTTTGGAACCATACAGGGTTGAAGATGCATTAAAAGATCTGTATTGGGTGATGGCGATGCAAGAATAATTGAACAACATCAAAAGGAACGAAGTGTGGGAGCTTGTTGAAAGACCCAAGTCCAACATCGTCGGCACTAAATGGGTCTTCCACAACAAGCAAGACGAACATGGAGTGGTAACAAGGAACAAGGCACGACTTGTGGACAAAGGGTATTCACATGTCAAATGTTTGGATTTTGAAGAGACTTCTGCTCCCGTAGCTAGGATTGAATCGATTTGTATATTACTTGCATATGCTACTCACCATGATTTCAAGCTTTATTAACTAGACGTGAAAAGCACCTTCCTCAACAGACCGATCAAGGAGGAGGTGTACGTGGAGCAACCACCCGATTTTGAAGATCAAGAGTACCCCGACCATGTGTACAAACTGCGTAAGGCTCTCAATGGCCTCAAACAAGCTCCTAGAGCTTGGTATGAGTGCCTTAGAGATTTTTTTGTTGAAAATGGCTTCAAAATTGGTAAAGCTGATTACACTTTGTTTACCAAACACTTTGATGATGATCTCTTCATTTGATAAATCTATATTGATGATATCATATTTGGTTCAAGTAACAAATCTTTTTTTCAATAATGTAGTAAGATTATGACAGATAGATTCGAGATGTCCATGATGGGAGAGTTGAGATACTTTTTGGGACTCAAAGTGAAGCAACAAAAGGAAGGAACGTTCATAAGCCAAACAAAGTACACTCAAGACATTCTCAAGAAATTTGGAATGGACAAAGCGAAGCCCATAAAGACTCCCATAGCGACAAATGGACACTTGGATCTCAATGAAGACGGACCAAACGTAGATCAAAAGGTATATCGTTCCAAGATTGGCTCTTTACTATATTTATGTGCATCTAGGCCAGATATTATGTTGAGTGTATGTTTGTGTGCAAGGTTTCAAGCCAATCCTAAGGAATGTCATTTGATAGCCGTTAAAAGGATCTTGAGATATTTAGTTCATGCACCCAACCTAGGCCTTTTGTATCCCAAAGGTTCAAAATTCAATCTCATTGGATACTCTGATGTAGATTATGCCGGATGCAAGGTAGGTAGAAAAAGTACCTTTGGTATTTGCCAATTCCTAGGTAGATCCATAGTTTCTTGGTCCTCCAAGAAACAAAATTCAATTGCCTTATCTACGGCCGAAGCAGAGTATGTTGTAGCCGGGAGCTGTTGTGCACAACTCCCTTGGAATCGACAAACTCTAAGGGATTACGGTTGCAATATGAGTCGTATTCCACTCCTTTGTGATAATGAGAGTGCCATTAAAATTGCACATAACCCTGTTGAGCACTCTAGAACCAAACACATAGATATCCGGCATCACTATTTGAGAGATCACTCAATGAAAGAAGACATAGCCATTTCCCATGTCAACACTGAAAAACAACTAGCCAATATCTTTACCAAGCCACTTGATGAAAAACATTTTTGTGAGCTCTGAAATGAACTAAATATCCTTGATGCTCGGAACGTGGCTTGAAAACTTGCATACCTGTATGCCATCTTCAAAATCATGTTGATTGTGTTGAAAAATCATCTCTCTCTATTTTCTCCGAAAAACTATGTTAATTACTTGAATTTTTGGTCATAGCTTGATTGTTGTATGTTTATTGATCATATTCATGAAGATTATTTGTGTGTTTTTGCCCCCTATTTTCTTTTTAAGCACAATTGAATAAATATGAAAGGTCTCTGTTAATTTCTATCCTGTTGACCACAGACTAGTCTGTGGTTACCTCGGACTAGTCTGCACATTGCAGACTAGTTCGCAATGTGTTCGCTAGTCCGGACTAGCCTGTTACGATCACAGGCTAGTCTGATATTTAGGCTCCATAAACCCTAAGGACCGGCGCAGACCTAATCTTCTTCTACCTCACAACACCTTTCATGTTCTCTCTCTTCACTCGAGTGTTCCCAAGGCGATACCGTAGGATCTTCATCAAATCCTTCCAAAACTCTGTGGGAATTGACCTCCACTGCTAGGGGATCGACAACCCCGGACTAATCCACACCAAAAACATCCTCAACGCCTCGAATTGAAGGATTTGGTAAATCTCTCTCCAAACCCTTGAACCTTCGATTTTCCTTGTTTTTGCTCAAAAAGCTTAGTACTTCTGGCCAATACATGCTCTATTGATGCATTCCATTTACCCTAGATCACTTTTGCATTGAGTAGCCTCAAATTTCGCTAAGTTAGAGTTTGAACAGCCGCATAACGTACTAGTCCGTTCTTAGGGCGGACAAGTCCGTCCCTAAACAACAGACAAGTATGGTATGCCCTGATCAATACCCTAGCTTACATCAATTCAATGCAATTCCTTGTCATCCCTTGCTTATCCATATCCTTTATATCTTCCTTGTCAGGATCATGTCGGGCTCGAATGAGAATCTCTCCGACTTTGAAGCGGAGATGGATCAAGAAGTGTTGCCTCGTGTTTTGAAGCCTTGCTCCAACAAAAGGCAAGAGCGTGCTGCCGAACTCTCTCCCACTCCATTTCGAGTGCGAAGAAAAGTCCCAGTCAAGAAACCAACCTCCAAAGGGAAAGTTGTGGATGGACCCAGCTCGGCGGCTCCTTGCAAAGTTAATGGCAAGGGCAAAAGAATTGCCTCCGGCCCTATTCGCCACTCAAAATGGCACCTCCAAGGCAGAGGAACAGAAGCTCTTCAGAAGAGAAATTTAATGGAAAAGACAGTGATGTAGCTTGGAAGTACAGGAAGGTGGATGCCTACAGTAGTGGGAAAGTCGCTGCTGATCTGAGGTTTTGGAGTGATTTCCACTCGGATTACTACATCAGCGTCTACCTTACTATGAAGACTCCAGTGGTGCACAATCAATGGATAGATTGGGGCTACATTGAGAGGAAGATTTGTGATGCCTTAGATGAGCTTGTGGCTGCTGTGGAGAGGCATGGTCAAAAGGATCTGTTATCTTTTAGATACAACTGGAATGATGAAGTGATAGACCAGTTCTACCATACCTGCTACTTTTCACAGACGGGTGAAGAAAGACTGCTGGATGACTCATGGATCTATATACTCTATCACCTATGCTGATTTTGCAAAGCTGCTACATCTTGAGCATAGCATGGACCATGAGATTGTGATCCACAATGACAGTCCTCTAAAGAAGGAAAAGATGGATTTTCTATATGACACTCGCCTCCACTACAATCCCCCATTGACCAAGAACATGAAGCCATTCTTCATTGTTCTCAATTGAGTGCTTCAGAAGACAATTGCTCATAAGGATGGGGAAGCATGCAACGTCCAAGGTTACTTAAGAACCTTGATGAAGGTGATAAGCAAAAAGAGGAGGTTTGATGTGTTCAACTACATTTGGGATGATATGGTGAACATTTCTTTTACTCCAAACCACTCCTGTGGTTGTGCACTATACCTGATGTTCATGATAGAGAAGGTCACAAGAATTGAGTTTGCGAAGGATGTGGAGCATACTGTGCTAAGGCCTCAGAAGCCTCCTCAAGCTACTCTCCCAGCTACTCCCTCTCCTAACTCAAGTAAGGAACACCCAAGGAGAGCTCGAGAAGAAACAAGGCATTCCCCTAGCACTAGGGCCCCTCCATCTCGCAAAGGGTCTGCTAGCAGGATCATGAAGTATTTGGCTGCTATCTTCTAATCTTTCCACAAATTAGAGGTTAAGATTCACAAGATGAACAAGTCAAGAAAGGAAGAGATGAGATACATGAAGGACAATGTCAAAGCAATATGCCAAAAACCTGAGATTGAGCCTATTGGATCCCAAGTCATTTCGGAAGCCTCTCACTCTGACTTTTTGGAGCTTCCACCTCTCTCTCCTTCTTAGCTTGCCTACTTTGGCATTCGGAGCACGACAAGTGGTTCTTCTCATCCTCCTCCTCAGCCAGATGAAGAAGATGAATAAAAAACGAATAGCGCGGACGAAGTCGGCGACCACGAGTAGATCCCACTTTCTCTTCCTTTTTTGGTGCCTTGATGCCAAAGGGGGAGAGATTTAGGGGGAGTCTTAAGTCGTAGCATTAGTTTGAGAGAGAAAGTTCTCTTTTGTGTCTCTGTTGCCACTCTATCATGCTTTTAATCTTGTAAAACTTTAATTATGCTATCATCATAGTTTTTGGACATGTGTTGTGAAATGATGACTATGTTATGATTATGATCAATGGTTTATGTTTAAAACTGCTATGTATGCTTGATATTCTTGATGTTATTATGATTATGCCTCTTATGATATTCACATAAATATTATTGCTCACACACATAGTTTTGCACCCCACCATAAAGAGTGCACATATGTATTACTTTTACATTTTCTATTTTTGCTCCAAATTCATATGTACACACTTTATGAAAATCTAAATTTTTATTATATCTTTGTAATCTCAATTGGTTCTCATCAATCATTAAAAAGGAGGAGATTGAAAGTGCATCTAGGCATCCCTTGTGTGTTTTGGTTGATTAATGACAAACCAATGAGATCCTGACAAAATTGTTGAGATGAGCGCATGTTTTAAAGAAATGAGGAATAAAGCACAAAATGGAAAGAGAATGAGGATTTAAAGGGAAAAGAGCCTAGGAGCTGAAAAGAATAGATTATTTTGTTTGGAGTGTGTTGGAGAAACACACCCCAAGAGCACAAGTGAAAAATTGGATGCACTCACTGCAGATTTCACAGGAAGAGCGGACTAGTCCGATAAGCACCGGACTCGTCCGATATTTCTCTGCACAAGAATCGGACAAGTCCTCAAGCAAGGACTTGTCCGCAGCACTTCGCAGTTGTACAACCGGACAAGACCGATAAGCACCGGACTAGTCCGATTACTCCCTGAGTAAAAATCGGACAAGTCCTCCAAGTGCGGACTTGTCCTCCGTTGAACAATTTCTCTCCACACCAGACTAGTCCGATAACCACTAAACAAGTCCGATAATTCTCTGACTAAAAATCGGACAGGTCCTCCAAGTGCAGACTTATCCTCAGTTGAACATTTTTTCACCACCACAGACAAGTCCGATATTGACCAGACTAGTCTGAAAACTCTCTGACTAAGATCTGACTAGTTCGCACCTCAACAGACTAGTCCGGTATCTATCAACAATTAGGGTTTTCCACACATTGCACACCGGACTAGTACGGTGTCCGGACTTCACAAACCCTGACGGTAACCTTTGGAAACCCTAATATAAATAGAGGTGTACGGCCATACATCAAACTCTCTCGACTCCCTGCGCCGTCACACCTTCCAAGAGCCCAAAATTTACATCTCTCCACACATCCTAATCCTAAAAAGATCAATTCTTTGAGGATTAGCAATTTATAAAAGGAGAGACTTGTTATACACATCTTAAGCTCTTAGGTTTGATCTCTCGCACACTCTCATTGTTTATTGTATATCTTTTGAGTTTGTTTGGTGGTGTTCATCGCCGTAATTATTGGGGAGCCCTCAAATTTTGAGAAGGCCCCTTGAACAAGTTATTTGCCCCTGTGTGATTAGTGGTTGAGAATCAGCCTCCGTGCCAATTCAACGAAGGAAGGGTTAGCGAAGACCCGATCCTGCATGGACTCCTCAACAGGGAAGTGGATTCCTTCGTGGGATTGAACCTCAAGATAAATCTTGTGTCTCGCATGTTCTTGTTTACTCTTCATCATAATCTAGGTTTTTCTTAGTATTGTAAAATTTACCTTGAAACTTTTTATCACACTTGATCTTGCAATACATTGGTTCACTAGCTCAATACACTTTACTTGTAATCTGATTTCTGCTACATAGTGTGCTAGAAGTAGAATTATCAATTTACGTTGATCTTCTAGTCCGCGCACGCCGGACTAGTCCGTAGCATAACGGACTAGTCCGGCCTACTCGTATTTGATTTATCTGTTAAGTGTTTTCAGGGTCCGATAAAAGTGCAAAAAGCCTATCCCCCCCTCTAGGCTACATTCAATATGAGCATTTATTGATTGTAATGCTTGCGTTGTATGTTGTTGAGCAGAATAGAAGGTATTGCTCTAGAGGGTGCTGTCGAGGACCTTCAGCACCAGAACTTCGAAGCTTTTGACCCTAACAAATATCAAGAGCATGGCAAGTATCCTTGATCATTTGATCCTGTTTTTAAATTTTTTGTTTTCGAAACTGCATGCTTGTGTCAATATTTTGGGAAACCCATGACAGGTGTTTACTAGTCTGGTTTGACCATCCTCATCGCTCGAAGTATATTGTAGAGAGTCGCGAAGGGTATTTTTACCTTTTTTCTTGGCTCTAATTAATTAGGGTGGGAAAATAACCAAATGGCTTAATTATGAATTAATGAACTTATAGATGATGAGAATTTATGAACTTTGTTAATTGGTAACATGGGACTTGGGAGATCTAAGAAAGCATCGTTTGTGGATTGGGTTGGAAGATATGGTGGTTTTGCTTGATGTGGATCTAAGGACAGGTTCATGCGAGAATAAGACAGGACTACAGTGCCACCACAAGGCCAAGTATGGGTGCGACTTAGCAAATTAATTAGGTGTATTGCCAGCATTGTTCGGATCATTTGGAGGAGCGGGGAATGGGAGTCAGTTGGGTTTGCAATAGTGGCAGGACTGCCTTGGGATCCCAACGGCACAAGAGGGGGCCCTTGGTTAGGTGTGCTAAGTTGGAGGCATCACCACTGGTGAAATCTTAGTGGGTCTGAATATGCTGGTAGTTCATTTGTAAAGGCTATTTTGTGATCTCTTGGTCATACACCTATGGTAGTGTTTTGGCATAATGGAGATTTTCTTTTAGTCACTGGCATGTGATGAAATCATGAACTTGTGGGTAAAGTGGTACAATCTCTGCAGAATGTTAAAAACTATCATGATAGTCGTGCTCCCGATTAAGAGCACCTAGATGACCTAAATGATTAGAGTGGAACATTGTGACACCCAGTTCCGAAAATGAACCAAGTAAACGCATATCTGTGCCCAGGATGTTCAACACACATACACGAGTGCATTCACAAAGTAGTATACAGAAAATTACCACAGAACAAGATTAATTAACCAGATTTTATTAAACAAATCATATTATCCTCGAATACAAACTCTAATGAATATTAATGACAAGTTCAAATTAATGTAGAGGAAATAACTAATTAAGCAAATTAAATAGCTAGGCAGCATAAGCAATAGGGTAGCGCAGCTTCATGCAACACCACAGGCAAGTTGACTGTAGACACGGCCTAGAACTCTGCATTATCGCCATTAAACTCCCAATCCTGACCTGCAACTGTTGGGGGCGGGGGGATTGCAAGAGTGAGTACATGTCGTACTCAGCAAGTGTGGAAAGTATGACATGTGGCTGATTCAAATGACGACAATAATAAGGACTGAGTGTTGAAAAGTACATTAAAACATTTGAAAAGCAATATATTACATGTATGTGAAGTAAACCCATCATAATCATAAGTGATATCATAATACCATTCTGAATTCACTACCATCATCAATAATTCCAGAGTTCACCATTTTCCAATAACCATATTCAATACCAGAAATTAATCCATAACCAACCATAACCATTACCAAACCATAACCATCCCAATACTGAGTTCCCACTAATCATGGAAGTTGTCAAGGTGCTCATAACCGGGAGCACGGCTATCATGATAGTTTTATTAGACTCTGCAGAGTTTGTACCACTTTACCCACGTGTTTGTGATTTCATCACCCATCGGCGACAAAAGAACCTCCCTTATGCCAATGACACTTCCTTTGGTGTATGGCCAAAAGATCACAAAATAGCCTTACAAAGGGATTACCACCCTATTTAGACCCCACCGAGGTTTCACCGGTGGCGATGCCTCCAACTGTGCACATCTTCAACCAAGGGCCCCTTCTTGAGCCATTCGGATCCCAGGGTAGTCCCACCAATCATCAACAACCCAATCCGACTACCCCTTCCCCGAGCATCCTTAATGGTCCAAATAGCACTGGCAGAGCCCTAATTATTCAGCTACGCCGCACCCATACTTGGCCTTGTGGTGGCACTGTAGTCCTAGCTTATTCTCGCATGAACCGGTCCTTAGATCTAAAGCAAGCAAACCACCATGACAAATAACCCATCCATATACCGAGCTTGCTTAGAGCACCCATTACCATATGATATTGACCAATTCACATTAATCATAAATGCATAATTAAGTTAAGTGGTATAGTTGTTTCCATCCCATTTAATTAAACGATGCAAAAAGGTAAAAAGCCCATCCCGACTCTCTACCATAATTTCCAGGCGACAAGGGTGGTCAAACAACGCGAGTAAACTTCCTACCATAGGATTCCCATCAAATTGACACAAGCATGTAGTTTGCAAACAAAACTTTATTTTAAAAACAGGATCAATATGCTTCAAGGACACTTGCCTTGATCTTGCGGTTGATTAGGGTCAAAACCTTCAAACTCTTAGTGCTGCAGATCCTCCACAGCACTCTCTAGTGCAAATCCGTCTAATCCACACAATAAACATACAAGACAAGAAACACAATCAAAGAGTGCACAAATATTACTCAATATGACATGACATGCATGATTGATGCAAATGCAAAGTAGAACTTGTTAATAGATTGCTTTTAATGATCACTAATCAGTTCTAATAGATTTTAACAAGTTTATACAGGTTTGGATTTGATTAGATCTACTTTTAGAATCAATTCAACACAACTTAGTCAGCAAAATCGGACTAGTCTGCAGAAGGCCGGACTAGTCCGCACTTCGCAGAACTAGCGAAATAGGGTTTTGTAGATCGACATAAATTTGTAGATTAGGGGTTGAATTCATGTAAAGAAAAGAGAATAGAAGGTATACCAGGTGTTTAGAACTCCAATGAATCAAGAAACTTGGAGGTAACACTTGGATCTTGATGATCTAGGGTTGGGGATGAACTTGGAGATGAATTGGTGATGAAGAACGAAAGCTCGGTGGAGATCTTGATCCTCTTTCGTTTCCTCCTCTCCTTCTTGCTTGGGATCTTCTCCTCCCTCCTTGATGTTGGTTGTCCACTAACTAGGGTTTGGGTGGGGTGGAAAAGTGTCAAATAGATGTCAAGCCAAGGGGTGGGGTTGTTTATATAGAGGTGGAGGCTAGAGTTATATGGATTTCGAGTTTGAGAGGAGTAGAGGCTTGTTTTGAGTCCCACATGGGCTCTAAAAGAGTTAGGCACGACATCCCTAGGCCCCTTAACGTGAAACACAAGAAACAAGTCGTAAAACAAAAGATCAACTCGGAGTCGCGAAATATCGGACAAGTCTGTAAAGGACCGGACTAGTCTGAAGTCGTCCAGAGAGAAAATCGGACAAGTCTGGCCAAAAATCGGACAAGTCCGACTTTAGTCAGAGAGGAAAACGGACATGTCCGCTGGAACACCAGACTAGTCTGGAAAAGTCCAAGGACTTATCAATTTTTCAAGGATTCTTGGAATATCGGACTAGTCTGCACAAAATCGGAAAAGTCCAAAAGTTTCCAGAGGCAAAATCAGACTAGTCCGCAGCAAAATCGGACAAGTCCGCTTTTTGTCAGAGAAAAATCAGACTAGTCCTCAGTAAAATCGGACTAGTCCGCACTTTCCTGCATTTTAAGTGCGGTTTTGTTCCAAATCAATTTTAAATGCTCCAAATCAATTTTAAACTCGTTCCTCTTGTTGTGGGTTAATGTTAAACATTTATATGAGTGTATGCAAGGCATGATGCATGAAAATGAGGGTGTTACAAACCTACCCCCCTTAAAATGAATCCTGCACTCGAGATTCGATGCGGAAGAGAAGAGATAGGGAAATTCCTTCTTGAGATCATCCTCCAATTCCCACGTTGCTTCTTTTTCGGTGTGGTGCTTCCATTGAAGTTTACACCGTCGAATCACCTTGTTCCTTGTGGTTCTCTTCTTGGTTTCCAAGATCTTAACCGGTTGCTCGGCATAAGTCAAATCTTCCTCTAGTTCCAATTCTTCCATTGGCACTTGTTCTTTTGGTACTTGCAAGCACTTCTTGAGCTAGGAAACATGAAAGACATCATGGACATTTGAAAGATGAGCTGGCATCTCCAACTTATATGCTACTTATCCTCTTTTGTCCAAAATCTTGAATGGTTCAATATAACGAGGTGCTAGCTTGCTTCTTATGTTAAACCTCTTATGACCTCTCAGGGTGACACCTTGAGGTAAACAAAATCTCCTATTTCAAAGGCTAATTTCCTTCTCCTATTGTCCGCATAGCCTTTTTGTCTTGATTGGGCAGCCCTCAAGTTTTCACAAATTATTTGGACTTGCTTTTCGGCTTCTCGCAACACATCCGAACCAAATACTTGAGTTTCTCCTGCCTCACTCCAGAACAAAGGTGTCCTACACTTCCTTCCATAAAGCACTTCATATGGTGACATTTTCAAGCTCGCTTGGTAACTATTGTTGTATGAAAATTCCGCGTATGGCAAGCTTTTGTCCCAACTTTTCCCATGCTTTAAAGCAAAAGCTCTTAACATGTCCTCCAAAATTTGATTGGTCCTCTCGGTTTGTCCATCCGTTTGAGGTTGATATGCTGAACTAAAATTCAACCTCGTCCCCAAAGCTTCATGCAATTTTTGCCAAAACCTAGAAGTAAATTGAGAACCTCTATCTGAGACTATCTTCTTCGGTACTCCGTGTCGACACACAATATGCTCCATGTATATTTCGGCCAATTGTGTAGCTGTATATTTGGTCTTCACAGGGACAAAATGAGCTGACTTAGTTAAGCGATCCACAATTACCCAAATTGAGTCATACCCAGACTGAGTACGTGGTAACCCAACTATGAAGTCCATTCCAATTTCTTCCCACTTCCATTCCAGGATCTTTAATGGTTGCAATAATCCAGCTGGCCTTTGATGTTCCGCCTTGACTCGTTGACACACATAACACAATGCCACATATTCAGCTATGTCCTTTTTCATGCTATCCCACCAATAGCAAGTCTTCAAGTCTTTTTACATCTTCGTACAACCAGGGTGAATCGAGTACGGTGAGTCATGTGCCTCCTTTAATATTGTCTCCCGGATATGCTTCACATTAGGCACAACGATTCTCTTCCCAAGCCATAAGGTACCATGTTCATCTTCATCAAATCTGAATTCTCTCGCTTCTTCGGTCCTTTCCTTGGTTTCCTCGATCTCCTCATTTGTGGTTTGTGCTTCTCGAATTTCTTGCTCTAGGGTCGGATTTAACTCCATCATCTCCATCTCATTTACAAACCCGAGGTTCAACCGTTCAAGCTCCTTACATAACTCGAATGGTAACTCTCGAACCGTGAGTTGATGACTTACTCCTTTCCTACTCAATGCGTCGACCACTACATTGGCTTTTCCCGGATGATAGTTGATCCCCAAATCATAATCTTTGATAAGCTCCAACCATCTACGTTGCCTCAAATTCAGATCCGTTTATGTGAAAATATACTTAAGACTCATGTGATCCGTATAAATTTCACATATATGTCCAAGGATGTAGTGTCTCCAAATTTTCAATGCATGTACCACGGCTACAAATTCTAAATCATGTGTTGGGTAATTCTGCTCATGTTTCTTCAATTGTCTTGATGCATAGGCGACCACTTGACCTTCTTGCATCAATACACATCCAAGTCCTTGTCTAGATTCGTCGCAATAAATATCAAAACTCTTGCTCACATCTGGCAATACCAAAACTGGGGTTGTTGTCAACCTCTTCTTCAACTCCTCAAAACTGTTTTGACAAGCTTGAGTCCATTGGAAAGCCTTTCCCTTCATTAGCAACTCCGTCATTGGCTTGGCTATCTTGGATAAGTCCTTGATGAATCTACGGTAATATCCAACCATCCCAAGAAAATTCCTTATTTCCTTTACATTCCGCAGTGGTTCCCATTTCAACACGTCTCTCACTTTTCTGGGGTCGACCGATACTCCACCTCCTGAGATGATATGACCCAAAAACGACACCTCTCTCAACCAAAACTGGCACTTATTGAACTTGCCATATAATTGATGCTCCCTCAATTTCTGCAACGTAAGCCTCAAGTGTTCCTCGTGTTCCTTCTCATCCTTCGAGTAGATCATAATGTCATCGATAAACACCACATCGAACTTATCCATGTACTCCATGAAGACCTTATTCATGAGGTACATAAAATAGGAAGGCACATTTGTCAATCCAAAAGACATCACGGTGTACTCATAAGATCCATATCGTGTCCTAAAATCTGTCTTGGGTATGTCCTATGGTCTAATCTTCATTTGAAAGTATCCCGACCTCAAATCAATCTTAGAGAAGACACAAGCACCCTTCATCTGATCAAACAAGTCTTCTATGCGTGGCAAGGTGTACTTGTTCTTGATTGTTACCTCGTTTAGAGCTCGGTAATCCACACACATCCTTTGTGTTCCATCCTTCTTGTCCACAAACAGCACGAGCGCTCCCCAAGGTGAAGAATTAGGGCGAATAAAACCTTTCTCTGGTTTCTCTTGAATTTGTTTCTTGAGCTCCGCTAATTCCATAGGAGGCATCCCATACGGCCTCTTAGCTATAGGTGCATTCCCAGGTATTAAATCAATAACAAACTCAATGTCTCGATCAGGTGGCATACCTGGCAACTCGTCCGAAAAAACATCCAAAAATTCACGCACCACCGGAATCTCCTAAATTGCTGCACCGTCCATATGATTCAGCTCCAATTGCTTCGGTGCATTTTGAGATGCTTCAAACTCTACGGTGATCCCTTCCTCATTAGTCAACTTCACTGTCTTCGTGGCACACTCAATAACTCCATTGTGCTTCCTCAACCATTCCATACCAAGTATAATGTCCAATCCTTGAGAATCCAAAACAATGAGGTTGGCGGAGAAGTCTACCCCCCTTATTCTAAGGCTTACTTTTGGACATACTATATTTGTCCTTATCTCTCCTCCAGGAGACTTAACCAATAGAGTAAACTTCATATGAGAGATAGGCAAACTATACTTGGCAACATACTTCGATGCATTGAATGAATGCGATGCTCCAGAATCAAATAACATAGTCGCGGGGTTGGAGTTGGCGAGAAACATACCAATGACCACGTCATCTGCTTGTTGAGCATCCTTTGTAGAGACATGGTTCACATTGCCACGAGTAAAATTCTGCTGTCCCCGGCTTCCTTGTAACTGTCCTCCATTGGGTCTTGGGTTTTGCCTCGGTGCATTACTTCCTTGACCAAGACCTGACTTAGGACATTGATGCGCAAAGTTTCCAGCTTCTCCACAAGTATAGCACTTCCTAACTCCACCAGAATTATTGGGACGAGCTTGGTTTTAAACACTTGCAGCACGAAAGTTAGTGCGAGGTGCATAAGGCATTGGAGGCCTAGGTGCTTGCATAACAGGGTGTTGCTGCACAAACTGATTTGGGCGCGGTGCATAACTAGGGCACTATACAAGAACAGAAGAGCTGTAATATGGCGCATTAGGAGGTGCAAAGCGAGGGCGCACATTACTTCCTTGTTGCTGTCCTTGGTATGGCACCTTCCTCTTGTTGTCTTGCTCCATCTCACGGATCTTGTTCTCAACCACAATTGCTTTGTCCACAAGCTTCTGAAAGTTTGCATAATCACAATTGAGCAATTGCACTTGGATCTCATTGTTCAAGCTCCTCATGAACAAGTGTTGTTTCCGGCTGTCCCGGCTCACATCCTCAGGCGCATACCTTGAGAGTTGAGTGAACTTATTGAGATATTCACTCATGCTTGATCTTCCTTGCCTTAAGTTCTCAAATTCTTGCCCTTCAAAATCATAACTCCTTCCGGCACAAAATGAGAACAGAAGTTTTCCTTGAATTCCGCCCAAGTGATCCTCTCTTGATTCTCATGAGCATTGCAATAAGCATCCCACCAATCTGCAGCTGCTCCAACGAGTTGATGAGAAGGAAATAGCACCTTCTCCCGGTCACTGCATTGGACAATGGCAAGTTTCTTCTCCACGGACTTGAGCCAATCATCAGCATCCATAGGGTCAGCGGCTTGAGCAAAGGTCAGCGGCCTAGTCCTCATAAACTCTCCCAATCGATTATGAGGACGCATGGGTGGCGGTGGAGGCATGTGGGGCTGATTATTGATGTTACCAGCCTGCAGCTCTCCCATTGTTTGTATCATGGTCTGCATGAGCTGGTTTTGCATAACCAATATCTGCTCAATGTTGATAGCTCCCTAAGTAGATCCTTGTCCAGTGTTGTTCTGAGGCACTCCATTGTTCTCCTCCTCATCAATGCCATCCCTCTGGTTGCGAGTCCTCACCATCTGAAGAAGAGCAATAGGTAAGAATTAGAGACATTCCCAACTAAATGCATCAAGGGATATGAAACTAAACAACTAGCCACACTAGCCTAGGTGGACATGGCAATGCTAAAGCACCCCAAAACCCTCTATTAAGAAAACTAGCAACCAATATATAGCAAATAGCACACCAACCAAAATACACCAATTCCTGAGTGCTTCTATGTGCTCTAAAATGTCCATTTTATCTAGGCTGCATCCTACGGTCAACCTGTGGCTCTGATACCAATCTGTGACACCCAGTTCTGAAAATGAACCAAGTAAATGCATATGTGTGCCGAGGATGTTCAATACACATACACGAGTGCATTCACAAAAGAGTATACAAAAAATTACCACAGAAAAGATTAATTAACAAGATTTTATTAAACAAACCATATTATCCTCGAATACAAACTCTAATGAATATTAATGACAAGTTCAAATTAATGCAGCAGAAATAACTAATTAAGCAAACTAAACAGCTAGACAGCATAAGCAATAGGGTAGCGCAGCTCCATGCAACACCACAGGCAAGCTGACGGTAGACACGGCCTAGAACTCCACATTATCGCCATTATACTCCCAATCCTGACCTGCAACTGTTGGGGGGGGATTACAAGAGTGAGTACATGTCGTACTCAGCAAGTGTGGAATGTATGACATGTGGTTGATTCAAATGACGACAATAATAAGGGCTGAGTGCTGAAAAGTACATTAAAACATTTGAAAAGCAATATATTACATGTATGTGAAGTAAACCCATCATAATCATAAGTGATATCATAATACCAGTCTGAATTCACTACCATCATCAATAATTCCATATTTCACCATTTGCCAATAACCATATTCAATACCAGAAATTAATCCATAACCAACCATAACCATTACCAAACCATAACCATCCCAATACTGAGTTCCCTCTAGTCATGGAAGTTGTCCAGGTGCTCATAACCGGTAGCACGGCTATCATGATCACTACAGGAATCCCGACGATTTGCGACGGTCAGGGCCGTCCCAAATAAGCCGAATGCCGTCGCAAATAAGCTATTTGCGACGGCTTTCCTTATTTGCGACGGCTTCCAGCCGTCGCAAATATGGCATCGCAAATAGCTTTTTTGCGACAGCCTGGCCGTCGCAAATAAGCTTATTTGCGACGGCTAGGAGAGGCCGTCGCAAGTTATTGCTGCGGGCTGGTGGGCCGCACAAAATTATTTGCGACGGCCAGGCTGTCGCATTTAAGGTCCTCTATTTGCGACGGCCAGGCCGTCGCAAATAAGTTCAGTGGGCAGGGCCCACGTGTCCTCATCTGGGACCCACGATGCTATTTGCGACGGCCTGGCCGTCGCAATTAATGATTGTTTGCGACGGCCGGGCCGTCGCAAATAACAGTGGTTTAATTGCGACGGCTTGGTTCCTTATTTGCGACGGTACTGTATAAAAAGCCGTCGCAAATAAGGTTTTTTATTTTTTTTTAAAACAGAAAATACTACCCGGCTCGATGGCCAGAATCACAACAAACACAATATACACAATATATACACAGCATACACACATCATCACAATCACAAACTAAAATTCCGATACATCTCACATCGTTATCAACAAAGTAAATAAAAGGGCTCACTCGCCCATTTGACCTCCGGAGCCACCTCCGAAGTCGAAGTCATCGTCGTCGCGCCTCATTCCAGGCGGCGGTAGCGAATGCGGCGGCGTTTGTGCAGCCGTCGCGGATCCTTGCAATTAATAAAACTTAGAGTTAGAATATAAATGCATCAACATCTCTCTCCCTCCCTCTCCCTCTATCTTCATCTAGATCACCCTCTTCCTCTCTCTTTTCATTTCTCTCTTTGTCTCTCACTCTATCTTTCTTTCTCACTCTATCTCTCTATTGCTATCCTTTTCCCTCTATCTTCCTCCCTCTATCTCCATCTACATCTCCATCCCTCTATCTTCCCCTCTCTCTATCTCCATCTACATCTTACTCTCTCTTCATTCCCATCCTACTCTATCTATCTTTCACTCTTTCTTCTGTCTCCCTTTCTTCTATCTCTATCTTTCTTCTATCTCAATCATTTTCTTCTATCTAACTATCTCTCTCTCATCTATCTCCATCTTATTACGCTGGAGAAGAAGGATTACATAAAAACTTACCTGACTCGCTGAAGAAGGATCGCCTGGGAGGATCGGTGGTAGTTCCGGTAGCTGGATTCCCAGACCCTGCGCCCGAGCGATGGCCTGTCATTGCAAACATTAAATGCTACCTATTAGTAAGTCATTTACGCTGAATTAATGAGAATTTTAGTTTTTATTTTGTTACCTCCATTGCTTCCCGCATCTGCGCCAACGCTGCTGCCTGGGTTTGGATCGTGGCCTCCATCGCCCTCCTTTCCTCCTCATGTCGCCTTTCATTTTCTTCTACAGTTTCTCGGAGGGACTGCATCTCAATGTCCCTCTGCGATACGCGGCGACCTCCCGTGCCCGAAGCCTGCGTGGAGCTGCCTCTCGCAGATCTCCCCGCCCTCGAGTCGACAACTCCGTCGAATATGGCGAGCCTATAAAAAAAGAGTCAGTAATATGAAATTGAAATATATTGAATACTTTGAATTGAAAACGATAAAATGACTTGTAAACTCACCTTCCGTGTGCTCTTCCACCACCGGTTGCATACGCGGCTTGAGGATCGATCGGTTGACGTTCCCAATCGAAATTCTCGCAGTGTATCTTCCTAGCCTCCTCCCCGTACTTAGCCTGCAAAACAATCAAATTGTGTAAGTTCAACAATCTATATAGTTATATGTAATATGAATGATTTCTAAACTTACCAACCGCTCGGCTGCAGCCTGACTGCACCCCGTCGGCTGAGAAGGGTCCCTGTGACCTCTCTTCCAAACCTCAGCAGGGGTGGGCGGCACCCCCGTCTCGCGCTCCTGTCAATACGTGTTAGTACGAACAATATATTATTAATATATAAACATAAGTTACACACACTTACCATGCGTTTAGCTAAACGCAAGTGGTTATCTTGCCCGTGCCTGCTCTTCCCCTCCACGCCTCTGCAGTCTCGAGCCTTCCCGGACTTAGCTTTAAACTCGTCACTAGCCCAGTAGCGACAAAGGGCCCGAAATGCATCGTTCCGACCCTGCAAACAGCTCACGTGGCCCTGCACATAGTTGAAAGTCGTTAAAAGTACCATCGAGGACACTATCAGAAAAAAATACTTACTACACTCCACGTACCTGCGCGTACTCCTCCTCCGTCAGGTGCCTCTCGCTCTCTTGCCGGAAGTGTAACACGTGCTGCTGGTTCGCCTTCAAGTGCTCATTAATAATTTGAACACGGGCGTTCGACAAAGCTTGTCGAAGCGCCTTGGCAGCGTTGAAGTGAAACACTGGCCTCGCATCCTCAAATATGCGATGGTCGTCCGGGTCCTCTAAAATATATCTTGCCTGCGATAAAGAATATATTGAAGAGATGTGCACTAAAAGAGTTTAAGAGTCGTAACTTAGAAACTTTTTTAACATACTTACCATAAAATCGACCCATACGACCTCCTGAAGGTTGCCGTGCTCCTGGTGATGGACGTGTGCGTAGTCCTCCCACGAAAGAGCAGGCACTCCGTCGATGACCCCGGGATAGTGCGAACGCACTATGGACCCGAGGACACCGTTCACCGGTCTCTGGTGTTTCTCACCGGTGAAAGACAAGTCGTCCCAAGCCCTGTAAGATATTTATTCATTCATTCATTACTTAAGTAATCAAAAGAAACTAAAATTGAAAACTATAATTTTTATTACCTGTCTCCGACTGGACGAATCACGATCCTTTGTGAAGGGACCGCAGGAGGACTGACAAAGTGAGTCCTCCTCGTCCTCCGCGTCTGCTGGGGCGCCACGTCAGGTGACCCAGACGGCTCCTCACCAGCCGAGTCAAAGGCCTCAGGAACAAACTCATCGCCAGCCGGGGGCTGGCTGGCCGAGGGCTGGCTCGCCGAGGGCTGACTCGCCGAGGGCTGCCTCGCCGAGTGCTGGCTGGCCGAGGGCTGCCTCGCCGAGGGCTTGCTCACCGAAGGCGCCGCAGCCTCTGAGTCAGCCGGTGAGGACTACAACATTCAAATGATTCATAAGTAAGTTTAATGTGAATTTGAATTTAAAGAATTTGTCAAAAACGAGTGACATTTACCTGTGACGAAGCTCTAGAGCTGGTCTGAACGTGCCCCAGCAGCTGAGAGCGTCTGCTGCCAGTCGATGAGGCACCAACGAAAGCGTCCTCAGGTCTAGAGGGGTAGAACCCCCTCGTCGGCGGCACCTTCTTACCCTTCTTTGACGCCATCCTATTGTAATTAGATAATTAGTAAATATGCAAATAAAATATATAAAATTCATGTTACTATCTTCAAGAAAACATTACTTGTAGTCACTTTCAAAATTCATCAACATCATTGTCATGTGCCTGTGCCCTACTCCTTAAACCAGCCCAACGATCTTCCATCGTGGCCTGTTCTAATTTTCGTTTTCGCGTATCATCTGCCTCTACATCTTCAACGTCTTCAACATCTCCAACTAATTGATCGAGTCCTGCACCAAGCTCGACGATAAAAGTGTCTGGCAACTCTTCTTTTTGGAACACTTCTTCAATGTCTTCGCTATCATGGTAACCATCATCCCCAGGAGTATATAGCCGCTCACGAGGATTCACCTTATATACCACCCACCAAGCACTGAGCTTCGTGCATGGATAAGGTAGATAATACACTTGTTCAACTTGATGCGCAAGAACAAATGTATCGTAACCTCGTAGTCGGTCCTTATGTTTCATTTCCACCATTCCAAATTGGTTTTCTCGAGTTCCATGAGTACGATCAAACCAGTCACAGTCAAATAAGACAACTCGAAGGGTCTTATTTCCGGTAAAAGTAAATTCAAGGATTTTGTTAATGATACCATAATAATCGGTTAAATTCCCTTGAGTGTCCATTGCTCTCGTCACAACACCGAAATTTGATGTTGCCGCGAGAGGACGATGAGCTTCAAAATGAGTTGTACGGAATCGGAAGCCATTTACGTCATATCGACCATAGCTTCTAACATTCACCAATCCATACGATAGCTGCCGCAAATCTTCATGGACATTGTGAGTCCGACACTGTTATAAAAGACGAGAGAATATTACATAATACTTCTTTAATAATAGTAATTTATAATACATAGAAGACGAGAGAATATTACATATTCTCGAAACCAAGATAGAAAACTCTGTCCCCCATTTATTCCTTCCTTTCGCATCGCTTCTACTTGTTTGGCCGTAGGTTGATGCCTATGTGGCCAATATTGTCTGTGGAACTCGCTGAACATGAAAAAACATCTTTTAGAGTACATGTGTAGCAAAATATGTCGATTAGCATAAACATAGGAGAAACACTTACTCGAAGTATTCCTGCATGCCTTCTATATTTGCGTACATGTAGAGTAAAGCAACAGTCCTTTCCTGTTCGGATAGCACGTAGGTCGTGTAGCTACCAACGGTGGTGCCTCTCGTTTGAAAAATGGAAAGGTCGCTTAGAGGGGGTGTTTCGTCCACATTGTACCGCATCGCCGAAGTATTGATATTGTTTTCTTCCGCAAAGTAGACACTTGAAAAGTATCCAACTTCTTTAAGAGCATATGCTTCAGCGATGCACCCTTCCACCCTTGCCCTGTTGCCAACCATTGGTTTCAGATATCGTAGCGCTCTTTCAATGTGATACATCCACCTATATTGCACAGGAGCGCCAACTTTAGCTTCGAATGGAAGATGGATAAGCAGATGTTGCATTGGATTGAAGAAACCCGGTGGAAAAAATTTTTCCATCTTACATAAAAGTATGGGTATCTCCTTCTCTAACTTATCCATCATCCCGATCTTGATTTCTTTAGCACAAAGCTGTCTATAGAAATAGCTGAGCTCGGCTAAAACCATCCACACCGCATCATCTAGATAGCCTCGGAACATAACAGGTAGGAGTCTTTCCATTATAATGTGATAATCATGACTCTTCAACCCAGTGAGGTTTCCTGTGTTAACATTTACGGCTCGTTTCAGGCTAGCTGCGTAACCATCTGGGAATTTCAAAGTTTTCATCCATTTCATAACTTCTTTCTTTTCTTTCGATCGAAGACAGAAAGAAGCACGTGGCTTTCCACCACTTTCAGAGATTTCAAGAGTTGGACGGTGACAAATGTCTGCCAAATCTAGTCTAGCTTTATAATTGTCTTTCGTTTTGCCAGGCATATCCATGCAAGTGCTTATGATACTTTCGCTCATATTACGCTCCTGATGCATGACATCAATGTTGTGCATTAGAATCAACGACTTCACATATGGTAGCTCCCAAAGTCCACATATGTGAGTCCAATTGTGTTCCTCTCCATAACCTACGAAATATCCAGGACGACCTTCATCAGGCACCAGTTTGTACAACATATCAGAAATTTCTGACCCGTTGAGACGCTTCGGTGGTCCTTTAGTGACAACAGTGTTCTTTCGAAACACATGCCGCTGCTGCCTAAATATATGATTCGAGGGCAGCCAACGTCTGTGACAATCGAAGTAAGACATTTTGCCTCCATGAGTTAGTCGAAAGCAATCCGTGTCTGAAGCACATATCGGACACGTCAGACGACCGTGAGTGCTCCATCCGGAAAACATGCCATATGCCGGCAAATCATGGACGGACCACAAATAAGCAGCTCGAAGGTTGAATTTTTGCTTCTTGTAACTGTCGTACGCTTCGACTCCTGTCCTTAAGACTTTCAATTATTCGATCAGCGGTTTTAACATCACGTTGAGACGTGACCCAGGATGATCAGGTCCAGGTACAATGAGGCTGAGAAACATGAACTCGTTATTCGTACATAAAGCAGGTGGCAGGTTGTACGGAATGACAAAGACAGGCCAACATGAGTATGGTGTGGCATTCGTACTGAACGGTGAGAATCCGTCTGTCGCTAATCCGATGCGAACATTCCTCGCATCACGAGAAAAGTCTGGATCGAAACGGTCTAGCGCCTTCCATGCATCACCGTCGGACGGATGCGTCAAAAATTCTTTGTTCTCACGTTTACCTTCTTTGTGCCATTTCATGTGTCTTGCGGTTCTTTTTGAAAGAAACATCCGCTTCAACCGAGGTGTCACAGGTAAGTAACGAAGCTGCTTATGTGCGACATCTGTCATCACATTATCGCCATCGTCATTAAAAACTTCGACATACCTCGATTTACCACATTTCAAGCACATCTTCTCATTGGCGTGCTCTTTCCAGAATAGCATGCAGTTGTCTGGGCACACATCGATTTTCTCATACTTCATACCGAGACCAGATATCTTGATCTTTGACTGATACATATCTGGTGGCCCTTTGTGAGGTCGCGAAAGGATATCGCAGATCAATTTCATGAGATCATTGTAGCAGTTGATGGAAAAAAGTACTTGGATTTAATTGCCATAAATCTGGTCAAGAAAGCAAGTACGGTCACAGCCGTGTGTTCATGCAACGGCTCTTGTGATTTCTTCAGCTCCTCGAAGAACTTTTCTGCCTCATTTGTAAGTGGATCCTCCGCTTCAAGAGCTTCTAGCATCTCATCCATCCTATCAACCTCTGTTATATCATCATCCTCATCCACTTCGGCTATGACTCGAGAATTAGTCTCGCCGTGAAAGGTCCACACTTCATAATGTGGAGTGAAACCGTTTCGACATAAGTGAAACGAAAGCTCCAATCTTCTAAAAAACTTGGTGTTTCGGCACTTTGTACATGGGCACCGCACCATATCTTCCGTTGACAACGAAAATGCTCGATCCAAAAATTGATCTAACTTGATAAACCACTCATCGGAATGACCACCAGTTCTGCTCTTCCAGCCAGTATACATCCAACTGTGGTCTTCACCCATGTTTGACTCTGCATTTTAACGCGAAAGAAATTGTCGTTAATGTATTGTTGTGTTATGTCACGGCCCTACAACCTAGGCAGATAGATCCTAAACCCACCCAAGAGTGACCGAGCGGAGCGTGCCCATGACGAGACGCGATCCGGATTCGAACGAAATTTCGGCAGCATAACCCCGCTGTTCTCCACTACACGCCCAAAAATGGTGCAGCAGAGAACAACAGGGTTACGCCACCGAAATCTCGTCCAAATCCGGACCCGCGTCTCGTCACAAGCCACGCCGCCTCGGTCACTCCGAGGCTGTCCAAAAAGGGACAATTCCGAACCTGCACGTCTCACATGCCAATGGCATGTGAGACGTGCCGATCCGAAATGGGTAATACATTGCTATAGGTTACGTTGCTCATTTTCATTTTCAGGTCATTTAAGAGAGAGGAAAGAACTAGAGAAAGAGTGAGAGGAAAGTTGGTCTTAGATGACAATTCCACATCCATTTCCACCGTCCACGCAATCGCGGGTCATTGACGTCCTTACCAACCCGTTCGCTTCCGTGTCGACTTGACGCATACGGTACCACTACAATGGTCTACACGGCACGATCACACTTATTACGTGTCGTGCCCTTCCGGGTTGGTCCGAGCCGACCTAAAACCCCTTTATTTATATATATTAAGTAGTCACTCAAGAACATTATATGAATGCACTAAAGTCCAAACATACACTAAACAGAATAGAAATTCAGAATGACAGACCAAGCTATAGACAAAAATATATAAAGCATATAAAGCATTTACAAAATCTAATTATGCATTTACTACAAAATCTGAATAAAAAACATATTAGCCACAATGGACAAGTGTGAAATCACAAGTGTAATACAAGAGAGCATATAAAGCATATTAGTCAATTATGCAAGACAAAAAACATATTAGCAAAAAAGATAGCCTAAAATCCAATCCATTTTTTGGATAGTGGACTAACTCAACCCGGCCAGGACCTGGACTAAACCCAAACCCAATCCATTTTTTCTGTATCAATCAACCCGACCCAACCCAGCCTGTAAAATAAACATACAAAACCAATGGCGACGATGTTCGCCGCGCAGGCACCAATGTTTTCAAGTCGCCTAATCGACCCTAGTCGCCTAAGGGTCGATTAGGTCGATCAGGATGATTAGTCGTCGATTAGGGCAACTAATCGATCCTAATCGATGCCTAATCGATGTTCAGCCGTCCTCTACTTTTTTAGAGATGTAACAAGTCGATAAAGAGCAGGGGAGAGGCGGAGACGGCGAGCATGGGAGAGGCGGAGGCGTTTCGCAGGGGAGGGGCGGCCATGCAGTGACTAAACGACGGCGGCGGGCGTCGGCGAAGACTGGCGGCGGCGGACGCGGAGCGGTGACAGAGGTTGGAGACTGGAGGCGGGCACCGAGCGGCTACGGAGGTGGAGGGGCAGCGGCGTCGCATAGAGGACGGGCGTCCCTGCGATGGCGGCACACACAGGCGGGCAGACGGTTGGCGGCGTTTGGAGCAGATGAAGGGCGAAGGCGGCTTGGAGTTGGGTCGAGGTGGAATGGATCGGACTAGACCTGATCTGTTTAAGTCGGATGTACGTGAACCGTCGATCTCGATCCGACGGTCCACATTGTAGATGGGCTATATAAAACTGTATCCCAACTTTACCCTAACCCTAACTCCTCACTTCACTCCTCTACGGCGGCGTGACGGCGCTGGCAGGCGGCGGCGATGGCGTCCAGGCCCGCGGCGGCGGCGATGGCATCCAGGCCCTTGGCTCTCGGGATTGCAAACCAGCTCACAAATAATGATCACATCCTTTTCCCATATGCAACCATTTTTTGAATACAACCATTAACATATTGCAGTTTTTGAATACAACCATTAACATATTGCAAAATCAACAAAAGCAACCATTAACATATTGCAGCTCACAAGAGGGCGAGGATGTTTTTCAATTGAATAATGATAAACTGCATATGGGTACAAAAACTTATTTGATAAACTTAGAGATTAAACTGCATAATGATAAACTTAGAGACTAAGCTAGAGACTAAACTGCATAATGATAGTAATCGCGGGCACTTATGGTGGGCCGGTGCTGGGGCGGCGACTGCGGGCAGGCGGTGGGGTGGAGCCGTGGGCGGGGCAGCGACGCGGAGGGCACGGACGGCCGGGGCGCGGAGGGTGCGGACGGCCGGGGCGGCGGGGGCCAGCGACCCGAGGCCGGGGCGGCGAGCCGGGGCGCGGAGGGCGCCGACGGCCGGGGCAGCGGGGGGCGCGGTGACCCGAGGACGGGGTGGCGGCGGGGCGGCGGCGGCGGGGCGGCGATGGCGGAGCGGGGGCCAGCGGCGGCAGGGCGGCGACGGCGCGCGGTGGTGTCGAGTGGTGAGAATGAAACGAGATTGAAGTGTCGGGTCGGGATAAAGGCCCCTATTTGCGACGGCCATTTTAATTGCGACGGCCGGACCACGTAGCCATCGCAATTAATGTTACTTGCGACGGCCCTTTTAGCAGTCGTCGCAAATAGGAACTTATTTGCGATGGCTTCCTTAGTTGCGACGGTACTAGGGTTTTCCATCGCAAATAAGTGGCTATTTGCGACGGCTCCGGTGTTGGCCGTCGCAAATAAATACTTATTTGCGACGGCAACGTTATTTGCGACGGCCAGTGGCGGGCCATCGCAAATAAATGTGGCCGTCGCAAATGATCGCTTTTCCTGTAGTGGATAGTTTTATTAGACTCTGCAGAGTTTGTACCACTTTACCCGCGTGTTTGTGATTTTATCACCCGTCGGCGACTAAAGAACCTCCCTTATGCCAATGACACTTCCTTCGGTGTATGGCCAAGAGATCACAAAATAGCCTTTCCAAAGGGATTACTAGCCTATTTAGACCCCACTGAGGTTTCACCGGTGGCGATGCCTCCAACTGAGCCCATCTTCAACTAAGGGCCCCCTCTTGAGCCATTCGGATCCCAGGGTAGTCCCACCAATCATCAAAAAACCCAATCCGACTACCCCTTCCCCGAGCATCCTTAATGGTCCAAATAGCACTGGCAAAGCCCTAATTATTCAGCTACACCGCACCCACACTTGGCCTCGTGGTGGCACTGTAGTCTGGCTTATTCTCGCATGAACCGGTCCTTAGATCTAAAGCAAGCAAACCACCATGACATCCAACCCATCCACATACCGGGCTTGCTTAGATCACCCATTACCATATCATATTGACCAGTTCACATTAATCATAATCTTATAAATGCATAATTAAATTAAGTGGTATAGTTGTTTCCCTCCCATTTAATTAAGCGAAGCAAAAAGGTAAAAAGCCCATCCCGACTCTCTACCATAACTTCCAGGCGACAAGGGTGGTTAAACAACGCGAGTAAACTTCCTACCATAGGATTCCCATCAAATTGACACAAGCATGCAGTTTGCAAACAAAACATTTATTTTAAAAAGAGGATCAATATGCTTCAAGGACACTTGCCTTGCTCTTGCTGTTGATTAGGGTCAAAGCCTTCAAACTCTTGGTGCTGCAGATCCTCACGGCACTCTCTAGCGCAAATCTATCTAATCCACAAAATTAACATACAAGACAAGAAACACAATGAAAGAGTGCACAAATATTACTCAATATGACATGACATGCATGATTGATGCAAATGCAAGGTAGAACTTGTTAATAGATTGCTTTTAATGATCACTAATCAATTCTAATAGATTTTAACAAGTTTATACAGGTTTGGATTTGATTAGATCTACTTTTAGAATCAATTCAACACAACTTAGTCAGCAAAATCGGACTAGTCTACAGAAGGCCAGACTAGTCTGCACTTCGCAGAACTAGCGAACTAGGTTTTCTAGATCGACGTAAATTTGGAGATTAGGGGTTGAATTCACGTAAGGAAAAGAGAATAGAAGGTATACCAGGTGTTTAGAACTCTAATGAATCAAGATACTTGGAGGTAACACTTGGATCTTGATGATCTAGGGTTGGGGATACACTTGGAGATGAACTGGTGATGAAGAGCGAAAGCTTTGTGGAGATCTTGATCCTCTTTCGTTTCCTCCTCTCCTTCTTGCTTGGGATCTTCTCCGACCTCCTTGATGGTGGCTGTCCACAAACTAGGGTTTGGGTGGGGTGGAAAAGTGGCAAATAGATGTCAAGCCAAGGGGTGGGGTTGTTTATATAGAGGTGGAGGTTAGGGTTAGATGGATTTCAAGTTTGAGACGAGTAGAGGCCGGTTTTGAGTCCCACATGGGCTCTAAAAGAGTTAGGCACAACATCCCTAGGCCCACTTAATGTGAAACCCAAGAAACAAGTCGTAAAACAAAAGATCAACTTGGAGTCGCGAAATATCGGACTAGTCCGAAGTCATCCAGAGAGAAAATCGGACAAGTCTGGCCAAAAATTGGACAATTCTGACTTTAGTCAGAGAGGAAAACGGACAAGTCCGCTGGAACACCGGACTAGTCCAGAAAAGTCCAGGGACTTAGCAATTTTTCAAGGATTCTTGGAATATTGGACTAGTTCGCATAAAATCGGACAAGTTCGAAAGTTTTCAGAGGCAAAATCGGACTAGTCCGTAGCAAAATCGGACAAGTCCGTTTTTAGTCAGAGAGAAATCGGACTAGTCCTCAGTAAAATCAGACTAGTCCGCACTTTCCTGCAATTTAAGTGCGGTTTTGTTCCAAATCAATTTTAAATGCTCCAAATCAATTTTAAACTTGTTCCTCTTGTTGTGGGTTAATGTTAAACAAGTATATGAGTGTATGCAAGGCATGATGCATGAAATTGATGGTGTTACAAACATGGTATTTGGGATGGTTTGGTTATGGTTATTGTTTGGGTTGTCGTAAATGGACATGGTTGATGATGATGATAGGAATTTGGTAATTGGACAGATAAATATTGATAGATGTGATACGAAGTTAAATGATGGTGATGGACTCGTAGTTGATAATTATTTGGGATATGATGGAATTAAATTTACATTGACATCTTAGTATGCTTTTTACATGTTTTAAATGTACTTTTCAGCAAATAGCCATTATATTTTATCATTCCTTGCTTGAGTTACATGTCATCATGTTTCCACACTTGTTGAGTATGACACGTCTCACCCTTGCAATTCTCCCACCAACAGTTTTAGTTGATGTTTGGGAGTACCACGAGGATAATGTCGAGTTATAGGTTGTGTGTTGCCGTTGACTTGCCTGTGGTCATACTTGGAGCTTCACTATCCCTATTTGCTCAGTTGCTTAGTTTAGATTATTTCCGCTGCAGTATTATTAGTATTAATGATCATTAGAGTTTGTAATTCGAGATCCATTTGAATATTTTAATAAAGGTACTTATTTACTAGCATGTACCATGATAATTTTCTGTATATCATTTGTGATGCACTCGTGTATGTGTGTTGAACATCCTGGACACACATATGTGCCGCACTTGGTTCATTTTCGGAACAAGGATCACAACTCTCAAGCATCCCAAAGGTCACCGGGAGAGGTGTGTTACCATACAGAATGATATTGAAAGTGCATCTAGGACTCCCTTGTGGGTTTTGGATGATTTATGACAAGCAATTGGGATCCTAATCCTTTGTTGAGATGAATGCAGGCAAATAATGAAAAATGAGCAAAATGCCAAAAAGAAGGGAAATGAGAAGCAAAGTGAATTTGAGCTCAAGGAGAAGAAAATAGTAGATTATTATGTATGGAGTGTGTTAAGGAAACACACCCAAGAGCTCAATCACTTTCAAGCACACACACACAATGCACCAAGTTATACAGGACCGGACTAGTCCGATATCAGCCGGACTAGTCCGATATCACTTTCTGCACTAGATCGGACAAGTCCAGTATCCACCGGACTAGTCCAATATCTTTCTGATCCACTTCGGACTAGTCCTCCCCAATGCAGACTAGTCCTCAACACAATGCACAAGTCACACAAAATCGGACAAGTCCGTTGTGATCCGGACTAGTCCGATATTCTTTCTGATCCACTTCGGACAAGTCCGGTGTCTACACGGACTAGTCCGATATACACACTGATCTAAATCGGACAAGTCCTCCAAGTGCGGACTTGTCATCCTAAACACTTAGGGTTTCATATGTCTGGACAAGTCCGATGGCAATCGGACTAGTCCGAAGATTTCCAGTAGTGAAATTGGACAAGTCCGGTTTCAACCGGACTAGTCTGATATTCCTGGACACTTAGGGTTTGCTACACACAGCACACCGGACTAGTCCGGTGACCACCACGGACTAGTCCGATCTTTCTGAACCCTAACGGTCACTTTTAGAAACCCCATATAAATAGAGGTGCACGACCCACTTTTACTACTCTCTCGAACCCTAGCGCCGTCACACCTCCCAAGAGACTCAAAAACCACCTCTCTCCACGAAATTAAGTGCAAAATCGATCAATCTATTGAAGATCACTTCTAGATCATTGGAGAGACACTTGGCACACATCATTGAACTCTTGGTTTGATTCTCTAACACACACTTGCGTTTCAATTTGTAATTTTCGAGTGTGTTATTGGTGGCTTTGTAAGTTGTAATCAAGGGAGCTCTCAACGTGTGAGAACGCCCCTTCAACTTGGTTATTTACCCTTTGTGATTAGTGGAAGGGGATTGGCCTTTGTGGCGATCCGACGAGGGAAGGGTTGGAGAAGACCCGGTCCTTTTGTGGGCTCCTCAACGTGGACGTAGGTTGCCTTCGTTGTAGCCAAACCACGGGATAAATCGTGTGTCTTGTCCTTTTGCGTTCTTCATCTTAATTGATCAACTTAATCTAGGGTTTGATTCACTTTGTTCGATTTGAGTTAAATTGTTGAACAAGAGCCTTAATTGTAATAGAATTTGACATACAACTATTAAATTGTCATTCAAGTTTATATTTCCGCTGCAAACATTAACGAATCAATCAAATTGACTGAACTTGATCAACTTAGCCCGTGAAAACCGGACTAGTCCGATATCTCTGGTATTGACTTTGTTGTTGAGTGTTACAGGAACCGAGAAAATTCAAAAGGGCCTATTCACCCACCCTCTAGGCCTACATTCAATTGGTATCAGAGCAAGTTCTTCAAGAAAGAGTGCAACCACTCGAAGAGATCATGTCGGACATGAAGGAAGTTCAGAAAATCAACAACTAGGAAGAAGTGAACAACGACAAGAACCAAAAGCTGGAAAAGTATCTTGAAGCAATTCAAGACTTCGATGATGATGACGAGGAGACGCTGGAGCTGAAAGCACTCCTCAGAAAGAAAGTACTTTCCAAAGGGAAAGCTAAAGTTGAAGAAAAGAAGAAGGGGAGTAGTCACACCGACTACTCCCGATATCCTTTTAACTATGATCGTTTAAATTCAAACAACAGCCATTACCTATCTATTCCTCTTGGAAAAGCCCCACACTTCGATGGGAGTGATTACTCCATGTGGAGGCAAAATATGAAGATGCACTTGATTTCCCTTAACCCAAGTTTATGGCATATTGTGTGCACAGGAATAGACATCCCAGATGACGACGAAGAGCTCACCCCAAGTCAAGAGCAAGCCATCCACAGAAACGCTCAAGCTGCAGCCGTAATCACCTCCTCTCTAAGTCGAGATGAATTCACAAAGGTGGACGGACTGGAGATTGCCAAGGAAATATGGGACACACTACAAACAGCCCATGAAGGTGACCGGCATGTGCGGGAGGCGAAAATTGAAATGATCGAAGGCGAACTAGGAAGGTTCGCAATTGAGAAAGACGAGTCTCCCCAGGACATGTACAACCGATTGAAGACACTTGTAAACAAGGTTCGATCATATGGGAGCAAGAAGTGGAATGACCACGAGGTTGTAAAGCTCATCCTTAGAGCCTTTATGCCTCGCAATGTCACACTTTGCTCTATGATCAGAGAAAGTCCCGGGTACAAGAGGATGACTCCAGATGAATTGCTTGGCAAAATCATCAACTTTTAAATGATGGAGAAACAAGCCAAGCACGTCAAAGAAATAGCCGACCTCACATCGTCCAAGAAGAAGGGAGTTGCCTTAAAGTCCACACTCAAGCCTCTATCCAAAGAAGCAAGAGAAGCACAGCTTGAGGAGGACAGCGATGATGAAAGCAGTGAACTGGACGAAGAGGATATGATTTTGTTCATGAAAAAGTTCAAAAGAATAATGAAGAAAAGACAAGGAACAAAATCAAGTGAAGGCAAGTACAAGGAGAGGACAAAGCCGAAGATGAGGCGGGCGTGCTATAATTGTGGTGAGTATAACCACTTTATAGTCGATTGCCCGTATGAGGACAACAAGAAGAAGAATAAAGAAGCCAAGCCTCAATCGAAGAAATTCTTCAAGAAGAAGAAACAAGCTGAACAAGCACACATTGGAAAGGAGTGGGACTCAAACGATGAGTCCTCATCATCCGATGAAGAAGAGATGGCTAGCATAGCCATTGAAAGCACGTCCAAGAAACCCACACTCTTCCCCACGCTCGGTACAAAGAAGGGAAATGGCACTTGCCTCATGGAAAAGGAAGGTAAACGCAAGGTAAACATCAAAACTCCTTCCATGCATTCCTACTCAAGTAATGATGAACTAGATAGTGATGATGAAGGTATGTTAATTGGATTAGATAGAAAAACTGCTGCTAAAATGAAATTTTTACTTGACCAACTTGTTGAGAAGGAATGGCTAATTGATCGTCAAGAGGACATGATTATCTCCCAAAAGGAGAAGTATGTCGAACTTGACAATCTTCTAGTTCTTGAAAAGGAGAAAAACAACTCACTAGAGCTTGAGCTAGCTTCAAGCAAGAAAACTTGCTTGGAGTTAACCAACTCAAACGTTGCAATCAAGGATCAACTTGATGACCTGATCAAGGTTAACAAGATCCTTGAAGTGCATGTTGAGTCACTCAAGCTAAGTGAATCTTCCTCCTCTTCAAGTCTACCTTCTCAACCCACTTTAACTAATCTTGTTCATATGTGCAAATGTGGTAAAATCAACACCAGTTTGAAGGAAAAGTCTACCTCCACAAAGGATAAAAATCCTACCCAATGTGGAATATTTGACAAGGAGAGGATCAACTATGCACGTAGTGCATACTTGGTCCAAAGACCTCCAAATGTCAAGTATGGCATTGGTTACTCTTATGATGGAAAGCAAAATGCTGGAAGTCGTAAGAATAACAAGGGAAGGATTACCTTTGTGAAGGGAGGACCCTCACAACCTGGTAAATCGAAAATTAAGAACCTGAACTCTCATGAACACCGGACTAGTCCGGTTGTGGTCCGGACAAGTCCGGTCATCCGGACAAGTCCAGTCACCCAGACTAGTCCGATCCATAAACAACAGCAACTTTTGTTCAAAACCTTTGATGCCTCTTATGTATTAATGAGAAACAATCTTGGTAAAGTTTATGCTTATTATGCTGGGCCACGCCATGGGAACACAAAATCCCATGTGTGGGTGCCCAAATGTATTGTAACTAACCTCCAAGGACCCAAGAAAGCTTGGGTACCTAAAACCAAGGCATAATTTGTTTCTGCAGGCCTATTCCTCCGGTGGATCCAAATGGGTGCTAGACAGTGGATGCACCAACCACATGACCGGAGAAAGGAGGATGTTCGTGGAATATGAAGAAAACGGGGACCCAAACAAAGGCATCTTCTTCGGAGATAATAGTCAAGGAAGGGTGCTCGGTACCGATAAAATAGCAATATCCTCTGAACACACTCTTTCTCATGTTTTACATGTTGAATCATTAGATTATAACCTGCTGTCCATATCTCAATTATGTGACAAAGGTTATAATTGCTTGTTCACTAACGAGGGTGTGACCGTCTCAAGGAGGAGTGATGGTTCCGTTGCATTCAAGGGTATGTTGAAGGGAAAGCTTTACCTTGTTGACTTCAACAAGGATAAAGCCGAACTCGACACATGCTTGATTGCAAAAACCAACATGTGTTGGCTGTGGCATAGACGGCTAGCACATGTTGGTATGAGGAATCTTCAAAAACTCCTCAAGGGCGATCACATCCGAGGTTTGAAAGATGTTGTTTTTGAGAAAGACGGGCCTTGTAGCGCGTGCCAAGCTGGGAAGCAAGTTGGAGCACATCATCCCGCAAAGAACATCATGACTACGACAAGACCACTCGAACTACTTCATATGGACTTGTTTGGTCCAATTGCTTACATAAGCATCGGCGGTAATAAATACACTTTAGTCATTATTGATGATTTTTCCCGCTTCACTTGGGTGTTCTTTTTGCATGACAAGTCAGAAAAACAAGGGACACTCAAGAAATTCTTCAAGCGAGTGCAAAACGAGTTCTCACTATCGATCAAGAGTATTCGGAGCGACAACGGCATGGAGTTCAAGAACATACAAGTGGAGGAGTACCTTGATGAGGAGGGAATCAAGCACGAATTTTCAGCACCATACTTTCCACAACAAAACGGAGTTGCCGAAAGGAAGAACCGAACGCTCATAGAGATGGCAAGAACAATGCTCGATGAATACAAGACTTCGAATCGATTTTGGGCGGAAGCAATTAACACCGCTTGCCACGCCGCAAATCGACTCTACCTTCATCGACTACTCAATAAGACTCCTTATGAGCTACTCACCGGTAACAAACCAAACATTTCATATTTTCGAGTTTTCGGCTCTCCATGTTATATCTTGAACAAGAAGCCCAGGACTTCAAAGTTCGCTTCGAAGTCCGATGAAGGTTTCTTGCTTGGTTATGATTTGAACACTTACGCCTATCGTGTTTTCAACAAGGCCTCCGGACTTGTTGAAGTGGCACGTGACGTAGTGTTCGATGAAACTAATGGCTCCCAAATGGAGCAAGTTGATCAATATGAATTAGGTAAAGAAGAAGCTCCTTATCAAGCATTGAAGAGAATGGCTCTAGGCGAAGTTCGACCACAAGAGTCATCGTCACAAATACAAGAGGAAAGTGAACCACAAGAGGAGATCAACAATCAAGGGGGAGCTTCGATACAAGATCTATCACAAGAATATGAAGATGATCAACAAATCAACGAGGGCAACCACTCAAGGGGAGAAGAAAATGATCACCAACACACAACTCTCCAAGTGCCACACCCAAGAGTACACCAATGCATTCAAAGGGATCACCCAATCGACAAAATCATCGGTGACATCCAAAAGGGAGTAACCACTAGATCTCGTATACCTAATTTTTGTGAGCATTACTCGTTTGTCTCCTTTTTGGAACCACGCAGGACTGAGGATGCATTGAAGGATCCGGACTGGGTGGTGGCAATGCAAGAAGAGTTGAACAACTTCAAGAGAAACGAGGTTTGCGAACTTGTGGCAAGACCCAATGCACATATAGTGGGCACCAAGTGGGTCTTCCGCAACAAGAAAGACGAACACGGAGTGGTGACAAGAAACAAGGCACGACTTGTGGCCAAAGGTTACTCACAAGTCAAAGGTTTGGATTTCGATGAGACTTTTGCTCCAGTAGCTAGGCTTGAATCAATTAGAATATTACTTGCATATGCTACTCGCCATGATTTCAAGCTGTATCAAATGGACGTGAAAAGCGCCTTCCTCAATGGACCGATCAAGGAAGAGGTGTACGTGGAGCAACCACCCAGGTTTGAAGACGAAGAGTTCCCCGACCACGTATATAAACTGCGTAAGGCTCTCTATGGCCTCAAACAAGCTCCTAGAGCTTGGTATGAGTGTCTTAGAGATTTCTTAATTGATAATGGTTTTCAAATTGGCAAAGTAGATTATACATTATTCACAAAGAATCTAGATAATGATCTTTTTATTTGCCAAATCTATGTTGATGATATAATTTTTGGGTCAACTAACCAATCTTTTTGTGAAGAATTTAGTAGAATTATGATAGACAGTTTTGAAATGTCAATGATGGGAGAATTGAAGTACTTCTTGGGATTCCAAGTGCGGCAACAAAGGGAAGGAACATTCATAAGCCAAACCATGTACACGCAGGACATACTCAAGAAGTTTGGCATGGACAAGGCAAAGCCCATAAAGACTCCCATGGCTACGAATGGCCACTTGGATCTCAATGAAGATGAACCGAGCGTCAACCAAAAGGTATATCGCTCCATGATTGGATCTTTACTCTACTTATGTGCATCTAGGCCAGATATTATGTTGAGTGTATGTTTGTGTGCAAGATTTCAAGCCAACCCTAAGGAATGTCACTTGACAGCCGTAAAAAGAATCTTGAGATATTTAGTTCATACACCCAACCTTGGTCTTTGGTACCCAAAAGGCTCCAAATTCAATCTCATTGGTTACTCCGATGCAGATTATGTCGGGTGCAAAGTTGATAGAAAAAGCACCTCTGGCACATGCTAATTCCTAGGAAGATCTTTGGTTTCTTGGTCATCTAAGAAACAAAATTCCATTGCATTATCCACAGCCGAAGCGGAGTATGTTGCAGCCGGGAGTTGTTGTGCACAACTCCTTTGGATGCGACAAACTCTAAGGGATTACGGTTACAATATGAACCGTATTCCTCTCCTTTGTGATAATGAGAGTGCCATTAAAATAGCCCACAATCCTGTTGAGCACTCTAGGACTAAACACATAGACATAAGACATCATTTCTTGAGAGACCATTCCATGAAAGGAGACATAACCATCTCACATGTCATCACCCAAAAACAATTGGCCGACATATTCACCAAGCCACTTGATGAAAAGCATTTTTGCGAACTCCGAAATGAGCTAAATATTCTTGATTCTCGGAGTGTGGCTTGAAAAGTTGCATACCTGTATGATTGCTTCAAAAATGTTGATTGAATTGTGAAAATCATCCCTCTCCATTTTTCTCTCGAAAAACTATGTCAATTATTAGATCTTGATGAATTTTGATCATTGTATGATTGTTGTATGCTTACTGGTCAAATTCATCAAGATTACTTGAATTGTTTTGCCTCTCTATTCTCTATTATTGAACCTTCAAATATATATGAATGGGCTATGCAATTCTTTCCTGGTGACCACGGACTAGTCCGTGGTTACCCGGACTAGTCCGCCCATGCAGACTAGTCCGCAGAGTGCCGGTTAGGCTGGGCTAGTCCGATAGACCACGGACTAGTCCGATATAGGTCTCTGGATGACTTCGGACTAGTCCGGTCATGTCCGGACTTGTCTGATTTTTCGTGTCCATAACCCTAGCCGCCACCAAACCCTAATCTCCTCACCCTCACATTCGCTCTAGGCTTCCTCTCTCTTGCGCTCGAGCTCCCAAGGCGATCTTTTGCATCCTCCATCGAAAAGCCACTCATTTGGGCGGAGATCAAGCTTGAAGACTTGGGGATTGAAGCTAGCGGACCAGTCCGGCCTCCAACCCCCAAACCTTCGAGCCTCCATTGATTTCTTCAGTAAAAATCATCAAAATCCTAGAAATCGTGTTTTTCTCAATTGTTGATCGTTTGGCCTAGCACCCTTCACTAGTTACATGTTTAGTTGATGTACTACGTGTATGCTAGACTAGATTTGCATTAGTGATTGTATCATGTCCAATCTGTTAGGTTTTTGAGGATGAACACCGGACTAGTCCGGTCCATGCACGGACAAGTCCGGTACCCCGAACTAGTCCGTGCCTGAGCACCGGACAAGTCCGGTACCCCGGACTAGTCCGTGCCTGAGCACCGGACAAGTCCGATGTTTCTGAACCTGAAACCTAATTCCTTAATTCCTTAATGCCATCCATTGCTATCTTGTCTTACCTATGCCTTGTATAACTTGTCATTATTCTTGCTCAATCATTCTCAGATCATGTCGAGCTCCGACAACGAGATCTCCGACTTTGAGGCCGAGTTGGACTACGAGGTGGCACCTCGGTCCTCGGCGGGTCTTGGCAAGAAACGCCAAGAAAGATCTTCCGAGCCTGCTACCTCCCCTCCCCAGGTTCGGAGGAAGGTCTGTGTCAAGAAACCCGCCTCAAGGCTGCTACGCCTTCAAGCGGCCTTCGTCAAGCAAAGGGAAAGGGCAAGGGAGTCGCAACGGGGCCAGTTGGGCCCTTGAAGCTTCATGCTCCCAGAGAAGGGTTCCGGGACCCCAATGAAGAGAAATTCAATGGGAAAGGCAGCGATGTGGCAGCCAAGCTAAGAAGCATTGATTGCTATGGAAGGCCAAAGCAGGCAGCTGATGGAAGGTTTTGGTCAAACTTCCATGCAGATTTCTACAGGCTGGTTTACCTGCCGATGAAGACTCCGGTGGTGCGCAGTCAGTGGATTGACTGGGCCCACCTAGAGAAGAAGAAGTGCTCAGCTTTTGATGAGGTCATTGCTACAGCAGAAAGGCATGGTCTGAAGGATCTGTTTGCCTTCGGACACAATTGGAATGATGAAGTGATTGCACAATTCTATGCAAAGTGCCACTTCTCGAGTGAAGATGAAGAGAGTGTGACTTGGATGACCCATGGATCCAAGTACTCCATCACTCAGGAGGATTTTGCAAGCTTGCTCCATTTAGACTCTGCTGGACATGACCACCTGATCATCCACAACATAGGGGTCATTGAGAGGGACAGAATGAAGTTCTTGTATGAGCGCAACATGTTCCTCCCTCCACAAAGAACATGAAGGCCTTCTTTGTGGTTCTGAAAAGTGTTCTCCGGAAGACCATTGCCCCCAAGGATGGGGATGCAGGGAGTGTACTGGGCTACCTTCGGACTCTAATGAGTGTCATAAGCAAGAAGAGACAGTTTGATGTTGCAGATTACATATGGAACGACATGGTCAACATCTCAAGCACCCCCAACCGGTCCTGTGGCTATGCTCCCTACTTGATGTTCATGATTGAGAAGGTCACAGGATAAGAATTTGTGAAGGATGTAGAGCACACTCCCCTGAGGCCTCAGAAGCCTCAGCCTGTGAGTGTCCAGGCTGCTCCCTCGCCGGCCTCAAGTCCTGAGGCACCGGCAAGCGAAAGAGATGCTGCTAGGGCTCCTCCCCCCTCCAGGGAAGCTCCTCGGAGAGGATCCGCCAGTGGGATCCTCAAATACTTGTCCGCGATATTCTCCTCCTGCAAGAAGACTGAATTAAAGCTTCATAAACTCAATCAGAAGAGGAAGGAGGATATGAGATATATCAAAGCCAATGTGAAGAAACTGAGTGAAAAGCTGGAGATCAACCCCATTGGATCTCCAGTAATTTCTGAAGATTCTGATCTTGACATCTCCGAGCTCGGGCCCTTGTCCCCCTCCGAGCTTGCCTATTTTGGCATTGGGGGCTCGAGCAGCTCCGCTCCTCCTCCTCCCTCTCCTCCTCGTCAAGCGGAGAGCGAAGAAGATGAAGAAGATGACGAGAGGACAGACAGCGAAGAGTGAAGAACCTAGGACCTTCCTCTCTCTCTTTTTGGTGTCTTGATGCCAAAGGGGGAGAGATTGAGGGGGAGTCAAGTCTTAGCTTTAGCTGTAATAGGATGCGAGGAGAGAGCCTTCTCTGTACTTTTATTTGTGATTGTAATAGTTTAACACTATTTTCATATTAAGTTTGGTCTTGTGATGAATCGCTCAATTTATTTGCGAGTATGTGATGAAAACTGCATTTTTGCTCCTGGAATGTCATATGCACTTGGTATCGGTTGATTAATGTAAATTCTGTCATTCTCAATGTATTCATGCACTTAGTATGCATCCCACCATAAATAATGCACATATGGATAATTCTCTTGTTGCTTGATGTATTTTTGAGTCATATGTGCATACTTTATGAAAATCTCATTTTTTTTGCCCTATTTTGTGAAATCTTAATTGGTTGTCATCAATCACAAAAAAGGGGGAGATTGAAAGTGCATCTAGGACTCCCTTGTGGGTTTTGGATGATTTATGACAAACAATTGGGATCCTAATCCTTTGTTGAGATGAATGCAGGCAAATAATGAAAAATGAGCAAAATGCCAAAAAGAAGGGAAATGAGAAGCAAAGTGAATTTGAGCTCAAGGAGAAGAAAATAGTAGATTATTATGTATGGAGTGTGTTAAGGAAACACACCCAAGATCTCAATCACTTTCAAGCACACACACACACACAATGCACCAAGTTATACAGGACCGGACTAGTCCGATATCAGCCGGACTAGTCCGATATCACTTTCTACACTAGATCGGACAAGTCCGGTATCCACCGGACTAGTCCGATATCTTTCTGATCCACTTTGGACTAGTCCTCCCCAATGCGGACTAGTCCTCAACACAATGCACAAGTCACACAAAATCGGACAAGTCCGTTGTGATCCGGACTAGTCCGATATTCTTTCTGATCCACTTCGCACAAGTCTGGTGTCTACACGGACTAGTCCGATATACACACTGATCTAAATCAGACAAGTCCTCCAAGTGCGGACTTGTCATCCTAAACACTTAGGGTTTCATATGTCCGGACAAGTCCGATGGCAATCGGACTAGTCCGAAGATTTCCAGTAGTGAAATCGGACAAGTCCGTTTTCAACCGGACTAGTCCGATATTCCTGGACACTTAGGGTTTGCTACACACAGCACACCGGACTAGTCCGGTGACCACCACAGACTAGTCCGATCTTTCTGAACCCTAACGGTCACTTTTAGAAACCCCATATCAATAGAGGTGCACGGCCCACTTTTACTACTCTCTCGAACCCTAGCGCCGTCACACCTCCCAAGAGACTCAAAAACCACCTCTCTCCACGAAATTAAGTGCAAAATCGATCAATCTATTGAAGATCACTTCTAGATCATTGGAGAGACACTTGGCACACATCATTGAGCTCTTGGTTTGATTCTCCAACACACTCTTGCGTTTCAATTTGTAATTTTCGAGTGTGTTATTGGTGGCTTTGTAAGTTGTAATCAAGGGAGCTCTCAACGTGTGAGAACGCTCCTTCAACTTGGTTATTTACCCTTTGTGATTAGTGGAAGAGGATTGGCCTTCGTGGCGATCCGACGAGGGAAGGGTTGGAGAAGACCCAGTCCTTTTGTGGGCTCCTCAACGTGGACGTAGGTTGCCTTCGTGGTAGCCGAACCACAGGATAAATCGTGTGTCTTGTCCTTTTGCGTTCTTCATCTTAATTGATCAACTTAATCTAGGGTTTGATTCACTTTGTTCAATTTGAGTTAAATTGTTGAACAAGAGCATTAATTGTAATAGAATTTGACATACAACTATTAAACTATCATTCAAGTTTATATTTCCGCTGCAAACATTAACAAATCAATCAAATTGACTGAAGTTGATCAACTTAGCCCGTGAAAACCGGACTAGTCCACACTTTACCGGACTAGTCCGATATCTCTGGTATTGACTTTGTTGTTGAGTGTTACAGGAACCGAGAAAATTCAAAAGGGCCTATTCACCCCCCCTCTAGGCCTACATTCAGATATGCCCCAGGACCACCCTCGAGAATGGGCTCGAGGGGGCGAGCTTGGACATGGGAATCTGTAGCTTTTGGAAAGCTGCACAACTGATGAGGTTGAGGCCCACCCTGCCATCGACCAACACGTGGTAGAGCTTGGTGTTGGTGATGTTCGGCGCAACAAGGATCGAGAGTTGTCCTGCTATCGCCATGTTCTTGCGGCAGTCAGAAGAGTCAAAGATGATCATCTTCCCAATCCACTTGTGATGTGGCACCGGGCTGGGGGTAGGAGCTACCGAGGCCACCGCGCAGCATAGGGTCTTACGGCATTCCGGGATGTGATGTCCCAGGAGCCCTCATACATGATGTGGAGCGTCTTGCGATGCTCGTTGTGCTGCTGGAGTCGGAGTCACCATGGTTGTTATCACACGCTGGGCCTCCTGGTACTCCATCTCCTTGTCCTTGTTGACCTAAGGGTCGACCTTCTGCTTGCCTTCCTTCTGGCAAAAAGGCACGACGTTTGGGTGCTACTCTTCTGCTCGTGGAATCGCTCCATGAGCTTCTTGATCTCCCAGCACTCACCAGCGCTATGGCTCTTGGTGTTGTGCACCGAGTATCGCTCAACCACGAGCACCACCGACTGCTGCAGCTGTGGGGATGGGAGCCTCGGCTAGTGGCCTGTCCTTTCCACCAGCCTTGTTCTTGTTCTTCTTGATACTTCGTTGGGCAGCAACACCTGCGCCGAGCTGTCCAGTGCATTCCGCCTCGAGGGCTGGTTGGGTGTGCCAATTGCAGCCCTGGCACACCTATCTACCAGGCGGAAGAGCTTGAAGACATCATGCAACTCATGGGTGGCTAGCTTCTCGAGCATCTTCTTGTCCCTCACACCCTGTCCGAATGCAACTATGACAGAAGCATTCGAGATGTGGGCATTGGTGTTTCGTACCTAGGAGAATTGTTGGATGAATGACCGCAATGACTCCCCGGAGCGTTGTCGCACAGCATGGAAGTCTAGCTCGGTGTCGAGATGCGTGTAGGAGCTGCCGAAGTTCACAGTGAACTGTCGGCACAACTCTACCCAAGAGGATATCGACCCATGGGGTAAGTTCATGAGCCACGATCGTGCAGGGTTGGTCGGGGCAACGGGGAGTAGTGGGCCATGATGGCCTTGTCCCCCCTACCCCAAGGACGGAGGTGGAGTAGATCTGCAAGAACTCGGTGGGGTTGACACTCCCGTCGTGCTTCTCCAGTAGGTGGGGCCAGAACATGCATGGCTAGACCATGAACCAGAGGTGCGGTGCCAAGGCCGCGCATCCTCTGCCTGCCCCTACTAGAGCAAGGTTTGGCGCAGCATACGCTCGGGGAGCAAGCCGTGTTGCATACCTCGGGTGTGCAGGCTATGCTGCATAGACCGACGGTGCAGGCTGCGCTGCATATGCTAGCGGCATAGGCTATGGAGCAACGCACGACTACACGGGTTGTGAGGCGTACTTTGGAGGATCAATATTCGATGCACTATAGTTGGCCTCGAGGTTGCAGCGCCTCTCATGCTGCTGCTCGATGGTGACATGCTTGTCTTCTCCCGCTCAGTGTCGCTCCAGCTCAGCCCTGAGGTCGACTATGGAGAGCCTGGTCGAGCGCGAGTCAGTCGTCTCTCGATTGATTGTAGATGTGCGCGACAATGACACGTGCAACAGGCCAGCATGTTACCTCCTTCGTGGAGACGTGTTGATGGTAGTGACAAATAGGTGGTCGATGTCGTTGATCCACTGTTGTGCAGCTCCCTGTGGAGCATTAATAGCCAGCGGGTTGTGGAGAAGGGCACGCGTGAAGCCAACACACTCTCTAGGCTTGCGACTGGCAGCGTCACCATCACTGAAGCAGCAGGAGTCCGCCGTGAGGCGCTAGCCTGGCCGGCTGCAGTAGCAGTGGTGGTGTGGCTATGTGCTGGGACAGATCGGCCTCTGGAGCGGGAAGTGGCTCCATCCTCTCCCACAATGATGCGTTGGGGCCAAGAGAAGCCAGTAATGGATTGGAGGTTCACCATTGCAGCTGGTACAAACTTCTAAGGGAAAAGCCACCCCTACCTGGCGCACCAAATGTCAAGTGTTTGAACCACACTTCCCTAGACCTGCTAAGAAGCAGCCCACGGAGGTTCTTTTTTGGAGGGGCTAAAGACATATGAAGCGGTCGAGTGAAATGGTGATGGACAAAATGGTGAACACAATGGTTTTTACGTGGTTCAGCCGCCGGAGCGTAACACCATACGTCCACGTGGGTGTCTGGTATTGCTTGACTGTGTGAGCTGAGTGACCTTGTGTCCAAGAGGGCTGAGTTCAAATGAAGATGTCCTAAATTTACGGTCGCCGGATCCTTTATAGTCTAAGGCCTATCAAATACCATGGGCCCCAGGGCCCGACAGGTAGCCCCGAGGAGATCTTAGCTCTATAAAAAATCTAGGGTATTATGGCTACTTGTTGCTCCCTCTAACCGTGACTTGAAGAATTTTCATCCCGCCGCGCCGAACGCCAAAGGCTACAGATAGATGTTGATGGTGGCAGGGAATGTCCCATCCGTTGTGTCGCTGCATTCTACCCCGTTGCAACATGGGGTAGCTCTGAGCGCCTTTACTGCGATGTGATTGGGCATAGTACCACCTGACAAGGGTGTGCGCCGAGCCTGCGAGCCTGGGGAAGGCTTGTGTCTTAGATGCACCATTAGACAGGGCATGTTGCTCTTTACTCCAATGACCTAACGCCAGAGCAGGCTGCTGGCCATGTGGTAGCACTTGAACCTACCTCCACGGGGGAGCCAGGTCCGGGGCCGCAGGACATATGGCGGGTCAGGAGCCCACCTCTAAGGACGGGAGAGGTTCGAGCTCGGTGGGTGAGTAGCAGCGCCGGAGCTCACCTCTGCGTGGGAGGCCGACCCTGTGTAGCAGGACACGTGGCAGGTCCAAAGCCCACCTCTAAGTAGAGTCGGGGTTTGAGCCCGCTGGACACATTGCAGCACTAGAGCCCGCCTCTGGGGGGAGCCCGGACCAGTGCAACAGGAAACGTGGCGGGTCCAGAGCCCACCTCTGTGGAGAGGTGAGGTCCGAGCCCGCTAGACACATGGCAGCACCGCAACCCGCCTTTGCGGAAGAGGTCAGTCGAGTGCTGCAGGACACATGGCAGGTCTGGAGCCCACCTCTGAGGAGCAGCGAGGTCCGATCCCGCTGGACTGTGGCAGCATTGGAGCCTGCCTCAACAAGCAAGCAAGGTCCTTAGCCGTTTCCGTCTTGTGCACGGGGGTACCGGTATGTAGGGTACCAACAGTATTCCATTGTCCTTCAATGTTTGAAGATACCAACGAATTCATTCGCCGATGTTGGAAATGTCAAAAACATGGAGGAATCACTACTCATAATGTGATGGCCCTCACATATAATCTTCAAGTCAATTTTTTCGATGTGTGGGGTATTGACTTCATGGGACCTTTTCTAAAGTCCTATTATTGCGACTATATTCTGGGGGCCATCTATTATGTGTCAAAATGGGTAGAGGCATTGCCTTGCAAAATTGTTAATTCAAAGCAAGCTACATGTGATCATTTTCCCACACTTTGGCACTCTCCGTATGGTTATAAGTGACAGAGGGTCTGATTTAATTGATAAGACCCTCAGGAACTTTTTGCGGGAGCTTGGGGTCCAGCATAGCATTGTCACTCCATACCACTCATAGACTAGCGATCAAGTAGAAAGATAAAATTAGCAAATTAAGAATATTCTGTGAAAGACAGTCTTGGAAATAGGAATGGGTTGGAAGCACAAGACACCCGACGCATTATGGGCATGTAAAACTGCTTTCAAAACATCCATTGGCATATCTCTGTTCCAACTTGTCTACGGGAAGACTTGTCATCTTCTTGTACAATTGGAACATAGAGCGTATTGGACCACTAAAATGTGAAGCATGAACTTACGTGAGGCTGCTAAGCATTGCTTGAGGTAAATTTTCAAACTTGGGGAATGGAGGGATAATGTGTATCATAGTGCCAAGATTTAAAAGGAAAGAACAAAGAGACGGCATGAAAAAAGGATTACGCAAAAGGACTTTAAGCATGGAGATAAAGCTCTACTGTTGAACTCTAGGGTAAAACTGTTTGAACATGGGAAACTATGAAGTAAATTGGATGGACCATTTACCGTAATAGAGACTTCATCTTGTGGAGCCATCACACTCCAAGATGATGAAGGACATCTATTAAAGTGAATGGACACCATCTCAAAATATTCCTAGATTCCCACGAGGATTCAAAAAAGGAGTTCGACGTGAAAATTTAATCGATTTTCACTCTGTTTCTCTAAATTCCCTTTGGATCCTTGACGTCCAATAAGTAGGCCCATATGTAATGTCATCCACATGACCCACGAAGTTGTCCCACAAAAATGCAGCCCAAATGAGAGAGTCCCCTAGTCGGCTGAACCCTAGGTTCGACCGACTCCTTCCTGGTGCCGTCTCAGCTCTGTTTTGCGAGCGATTCCCCCTAACTTATCCAAACAAACCTATCGGTGCTATTGAATCAATCTCCCCTTGGAGATAATAAAAAGACACAAATAGAGGGGTAGAACTTGCACGTTCTTAGAGAAAACACCCTCCTTCCCTTCCACCAAAGTCTCATCTACCATGGCCGACAAAAGTATTGTTCCACACGCTTCATCAAACTCCACATTCAATTTGAAAGGAGAATCCACTACGGCCCACGATGGTGCCTCGCTAGCTATCAAGCTGTCATGGCCATTGACATGGCATCTCTGGCAATGACCCCACCACTAGGGACGCCCCGTGGGCATAACCCAGCTCATCACAACATTGCTCACTCGCTCTCTCCGAGAAGAGCACCGATGAAGTCGCAAATGCTAATGCGACGTCCATCGGCGGCGTCCCTCAAGCCAATCAAGACTTTCCTTTTCCCTTGAAAAGACCATGTCCATCATCTGCTACAGCCTGGCAAGAAGTACGCATGCCCATTGAAGACAAAGAAAGGCGATGTACTGAGCCACCACTACAAGTCGCCTACGTACCTCGCCGGAACCATCGAACGACAGCTTCATCATCCATAGCGTGAGAACGCCCGCGAGTTATAAAAAAGGGTTGTTCCAGCATGTGGACGAGGCGTCCTTGGAGGAATCAACAAGGTAGTCTCTGATGAGTAGGTTTAGGCCCGATCTTCCGAAAGGTAATGGATAAGTCGATTGATGTGGAGATCTCGACGTTGATGATCCGAGGCTCTCAAGTAGAACACGAACAGCCTCTGCAATCACTACACCACCGCTCCGTTGGTTATCAACCGTGCTTCACACGATTGACCTCGCCAAGAAGGCTAATCCCTGCAAGTGCAACTGAGAACACAAGCAAGAACATAGAAGACACGATCTGAAATCCTGAAGTTGGGGTTTCACAAACCGTAGAACGTCGATATTATTGATCTAAGCAAAACCCAATTGTTCATAGTGGCTACTATGGAGTATATATAGGTGGGAGGACGTCCAAGGGGGTGTTGCGGTCATGACCTAACCCTATGATACGAAAATAATGGACTTAGACTTGATACAAGGCCCAATGGCCCAATACGGTGGCACAGCACCCTGACAGATTCTAAACTCGACTTTGTTTTGACGATTTCCTTCGGCTCCGAAGGAATTTTGACATGGTACCAGCACCATTGGAAATTTTATCCTCTCCCCTTTCCGTGCATATGTAGAACGTCCAAAACGGAGTTCGTATGCGTCCTGGGTGTCCGTTTTAGTGCGTACTGCTCATGGACTCCGAGTTGGACACGATTTTGAGCTTGGCTCGGTTTCCATCTTATTTGAACGAATTCTCTGGTCCTCCACGTCCCTAATACTTCCTCCAACTACTCCTTGAACCTCTCCATGTATCCTAATCACAATTAAATCATTAGGTAGCAATCTATGCTCAAAAAACATATAAGGAAACATATAAGAATGAGCTCACCTCTGAAATTAATTGTTGTGTATGAACTCTATTGATTGCATCTTGTATGTTCAATGGAGTGTTTTTTGTATCCATAGAAGTGATGTCCTCATCATCCTCCCCTTCTTGAATTGGAGTCTTCCTCGACTCAAGTTCATCTCCTCTCATGTGTTGGTCCAAATGTGCAACGCCGTCAAATCTTCTTGTATGCATGAATGGAGGAGGCCAAGGTGGTGGATGACATAGTGCGCCATCTTGATCTTGTCCATCAAATAAGAGTGCATATTCACTTGACCCAGGATCCCAAACAAATAAATATTGTGTCATGCTTGTAGGTGCAATAATAATGTGCATGATCTCATCATTCTCCCCTTCTTTATGACAAGCCGTCCTTGGCTTGCTCGTATGTCCAGCAAAGAGGCTTGCTTTGGAGGTAGAATGAGTGATGTCCATAATGCACAACCGCAGTGAATAATGCTTTTGTTGTCCTTGCTGCATGGAAAAAATACTAGAAAAACATTACAAGACATTATTAGCGTTATTACATTCATTTACTTGACCATGTTGTTGCGGCACAAAAGGAGCTTCCTCATTCGAACATATGTAAACTTTATGCACCATAAACATACCACTATGTTCATATTTGCCTATAGCATGAAAAATATTTCTACTTAACAAAGGCAATTCAGATTGAGAAAATATTATCTTCTCTACGATATCTAGATCACAAAGAGTGTCAAATTCAATATAGCCCAAAGTATTTAGAGAAGATAACAATTTCAGCTCATCCCTTTCACATGTAGTTGGGATCAAATGCTTAATTTCAGCACAAGTTAGTGATAAAATATCAAATTCATTTGGTTGTTCTAGCATAGGTAGAATATAATTATCAGCACACAACTCACTTTTGTTGTAAGAATCAGTAGGAAAATCAAGTAGTGGTAAAGGTGTATTATGAAAAGGTTCATCTTGTTGCTGCTCATTGGTAGCATGATTGGTAGCAAAATTCAGCACATCTGAAAATGTCATACCTTGGTTAACTGTAGAGCATTGTCCATTAATACTACTATCATTTTCAACAAGAAATTCAAATGTATTATGAGTTGATTCATCAAAAAATTCAGAAGAGTTGTTCAACTCCTCACTCTCATTTGCATCTACATTTATTTGTTCATGTTCCTGCAAAAGGGTAGGCAAAGAAGGAGGTACAACAAGAAAATTCTCCTCAAGTTTATGTATTTCATATTTGCAATTAGATACATTAGCAAAAGTTTCTCGCATAAGAATTTTCATATCTTTCCATGGTTGAGGTTTTCTATATCGCTTAAGTTGTCCAACCAAGTTAATGCACAATCAACTAACGCACTAGCAATATTTCTAATATTTCTCCTCTCACACATATGCCATTGTCCAAAAAAATTATCCAACTCTATTTCCCAAACAATATATTCATCGTAATCAAAACCATCATAAGAAGGAAGAGATGGGAGAATGTAATTACTTCTTGTGGAAGGTGTTGTAAAAGTGGTCTGAATATCATGTGAATCCTTGGTTGATGTTTGATTTTTTGTGAGCAACTCCATCGTCGTCTTCATCATGTCAATCATCTCAGCATATAATGCATGATTCTTGCTTTTACCTGACATTGTTAGTAGCAAACAAAGGACAACAAAAAATATGTTATCCCTATAAACTACAAAGGATAATGGCAAAGTGGAAGTAGAACCACACACTCTCAAGCGTCTTACCACGCTCTTACAAGTGTTCTTACCGACACTGCAGGTGGCAAATGGTAGCCGGTACGAAGAAACCAATGAAGCGTGGGATGATTGCAAAGGTGTATCAATTCTGCTCAAGAGTAAAGTGTAGCTTGGATGGCACTTTATATGTAGCAAGGATTAGCAACAATGCAATCAGGTAGTAAAGTTGAATAAGTGTCCAAACTACTTGTCAAAGTTGCCGGCCTAAATTTGTTCCTAGTAGTTTAAGCAAGCAAGACATGAGACAAAACTAGATGACACAAAGGATGCAAGCACTTCTTTTTTTATTTTATTTTTCTCCTTTTTTTGTGTGGCTTTTGTATTTTGTTTTGCACTTTCCTTTTTCTTTTGTCTTTCTTTTCTCAGAATGTGCTACAAAGAACACAATAAAAACCAATTAAAGATATCTCGTGTGTCTGTTGTGGATTTTTTGCTCAATCTTCCATAGACAAATAGGCACACATAGAGGCTCTAAATAGAAAAACTTACAACAGCAATATTGTAGATATATATCTCCTCGTTAATTTCAATATATGTAAGAACTATTTTTGACAAGAACAATAGGAGATATTGTCCCCGAAATACACACTGTTCAGAAATTCTAGGTCGAGAACAGATTCAGATCTAATGCACTTTTGACCATGATATCTATGTTTACTGGGAAACCTATGAATACGAAAGTTGTAGAGAACATCTTAAGATTTCACGAAAGTACAATAACTCCAAAATACGAGTTCGTATGAGTGAGATATGATGAAAATACCGAACTGGACAGAGATGAATCTAATATGGACGTGATAACGTGATTCAAGAGGATGAATCAACACAATGCAAAACTCAAACTAAGACCAAAAACACTTTCTAAACCAGCAATATGACTCAACAACGGACACAAACTCAACAAAACCAATCTGAAAACGAAAGTTGCAAAGGCTCAATGGTGGTTTGGACAAAGTAATGAACAGATCTACTAAACTGCAAGTTTTTTGTGGTTTTTTGTGGACTCAACGTATGAAAAACAAAACTAATATAATGGATAGATGAATTACCTAACGGGCAACCTGGAATTTGATACCAATTGATGAGTAGGTTTAGGCCCGATCTTCCGAAAGGTAATAGATAAGTCGATTGATGTGGAGATCTCGATGTTGATGATACGAGGCTCTCGAGTAGAACACGAACAACCCCTGCAATCACTACACCACCACTCCGTTGGTTATCAACCGTACTTCACATGATTGACCTCGCTAAGAAGTCTAATCCCTGCAAGTGCAACCGAGAACACAAGAAAGAATGTAGAAGACACGATCTGAAATAGCCAAGTTGGGGTTTCACAAACCGTAGAATGGCAATATTATTGATCTAAGCAAAACTCAATTGTTTATGGCGGTTACTATGGAGTATATATAGGTGGTAGGACATCAAAGAGGGTGTTGGGATCGTGAACTAACCCTAAGATACGAAAATAATGGACTTAGACTTGATACAAGGCCCAGTGGCCCAATACGGTGGCGCAGCACCTTGACAGATTTCAAACTCAATTTTGTTTCGACGATTCCCGTCGAATCCGACGGAATTTTGACATGGGACCAGCGCCATTGGAAAGGTTATCCTCTTCCCTTTCCGTTCATATGTAGAACGTCCAAAACGGAGTTTTATGCATTCTGGGCGTCCATTTTAGTGCGTATTGCTCCTGGACTCCGAGTTGGACACGATTTTGAGTTTGGCTCAATTTCCATCTTATTTGAATGAATTCTCTGGTCCTCCACGTCCCTAATACTTCCTCCATCTAATCCTTGAACCTCTCCATGGATCCTAATGACAATTAAATCATTAGGTAGCAATATATGCTCAAAAACATATAAGAACGAGCTCACCTCTAAAATTAATTGTTGTGTATGAACTCTATTGATTGCATCTTGTATGTTCAATGGAGTGTTGTTTGTATCCATAGAAGTGATGTCCTCATCGGTCTCCCTCCAGGGTGCGGTGACACCTATCACCACCCACTATCAAGAGGCCTTAGGGCAAATTCCAAAGTAGTGATGAGAAGTCTTTCAAGTCCGATGTGGCGCAGCTAGCTATTCTCCGGTTGGAGAATAAAAAGCTAGCTCGCCTCATGGCCAAAGGACGTATCAAAAGAGTGGAGCTTAAGGACGATATTGATGCCATTATAGATAAGATTACTAGTGTTCGCCATGGCATAAGTACCAAACTAAGGCGAGTATGCGAGGCTGTAGGGATGTCGGATATTTACAATGCACCATGAGTAGACGTCCCAATTAAGCCTCGGGTGCTTGCTCTTTACTTTATTTCATTTTTTATTCCACATTTTGTAATTCAATAATGTAAGCACCCCCATATTTGGATTTCATAAAGTGAACTTACCATTTCATCTAACACCGCTAAACTCTCCTTTTAGTTTATTTTTGTGTTCACTAAAGAATTCAAGAAACAAGTGTTGGGAAGGAGTCCCCTCGCGAATTCCTGAAGTACAAACTTCAAGTTCCATCTGAAAACACGTTGCAACCGAGCACATGAGACAACATGACGAAACATAAGGCTAGAGGAGCCATACCAGGCTCGGCAGAGCTCCTTGCTCGGCTGACCTTGTGGTGGGCCCTGTTAGCTCCATTTCGCTACACACTTTCAGTTTGGATCTCCTATCCCCAATTTACACGAATCTCTATTGTTTAAGTTGAGATTTTGCTGAATTCATTAAAACTTCTCTAAAACCAACTCATATTTAAAATGAACAATCACGTTTTGCTTTAAGTTGGAATTTGTATACCTTATATTTTAATTTCATCTCCATATTTCTGGACCCACATAATTAAATCAGGAAAACATATCATATAAGTATTTGATTGGTGTGATATTGGAAATGAGTAAAACCATGGAAAATCTTCTCCTTGTTTGAACTTGATATTGTTTTTTGCAAAATGTTGAAATCATAAAATTTTGCCTAACCCTCTCATTGGAATTTAAATACCCACGAAGACTATATGATACAAATATTGAAAACCACTTGCATATGCCACTTTGCAATATAATTGAACTTTGTAAAATTATTGATCCCATTTGAGTGACTTGCATGAAATCTTTGATTACAAATTTCTTCTGCACTCGACCATAGCTATATTTTCATAGTTTCATCCATCCACTACAGAAAGACACTCCATTATAATCCTTGGAAAATATCCTCTCTTCAAAAATATGCATAAAAAGGAGTAGAGGCATGGCTATAAAGAGCACTCATTATTAAAAAAAAGACAATAAGTACTCATGCTTCATCCTTGTATAAAAGAGAGTAAACAATTGGGAGTCATCTTAGTTCATCATCCCCAATATGTGCACATGAAAATTCCTTAGTCATTGGTTTTTATTGCATAGTCCTCTCATAAGGATCCAGTTTTTGACTTAGTAATATATGAATTACAAGTGAGTGTCTCTTTATCCCTGCCAAGCTCCACAAAATGTCATACTTAGTTGTAGGTATAAAAAGTGAAATTCATGACAAGGTGAGGATACAAACATTTTGAGAGAAATGAGAGAAATCCTTGGAGAGGAAAGGCAATATCTTTGTGACCTTTGAAATATAGCAATTTTCAAGATTATTTCAGGAGGAGGAAATCTGGTGAACCACATTCGACCGTTCTGCCTATCAAACACCCAAGATGATGTGGTATCCACATCCAAAAAGGGTTCATGAACAAAGGTATGAGTTTAAAAATTTTGTATACTTATTTTATACTTATAGCAAAACACTATCATAATATTTAGTTTTCCTTGCCTTCACACTAGGATGAGCATAGGACTAAGTGTGAGGGAGTTTGTTGACGATACTTAAATGCTAAATCCGACCTTCAATTCACCTCATAAAGAGAATAAAAAGGATAACACAACATAGTGGTAAGGTTAATCTACTAACTATTTCCACAAGTGTTGGTACATATTTGCATGCAAGTGAATTCCACCCCAAAATACCATGAAACGCAGCGAGGAATCCTAAAAAGAGGTTTTCTGATAAGGCGATGACACATGGCATCACATGGATCAATTGGCCCACTTACAGAGATATTTGAGGGCATCCAACGATGTAGCACCCCGAAATGGTAAGTTTTAGGATTTCTCTCTGCATTCTTGGGTATTTTGGGGCTTAATTCACTTGCATGCAAATAGACGCTAACACTTGTGGAATTGGTTAGTATCAACCCCTACCACTGTGTTGTGTTTTCAATTTTATAATTCTTATGCGATGAATTGATGGTCAAATTTAGCATTTAAGAACCGTCAACAAAGGACCCCACACTTGACCTCTGCTTGTCCTCGAGTGAAGGCAAGAAGAATTAAGGTGCTAAGATAAAATTTTGCTTTGAATATGAGAGAAGTATAAAGGGTATTTTAATTCATACCTTTGTTCATGAACCCTTTTTATGGTGTGGCTACCACATCATCTTGGGCGTTTGAGAGGTGGAACAGTTTGAGTGCGTCTCATCCGGACTTCCTCCTACAAAAATGACTCAAAAAATTGCTATATTTCAAATGTCAGAAGGATAATGCCCCTTTTCTCTGATTGGATTCTCTTAGCTCACTCAAAGTGTTTGAATCCTCACCTTGACACAATTTTGCCACTTTTGTCCCTACAACTAAATATGGCTTTTTGTGGAGCTTGGTAGGGATAAAGAGTAGCACACTTGCAATCCATATATTACTATGTAAAAAACTAGCTCCACATGAGAAGATCATGCAATAAAAACCAATGACTAAGGAAATTCTTATGCTCTTATTATGGATGGTGGATGATAAATAATGAATGGTGGTGATAACACCCATCTGATCACTCTCTTTTTGTGCAAGGATGAAGCATGGCTACTTATTGGCTCTCTTTTTTCTTTTATTTTTTGAATTCGTTTTGAGAGCTCTTATAGCCATGCCTTCTACTCCTCTTTGTGCATTTTTTATTGAGAGAGGATTTTGCAGCAACTTGTGTGGGGTATCTTTTGATGGTGGATAGATGAATGGCATATGGTGGGGTGCAGAAGAAATTCCTAACCAAAGATTTCATGCAAGTCACTAAAATAGGGTCAAGAGTTTGACAAAGTTCAATGAAAATGCAATGTGGCATATGCATGTGTTTTTCAATAATTGTATCATGTGGCCTTGGTGGGTATAAATTCCAATGAGAGAGGAAGGCAATACCTTAAGACTTCAAAATTGTGCAACAAGCAAGGATGGTTTTATCCATGGGTTTATTTACTCACCATATCACACCAATCAAAAACTTAGATTACATGATGTCGTAAGTTAATCATGTGGGTCGAGAAATATTGTAGTGAAATCAAAATACAAGGTATACTAATCTCATCTTTAATCAAATTGCATTGTTCATTTTAGATCGAGTTGATTTTAGAGAGATTTAACTTGGATGCATCGAAAACTTCAAAACAATATACAGGGAATTATAAAGGTTAGTTTTTTGCCATGACTAGTAATTTGAATAATTACTTACACTAAATATGGTCATGATTGAATTTTCTTGCTGTTTTGAACTTGTTGCATGTTTACAAGTGCTTTTAATCATGGAAAATTAATCAATCAATAGCCCACATGTTGAGCTTTTATGATCAAATGAAAAATCAGAAAATACCAAGATAATATGCATGCATCGCACTTCTTATTTTGAGATTGCTTATCGTTGCACTTTGATATGAACTTGGAAAGAGTTGTGTATGACTAAAACCATGTCCTTAAGCTTCTGATTGTCAAATGACATAGGCATGGCTTGGTTGGTTAGAATAAGGCTGATGTTGCATATAATATCTTGCAAAATCCGTATGATTTAAATTTATGATTTAAAAGATAATAAAAAACAGCAACATGTGTCATGCTTTCACGTTTTGAAATAGTTGAGAGACCATGACTTGCTTAAATTAAAATTACACTTGATCTCTAGCATGGCTTAAACTACTTTATGTATTTTATTGATGTGATAGTGTAAGTTACTTGATACTATGGCTTGGATGAGCTTTGTTTTATATTTATATGTCATATTATGCACATATCAGATTAAAATTACTCTTTTTTACCTTTCTGAATACATTGAAATTTGTCACACATTGCACATTCACAAGTGTTTTGACTTACATGTTAGTCTCAAAGGGAGTGTTCATCCATAGGGGGAAAAGTTTTGAGTTTCTTCTCATTTGAATTTTGCATTTTAAAAAAGGAGGAGAAATTTTCTTTTGTCAGAAATTTTCATGAAACGTGAATGCCAATGTTCGGTTTTGTAGTGGTGTTGCCAATGCATTTATCAAGGGGGAGACTGTGAGACCTAGGTGCTGAATACATTGGCGATTATGTTAAAAGTGAGGCTTTACATGCAAAGTTTTGAATATATCTAAGAAACCCACTTTGGATTGTCCGAACTTGCGGGATTTCTTTTGCACTGTCCGAACTTTATCACGCACGTGATCTGCACGTGTTTTGCATTTTGGAATTTCCAAACTTTTACTTGTGTAATGCATAGCAGTTGTATTGGACTATCCAAACCTTCTACTTATTGAAATATTCATGCGACTGTTATGTTTTTAATTTGCAATGTTTCAAACTTGCTTTACACTTATGGCAAAGTTTTCTTAGTACTTTTGGACTATGCTTTTGATGTGTTTAGGCTGATCATGGTGGACATCATCTTGCTATGTTTGCAACATGCTTATGTGAGGTGCTCACATAAGGTGTTATGGTTATCGGACTAATGTGAGTCAAGTCGAAAACTTGTGCTCGGAAAAGTTGCTTGTTTATTCATGTGCATATGTTGCTTGAGGTCAAGAATTGGCTGGTGACAGTGATCCATTTAACTAGTCTTAGGTAGAAGATGAGGTTCAACAACCAAGTTTAGGAGGAATTGTGATTGAGTTGATCGGAGGTCGCACAGCATGTTTGGTTCAAGAACAATGCATATGAAGATATTCTGGACATTGTTGGAAAGTGTTTGCACGTGTTTATGAAGTGCATGAACTCAACAACATTGTTCCATGGTGTGGAGAATATATATGGACGTGAAGATATGGCGGGAAAGGTCCAACCGGCTGGAGTATGCCTCAGGCTGTGGCTGAGGTGGTTATGGTTCGTTTATGGAAAGTTTCGAGTTTGTTTTGGTTAGATTTCGTGGTGAGTACGAAGTTGAGTTGTTTTAGGAATGTTTAAGACATTTCTAAGGTGTTTGAAAGTCTTAATATTGATTCTTTCTTGGCACAGTAGAGTCTTGATCAGACATCGAAAGTTTCAGTTGAAACTGAGTACGAATAGAGTCCTAGTTAAGATTGGATTGGCCTAAGGGCTGGTTATATAAGGAAGGGAGGCTAGAGCTCATGGGTATACGACATTGGGGTTGTTCTCTTGTGTTATGATCAATAACATTCATAGTTTAGAGGATCTCTTATGCCTTGTTCGTCCGACTTTTTTTGGCAAGTTTTTTTCGTCGAGTTTCTAAACAGCCAGATGTTGCATCGGTGTTTCAATCATAACTCGCGTTTTACTTATCTAATTGTGGTGATTCTTTTTTTGTGCTCTTCACAACTTTATGATCTATCTCTGTAAAAATTTCATGGTCATTGTATTTGAGGTTTTTGATTTACACGAGTTTCTTTGCAGCATTGCAGATCTGAATTCAACTCGGGTAGGATAGATTGACCTTTGCTAAATATTTTGATCATAACTGCATTTTTCTCGATAAATTTTCATGACTCTTGTTGTCGTATCTTTGTGAATTGGTTCTCTACAATCTATACTAGTTTTTTCATGATTGAAAACATTTAGAATAGTCGCACACACGTCAGATGGTTTTTCTGTCAAGGGGTTTTTTATAGATGTGAGACCTTTGTGTGCTGAATACATTGGCCAATAGAATAAAAGTGAAGGTTTGCATTAAAAGTTTTGATCTTACACTGATACACCACGATACACACTGTACGAACTTTTCAATGTGTTTTACTGAGTAACGTTACCCTCGATGGTTTCAAATTGTCCGAACTTTTTCTCATGTGAGTTGCACGTGTTTCATGCTTCAGATTGTCCGAACTTTAACTCACATGACATGCACATGATTCGACGTGGTGGGAGTGTTTCCGGGAGTAACATTTACTCTTTACTTGGTTAGGATTGTCCGAACTTTCCGACACGTGATTTATACGTGAGTTTCGGATTCGAATGTCTGATCTTTTGTCTTTACATTGCAGCACTGCTTTTGGTCAATCTGATATATTATATTTGATTAAATAATTGTGTGGCAGCTCTGTATTAACTCGCAATGTTTCGAACTTGCTTTTGGCTTATGGGAAAGTTTGCTTAGTATTCATTTACTAAGTTTTGATGTGTTATGGCTGATTATGGTGGTCCATATTTTGCTATGGTTTGCAACATGCTTATGTGAGATGCTCACGTAAGGTGTTGTGATTTTTGAACTAACGTGAGTCAAGTCGCGGAATTGTGCTCGGAAAGAATGGTTGTTTATTTATGTGCATTTGTTGCTTGAAGTCAATACATGGCTGGTGATGGAGATCCTTGAACTAGTCTTAGGGAGAAGATGAGGTTCAACAACCAAGTTCTAGACGAATTGTGGTTGAGTTGATCAGGAAGGTCAAGCAGCATGTTTGGGTCAAGAACAATGCATATGAAGGTATCGTTGACATTTTGCAAAGTGTTTGCACGTGTTCAAGGGGTGCATAGACGTGGAAACATTGTTCCAAGGCATGATGAAGAGATATAGATATGAAGATGTGATCGGAAAGGTCCAACCGGATGGATTATGCCTCAGGTTGCGGTTGAGGTGGTTATGGTTCGTTTATGGAAAGTTTTGGGTTTGTTTTGGTTATATTTCGTGTGGATCACGAAGTTGAGTTGTTCTAGGAATGTTTAGGACGTTAGGTTTCTGGAAGTCTTAAGACTGCTTCTATCTGCGTATAGAACAGTCTTGAGGAGTTATGGAATGTTTCGGCTGAAACTGAGTAGGATTAGAGCCTAGTTAGAATTGGGTTGGCATTACATCTGGTTATATAAGCACAGGAGTCCAGAGCTCGTTGTGAGACGACTTTGGGTTGTTCCTCTTATGTTTCTTTGAATAAAAGTTTGTAGTTTAGAGGAGCTTTGGTGTCTTAATCGTCCGACTTGTTTTCGTCAAGTCATTCTCATCGAGTTTGTGCACTGACCGATCTTTCTTCATTGTTTTGATCGAAACTCAAGTTTTACAGATCCAATTGACGTTATTATTTTTGTGTTGTCTTCAAAACTCAATACTCTATCATCTGTAAAAATTTCAAGGTCATTGGATATGTGGGTTTTGATCTACAAGATTTTCTTTGCAGCGTTGCAGATCTGTTTTAAATCGGGTAGAACATATTGACCTTCATCTAGTCTTTTGATCATATCTCTAGTTCTACATGGTGTTTTCATGTGATCCTTGTTGCAGTGAGTTCGTGAATTAATTCTCTATAGTATCTATAGCTTAGTCATATTTGAACACGTTGAAAACAGACACACACACAGTTTCTTTAACAGATTGATTTTTTGTCGATGGGTTTTTGTAGCTTCCGCTCAAAAGTTTTAAATCTACCATTCACCCCCTCTGGTACCTTTTCATGTGCTCTTAGATCCTACAATTGGTATCAGAGCCACGATGCTCTAATATTTATTATTTGCATGTGTTTTTACTAATCAATATGGAGAAATACTCCGCAAAACATTGTGCCTTCAAATGCATTGATTTTCATGTTTGGAAGGCACGTATGGAGGCTTACATAGAGGTGCAAGGCTTCGCGATATGGGAAAAGGTGTACAAGCCTATTGTCATGCCATCAAACAATGATGTTACGGATGCAAACATGAGAGACATTGATAACAACAACAAGGAGCGCAACCTGATCTTACAAGGATTGACCCAAAGCGACTTTGATCTAGTGGCACACCTCTTATCTGCATATGACGTGTGGAAAGCACTATGTGACTACCACAAAGGCTTGAACACAATCAAGGAGGTAAGGCAAGATATGTTCTACAAAGAATATATGTGCTTTGAGATGTAACCGGGTGAGTCTATCGATGATCTATTTGCTTGCTTTAATAAAATTCTCAGCAACATGCCTAGTGTCAATGTTAATTTTTCTGATGCTGAAAATGTCTAGTTCTAGCCAATCTTCATCATGTGGTACACTTGCTTTGCTGTCTTCTCTAACCCCTAAACAGATTGAAGAATTTTCAGAGGAGGATCCAACACTTCTCTCCACTCGGTTCTCAAAAGCATAGCAAAATGTGAGAAGTAGAAGGAGAGGAAGTGGTGGTTCTCAACGATGCTTTGAATGTGGTAAAACATGACATTTCCGTACTGATTGCCTTAACCTTTCATGTCCTTCACTACAGGAAACCCGATCACTTGCGACGGCTAGGTATATTTGTGATGGCCGACCTCACAAATAACGTAAATAGCGACGGCCGGCCTGGGGCCATCACAAAAATTTAGGCCATCGCAAATAAATCCTTATTTGCGACTGCTGCCGATGAAGGCATCGCAAATACATCTTATTTGCGACGGCCAACCCTAGGGCCGTCGCAAATTAAAAGCCGTCGCAAATAAGGGTTTATACCTGCCCCGTTGGCCCCGATAGACTCATTCTCGCTGCCCCCAAAACTCCCGCCACCGCCCCGCCCGCCGCCGCCCCTGCTGCCGCGCCCGCCGCCGCCCCCGCCGCGCCTGCCACTGCGCCACTCGCTGACGCCGCCGACCGCCCCTGACGCCGCCCCGGATGCACCCCCTGACGCCGCCGTCCTCCTCCGACGCCGCCGACCTCCTCCAAACCACACTGATGCCTCCCCCACACCGACGCCTCCCCGCCGACCTCCCCGATGTGTCAGGTATGTTCTAAACATTAGGTTAGCTTTTTTTAACTTTATGTCCATTTTGTTTGAGCGATGTCCAGTGATCTGAATTTTAGATGAGCTACTTAGCTTCACGATTGACTATGTTCATTTGCTAGATCTAGGTATAATAGAACTAATAACACTGTAATGTTGCTAGAGGATTATAAATTTATTCATGTTCTTCTTAATGAGTGAGGCTGTTTATGAGTGCTAAGATGTAAAATTCCTTCATATATTGAAATATTAGAGTGATGCTTATTGATGTGGAAATTTAATCTTTGGTAACACAGAGCTACAGTGAGGAGTAAAACAACATTGGTTATTTCCATCTACTTAAAATATCTATTGCTAGTATTAGGGTGATGCTTGTAGAAATTAAATCTTTGGTAACACAGAGCTACAGTTGAGAGTAAAAGAACAATTGTTATTTCCATCAACTTAAAAGATCTATCGCCATTTAGTTATTGCATGACTTTCATGCTTGAATCATTGAAATGATAATGTAAAGTGCTTACTATACTAGATCATGACCTCATGAAGTCCTATTCACTAAACATCATTTTATAAGTCACAACACCTCACCTCGGCCTGCTATATAACAAATAGAGTTCTGTTGGTTAATCTGCTAAGATGTTTTGGTTTAGTTTTGGCGGAATAGTAGATTTCATCCTTCAACTTTGGTCGGATGCTCAAATACGTCCCTCAACTATGAAAGTGGCAAACTTTGTCCTTAAACTTTTAGTTTAGGTTCAATTGTTATGTTATGTTTAATTGAATTGCTTAGTTTTTAAATTATGGTTATAATTTTTAATTTGATTGCTTGAGTGTTACTATATGTACAAAAATGGGATTATGGTCGGCTTGACCCGACACAACCCATTTAGGGCCCAACAAGGCCCATTTAGTTAGAAGTTAATGTATGCGTTTAACGTATATCGACTATAACTCTATAGTCATGACCCTTTTACTTGAAGAACTGCACCAGATTGGGGGGTGTAGTTTTAAATAGGCGGTGTTATACTGTCGAAATTTTAGGACCTATCTTGCATACATTAACGACAATTTCTTTCGCTTTACACTGCAGAGCCAAACATGGGTGAAGACCGCAGTTGGATATATACTGGCTGGAAGAGCAGAACTGGTGGTCACTCGAATGAGTGGTACATCAAGTTGGACAAATTTTTGGATCGAGCATTTTCGTTGTCATCAGAAAATATGGTGCGGTGCCCATGTACAAAATGTCGGACGACCAAGTTTTTGACAAGATTGGAGTTTTCATTTCACTTATGTCGAAACGGTTTTACTCCACATTATAAAGTGTGGATCTTCCACGGCAAGACTAAATCTCGAGTCATAGTAGAAGTGGATGAGGATGGTGATATAATAGAGGTTGATAGGATGGATGAGATGCTAGAAGCTCTGGAAGCGGAGGATCCTTTTACAAATGAGGCAGAGGATTTCTTCGACGAGCTGAAGAAATTAGAAGAGCCATTGCATGAACACACAGTTGTGACCGTACTTGCTTTCTTGACCAGTTTTATGGCAATTAAGTCCAAGTACTTTTTTTCCATCAACTGCTACAATGATCTCATGAAATTGATCTGCGATATCCTTCCACAACCTCACAAAGCGTCTAAAGATATGTACCAGTCAAAGATCAAGATATCTGGTCTCGGTATGAACTATGAGAAAATCGATGTGTGCCCAGACAACTGCATGCTATTCTGGAAAGAGCACACCAATGAGAACATGTGCTTGAAATGTGGTAAACTGAGGTATGTCAAAGTTGTTAATGACGATGGCAATAATGTGATGACAGATGTCGCACATAAGCAGCTTCGTCACATGCTTGTGACACCTCGGTTGAAGCGGTTGTTTCTTTCAAAATGAACCGCAAGACACATGAGATGGCACAAAGAAGGTAAACGTGAGAACAAAGAATTCTTTACGCATCTGTACGACGGTGATGCATGAAAGGCGCTAGACCATTTCGATCTAGATTGTTCTCGTGATGCGAGAAATGTTCGCATCGGATTTGCGACGGATGGATTCTCACCGTTCAGTACAAACACCACGCCATACTCCTGTTGGCCCGTCTTTGTCATTCCGTACAACCTGCCACCGACTCTTTGTATGAAGAACGAGTTCATGTTTCTCAGCCTCATTGTACCTGGACCTGATCATCCCAGGTCACGTCTCAACGTGATGTTGAAACCGCTGATCAAAGAATTGAAAGTCTTGTGGACAGGAGTCGAAGCGTACGACAGTTACAAGAAGCAGAAATTCAACCTTCGAGCTGCTTATTTGTGGTCTGTCCATGATTTGCCGGCATACAGCATGTTTTCCAGATGGAGCACTCACAGTCGTCTGACGTGTCCAATATGTGTTTCAGACACGGATTGCTTTTGACTAACTCATGGAGGCAAAATATCTTACTTTGATTGTCACAGACGTAGGTTGCCTTCAAATCACATATTTAGGCAACAGAGGCATGTCTTTAGAAAGAACACTGTTGTCACCAAAGGACCACCAAAACGTCTCAACGGGTCCAAATTTCTGATATGTTGGACAAACTGGTGCCAGATGAAGGTCGTCGTGGATATTTCGTAGGTTATGGAGAGGAACACAATTGGACTCACATATGTGGACTTTGGGAGCTACTGCATGTGAAATTGTTTATTCTAATGCACAACATTGATGTCATGCATCAGGAACATAACATGAGCGAAAGTATCATAAGCACTTGCATGGATATGCCTGGCAAAACGAAAGACAATTACAAAGCTAGACTAGATTTGGCAGACATTTGTCACCATCCAACTCTTGAAATCTTTGAAAGTGGTGGGAAGCCACATGCTTCTTTCTGCCCTCCAATCGAAAGAAAAAAAGAAGTCATGAAATGGATAAAAACTTTGAAATTCCCAGATGGTTACGCAGCTAGCTTGAAACGAGCCATGAATGTGAACACAGGAAACCTCACTGGGTTGAAGAGTCATGAATATCACAATATAATGGAAACACTCTTACCTGTTATGTTTTGGGGCTATCTAGATGTTGCGGTGTGGAAGGTTCTAGTCGAGCTCAGCTATTTCTATAGACATCTTTGTGCTAAAGAAATCAAGATAGGTATGATGGATAAGTTATAGAAGGAGATACCCATACTTTTATGTAAGATGGAAAAAAAATTCCACCAGGTTTCTTCAATCCAATGCAACATCTGCTTATCCATCTTCCATTCGAAGCTAAAGTTGGTGGTCCTGTGCAATACAGGTGGATGTATCACATTGAAAGAGCGCTATTATATATGAAACCAATGGTTGGCAATAGGGCAAGGGTGGAAGGGTGCATCGCTGAAGCATATGCTCTTATAGAAGTAGGATACTTTTCAAGTGTCTACTCTGTTGAAGAAAACAATATCAATACTTCGGCGATGCGGTATAATATGGACGAAGCACTCCCTTTAAGCGACCTCTCCATTTTTCAAATGAGAGGCACTACCGTTGGTATCTACACGACGTACGTGCTATCTGAACATGACAAGATTGTTGCTTTACTCTACATGTACGCAAATATAGAAGGCATGCAGGAATACTTCGAGTAAGTGTTTGTCCTACATTTATGCTAATCGACATATTTTGCTACACATGTATTCTAAAAGATGTTTGTTCACGTTCAGCGAGTTCCACAGACAATGTTGGCCACATAGACATCAACCTACGGCCAAACAAGTAGAAGGGATGCGAAAAGAAGGAATAAATGGAGGGCTGGGTTTCCTATTCTGGTTTCGATATTATGTAATACCCTCTCGTCTTCTATATATTATAAGTTACTATTATTAAAGAAGTTTATTTTAACTTATGATCATTTATGACAGTGTCGAACTCACAATGTCCATGAAGATTTGCGGCAACTATCTTATGGATTGGTGAATGTTAGAAGTTATGGTCGATGTGACGTAAATGGCTTTCAATTCTGTACAACTCATTTTGAAGCTCTTCGTCCTCTCGTGTCAACATTAAATTCCGGTGTTGTGACGAGAGCAATTGACACTCAAGGGAATTTAACCGATTATTATGGGATCATTAACAAAATCCTTAAGTTTACTTCTACCAGAAATAAAACCCTTTGAGTTGTCTTCTTTGACTGTGACTGGTTTGATCGCACTAATGGAACTCGATAAAACCAATTTGGAATGGTGGAAGTGAAACATAAGGACCGACTACGAGGTTATGATACATTTGTTGTTGCGCATCAAGTAGAACAAGTGTATTATCTACCTTATCCATGCAGGAAGCTCAGTGCTTGGTGGGTGGTATATAAGGTGAATCCTCGTGAACGGTTATATACTCCTGGGGATGAAGGTTACCATGATATTGAAGACTTTTAAGAAGTGTACCAAGAATAATAGTTGCCATACACTTTTGTCGTCGAGCTTGGTGCATGACTCGATCAATTAGTTGGAGATGTTGAAGATGTTGAAGACGTAGAGTCAGATGACATGCAAAAACGGAAATTAGATGAGGCCACGATGGAAGATCGTTGGGATGGTTTAAGGAGTAGGGCACATGATAATGATGTTAATGAATTTTGAAAGTGATTACAAGTAATGTTTTCTTGAAGATAGTAACATGAATTTTGTATATCTTATTTGCATATTAATTGAATATCTATTAAACCGGATGGCATCAAAGAAGGGTAAGAAGGTACCGCCGAGGAGGGGGTTCTCGTAGGATCGGAGAGCACGTGTAAAGCTACCAGAGGGGGGTGAATGGTAGATTAAAACTTTTCAGCAGAAGCAGCAAAAACACCCCTCCACAGAAAATTGATCTGTTAAAGAAACCATGTGTGATACTAATATAAATGTGTTCAACTGTGACAAATCTAGTATATATTGTAGAGAATCAAGTCACTAAAACGTCAAAACAAGAATCACGAAAATCCGTTGAGAAAAACTCAAGTTACGATCGAATGATCAAACAAAGGTCACTCTGTCCTACCCGAGAAAAACAGTTCTGGAAAACTGCAAAGAAACTCGTGTAGATCAGAAACCACAAATCCAATGACCGTGAATTTTTCACGGATGATAGAAAATTCAGTTGTGAAGACAACCCAAAAAGAATCACGTCAATCAGATCTGTAAAACTTGAGTTGTGATAAAACCACCAAAGCAAGGTAGTGATGTAAACTCGACGAGAAAGACTTGAAGAAAACAAGTCGGACGAACAAGGCACAAAATTTCCTTTCAACTATGAATTTTATTCAATAGAATACAATAGGAACAGCCCCAAAGTCCTGCACGACGAGCTCTGGCCTCCCTTGCTTATATAACAAGCCCATAGGCCAATCCAAACCTAACTAGGACTCTAATGCTACTCAGTTTATGAATCGAAACTTTTCATAACTGCTCAAGACTCTTCTATACGCAGATAGAAGCAATCTTAAGACTTCTAAACACCTTAGGAACGTATCCCACTTTCCTAAAACAACTTAAATTCATGACCCACATGAAATCCTATCATAACCAACTCAAAACTATCCATATTTGAGTCAAACACGACTCAGCCGCAGCCTGAGTCCATAACCTAGCTGGTTGGACCTTTTCCGACCAATTCTTTATGTCCACATCTCTTCATCACGCCTCGAACCATGTAGCCACATCCATGCACTCCTTGCACACGTGCAAACATCTTCCAACGACATCTGCGATACCTTCATATGCATTGTTCTTGATTCATACATGTTGCACGACCTCCCGATAAACTCAACCACAATTCCTCCCGAACTTGGTTGTTGAACCTCATCTTTTCCCTAAGACTAGTTCAATAGATCCCATCACCAACCATGTCTTGAACTCAAGAAACACCTCAACATGAATAAACAACCAATACTTCTGAGCACAAGTCCTCGACTTGACTCTCGTTAGTTCCGAAACTACAACATCTTACGTGAGCACCTCACATAAGCATGTTACAAACCATAGCAAAAAGATATCAACCATAACCACCAAAACACACCAAAAAAATTAGTAAAAGAATACTAAGCAAGCTTTCCATAGATGTAAAGCAAGTTTTAAAAATTGCAAGATAAAAGCAGAACCACTGTGATCAAGCTCTGAACCTTGTCAAAGCTAACCGAACCTTGATAAAAAGACGTTTTGGTAGGATTCAAAACTCTTATCATCAAAGTCAATGTATTCAGCACACATAGGTCTCACAATCTCCCCCTTGATGAATGCATTGGCAACACTACTTAAAATCCGAACATTGGCTTACATACATGAAAAGTTTTGAAAACAATTTCTCCCCCTTTTTGAAAATCAAATGAGATAGAAATAAAATTCTCCCCTATACATACTTCTTCCCTGAGAACAATCGTGCCAAAAACACTTGTGAATATGTGCAAAGTGTGATTAATTTCTACACCTTTGACAATGTATTCAGCAAGTTATAAAAGAGAAATTTTAATTGTTATGAGCATATTATAACATATACATATAAACAAAGCTCATCCAAGTCATACTATCAAGTAACTTACACTATCACATCAATGAAATACATAAAGTAGTGTAAGCCATGCTAGAGATCAAGTGTAATTTTTAATTTAAGCAAGTCATGATCTCACAAACTTAACTATTTCAAGACCTGAAAGTACGACACTTGTTGCTGAATTTTATTATTTTTCAAATCACACATTTTGATCATATGATATTTGCAAGAGATTATATGTGCATCTGCCTTATTCTAACCAACCAAGCCAAGGCTATGTCATTTGACAATCAGAAGCTTATGTACATGATTTTAGTCATACACAACTTCTTCCAAGTTCATATCTAAGTGCAATGATAAGTAATCTCAAAAGAAGAAGTGCGATGCATGCATATTCTCTTGATCTTTTCTCAATTTATATTTGTTCATAAAACTCAACATGTGAGTTGATTACTTGATTAATTCATTATGATTAAAAGCACTTGTGAGCATGCAAAAAGTTCAAAACAGCAAGAGAGTTTGATCATGACCAGATTTAGCATAAGTAATTATTCCAATTACTAGACATGGCAAAAACTACAAAATGTATAACACGAGTCATGTAGTAAGAACTTTCAGCATGTAAAAAGAATCACAAAGTCATATATGTATGAAATGCTATGCTCATATTATTTTAATTTCAGATTCACACATAGACTTCCTAAGTTTCAAAACTCCTGCTCAATGTAAGCCATGAGGATGCATAACCCCTATTCACTACGAATGTAACAATAACGAGTGAAATCCAAAGGTTTTGTGAAAATGTCAGCCAATTGTTGTTCGGTATCTACATGGTGAAGCACAATGTTCCATTTTCTACATTATCACGGAGAAAGTGATACCTAATGTTAATGTGCTTTGTTCTTGAATGTTGCACAGGGTTTTTAGCAATGCAAATAGCACTAGTGTTGTCACAAAACAGTGGAACACTATCTAGATCAACCCAATAGTCCTTAACTGTTTGAACAATCCAAAGAATTTGTGAACAAGTGCTAGCAGCAGCTATATATTCAGATTCGACTGTGGATTATGCAACTGAACTTTGTTTTCTAGAGGACCAAGCAACAAGTGAATTACCAAGAAAATAACAAGCACCCAAAGTACTTTTCCTATCAATCCTACAACCTCCAAAATCAGCATCGGAAAAAGCTTTCAAAGTAACGGTTGAGGAAGAAGGAAGAAAAATGCCAAATTCTTGAGTTCCATGTAAGTACCTGAGAATCCTTTTGAGGGCTTGACGATGTGAAGCACGTGGGGAGGCTTAAAATCGTGCAAAGACATATGTTGAATTGTATGTCCAGTCTTGATGTCGTGAGGTACAAAACTGATCCGATCATGACTCTATATTCTTTTTGATCCACAGGTTCACCATCTTCATCAAGTTCAAGGGTTATTGCTGTTCCCATTGGTGTCCGAAGAGGCTTGCTTTTGTCCATGTTGAAACGTCTTTTGTATACTTCGTTTGATGCACAAAGGTACCCTCCTTGGTTTGCTTGATTTGCAACCCCAAAAAGTACGTGAGTTCTCCCATCATACTCATCTCAAATTGTGAACTCATCATAGCTGAAAACATGGACACAAGATCATGATAAGCACAACAAAACATAATATCATCCACATACACTTGAACGGATAATGAGTCATTGCCATGCTTAAGCGCAAAAAGAGTTTTATCAACCTTTCCCATGGTAAAACCCTTTTCAAGTAAGAACGTTTTTAACCTATCATACCATGCTCTAGGGGCTTGTTTGAGACCGTACAAGGATTTGGACAGTTTGTAAACATGATTAGGAAAATCTAGATTTTCAAAACCCGGTGGTTGTTTGACATAAACCTCCTCATCTATGTAGCCATTAAGAAAAGCACTTTTAACATCCATTTGATATAGCTTAAAACCTTTATATGCAGCCAAAGCTAACAAAATTCTTATGGCTTCTAATCTAGCAACAGGAGCAAAAGTTTCATCAAAATCTAGACCTTCAACTTGAGTGAAACCTTGAGCAACCAACCTAGCCTTATTCCTAACCACAACCCCATCCTCACTTTGTTTATTTTTAAACACCCATTTAGTTCCAACTAAAGTGTGACCTTGAGATGGAGGTACAAGTTTCCAAACATTATTTATTTCAAAATTTTCTAACTCTTCTTGCATGGCAATAATCCAAGATTCATTAGTGAGTGCGTGTGATATATCATTGGGTTCAAAAGCAGCAACAAAAGCAGAATGAGCATAAGAGTTTGGATCGCAAAACCTGGATCGTGTGACTCGTTCGTGCAAGCTTCCAATAACTTGTTGTGGAGGATGACTTCACAAGTTTTTTCTTCATGTTCATCACAAATCGATGACCTTGTGACTTGAGGAGGATCTGGACCAGCAATGGTGGTCGTCGGTGCTGGCTGTGAATCAAAATTAGAAGCTGGAACAATGTCATTAGCTACTGAATTTTCGGGCAGCAGCTCCACCTCTTCCTCACCTTCAACGAAAATGCTCTCCCCCTGCGGATATGGATCCAGACCTGCAATGTTTGAGCTAGCACATGGGTTAGCTTCATCAAAAGACACCTCACAAGTCTCCATAATTTTGTTAGCATCACGTAAAAGCATACGGTAGCCTCTAGTATGAGATGGATAACCAAGAAAAATGCCATCAATGGATCTAGGTTCAAATATCAAGATTACCATGTTTCTTAACAAAGCATTTGCAACCAAAGACCTGAAAGTGTGTAACACTAGGCCTATGTTTAAACTGGAGCTCATATGGTGTTTTACCTAGCTTAGTGCACAAGAAAACACTATTTGAGACATAACAAGCAGTTTCAATCGCATCAGCCCAAAATTTCCTAGGAGTTTGATATTCATCAAGCATAGTCCTAGCCATCTCAACTAAGGTTATGTTCTTTCTTTCTGCAACACTGTTTTGTTGAGGTACATATGGTGAAAAAAATTGATGATCTATTCCATTTTCAGCACAAATGTGATCAAAAGATTGATTTTTAAATTCGGTTCCGTTATCACTTCTAATTGCTTTTAAAGATCCTGGGCGATCAATTGATAAATTTAAGAAATAAAGTTCTAATGTGACTAAAAGCTTCATTCTCAGATGCCATAAAGTAAACCCAAGAGTATCTAGAATAATCATCAACAATCAAAAGAACATACCATTTACCTCTGAAGGATTGAACACGTGAAGGTCCTACGGTGTCAAGGTGCAAAAGTTGACCCGGTTCAGTTTTCATGATCATTGTGAGAGGAGTATGTCAACCTGGACCATCTTAGCATGTCTACAAGAAGAGCACACAATTTTTTTTTCCCCTTTAAGCTTAGGCAGCCCACGTATGCGATCAAGAGCACTAACACGCTTTAGATGATCAAAGCCTACGTGACCAAGTCTATGATGCCAAAAATATAAGTCCTTTGAATAATTAGCAACTAGATACCTATGCTTAGACGAAGAAATATCAAAATTAGATTTAAAAACTCTTCCAAACCGAGACATGTTACAAATAAGCTCACTATTTGAATTTACAACTTTGCAGCAATTTTTAGTGAAAATAATTTACAGATTTTCATCTAGCAGTTGTGAAACAGAAAGCAAGTTGTATTTCAAATTTTAACAAGTGCCACATCCTTCAAAATGTAGTGATCATTTACTCTAACCGAACCCTTAGCAATTATAGGAGTTGAAGAATTATCGGCAAAAGTAACATTCTCTACACGTGACACAAAAGAGAGGGAGGAGAACCATTCTTTGTTACCGGTCATGTGGCGTGAGCAACCTGAATCCACAATCCAAATGTTCTCCTTCCTCAAGCGTGTAACCTACATAGAAGTACAATACGTCAATGACACAATACCGGGGTTAGTCAAAAGGCATTTAGGAATCCAGTACTGAGTCACACGACGTCCAGCAGGAATAACACGCGAAAGTTGAGATAAAAGAGCAGGTTTATAAGCCAAAGCTTGAGGATTTTTGTACCCAACTACTGTCCTATGAGATGTTACATGTATAGCACAAAACACAGTAGGTTTGGGAGAAAACTTTGCATGTTTTTGAATTATTACAGCAGATTGCATGTTCCTATCATTCGGTTTAGCAAGTGCAGGAAATTTTGCATGAAAGTTATGAGATCTAGCAATTATTCTTTCCTTTCTCTGTTGTTTAGCTAGTCTATAACAAAAATCTATGACATGACCATCTCTACCACAGTAGGTACAATGAAATTTAACTTTATGTTCTTGTCTAGATGAGCAAGCAACATTTTTATTTGAAACCGAATGAGACAACACTCCTGCAGATTTGAAAACCACTTCTTTCGGTTTAGGAACTGTTTGAATCAAACCACTTCCTAATGACTTTACAATTTTAGGTGGATGTGCCTTAGCATGAGCATGAGAATCAAAACCTAAACCAGTTTTATCATTGCCAGACTTGGAAGAATTCAGCAGCAAGTTTAGGTTCTTATTCCTATTACTAAACCAATCTAATGTCCTATTCATGTTATCAAGTTTATTAGACAGATCAAGGCAATTTCACATGATGTTTTTCCTTTTAATTTGCAATTGGAACAATATTTAACTTCATGAGAACGTAAAGCACTGTTCAATATAGAAATTTCATTCATAGCATCTTGTAGTTTCTTATCAAGATCATCACAAGTAGAACAGTCCAAATCAATTGTAGAACAGCTAGCATCTTTCAAGTTTTTATCATTAAGTGCAGCAAGCTCTCTGTTCTTTTCAATTTCTAACTCAAGTTTATCAAGTGTGGAGGTATGCACACTTCGTAATGAGGACAATTGTTCATATATCAAATCACATGAGGAACAAGAATCATCACTAGGATCAAGGATTTTAAACGGTTAATTTCATATTCTAGTGACTCAATTTTAATAGCATTGTCTCTAAGCTTTTTGTCCTTTTTCTTAACTATGACAGTGGCACGAGAAATAGCATCATACATTTCTTCGCAAGTAGGAAATACCTCTTCATTGTCGTTGTTGTGTTTAGCCTCCTCCATACTTGATCTTGACTTGCCCGCCATGAAGCACAAGTTTGCCAAATCATCTTCATATCCATCACTTTCAATGTCCACATCGCTTGAGCCAAGTTCTTGAAGTGCGGAGATAAAACTGCTCAACAATTGATGTCCTGTAAAACCCTTCTTTTTCTTCTGATCGTTTGCAGAGGATTGCTTCGTCCTTGTTTGCTTTTCATCCCGGGAAGTAATACCTGAAAGGCTAGGGCAATCTAAACGAAAATGTCCTGTCTTACCACATTCGAAACATCATTCAAGTCCGGAGCTTCCTCTGCTTCTAGTTCTCACATTTTGCAATGCTTTCGAGAACCTAGTAGAGAGAAGTACTAGCTCCTCCTCTGGAAACTCCTCAATCTGTTCGAGGGTTAGAGAGGACAACAAAGCAAGTGTACAACAAGATGAAGATTGGTCGGAGCTAGGCATATCACGTTGAGAAACAAATGCATGAGACTTGTTGGGGTTCTTACGTGAGATTATGTCAATTTCATGAGTTTTCAATTTAGAATAAAGAACATCTAATGTAAGTGTACTCATGACAGTAGAATCACGAATGGATGTGACTTTCATCTCCCAAATTGACATGTCTAATGCACTTAGTAATTGCCTAGCATTTTCAGCATCTGAAAAATTAGCATTGACGCTACGCAAGTTGCTGAGAATTTTATTAAAGCGAGCAAAGAGGTCATCAATGGACTCATCTGGTTGCATCTAAAAACGCATGTATTCCTCTTTGAACATATCTTGTTTTACCTCCTTGATCGTGTTAGATCCTTCGTGGCAGTCCCAAAGCGCTTTCCACACATCGTATGCAGATCGTAGCTATGCAACACGGTCGAAGTCGCTTTGAGTTAATCCTTGTATGATCAAGTTCTGAGCCTTGTTGCTGTTGTTGACATCTCTCAGATTTGTAGATGTAACTTGATCGTTTGACGACACTTCGTAAGTCTTGTACACCTTCTCCCATATTGTGAAGCCTTGAGCCTGGATGAAGGCTTCCGTACGTGCCTTTCGAACTTGAAAATCAATACCACTAAAGACATAAGGTTCTGCAGAGTATTTCTCCATGATGATTAGTCAAAATGCATGCAAATCACAAAGATTAGAGCACCGTGGCTCTAATACCAATTGTAGGATCGGAGAGCATGTGTAAAGCTACCAGAGGGGGGTGAATGGTAGATTAAAACTTTTCAGTGGAAGAAACGAAAACACCCCTTGATAGAAAACCAATCTATTAAAGAAACCGTGTGTGCGACTAATCTAAATGTGTTCAATTGTGACAAATCTATATATATTTTAGAGAATCAAGACACGAAGACGTCATAACAAGAATCACGAAAATCCATCGAGAAAAACTCATGTTATGATAGAAATATCGAACAAAGGTCACTCTGTCCTACCCGAGAAAAACAGTTCTGGAACACTACAAAGAAACTCGTGTAGATCAGAAACCACAAATCCAATTACAGTGAAATTTTCACAGATGATAGAAAATTCAGTTGTGAAGACAACCCAAAAAGAATCCACTAGCAGTCGATCTAGTCCCGGAGATCCTCATACGTAGCTGGAGCGGGAGTGGCAGCGGGAGCACGGACGAGGTCAGAGTCCACGAGCACGAGTGCATCATCCGCTCTGAGTCTTTTCATCCGCTCGTTGGAGACAAAGTTTGCGGCCTTGAGGATGTCCGAGAACACTACGTCAGCAGCGGGAGGCGCCCCGACGAACGTGTTGGCTCCCTGCCCATCGAGGTTGGGGTCCATCTTGGCTGGTTCCGCTGGGCTTAAACCCTAAACCCTTGTTCTCAATAGCAATAACGTTTTTGATGTCCCTTGTTCATCCTAAGCCACTCCATTAAGTAGATGGGCCCAAGGCCACAACACACGCACGCAGGCCCCAGACCCCTAACTCACACACGACACGCCTACAGTTGCTAACACTCACGTAGAACCCGGACAAGTGGAGCTCATCAACAGGCCAGCGTCTCTTACATGGCTTGAACGACGAAGGTCATAGTCGACGTACCCAACAAATCATGATGTAAAATTGCAAGTTAAAACAGATCTAAATTTACTACGAGTTAAAAGTGCGTGTATTTCATATATCCGACAAGTCAAGGTACCGGACTAGTAAACAAATGTAACTGGACAGTGTAAATGCGCAATACATAGTTCTCGCTTAGAGGTATTCCAACCATTCGCGCTAAGTGGTACAAGTGTTAGTACAGTTTTGACTTAAATTTCCAAACATGTTAATTATGTTATCACACTTCTATTGTCTTAGCCGGTGATAGAACGACTAATCAGAAGGTAACACAGCGTGTTTGGGTCAATAACCTTGCATGTGAAGGTATTGTGGACATCGTTAGAAGATGTTTGCACATGTGCAAGGAGTGCATGGACATGGCAACATGGTTCCGAGGCTTGATGAAGAGAAGTGGATGTAAAGAATTGGTCCGCAAGGTCCAACCGGGTGGATTATGCCTCAGGCAGACCACCAATTGCGCATGAATCAGTCATCAATGTCTTCAAAAAGCCGCGAGGAGCCAACACCTGGCGATTGACTGAGTTTGGTGCTAGGACCAAGTCGGCCGAGTAGGGGGTCGGCCGACCTGGTCATGGCACCCTACGTCTTTGTTCTATAAAAGACCAACAATTACAACCGACTAGTAAACTCCATCCTACACACACTTTTGCACTTTTGACTCTAGTATGAGATGGATAACGAAGAAACATGCCATCAACAGATCTAGCTTCAAATTTATCAATATTACCATGTTTCCCAACAAATAATTTGCAACCAAAGACCCTAAAATATGTAACACTAGTCCTATGTCCAAACCGAAGCTCATAAGTTGTTTGTCCTAGCTTAGCCCTCAAGAAAACACGGTTTGAAACATAAAAAGTTGTTGCAATTGCATCTGCCCAAAACTTCCTAGGAGTTTGATATTCATCAAGCATAGTCCTAGCGATCTCAACTAAGGTTATGTTCTTTCTCTCTACAACAACATTTTGTTGAGGTACATATGGTGAAGAAAGTTGATGATCTATTCCATTTTTAGTACAAAAGTTATTAAATGATTGGTTATTAAATTTGGTTCCATTGTCACTTCCAATTGCTTTTAAAGATCCTGGGTGCTCAAGTGAACGTCTAAGAACCAAATTTCTAAAGTGACTAAAAGCTTCATACCTATATGCCATAAAGTAAACCCAAGAGTATCTAGAATAGTCATCAACAATTACAAGCACATACCACTTACCTCCAAAAGATTGAACACGTGAGGGACCTACGGTGTCAAAGGTGTAAAAGTTGTGCCAGAGTTGTTGTCATGGTCATTGTGAGAGGGGAATGTGAACCTGCAACCATCTTAGCATGTCTACAACAAGAGCACACAATATCGTTGTCCCCTTTAATCTTAGGTAGTCCACGTATGCGATCAAGACCACTAACACATGTAAGGTAATCAAAGCCTACATGACAAACTCTACGATGCCAAAAATATAATTCGTTTGAATCATTAGCAACTAGACACCTATGCTTAGAGGTTGACATATTAAAATCAGCCTTAAAAACTTTTCCAAACCTAGAAAAGTTAAACAAAAGCTCACCTTTGAATATACAACCTTGCACAATTTTTCATGTAATTAATTTATAGATTTTCATCAAGCAACTGTGAAATGGAAAGCAAGTTTTTACCGGTCATGTGGCGTGAGCAACCTGAATCCACAAGCCAAATGTTCTCCTACCTCAAACGTGTAACCTACATAGAAGCACAATACAAGGATGACTCAATACTGGGGTTAGTCAAAAGACATTTAGGAATCCAGTACTGGGTCACATCACGCCCTGCAAGAATAACACGTGAAAGCTGAGAAAATATAGCAGATTTATGAGCAAAATTTTGGGAATTCTTGTTCCCAACGACTGATTTATAAAGTGTGTTATGTGTAACATGAAAACATTAGGTTTGGGAGCAAACTTTGCATTTTTGTGACTCATTACAGCAGGTTGCATGTTCCTAACATTCGTTTCAGCACACGCAACAAGTTTTGCTCGGTTGTTATGTGATCTAGCAATCATTCTTTCCTTTTTCTATTGTTTAGCTAGTCTATAACAAAAATCTATTACATGACCATCTCTACCACAGTAGGTACAATGAGAAGTAACCTTATGTTCGTGTCTAGATGAGCAAGCAACATGTTTATTAGAAATTGAATGATACAACACTTCTGCAGATTTGAAAACCACTTCTTTTTGTTTAGTAACTGTTTGAATCAAACCATTTCCTAACGATTTTACAATCTTAGGTGGATGTGTAGCATGAGCATGGGAATCAAAACCTAAACCAGTATTATCATTGCAAGACTTGGAAGAATTCAGTAGCAAGTTTAATTCTTATTTGCATTACAAAACCGCTCTAGTGTCATATGCATGTCATCAAGTTTATTAGACAAGTCTAGACAGTTTTCACATGAAGTTTTTCCTTTTAATTTCCAATTATAACAATATTTAACTTCATGACAACGTAAAGCATTGTTCAAAAAAAAAAGAAATTTCATTCATAGCATCATGCAATTTCTTATTAAGATCATCACAGTTAGAACAATGCAAATCAATTGTTGAACAGCTAGCATATTTCAAGTTTTTATCATTAAGTGCAGCAAGTTTTCTGTTTGTTTCAATTTCTAATTCAAGTTTATCAATTGAGGAGGTGTGTTCACTTCTTACGGAGGACAATTGTTCATATATAAGCTCACATGAGGAACAAGAATCATCACTAGGAATTAAAGATATCAAACAATTAATTTCAGATTCTAGTGATTCAATTTTAAGAGCATTGTTCATAAGTTGTTTGTCCTTTTTCTTAGGTATAACAGTGGTACGAGAAATAGCATCACACATTTCTTCGCAAGTGAAACATACCTCTTCATCATCGCTATTGTGTTTTGCCTCCTCTATACTTGATCTTGAGTTGCCTGCCATGAAGCACATATTTGCCAAATTCTCTTCATCTTCGTCACTTCTGATGTTCACATCGCTCGAGCCAATTGGCAACTTGTAAAACCCTTCTTCTTGTTATTATTGTTTGTAGAAGAGTGTTTCGTCCTTGTTTGCTTTTCATCACAGGAAGTAGGACCTGAAAGGTTAGGGCAATCCGTACAAAAATGTCCTGTCTTACCACATTCGAAGCATCATTGGAAACCAACACTTCCTCTCCTTCTAGTTCTCACATTTTGCAATGCTTTTGATAACCGAGTAGAGATGAGTGCAATTTCCTCCTCTGAAACGCAAAGCAAGTGTACAAGAAGATGAAGAATTGCTAGAACTAGGCATGTCACATTGAGAAACAAATGCAAGGACTTGTTGGGATTTTTACGTGATATTATGTCAAGTTCATGAGTTTTCAATTTAGAATATAGAACATCTAAAGTAAGTGTACTCATGACAGTAGATTCACAAATAGATGTAACTTTCATCTCTCAAATCGACATGTCTAATGCACTTAACAATTGCCTAGTATTTTCAGCATCTGAAAATTTAACATTGACACTACGCAAGTTTCTGAGAATTTTATTAAAGCGAGTAAATAAATCGTTGATGGACTCACCTGGTTGCATCTTAAAGCACATATATTCTTTCTTGAACATATCTTGCCTTACCTCCTTGATCGTGTTGGATCCTTCATGGTAGTCACAAAGTGCCTTCCACACATCGTACGTTGATCGGAGGTGTACAACACGATCGAAGTCACTTTGAGTCAATCCTTGTATGATCAAGTTGCGAGCCTTTTTATTATTGTCGACATCTCCCATATTTGCAGTTATAACTTGATCGTTTGGTAGCATGTCGAAATACTTGTAGACCTTTTCCCATATAGCGAAGCCTTGCGCTTGTATGTAGGCCTCCATATGAGCCTTCCAAACCTGTAAATCAACGTCATCAAACACACATGGTTTTGCATAGTATTTCTCCATGTTGATTAGTCAAAACATGTGCAAATCACTGAGATTAGAGTACCCTGGATCTGATACCAATTGTAGGATCGAAGAGCATGTGAAAAGCTACCAGAGGGGGTGAATGATAGATTTAAACTTTTTCAGCAGAAGCAACAAAAACCTCTCGGTAGAAAATTGATTTGTTAACAAAACCATGTGTGCAACTATTTTCAACTTGTTCAACCATCGAAAAACTAGAAAATATTTTAGATAATCAAGTCACGGGACCAATGCAACAAGAATCACGTGAAAACACTAAGTAGAACTTGAGTTATGATCAAAAAGCTACACGAAGGTCAAACTGTTCTACCCGATTTAAAACTGGATCAGTAACGCTGCAAATAAACTCGTGAGATCAAAAACAACAAATCCAATGACCATGAAACTTTCAAAAATGACAGATAATTGAGTTTTTAAGACAGCACAAGAAGAATCACGTCAATTGGAGTAGTAAAACACGAGTTATGATTGAAATACCAAAACAACATCAGTCTGTCCAGAAACTTGGCGAGAAAAAACTTGTCTGAAACAAGTTGGACGAACAAGGCACCAAAGCTGCTCTGAAACAAGTCGGACGAACAAGGCACCAAAGCTGCTCTAAAACTATGATATTTATTCAATATAACGCAAGAGAAACAGCCCAAAGTCGTCTTACGATGAGCTGTGGCCTCCCTTGCTTATATAATCAACCCTTAGGCCAACCTAGTCCTAACTAGGACTCTAATCCTACTCAGTTTCAACCGAAACTTTCCATAGCTGCTCAAGACTCTTCCATACGCACATAGAAGCAATCTTAAGACTTCCAAACACCTTAGGAACGTACCAATCATTCCTAACACAAATAAACTTCGTGCTCACCATGAAATCTAACCAAAACAAACTCTAAACCTTCCATAAACGAACCATAACCACTTTAGCCACAGCCTGAGACATAAACCAGCCGATTGGACCTTTCCAGCCACATCTTCACTCCATATCTCTTCATAACGTCTTGGAATCATGTTACTGTGAGACTTATGTGTGTTGAATACATTGGCTTTGACAATAAAAGATTTGAATGCTGCCATAACATCTTTTTAGCAAGGTCCGACCCTAGCTCCGAGCTTCTGCAAGGTCCGACAATAGGTATGACTTTCTTTGTCTAGGTTTGACATGTTTTTGGGTAGCTCCGGTGAGCTTTGTCGTTAGCTTCGGCATGTCTTTGATAGCTCCGACATGTCTTTGTTAAGCTCCGATATGTTTTGCTAGGTCCGACTTATGTTGGTTAGCTCCGACATGTTTTTCTAGCTCCGACTTTTGGGATGACTAGTTCCGACTAGTTTTGGTTAGCTCCGACGCTAGGTCCGACTAGCTTTGGTAAGCTCCGGCGCTAGGTTGTACTAGCTTTGGTAAGCTCCGGCGCTAGGTTGTACTAGCTTTGGTAAGCTCCGGCGCTAGGTTGTACTAGCTTTGGTAAGCTCCGGCTCAAGCTTCGGTTAGCTTTGGCAAGGTTCGGAGCTTGATCATAATGTTCCAAAATTTCATGTGAAATATTTCGAGCTTGCTTTAAACTTATGGAAATGTTGCTTAGTATTCTTTTACTAAGTTTTTGGTGTGTTTTGGTGGTTATGGCTGATATCATTTTGATATGCTTTGCAACATGCTTATGTGAGGTGCTCACGTAAGGTGTTGTAGTTTCGGAACTAACTTGAGTCAAGTCGCGGACTTGGGCTCGTATGGATTGGTTGTTTATTCATGTGCAGGTGTTGCTTGAGTTCAAGACATGACTGGTGACGGGATCCATTGAACTAGTCTTAGGGAGAATATGAGGTTCAACAACCAAGTTCGGGAGGAATTGTGGTTGAGTTGATCGAGAGGTTGCGCAACATGTTTAAATCAAGAACAATGCATATGAAGGTATCGTGGACGTCATTGGAAGATGTTTGCACGTGTGCAAGGACTGCATGGACGTGGCTACATGGTTCCGAGGCGTGATGAAGAGATGTGGACGTAAAGAATTGGTCGGAAAGGTCCAACCGACTAGGTTATGGACTCAGGCTGCGACTGAGTCAGGTTTGACTCAAATATGGAAAGATTTGAGTTGGTTATGATAGGATTTCATGTGGGTCACGAATTTGAGTTGTTTTAGGAATTTGGGATACGTTCCTAAGGTGTTTGGAAGTCTTAAGATTACTTCTATCTGCGTATAGAGGAGTCCTAAGCAGTTATGGAAAGTTTCGATTCGTGATCGGAGTAGGATTGGAGTCCTAGTTGAGATTGGGTTGGCCTAAGGGCTGGTTATATAAGCAAGAGAGGCCAGAGCTCATGGTAGTCGACTTTGGGGCTGTTCCTCTTGTGTTCTATTGAATAAAATTCATAGTTTGAAGGAACTTTTGAGCCTTGTTCGTCCAACTTGTTCCAGACAAGTTTTACTCGTCGAGTTTCTGGACAGCACTACCTTTTGTTGGTGGTTTTATCATAACTCGAGTTTGAAAGATCCATTTGAGGTGATTCTTTTTGGGCTGTCTTCAAAACTTGATTATCTATCATATGTCCAAATTTCATGGTCATTTGATTTGTGATTTCTGATCTACACGAGTTTCTTCGCAGCGTTTCAGAACTGTTTTTCTCGGGTAGGACTGATAGACCTTTGTTCGATCGTTCGATCATAACTTTAGTTTATCTCGACGGATTTGAGTCATTCTTCTTGTGTTTTCTTCGTGACTTGATTCTCTCTGATATGTATCACTTTTTTCCCAGTTAAAAATGTTTAGATTAGTCTCACACACGATTTCTTTAACAGATCGTTTTTCTGCCAAAGGGGTTGGGATTTAATTGTTTCCGCTGTGTAAGATTTTTAAAATCTACCATTCACCCCCCTCTGGTAGCTTTTCACGTGATCTTCGATCCTAAAATATGTATCAGAGCCACGGTGCTCCAATCATTGTGATTTGTATGTGTTTTTGACTAATCATCATGGAGAAATACTCCGCCAAACCTTGTGTGTTTGCTGGTATTGATTTTCAGGTTTGGAAGGCACACATGGAGGCTTTCATCCAGGCCCAAGGCTTTGCCATATGGGAAAAGGTGTACAAGCCTTATGATGTGCCTTGAAACAATCAAGTTACAGCTACGAACCTATGGGACGTCGACAACAACAACAAAGCCCGGAACTTGATCATCCAAGGACTCACTCAAAGCGACTTCGACCGCGTTGCACACCTTCGATCGGCATATGATGTGTGGAGAGCGCTTTGTGAATATCACGAAGGATCCAACACGATCAAGGAGGTGAGACAAGATATGTTCGAAAAGTAATATATGCGTTTCGAGATGCAACCCGGTGAGTCTATCGATGACCTTTTCGCTCGCTTCAATAAAATTCTCAGCAATCAGCATAGTGTCAATGTTAACTTTTCGGATGCTGAAAATGCTAGGCAACTTCTTAGTGAATTAGACATGTCAATCTGGGAGATGAAAGTTACATCTATTCGTGAATCAACTGTCATGAGTTCTCTTACATTAGATGAGCTTTACTCTAAACTAAAGACTCATGAAATTGACATCTTATCACGTAAGAATCCAAACAAGACTATTGCTTTGTTTCACAACATGACATGCCTAGCTCCGGTCAATCTTCATCTAGGGGCACACTTGCTTTGTCGTCCTCTCTAACCCTTGAACAGGTTGAGGAATTTCTAGAGGAGGAGCTAGCACTTCTCTCTACTAGGTTCTCAAAAGCATTGCAAAATGTTAGAATTAGAAGGAGAGGAAGCTCCGGACCTCAACGATGCTTCGAATGTGGTAAGACGGGACACTTTCGTACAGAATGCCCTAACCTTTCAGGTTCTACTTCTCGAGAAGAAAAACAATCAAGCACGAAGCACTCCTCGACAAATGATAAGAAGAAGAAGAAGGGCTTTACAGGTCATCAACTGGTGAACAGTTTTATCTCCGCACTCCAGGAACGTGGCTCAAGCGATGTGGACATTGGAAGTGACGAAGATGAAGATGATTTGGCCAACTTATGCTTCATGGCGGGCAAAACAAGGCCAAGATCAAGTCAGGAAGATGCAGAACACAACAGTGATGACGATGAGGTATGTTCTACCTATAATGAAATGTGTGATGCAATTTCTCATGCAACTATTATTGATAAGAAAAAGGAAAAAAATCTTAGGGATAATGCTGCTAAAATTGAATCACTAGAATGTGAAATCAACCATTTGAAAACCTTGATTCCTAGTGATGATTCTTGTCCCTTGTGTGATTTAATCTGTGAACAATTGTCCACATTAAGAACTGCACATTCCTCTACTCTAGATAGACTTGAACTTGAAATTGAAAAGAACAAAAAGCTTGCTGCACTTGACATTGGAAACTTAAAAGATGCTTCTTGTTCTACAATTGATTTGCATTGTTCTAGTTGTGATGATCTTGAAAAGAAACTAAAAGATGCTATGAATGAAATTTCAATATTGAATAATGCTTTACGTTCTCTTGAAGTTAAATATTGTTCCAATTGCAAATTAAAAGGAAAAACTTCATGTGAAAATTGCCTTGATCTGTACAATAAACTTGATAACATGCATAGGACATTAGATCGGTTTTGTAATGGGAATAAGAACCTAAACTTGCTGCTGAATTCTTCCAAGTCTTGCAATAATAAAACTGGTTTAGGTTTTGATTCTCATGCTCATGCTAAGGAACATCCACCTAAAATTGTAAAGTCATTAGGAAGTGGTTTGATTCAAACAGTTCCTAAACAAAAAGAGGTGGTTTTCAAATCTGCAGGAGTGTTGTCTCATTCGGTTTCAAATAAAAATATTGCTTGCTCATCTAGACATGAACACAAAGTTAAATTTCAATGTACCTACTGTGGTAGAGATGGTCATGCCATAGATTTTTGTTATAGACTAGCTAAACAACAGAAAAGGGAAAGAATGATTGCTAGATCTCACAACTTCAATACAAAATTTGCTGCACATATTAAACTGAATGCCAAGAACATGCAACCTGCTGTTATGAGTCAAAAACATTCAAAGTTTACCTCCGAACCTTCTGTTTTTGCCTCCGGAGCTACTGATTTTTGTGCTATACAAGTAACACCTTATAGGTCAGTAGTTAACAATAAAAAACCTCAAACTTTGACTCATAAACCTGCTGTTTTATCTCATCTTTCGCGTGTTTTTCCTCCTGCACGTCGTGTGACTCAGTACTGGATACGTAAATGCCTTTTGACTAACCCCAGTATTGAGTCATCGATGTATTGTGCTTCTATGTAGGTTACATGCTTGAGGAAGGAGAACATTTGGATTGTGGATTCAGGTTGCTCACGCCACATGACCGGTAACAAAGAATGGTTCTCCTCCCTATCTTTTGTGTCACGTGTAGAGAATGTTACTTTTGCCGATAATTCTTCAACTCCTATAATTGCTAAGGGTTCGGTTAGAGTAAATGATCACTACACTTTGAAGGATGTGGCACTTGTCAAAGATTTGAAATAAAACTTGCTTTCTTTTTCACAATTACTAGATGAAAATCTGGAAACTATTTTCAATAAAAACTGCTACAAAGTTGTAGGTTCAAATAGTGAGCTTATTTTTAACATGTCTCGGTTTGGAAGAGTTTTTAAAGCTGATTTTGATATGTCTTCCTCTAAGCATAGGTGTCTAGTTGCTAATGATTCAAATGACTTATATTTTTGGCATCGTAGACTTGGTCACGTAGGCTTTGATCACCTAATGCGTGTTAGTGCTCTTGATCGCACACGTGGGTTGCCTAAGCTTAAAGGGGACAAAGAAATTGTGTGCTCCTCTTGTAGACATGCTAAGATGGTTGCAGGTTCACATACTTCTCTCACAATGATCATGACAACTGAACCGGGTCAACTTTTGCACCTTGACACCGTAGGACCTTCACGTGTTCAATCCTTCGGAGGTAAATAGTATGTTCTTGTGATTGTTGATGATTATTCTAGATACTCTTGGGTTTACTTTATGGCATCTAAGAATGAAGCTTTTAGTCACTTTAGAACTTTATTTCTTATATTATCATTTGATCACCAAGGATCTTTAAAAGCAATTAGAAGTGATAACGGAACGGAATTTAAAAATCAATCTTTTGATCACTTTTGTGTTGAAAGTGGAATAGATCATCAATTTTCTTCACCATATCTACCTCAACAAAAAGGTGTTGTAGAAAGAAAGAACAGAACCTTAGTTGAGATGGCTAGGACTATGCTTGATGAATATCAAACTCCTAGGAAATTTTGGGCTGATGCGATTGCAACCGCTTGTTATGTCTCAAATCATGTTTTCTTGCGCGCTAAGCTAGGTAAAACACCATATGAGCTCCGGTTTGGACATAGGCCATGTGTTACGCACTTTCGGGTCTTTGGTTGCAAATGATTTGTTAAGAAACATGGTAATCTTGATAAATTTGAACCTAGATCCATTGATGGCATGTTTCTTGGTTATCCATCTCATACTAGAGGCTATCGTGTGCTTTTACTTGACACTAACAAAATTGTGGAGACTTGTGGAGTGTCTTTTGATGAATCTAGCCCAGGTACTAGCTCAAACATTGCAGGTCCAGATCCGTATCCGCAGGGGAGAGCATTTTCATTGAAGATGAGGAAGAGGTGGAGCTGCTGGCCGAAAATTCAGCAGCTAATGACATTGTTCGAGCTCCTGATTTTGATTCACAGCCAGCACCGACGACCACCATTGCTGGTCCAGATCCTCCTGAAGTCACAAGATAATCGATTTGTGATGAACATGAAGAAGAAGAAGCTTGTGAAGTGTCCACTCCCCTCCGGGTTCTCAAAATTCATCCTCCACAATAGATTATTGGAAGCTTGCACGAACGAGTTACACGGTCCAGGTTTTGTGATCCAAACTCTCATGCTCATTCTGCTTTTGTTGCTTCTTTTGAACCCAAAGATATATCACATGCACTCACTAATGAATCTTGGATTATTGCCATGCAATAAGAGTTAGAAAATTTTGAAAGAAATAATGTTTGGAAACTTGTACCTCCTCCTCAAGGTCACACTTTAATTGGAACTAAATGGGTGTTTAAAAATAAACAAAGTGAGGATGGGGTTGTGGTTAGGAATAAGGCTAGGTTGGTTGCTCAAGGTTTCACTCAAGTTGAAGATCTAGATTTTGATGAAACTTTTGCTCCTGTTGCTAGATTAGAAGCCATAAGAATTTTGTTAGCTTTTGCTGCATCTAAAGGTTTTAAGCTATATCAAATGGATGTTAAAAGTTCTTTTCTTAATGGCTACATAGATGAGGAGGTTTATGTCAAACAACCACCGGGTTTTGAAAATTCAAATTTTCCTAATCATGTTTACAAACTGTCCAAAGCCTTGTATGGTCTCAAACAAGCCCCTAGAGCATGGTATGATAGGTTAAAAACTTTCTTACTTGAAAAGGGGTTTACCATGGGCAAGGTTTATAAAACTCTTTTTGTGCTTAAGCATGGCAATGAATCATTATTCGTTCAAGTGTATGTGGATGATATTATCTTTGGTTGTGCTTCTCATGATCTTGTGTCCAAGTTTTCAGCTATGATGAGTTCAAAATTTGAGATGAGTATGATGGGAGAACTCACGAACTTTTTGGGGCTGCAAATCAAGCAAACCAAGGAGGGTACCTTTGTGCATCAAACGAAGTATACAAAAGACCACCTAAGGCGCTTCAACATGGACAAAAGCAAGCCTCTTCGGACACAAATGGGAATAGCAACAACACTTGAACTTGATGAAGATGGTCAACCTGTGGATCAAAAAGAATATAGAAGTATGATCGGATCACTTTTGTACCTAATGGCATCAAGACCGGACATACAATTCAGCGTATGTCTTTGTGCACGGTTTCAAGCTTCCCCACGTGCTTCACATCGTCAAGCCGTCAGAAGGATTCTCAGGTACTTACATGGAACTCAAGAATTTAGCATTTTTCTTCCTTCTTCCTCAACTATTATTTTGAAAGCTTTTTCGGATGCTGATTTTGGAGGTTGTAGGATTGATAGGAAAAGTACTTCCGGTGCTTGTCATTTTCTTGGTAATTCACTTGTTGTTTGGTCCTCTAGAAAAGAAAATTCAGTTGCACAATCCACAGACGAATCTGAATATGTAGCTGCTGCTAGTGCTTGCTCACAAATTCTTTGGATTGTTCAAACACTTAAGGACTATGGGGTTGATCTAGATAGTGTTCCACTGTTTTGTGACAACACTAGTGCTATTTTTCATTGCTAAAAACCCTGTGCAACATTCTAGAACTAAGCACATTGACATTAGGTATCAGTTTCTCCGTGATAATGTTGAAAAAGGAAACATTGTGATTCATCATGTAGATACCGAACAACAATTGGCTAACATTTTTACCAAACCTTTGGATTTCACTCGTTTTTGTTACATTCGTAGTGAAATAGGGGTTATGCATCCTCATGGCTTACATTGAGGGGGAGTTTTCAAACTTGAGAAGTCTATGTGTGAATATGAAATTCAAATAATATGAGCATAGTATTTCATATATATATATGACTTTGTGATTCCTTTTACATGTTGAAAGTTCTTACTACATTACTCGTGTTATACATTTTGTAGTTTTTTCATGTCTAGTAACTGGAATAATTACTTACACTAAATCTGGTCATGGTCGAACTTTCTTCCTGTTTTAAACTTGTTGCATGCTCACAAGTGCTTTTGTGAACAAATATAAGTTGAGAAAAGATCAAGAGAATATGTATGCATCGCACTTCTTCTTTTGAGATGGCTTATCATTGCACTTAGATATGAACTTGGAAGATGTTGTGTATGACTAAAACCATGTCCTTAAGCTTATGATTGTCAAATGACATAGGCTTGGCTTGGTTGGTTAGAACAAGGCAGATGCGCATATAATCTCTTGCAAATATCATATGATCTAAATTTGTGCTTTGAAAAATAATAAAATGCAGCAACAAGTGTCATGCTTTCAGGTTTTGAAATAGTTAAGTTTGTGAGATCATGACTTGCTAAATTGGAAATTACATTTGATCTCTAGCATGGCTTACACTACTTTATGTATCTCATTGTTGTGATAGTGTAAGTTACTTGATAGTATGACTTGGATGAGCTTTGTTTTATATGTATATGTTATAATATGCTCATATCAATTAAAATTTCTCTTTTGAACTTTGCTGAATACATTGTCAAAGGGGGAGAGATATTATGGTGAATTATGCAAGGGGGAGAAATATGTATAGGGGGAGAGAGAATTTTTTTTCTATCTCATTTGATTTTCGAAAAGGGGGAAAATTGTTCTCAAAACTTTTCATGTCAATGTTCGGATTTTAAATGGTGTTGCCAATGCATTCATCAGGGGGGGGGAGATTGTGAGACCTATGTGTGTTAAATACATTGGCTTTGACAATAAAAGTTTTGAATGCTGCCATAACATCTTTTTAGTAAGGTCCGACCCTAGCTCCGAGCTTCTGCATGGTCCGACAATAGGTACGAATTTCTTTGTCTAGGTCTGACATGTTTTTGGGTAGCTCTGGTGAGCTTTGTCATTAGCTCCGGCATGTCTTTGATAGCTCCGACATGTCTTTGTTAAGCTCTGATATGTTTTGCTAGGTCCAACTTATGTTGGTTAGCTCCGACATGTTTTTCTAGCTCCAACTTTTGGGATGACTAGTTCCGACTAGTTTTGGTTAGCTATGGCGCTAGGTCCGACTAGCTTTGGTAAGCTCCGGCGCTAGGTTGTACTAGCTTTGGTAAGCTCCGGCGCTTGGTTGTACTACCTTTGGTATGCTCCGGCGCTAGGTTGTACTAACTTTGGTAAGCTTCAGCTCAAGCTTCGGTTAGCTTTGGCAACGTTCAGAGCTTGATCATAATGTTCCAAATTTTCATGTGAAATATTTCAAACTTGCTTTACACTTATGGAAAGGTTGCTTAGTATTCTTTTACTAAGTTTTTAGTGTGTTTTGGTGGTTATGGCTCATATCTTTTTGATATGCTTTGCAACATGCTTATGTGTGGTGCTCACGTAAGGTGTTGTACTTTCAGAACTGACTTGAGTCAAGTCGCGGACTTGGGCTCGTACGGATTGGTTGTTTATTCATGTGCAGGTGTTGCTTTAGTTCAAAACATGGCTGGTGATGGGATCCATTGAACTAGTCTTAGGGAGAAGATGAGGTTCAACAAACAAGTTCGGGCGGAATTGTGGTTGAGTGTATCGGGAGGTTGCATAGCATGTTCGAATCAAGAACAATGCATATGAAGGTATCGTGGACGTCATTGGAAGATGTTTTCACGTGTACAAGGAGTGAATGGACGTGGCTACATGGTTCCGAGGCGTGATGAAGAGATGTGGGCGTAAAGAATTGGTCAGAAAGGTCCAACCGACTAGGTTATGGACTCACGCTGTGGCTGAGTCAGGTTTGACTCAAATATGGAAAGTTTTGAGTTGGTTATGATAGGATTTCATGTGGGTCATGAATTTGAGTTGTTTTAGGAATGTGGGATACGTTCCTAAGGTGTTTAGAAGTCTTAAGATTGCTTCTATCTGCGTATAGAGGAGTCCTAAGCAGTTATGGAAAGTTTCGATTCGTGATCGGAGTAGGATTGGAGTCCTAGTTGAGATTGGGTTGGCCTAAGGGCTGGTTATATAAGCAATGGAGGCCAGAGCTTGTGGTAGACGACTTTGGGGCTGTTCCTCTTGTGTTCTATTGAATAAAATTCGTAGTTTGAAGGAACTTTTGTGCCTTGTTCGTCCAGCTTGTTCCAGACAAGTTTTACTCGTCGAGTTTCTGGACAGCACTACCTTTTGTCGGTTGTTTTATCATAACTCGAGTTTTACAAATCCAATTGACGTGATTCTTTTTGGGTTGTCTTCACAACTTTATTATCTATCATCTTTCAAAATTTTTCATGGTCATTGTATTTGTGTTTTCTGATCTACACGAGTTTCTTTGCAGCGTTTCCGAACTGTTTTTATCGGGTAGGACAGATAGACCTTTGTTCGATCGTTCGATCATAACTTGAGTTTCTCTCAACAGATTTGAGTGATTCTTCTTCTGTTTTCTTCGTGACTTGATTCTCTCTGATATATATCACTTTTGTCCCGGTGAAACACATTTATATTAGTCTCACACACGATTTCTTTAAGAGATCGTTTTTCCGCTGAAGGGGTTGGGATTTAATTGTTTCCGCTGTGTAAGATTTTTAAAATCTATCATTCACCCCCTCTGGTAGCTTTTCATGTGCTCTTCGATCATAGAGTTACCACGTCCATGCACACCTTGAACACATCCAAACACCTTCCAATGATGTCAACGGTACCTTCATATGCATTGTTTTTTATCCAAACATGTTGCACCGTCTCCCAATCAACTCAACAACAATTCCTCCTGAACTTGGTTGTTGAACCTCATCTTCTCCTTAAGACTAGTTCAATGGATCCCATCACCAGCCATGTATTGACGTCAAGCAACAATTCCAGATGAATAAACAACCAATCTTTGTGAGCTCAAGTCCTCGACTTGACTCTCGTTACTCTGAAAAACACAAAACCTTACGTGAGCACCTCAATAAGTATGTTCCAAACCATACCAAAATGATATCAGCCATAATCAGCCATAACACATAAAAAACATAGTAAGAGAATACTAAGCAAACTTTCCATAAGCCAAAAGGCCAGTTTGAAACATTGCAAGTAAAAAACAGAGCTGCCACAAAATTATTTGAGCAAATAGAATATATCAAATCGACCAAAAGCAGCGCTGCAATGTAAAGGAAAACGATCAGACACTCCAATCTCAAACTCATGTGCAAATCATGTGTCCGAAAGTTTGGACAGTCCTAATCAAGTAAAGAGTAAATGTTACTCCCGAAAACACTTTTGTAAAGATCGACCTGTGTCAAATCAAGTGCATCTCACGTGTGTGAAAGTTCGGACAATCCTAAATGCTGAACATGTGCAAGTCACATGAGAAAAGTTTGGACAATCCAAAGTGAGAAAACACGTACAACTCACGTATGATGAAGTTCGGACAGTGCAAAACTTATTCTCGCAAGTTCGAACAATTTGACGTGGGCTTTTCAGCAATATTCAAAACTTTGGGTGTGAACCCTCACTTTTATTTAAATTGCCAATGTATTCAGCACACATAGGTCTCACACTCCTCACTCTCTTCTACTTGGCTAGACTCTTGGGCCTCACTAAACCTTTGGAGTGGAATTCTAAATTCAAACATATGGTGTATGAAGTGAGGGAGTGAGGGGGCTATTTATACACAAGTTCAGTCGGTTTGGCGCCAGAATTATCGTGTCAATCAGTCCTCACCACCATCAAGGAGCCATAGGGAGTCGACACGTGGAAGAAGATCGAGTTTGGTGTAAGGAACCAGTCGGTTGAGCCAAGGGTTCATTCGACACTGTCCTGGACCCCCTCGGGCTTTGCTTTCTCCTAGTGACTGATTTGTGGGCCCTGACCCCCTTTCTGAGTGAATCGACAATGGATTCCCTCGGGTACACTTGGAAATGAGTCTATGGATCCATGTGATGCCATGTGTCATCGCTTGATTGGTTGAAGTGTGACTTATAGGATTGTTCCATGCATTTCTTAGTATTTTGGGGCTTAATTCACTTGCATGCAAATAGACACTAACACTTGTGGAAATGGTTAGTATTAACCCCACCCACTATGTTGTGTTATCATTTTTTTAATTTTTATGAGTATAATTGATGGTCAAATTTAGCATTTAAGGACCATCAGCAAACTCCCTCAAACTTAGTTCTCTGCTTGTCCTCGGGTGAAGGAAAGAAGATCTAAGTGCTAAGATAAGATTTAGTTATAAGTATGAAATAAGTATACAAAGTATTTCAACTCATACCTTTGTTCATGAATCATTTGTTGGTGTGGCTACCACATCATCTTGGTTGTTTGAGAGGTGGAACGGCTGAATGCATTTCACCTGGGTTTCCTCCAGCTGAAATAATTTCAAAGATTGCTATATTTTGAAAGTAAGAAAGATATTGCCTTTTTCCCTCAAATGGAGTCTCTAATTCACTCAAAGTGTTTTGAGTGAATTCTGCAGACTGCGTAGTACGGACTAGTCCGGCCCCTTTATACGGACTAGTCCGATGTCTGAATCTGGAAAATTCCAGAATTGTGCTGAATTAATTCCATATCAACTCAAATCAATTCCAAACTTGTCCAAACTTGTTAGAAACTATTGTAACTAGTTAGTAAACATTATTAGCAACTCATTAAGAAGTTTTACCTCACAATTGCATTAATCATGCATATCATGGCATATTGAGTACTATATGAGCATTATTCGATTGAATTGTGTTTTTTGCATGTTTGTCACTCGGAATGGAAGGTGTTGCCGTAGAGAGTGCTTTTGAGGACATGCAGAACCAAAATTTCGAAGTCTTTGATCCAAATCAAGCTCAGGAGCAAGGCAAGTATCCTTGACCATATTGATCCTGTATTAAAATGTTTTGTTTGCAAAATTGCATGCTTGTGTCGAAATTGATGGAAAAACCCAATTGTAGGAGTTTACTAGTTTTGTATGGCCATCCTTGTCACTAGAACACTATGTAGAGAGTCGAGAAGGGTATTTGCACTTTTTGCTTCGCAATGCTCAATTGGGTTTGGGAAACACTCATACTACATGATTATGAACTATTGAACATGTGAATGATGATAATCGGTAATAATGACCCTTTAGCAACATGGTGCCTAGGGATCTAAGCAAGTTGGTATTGTGGATTGGGTTGGACTGTTTTTGGTGGTTTTGCTTGCTTTAGATCTAAGTACTGGTTCGTGGAGCAACCATCCAGGATTTACAGTGCCACCACAGGGCCAAGTATGGGTGCAGCTTAGCTGACTAATTAGTGAATTGCCAGTATTGTTTGGACCATTAAGATTGCTCAGGGAAGGGGTAGTCGGGTTGGATTTGTAGATATTGGTGGGATTAACCTGGGATCCGAATGGCTCAAGAGGGGGCCCTTGGTTGGATGTGCTCAGTTGGAGACATCATCACCGGTGAAACCTCAGTGGGGTCTAAATAGGCTAGTAATCACTTTGTAAAGACTATTTCGTGATCTCTTGGCCGCACATGTAAGGAAGTGTGAGACGGCATAATTGAGATTCCTTAGTCATCGAAAGGTGATGAAATCATGAATAATGTGCTACAACCTCTGTAGAGTGTGTCTAAAACTATGATGATAGTCGTGCTCCCGATCATGAGCAACCTGTACCCTCACATGATTAGAGTTATGGACCTTTAACTGGTTTAATGGCTGGAAGTGAGTCAGAAGTTGGTATTGGTTAATTAAATGGATTTGGTATATGGTATTGATGAATTTGAGATAGATGAGCAGTTATGAGTTTATTATGGTTTATTATTGCTGGAATTGGTTATTTAAGTTAAAGTTGATGTTATTTGGGAAGGACCACACTTAATGATGATATAATTGCATTTCAACTGCTTTGATAATTAGCCATTGTTCATTACTATTCCTTGTTTAAGCTACATGTCATGCTTTACCACACATGTTGAGTACGACATGTGCTCATCCTTGTTATTCCCCCACCAAATTCAGAAGCAGGCAACCGATGGAGTACCATGAGGTTTTTAAGGAGTACTAGACGTGTGTGTTACCGCCAAACCTGCCTGTGGAGTTGAAGTCATTAGAGTTTAGTTTTTCTGTTGCATTTTCATTAAAGCTTGTAATCGAGACTATTTGGTTTGTAATAAGGTACTATTATTAGTGTTATTATTCGAGACATGGTTATAATTTGTTTATCATTTGTGAAACACTTATGTATGTATGTTAAACATCCTGGGCACGCATAGGCATTACGCTTGGTTCATTTTCCGAACCGGGTGTCACTGTGACACCTGGTTCTGAAAACAATGAACCAAGTGTAGCATCTGTGTGTCCAGGATGTTTAACACACATACACAAGTGAGCATACACCATAAAATGTGTTGCAAACACTAATAATTATGCAACATGTGGATGCATGTAGAAAATAAGATCGTATTAATGTTAAAAATATGGATTTTTAATAAATTTAGATAATTATTTCCTATTTATTTTTGCAAGTTTGGAATTAATTAGAATTTATTTAGAGGCAAAATAATTATTTCATAACATTAAATATACTGAAAATGTTACTAATAACTTACTAGAATTTATTCTAAATTTTCAGGAATTTTTCTAGATTTGATTTGATACATTATGAATTAACGAGGCTTTAATATTATTTATTAAATCTTAAAAACATATTAAATAATACTGCAGATATAAATTTGGTCAAATCTAAAATAACATATTGATCTTGGTAGATTTTATATGTTTTGCAAGTTTCATATTAATTTATAATGATTTGACAATGATTTATAGACGAGTGAATAAATTAAATTCTACACGTTGTATAATTTGAGTATTAGATTAATCCGTGTCTTTTAGATCTAATACGTCGCAAAAATTCATATCAAAAAACGTACCCTATCGTAGATGCGGCAGCTTCTAAGGTCGCGGGACGGAGGCGTAGCGTAGACCAAGTAGACGGTACAGCGATCCTCCGGCAGCACGACGACGGCGGCACGACAACAGCGGCGCGACAATCTCTGACAGACGGCGACTCCCTCCTTCTCTTCCTCTTTTTCTCTCTTGTGCGGCCTCTGTTTTTCCCTTTGGAAGCTAGGGTCTTTTTCTCTCCTCTCTTTTTTTTCTGGCGGCGCTGGAACTCGAGATCGCTAGAAAAATTTACGACACCCCGATTTTCAGGTTTTGGCAAATAAAAATTCGAATAAGAAGTTGAAGTTTAATACTAGGAAGAAAATTATTTTATAAAAGAAAAATATAAAATATATGCATCTCATCTTGCATTTGCATTCATCCTAAGATATTAAAATTTATTTATCAACACAACTACATTAAAGTAATTGAATTGGCATAACAAATATGGAAGATAAGAAATAAAAGAAAAAAGAAAAGTTAATATGGAAGAAGAAATAATAATTAATAATAATACTGAAATAAACTAAAAAGTCTCTGCATATGTGTTCATATTTAGACATAGACCAAGTGATTAGATCAATTAAAATCAAATTAGAAATTTTATACAATAGAAAAGTAATTAGAAAAGAAGATTACAGAAGAAGATGAATAATAATAATGAAAGATGGAGAAGTATATCTATCTATAATTTATATATATGTATAATAGAAATAATAAATAATTAAATAGAAATACAAATGATAAAGAAAAAAAATAAAAAAGGATATAAGTATACAAAATAAATGAATAATAAATAAAGAATATATACCTAACAATTAATAGAAAAATAAAAGATAAAAAATATATAAAAATATATATGAAATCTAAAAAAATATTTCGGAACCTTCCGAAAGTTTTTGGGCAAACGGTGTAAGGGAACGAGCGGGAGCCGGCGCCCACGCGCCCGGCAGGCCGAGCCGGGCCGCGCATCTCACGCACGCGCCTGCGCGCCCGACGGGGCCAGGCTGAGGCCGGCTCCATGTGCGCCCGGGATTCAGTCCCGAGGCCCAGCACCGCCCTTGTACGCGTCCCGCCGCTTATAATTAGCGCCGTCCCTGGTGCTTTAACCATCGTAAATTTTTCTAGCGATCTCGAGTTCCATCGCCGCCAAATAAAAAGGAGAGAAAAAAAACCCTAGCCGCTAGAGGGAAAAACATAGGCCGCACGAAGAGAAGGAGGGAGCCGCTGTCCGCCGGAGATCGTCGTGCCGCCAGAGGATTATTGTGCCATCTACTTGGTCTACGCTATGCCTCTGTCCCGCGACCTTCGAAGCCACCACATCTACGTAGGATACGTTTTCCGATACGAATTTTAGTGACGTATTAGATCTAAAATACACATATTAATCTAATACTCAAATTATACAACGTGTAGAATTTAATTTATTCATACGTCCATAAATCATCGTCAAATCATTATAAATTAATCTGAAACTTGAAAAACATATGAAATCTACCAAGCTCAATATGTTATATTAGATTTGACCAAATTTTTATTTTCAGTATTATTTAATCTGTTTTTCAGATTTAATAAATAAGATTAAAGTCTAGTTAATTCATAAAGTATCAAATTAAATCTACAAAAAATCCTGAAAATTCAGAATTAATTCCAGTAAGTTATTAATAATATTTTCAGTATATTTAATGTTGTAAAATAATTATTTTGCCTCTGAATAAATTCTAATTAATTCCAAGCTTGCTCAAATAAATAGGAAATTATTATCGAAATTTATTAAAAAGCTATAGAAATTTATTCAGCATTAATACAAACTTATTTTCTATATGCATCCACATGTTGCATATTGATTAGTGTTTGCAACGCATGCTCACTTGTGTATGTGTGTTAAACATCCTGGACACACATATACTGCACTTGGTTAATTTTTTCTAGAACCGGGTGTCACAGTCACAAATTGGTATCAGAGTCGTGTTTGACCATAGGACGCAAGCCTAGTTAGAATAGATTCCACAAATTAGCATTCAAAATTAGCATTCAAAAATGCCTAGTTAGACCCTAGGACTTCTTTCCATTCAAAATTAGCCTGTTTTGCACTATTTTGCCTTCCACTAGCTTTATAAGGTGGGAAAAACTGTGTTTTAGTTGCTGCTGATATTTTTGCTGTTTTTGCATCTTTTTGAGCAAATGCACAACCTCTCATCTAAATTTATGGCACCTGCAATTTGAGAACTGATATTTGTGTTTTCCTCTATTTCCTCATGTTTTCTTGTAGATGGCTAACACCAAAATAACAGCCCGCAAGAGAGCTCATGTGCCACCCCTTGGAAGCAAGCTTAGGCCTCGCAAGGAGCCAAGGATGGAACCAGCTCAAGAGGAAGAAGAAGTGAATTATCCTACAAAAGAAGTTGAGCATGAACACTCTAACATGACGGAGGAAGACCCTGAAATGGTGGAGTCCTATGATGATGATGAAGAGGAGGATCCGGAGATGGTGGAAGACTATGATAACGAAGAAGAGGAGAATGATACACATGAGGAGAGTGAAGATGAAACCCAAGATGAGGAGGAACAACAAGAGGATGAACTTGCTGCAGAAGAGGAGGTACCTGAAGCTCAAGGGAATGCATTACAGCCAACTGAAGCCAGGAAGGAGGGTAAATGCATAGTTTACCGTGATGCCCAAGAATTCCATTTTGATGGCACTGATGGAGGATTTGCAGCCAAGCAATTGAAGGAGTTCCTTGATCTATGCAAGATGCACCCGAAGTACTATGTTAAGAGGATTCCTCGCCTTGGACATGACGAATGGAGGGCTCAAGTTATTGTTCTTGCCAAGAATGAAGTGGTTACCCGATACTTTGCATCCACATGGAGATCCACCATGGAGCAAGCTATTGATGATGTTGCTTGGGACGTGCTCACCAGATTGTGCCACATCTATCGGGAGCAGGTTGGAGGCACTAGCTTTGCACTGCACCCGCAATGCAAGAAGGGGACAAGGGAGATCTTAAGATCACAGGATGGAGCTCAAGTCAGTTCTCGTGCCATTGACAGATCTCGAGGGTATTGGCGAATTTGGGAAATCGCTATGTTGACGCCATGGAAGAGATCCGTTACCTCTGTAAGAAGCTGTTTATCATGGAGAAGCAACAAGAAGTTCATACCACCGTGGAGGTAAATGGTGTAGAAACCTCTCCGGCACCTACATGGACGGCCAACTCACCCTGGCGCACGCCCATGTATGCCTTGCCGCCGCCGTCGCCTTCGCCGCCTCACGACCAGGACAGCCACGGCTCACATAATTAAGTCTAGGTCTGTTTAGAAGTTAGAAAAGCGTTTAGATCGTTTTAGTTGTGTTTACAGTGGTGTGCTAAAGTTTCTTGTTGTGTGCTTGTGCTTGTGTGCCTGATGCGAGTTGTGGGACATCTAGCGCTTTGTCCACATCCACACGTAGTAGAGAGTTGTGGGATCATTGTCCACACCCTCAAATAGGGTTATTAGTATTAATAAAGGAGTTGTTTAGTTACATATACCTTGATTCATATAGTTGGGCGTTTCTTTTCAAATTCTAAATTCTTTCATATCTACCATTCTTTCACCAACAGATGTCGAGGACTCGTAAACAGAGGAATGACAATGGTGAGGAGGAGAGCAATGAAGCACCTCAGAACAAACCAGGGACCTGCCCAAGGAGCTATCAACCTTGAGCAACTATTGGCTATGCAGAACCAGCTCATGCAGACCATGATACAGACAATGGGACAGCAGCAAGCTGGCAACAACTGTCAGCCTCACATGTCGCCACCACCACCACCCCCGCCATATCACAACCGTTTGGGGGAGTTTATGAGGACCAGGCCGCCTACCTTTGCTCAAGCCATAGATCCAATAGATGCTGATGACTTGTTGAAGTCCTTTGAGAAGAAACTTGCTATTGTCCAGTGCAGCGACAAAGAGAAGGTTCTTTTTGCCTCACACCAATTGTTGGGAGCTGTTGCAGACTGGTGGGAATCTCTATGCAATGCCTATGAAAATCAAGAGTGTAGGATCTAAGAGAACGTGTAGAGCTACCAGAGGGGGGTGAATGGTAGATTAAAACTTTTCAGGAGAAGCAACAAAAACACCCCTCGGCAGAAAACCGATCTGTTAAAGAAACCATGTGTGCGACTAATCTAAATGTGTTCAACTGTGACAAAACTAGTATAGATTGTAGTGAATCAAGTCACGAAGACGTCACGACAAGAATCATGAAAATCTGTCTAGAGAAACTCAAGTTATGATCGAAAGATCGAACAAAGGTCAATCTGTCCTATCCAAGAAAAACAGTTCTGGAACACTGCAAAAACTCGCCTAGATCAGAATCCACAAATCCAATGACCGTGAAATTTTAATATATGATATAAAATTAAATTGTGAAGACAAACCAAGAATAATCACGTCAATCGGAGCAGTAAAACTCGAGTTATGATAAAACCACCCAAGAAAGGTAGCGTTGTGAAGAAACTCGACGAGAAAGGCTTGACGAAAAGAAGTCGGACAAACAGGGCAAAAAAGTTCCTTCAAACTATGAATTTTATTGATCGAAAAACAAGAGAAACAGCCCCAAAGTCGTGCACCACGAGCTCTGGCCTCCCTTTCTTATATAACCAACCCTTAGGCCAACCCAAACCTAACTAGGACTTTAGTCCTACTGAATTCACGTCGAAACTTTCCATAACTGCTCAAGACTCTTCTATACGCAGATAGAAGCAATCTTAAGACTTCCAAACACATTAAGAATGTATCCCACATTCCTAAAACAACTCAAATTCATGACCCACACGAAATCCTATCATAACCAACTCAAAACATTCTATATTTGAGTCAAACACGACTCAGCCACAGCCTGAGTCCATAACCTAGTCGGTTGGACCTTTCTGACCAATTCTTTACATCTACATCTCTTCATCACGTCTTGGAACCATGTAGCCACGTCCACGCACTCCTTGCATACGTGCAAACATCTTCCAACGACGTCCACGATACCTTCATATGCATTGTTCTTGATTCATACATGTTGCGCAACCTCCAGATCAACTCAACCACAATTTCTCCCAAACTTGGTTGTTGAACCTCATCTTCTCCCTAAGACTAGTTCAATGGATCCTGTCACCAGCCATGTCTTGAACTCAAGCAATACCTGCACATGAATAAACAACCAATACTTTTGAGCACAAGTCCTCGACTTGACTCTCGTTAGTTCTGATAACCACAACACCTTACGTGAGAACCTCACATAAGTATGTTGCAAACCTTAGCAAAAAGATATCAGCCATAATCACAAAAACACACCAAATACTTAGTAAAAGAATACTAAGCAAACTTTCCATCATTGTAAAGTATGTACGAATCATTGCAAGTTAAAAGCAGAATCACTGTGATCAAGCTCTAAACCTTGCCAAAGCTAATCGGACCTTGAATCGGAGCTTACCAAAGCTAGCAAGACCTAGCATCGGAACTTACCAAAGCTAGTCGGACCTAGCGCTGAAGCTAACCAAAGCTAGTCAGACCTGGCGCCGGAGCTTACCAAAGCTAGTCGAACCTAGAGCTGGAGCTAACCAAAGCTAGTCGGACCTTGCCGGAGCTACTCAAAACAAGTCGGACCTATCGTCGGACCTTGCTGGAGCTCGGACCTAGAGTCAGACCTTGATGATAAAGGTGTTTTGGTAGTATTCAAAACTTTTGTCTCCATAGCCAATGTATTCAGCACACATAGGTCTCACGAAGAGAGAATCACATGGGCTGAATTTAAGAAGAAGTTCTGCTCTCACTATGTACTTGAGGGAGTTATGATACTGAGAAGGCATGAATTTGAAAATCTCAGGCAAGGAAGGATGGGTGTGAGTGAGTATCTCATGAAATTCACTCAACTGTCAAGATATGCTCCAGAGGACATCAGCACTGATAGCAGGAAGAAATATTTGTTCATGAGGGGCCTAAATAATGAAATTCAAGTTCAGTTGCTTAATGCTGATTATGCAAACTTCTAGAAGATGGTTGACAAGGCCTTTGTGGTTGAGAACAGGATTCGGGAGATGAAGCTTGACCACAAGAGGAAGATGCCATATAAGGGACAGCCGCAAGAAAGCAATGTTCGTCCTCTCTATGCACCCCATGCTGCACCATACTACAACTCGTCTGCTGCTGCTGCATACCGCCCTGCTTATCCACCGCGACCGCAACAGCCTGTGCAGCCTCGCCCACCCATGCAAGCACCTCGCTTACCTATGCAGCATGCGCCGCGCCCAAATATACCTGCCTATGCTCAGAATCAGCCTCGCCCCAATTTTGCTGGCGCTACAGGTGGAAAGACTTGATATGCTTGTGGTCAAACAGGAAATTTTGCAAATCAATGCCCAAGGTCAGGACAGGGTCAGATGAACAATGTTCCAAGGAAGAATCCGAGACCCAATGGAGGAGCAACTCAAGGCAACCGTGGACCACAAAATTTCGCTCATGGCAAGGTAAAATATGTATCTGCAGAAGAGGCTCAGCAAGTTGAGGATGTTGAGATTGGTATGTTTCTCACAAACTCCAACCCCGCGACTATATTATTTGATTCTGGAGCATCTCATTCATTCATATCATCAAAGTATGTTGCAAAGCATATCATACCCATATCATACCTCAAGTTTACTTTGTTGGTTAAATCCCCTGGAGGAAAGATGAGGACAAATATAGTATGTCCCAAAGTAAGTATTTCCATAAGGGGGTAGAATTTGTTGGCAACCTTATAGTCTTGAATTCGCAAGGCTTGGACATCATAGTCAGAATAGATTGGCTAAGGAAGCATAATGGAGTGATTCAGTGTGCTACTCGGACACTACAATTGACAAATGAAGAAAGAGTCAGTATAGAATTCAAGGCAGTTCAGCCGACAACCGAGAAAGCAATGGTAAATCATGCAGAAGGATTGACCTTGGAGGAGATTCTAGTTGTCCGTGAGTACCCATATGTGTTTCTTGAGGAATTGCCAGGTATGCCACTAGATTGTGATATAGAGTCCGTTATTGATGATGTGGGGATCAATTACATCCAGGAAAAGTCAATGTAGTGGTTGATGCCTTGGGTCGAAAGGTAGCAAGCCACCAACTTACCGTTCGGGAATTGCCATCCAAGCTATGCAAGAAGTTCGAACGGTTGAATCTTGGATTTGTGAAAGATGGGAGCAATGGAATTGAATCCAACCCTGGAGCAAGAAATTCGATAAGGACAAATGAAGGACAAGGAGATCCAGGAAATCAAAGAAAGAACCCAAGAGGGAAGAGAATTTAGATTTCATGAGGATGACCAAGGTACTCTATGGCTTGGAAAGTGGATTGTTGTGCCTAATGACAAGAGTCTCCGACAGTTGATATTGAAGGAGGCACATGACTCGCTTTACTCTATCCATCCTGGTTGTACAAAATGTACAAGGACCTGAAGACATGCTACAGGTGGGACGGTATGAAAAGGGACATAGCAGAATATGTCACACTATGCGATGTATGCCAACGAGTCAAGGCCAAACATCAAAGGCCAGCCAGATTAGTACAGCCATTGTAGATTCCAGAATGGAAGTGGGAAGAGATTGGTATGGATTTCATAGTTGGTTTGCCTCGCACTTCAGCGGGATATAATTCGATATGGGTTATTGTGGACCGGTTGACGAAATTAGCACATTTCATTCCTATCAAGACTACTTATAGTGGAGCCAAGTTGGCATAATTGTATATGGGAAGAATAGTGTGTTTACACGGAGTACAAAAGAAAATAGTGTATGATAGAGTTCTCAATTTTCCTCAAGGTTTTGGCAGAAGCTACACAAATCGATGGGAACTCAATTGAATTTCTGTTCTGCATATCACCCTCAACGGATGGACGGACCGAGAGGACAAAGTACATTGTGGAAGACATGCTAAGAGCTTGTGCGCTAAAGTATGGATGAAGTTGGGACAAAAGTATGCCATATGATGAATTCTCCTACAATAACAGTTATCAAGCAAGCCTGAAGATGTCACTATACGAAGCATTGTATGGGAGAAGGTGTAGAACACCCTTGTTTTGGAATGAGATAGGGGAAACTCAATATTTGGACCTGATGTGATCCAAGAGGCCGAAAAGCAAGTGCAGACCATCCACGAGAACTTAAGGGATGCTTAGTCAAGACAAAAGGGTTACCTGGATAATCGACAAAGAAGCTTAGCCTTTGAAGTGGGAGACTTCGTATACCTCAAAGTGTCACCTATGCGAGGTCACAAGCGGTTTAATGTCAAAGGAAAGTTGGCACCTCGCTATATTGGACCATTCAAGATTTTGGACAAATGGAGGGAAGTAGCATATAAGCTAGAAATGCCAGCACATATTTCCGATGTTCATGGTGTGTTTCATGTTTCTCAACTGAAGAAGTGCTTAAGGGTACCAGAAGAGCAAGTATCGATGGAAGAATTGGACCTTGAGGAGGATTTGACCTATGTGGAGCAACCTATCAAAATTTTTGACACCAAGGAGAGAGTCACAATCATACAGAATCGGAAGCAACTTGGGAGCGAGAAGATGATATTTCCCTATGTCTTTCCTTTTGTGTCGAATCTCGAGGGCGAGATTCATTTTTAGGAGGAGGGGGGGTAGGTTTGTAACTGTGACGCCCGGTTCCCAAAACTGAACCAAGCTAACGCATATGTGTGCCCAGGATGTTCAACACACATACATGAGTGCAATCACAAAAGAGTATACAAAAAATTACCACAGAACAAGATTAATTATCCAATTTATTACACAAACCATATTATCCTCGAATACAAGCTCTAATGAATATTAATGACAAGTTCAACTAATGCAGCGGAAATAAACTAATTAAGCAAACTAAAGCAACTATGCAGCATAAGCGACAGGGTATATACGCGCAGCTCCAATCAACACCATAGGCAAAGCTGACGGTAGACACGGCCTAGAACTCCGCATTATCGCCATTAAAATCCCAGTCCTGACCTGCAACTGTTGGGGTGGGGGATTTCAAGAGTGAGTACATGTCGTACTCAGCAAGTGTGGAAAGTATGACATGTGGCTGATTCAAATGACGACAATAATAATGGCTAAGTGCTAAAAAGTACAGTAAAACATTTGAAAAGCAATGTATCATATTTATGTGAAGTAAACCCATCATAAACCATGTGACCATAATAATGCCAGTCCATAAATCACCATTATCAATAACCATAATCAATGTCATAAACCATAATTCCATCCATAACCATAACCATAATCATAATATCAACCATAACCATTACCAAACCATAACCATCCCAAATTTCCAATTTGCCTCTAATCATGGAAGTTGTCCAGGTGCTCATAACCGGGAGCACGGCTATCATGATAGTTTTAGTTAACTCTGCAGAGTTTGTACCTCTTTACCCACGTGTTCGTGATTTCATCACCCTTCAGCGACTAAGAACCTCCCTTATGCCCATGACCCGTCGGTCACATTACACACTTCCGTTGGTGTGTGGCCAAGAGATCACAAAATAGCCTTTACAAAGGGATTACTAGCCTATTTAGACCCCACTGAGGTTTCACCGGTGGCGATGTCTCCCGCAGAGCACATCTTCAACCAAGGGCCCCCTCTTGAGCCATTCGGATCCCAGGGTAGTCCCACCAATCATCAACAAACCCAATCCGACTACCCCTTTCCCGAGCATCCACAATGGTCCAAACAGCACTAGCAAAGCCCTAATTAATCAGCTACGCCGCACCCATACTTGGCCTCGTGGTGGCACTGTAGTCCTGGCTTATTCTCGCATGAACCGGTCCTTAGATCTAAAGCAAGCAAACCACCCTAACATCCAACCCATCCACACACCAGGCTTGCTTAGATCATCCATTACCATACCATGTTTAACCAGTTCATGTTGACCATAATCTCATCCATGCATAATTAAATTGAGTGATATAGTTGTTTTCCATCCCAGTTGATTAAGCAAAGCAAAAAGGTAAAAACCCTTCCCGACTCTCTACCATAAATTCCAGGTGACAAGGGTGGTTTAGCAAATCTAGTAAACTTCCTACCATAGGATTTCCCATCAATTTGACACCAGCATGCAGTTTTGCAAACAAAAACATTTATTTTAAAACAAGATCAATATGCTTCAAGGACACTTGCCTTGCTCTTGCTGTTGATTAGGGTCAAAGCCTTCAAACTCTTGATGTTGTAGATCCTCCGTGGCACTCTCTAGCGCAAATCCATTTAATCCACACAATAAACATACAAAACAAGAAACACAATCAAAGAGTGCACAAATATTACTCAATATGTCATGACATGCATGATTGATGCAAATGCAAGGTAGAACTTGTTACTAGATTGCTTTTAATGATAACTAACTAGTTCTAATAGCTTCTAACAAGTTTATACAGGTTTGGAGTTGATTAGATCAAATTTTAGAATTAATTCAACACAATTTAACCAGAAAGATCGGACTAGTCCGCTAGGGACCGGACAAGTCCGCACTTGATGAGATCAGCATATTAGGGTTTTCTAGATCGACGTGAATTTGGATATTAGGGGTTGAATTCACGTAAGGAAAAGAGAATAGGAGGTATACCAGGTGTTTAGAACTCCAATGAACCAAGAAACTTGAAGGTAACACTTGGATCTTGATGATCTAGGGTTGGTGATGAACTTGGAGATGAATTGGTGGTGAAGGACGAAACTTGGTGGAGATCTTGATCCTCCTTCGTTTCCTCCTCTTCTTCCTCTTGCTTGGGATCTTCTCCTCCCTCCTTGATGGTGGCTCCCCACGAACTAGGGTTTGGGTGGGTGGAAAAGTGGCAAATAGATGTCAAACCAAGGGGTGGGGTTGTTTATATAGGGGTGGAGGCTAGGGTTAGATGGATTTCGAGTTTAGGATGAGTAGAGGTCGGTTTAGAGTCCCACATGGGCTCTAAGAGAGTTGGGCACGACGTCCCTAGGCCCACTTGTCGTGAAACCCAAGAAACAAGTCGTAAAACAAGGAGTCACGAAATATCGGACAAGTCCGGACAGGACCGGACTAGTCCGAAGTCGTCCAGAGAGAAAATCGGACAAGTCTGGCCAAAAATCGGACAAGTCCGATCTTAGTCAGAAAGGAAAACGGACAAGTCCGCTGGAACACCGGACTAGTCTGGAAAAGTCCAGGGACTTAGCAAATTTTCAAGGATTCATGGAACATCGGACTAGTCCGCACAAGATCGGACAAGTCCAAAGTTTTCCAGGGGCAAATATCTGACTAATCCGCAGCAAAACCGGACTAGTCCGCACTTTCCTACATTTTTAAGTGCGGTTTTGCTCCAAATCAATTTTAAACTTGTTCCTCTTGTTATGGGTTAATGTTAAACATGTATATGAGTGCATATAGGGCATGATGCATGAAAATGAGGGTGTTACAGTAACACCCTCATTTTCATGCGTAATGCATTGCATACATCCTCATACATGTTTAATATTAAGCCATATAAAAAGGAACAAGATTAAAATGAATTTAAGGCTAAACTGGAAATTTCAGTCTGTCAGGGTGCGGACTTGTCTGGCATCTGAAACTGGACTAGTCCGGTGACCCTATTTTCATTCAGAAAATTCACTTTCCTTAAAAGCCCGGACTTGTCTAGCACAATGCACGGACTAGTCCGGCTTGATCTCCGATATTGTCCGGACTTGTCTGTGGTCCAAGCGGACTAGTCCGTTCCTTGTTGAATTTTAGTCTGAAAGCATTTTATCCTGCAACCCCAGACATGTTCGGCCATATGCACCGGACTAGTCTGATTTAGCCTCTGTTCCACAACGGACTTGTCTGGTCCCTACTGCAGACCAGTCCGGCCTCCTGAATTCCACTCGGATTCTTTTATTTCTCCATGAATTGTTTTTGGGTAATTGCCTTAATTGGGCCCAAGAACTTTGTGCCCAACCTTAGAGGATCCCAAGAGAATCCCACCTCGGCCCTTACACGCCCCCACCAAATTCTACTTGGAAATCACCCAAAACCCTAATTCCCCACCCATATATAAACAATCCAAATGCCCCACACCTCTCCACCAAGTTGAAAACCCTTTGCTGCCACTTTTGCATTGTGTCGTCGTCAAGATGAAGTCCAGAGGCAAGGAGGAGGGGAGAAACACGAAGAAGGACCAATCAAGATCGATCTTCATCGACTTTTTGACGAATTGACGTTCTTCATCAAAATTCTTCAACAACTCATCTCCATCAAACCCTAATTGCCATCCAAAGTCTCACGTCAAAACCTTGATATTTGAATCTTTAAACGCGTCGTATACCCTCTACTTCCAAGTTTCTACGTCAATTCAACCCCAATTCTTTCAAATCAGGAAAACCCTAATTTTGCAGTATGCGTAGTGTGGACTAGTCCGGCCCTTGTATACGAACTAGTCTAGTGTCTAAATCTGGAAAAGTCCTGAATTGTGCTGAATTAATTCCAAATCAACTCAAATCAATTCCAAACTTGTTCGAAACTCTTGTAACTAGATAGTAAACATTATTAGCAACTCATTAACAAGTTTTACCTGACAATTGCATTAATCATGCATGTCATGCCATCTTGAGTACTATATGAGCATTATTTGATTGAATTGTGTGTTTTGCATGTTTGTCGCTCGGAATAGAACGTGTTGTTGTAAAGGGTGCTTTTGAGGACGTGCAGAACTAGAATTTTGAAGTCTTTGATCCAAATCAAGCTCAGGAGCGAGGCAAGTGTCCTTGACCATATTGATCTTGTTTTAAAATGTTTTGTTTGCAAAATTGCATTCTTGTGTCGAAATTGATGGGAAAACCCAATTGTAGGAGTTTACTAGTTTTGTATGGCCACCCTTGTCGCTTGAACACTATGTAGAGAGTTGGGAAGCGTATTTTGCACTTTTTTGCTTCACAATGCTCAATTGGGTTTGGAAAACACTCATACTACATGATTATGAACTATTGAACACGTGAATGACGAGAATTGGTAATAATGACCCTTTTGCAAGTTGGTATTGTGGATTGGATTGGACTGTCTTTGGTGGTTCTGCTTGCTTTAGATCTAAGGACCGGTTCGTGGAGCGACCATCTAGGATTTACAGTGCCACAATAGGACCAAGTATGGGTGCGGCTTAGCTGACTAATTAGTGAATTGCCAGTACTGTTTGGAGCATTAAGAATGCTCGGGGAAGGGGTAGTCGGATTGGATTTGTAGAGCTTGGTGGTACTACCCTAGGATCCGTATGGCTCAAGAGGGGGCCCTTGCTCGGATGTGCTAAGTTGGAGACATCACCACCGGTGAAACCTCAGTGGGGTCTAAATAGGCTAGTAATCACTTTGTAAAGGCTATTTTTGATCTCTTGGTCACACACCTAAGGAAATGTGAGACGACATAATTGAGATTCCTTAGTCATCGAAGGTGATGAAATCACGAACTTGTGGGTAAAGTGGTACAACCTATGCAGAGTCTGTCTAAAACTATCATGATAGTCGTGCTCCCGGTCATGAGCAACCTGGAACCTCACATGATTAGAGTTATGGATGTTTAACTGTTTAATGGCTGGAATTGTGTCAGAAGTTGGTATTGGTTAATTAAATGGCTTTGGTATATGATATTGATGAATTTGAGATAGATGAGCAGTTATGAGTTGATTATGGTTTATTACTACTAGAATTGGTTATTTAAGTTAAAATTTATGTTATTTGGGTTATTTGGGAAGGACCACACTTAATGATGATATAATTCCATTTTCAACTGTTTTGAATGTACTTTTATGCAATTAGCCATTGTTTATTACTATTCCTTGTTTAAGCTACATGTCATACTTTCCCACGCTTGCTGAGTACAACATGTGCTCACCCTTACTATTCCCCCACCAAATTCAGACGCAGATGACCAGGTGGAGTACCAGGAGGTTTTTGAGGAGTATTAGGCGTGTGTGCTACCGTCAAACCTGCCTGTGGAGTTGAAGTCATTAGAGTTTAGTTTTTCTGCTGCATTTTCATTTGAGCTTGTAATCGAGACTATTTGGTGTGTAATAAGGTATTGTTATTAGTATTATTATTTGAGACATGGTTATAATCTATTTATCGTTTGTAAAACACTTGTGCATGTGTGTTAAACATCCTGGGCACACATAGGCATTACGCTTGGTTCATTTTCGGAACTGGGTGTAACACCAGTGGCAAGGCATAGTCATTGATGATAGCAGTGAATGTCCTGTCGAACAGTATTGTCGTTGTGAGCTACCCACTTGGCAGAGCGGGGTAGGTTTGCGGCACCTTCACTGTGATGTGATTGGACATAGCGGTACCTGACAGGGGCGTGCGCTACATCGTGCGCCTAGGGAAGTGCATGCCTTCAATGTGCAGCTGGACAGGATGCGCTGCCCTTTACTCTTCAGGGTCAACCGCCCATTGCAGGCCGTGGGACACACTCCAGCTCCGGAGTCCTCCTCGATGGGAGCAAGGGCCTGGAGCGGGAGGGCGCATGGTAGATCCAGAACTCTCTTCGGTGGGAGATAGGGCCCGGAGCCGTGGATGTGTGGCAGCCCCGGAGCCCTCCTCTGCGGGAGAAAGGGCCCAGAGCCAGAGGACGCGTGGCAGCCTCGGAGCCCTCCTCGGTGGGAGCAAGGGTCTGGTGCCTCTTCTAGCTTGTACACGGGGGTACCCAGTCTGAATAGTACCGACAGTCATCAATTACAACTCTCAACCTGAATTGTGGAACATAGAAAAACTCATGGTTATGTGTCTTTAGGAAGAAAAGGGGATTAAGTTCCTTCATGCTAATGATGCAATTAATTATGTGAAGAGAAAAAGCAAGCCTCGGAAAAATTACTCTTCTAAGCAATCTTCTAAGACTCATGGTCCTTTTCACCATGATAAAAGTAAGAAAAAATATGCCAACAAAAATATTTAATTATTCTTAGTCAAATAATTTAATTCAGTGGGTCCCACATATTTATTGTCCATACCTCAATTTTTGAATAAATTAGACACTTAGTTTGGCAAACTGCTAAATACATATGGCCCAAGGACCTTAACTTCAATTTCTGAAAAATGGAAAGGAATCCCATCAAATGGCCCAAAAATGCACTGCAACCCATCTAGAAATTAGCCCGAAGGCCCTTAATCAAGTTCCAAAAATGAAAAAACTTAAAATGGGTGTGCATAGCCCAAAAGAGGCCCATAGCCCACCAGAGCGCGTGCATAACACGACAGCTAAATGGCCCATACAGTAAAATCCCAATAATTATTTCCAGAAAAAATATAAAACTAAAAACATCTGTGGTGCGGACCAAAAACTGCCCACAGTCTGGTACCTTACTAGCCTTCAGCCTTCTTAATATTTTGAGAAAAATGGGGAAAATCAAAGGGTGGCCCAATGGCCCCATTTTCTCCCTCCGACTGGGCCAGCGGCTTGCTAACCATGCCGCCTGGGCCTGAGGCCCACTCGGCGCTAGCGCGCTCATTTGAGCCGTCAAAAACAATCCAACGGTCAAAAAATGATTTCAGGGGATATAAAAAAATTCAGCCGAAAAGGGAAACCATAACTTCATTTCATTTGCTCCCTTCTCTCTTCACTATCGCAGAGTGGTTGCCATTCGTCGGCAAGCGAGTTCGCCTCATGGATGAACTCGTTGTCGGTGAGCGACGTGTCAGCCGGCAACCACCAAGAGCTCCACGGTTAGGGTTAGAGAGAGGCTACCGGGAAACTGGCCTTACATCAGCGGTGCCACCATCGGCCTTACCACAGTGTCATCACTGCTCCTCTCGCTGGTGTGCGCGTTCACCCGAGGGTGAGCGCGTCGCCGTAGAGGGAGGCTTCAATGGTGCCCACAAAACCGACGGATCCATTGACTTGGTCATTCTACCCCGAGATGCTACGACTTCGAATGGTGCGCCGACATCATCTATGTAAAGCCCAAAAGCTTCGACGATGTGTGGTTTCTGAAGGTGAGGATCCGCCTCAATCTAACTTTTGTTAATCTCAGATCTTTGGAGTCATACTTCTTCTTACTTGCTTAATATTGTGGAATCATACTTAAATCAAATCTCTAAAATGATTATCGATTAAGTCGGTTCTGATACCAATGTTAGAAAACAGAGAACATAATATCTTAGCCACTTAATCATTTCGGTACAAAAAAAACAAAATCAAATCTGAATGCAAAACACCAAGTGCTAATCACAATTGTAGGATAAAAGAGCACGTGTAAAGCTACCAGAGGGGGTGGGGGTGAATGGTAGATTAAAACTTTTCAGCGGAAGCAACGAAAACACCCCTCGGCAGAAAACTGATTTGTTAAAGAATCGTGTGTGCGACTAATCTAAACGTGTTCAACTATGACAAAACTAGTATAGATTGTATAGAATCAAGTCACGAAGACTTCACAACAAGAATCACGAAAATCCTTTGAGAGAAACTCAAGTTATGAATGAAAGATCGAACAAAGGTCAATCTGTCCTACCCGAGAAAAACAGTTCTGAAACACTGCAAAGGAACTCGTGTAAATCAGAAACCACAAATCCAATGACCGTGAAATTTTCACATATTATAGAAAATTAAGTTGTGAAGACAACCCAAAAATAACCACGTCAATTGGATCTGTAAAACTCGAGTATGATAAAACTACCGAAGCAAGGTAGTGTTGTGCAGAAACTCGGCGAGAAAAACTTGTCTGAAAATAAGTCGAACGAACAAGGCACAAAAGTTCCTTCAAACTACGAATTTTTTTGATCAAACCACAAGAGGAACAGCACCAAAGTCGTGTACCACGAGCTCTGGCCTCCCTTGCTTATGTAACCAGCCCTTAGGCCAACCGAAACCTAACTAGGATTCTAATCCTACTCAATTCACGAATCGAAACTTTTCATAACTGCTCAAGACTCTTCTATACGCAGATAGAAGCAATCTTAAGACTTCCAAACACCTTAGTAACGTATCCCACATTCCTAAAAAACCTCAAATTCGTGACCCACACAAAATCCAATCATAACCAACTCAAAACTTTCCATATTTGAGTCAAACACGACTCAGCCAAAACCTGAGTCCATAACCTAGATGGTTGGACCTTTCCGACCAATTCTTTACGTCCACTTCTCTTCATCATGCCTTGGAACCATGTAGCTACGTCTATGCACTCCTTGCACACATACAAACATCTTCCAACAACATCCACGATACCTTCATAAGCATTGTTCTTGATTCAAACATGTTGCGTGACCTCACGATCAACTCAACCACAATTCCTCCCGAACTTGGTTGTTGAAGCTCATCTTCTTCCTAAGACTAGTTCAATGGATCCCGTCACCATCCATGTCTTGAACTCAAGCAACACATGCACATGAATAAACAACCAATACTTCCTAGCACAAGTCCACGACTTGACTCTCGTTAGTTCCTAAACCACAACATCGTACGTGAGCACCTAACATAAGCATGTTGCAAACCATAGCAAATTGATAACACCAATAATCAGCCAAAATGCATTAAAAACTTAGTAAAAGAATACTAAGCAAACTTTCAATAATCCACAAAGCAAGTTTGAAACATTGTAAGTTAAAAGCAGAACCACTGCGATCAAGCTCTGAACCTTGTCAAAGCTACAGACCTTGAACCGGAGCTTACCAAAACTAACAGGATCTAGCGCCGGAACTTAACAAAGATAGCAGGACCTAGCACCAAAGCTAACCAAAGCTAGTCGGACCTAGCGCCGGAGCTTACCAAAACTAGTCGAACCTAGAGCCAGAGCTAACAAAAGCTATTTGGACCTAGACAAAAAAGTCAAACCTTACGTCGAACCTTGCTGGAGCTCGGACCTAGAGTCGGAACTTGATGATAAAGGTGTTTTGGTAGTATTCAAAACTTTTATCACCATAGCCAATGTATTCAGCACACATAGGTCACACAATCTCCCCCTTGATGAATGCATTGGCAACACCACTGAAAATCCGAACATTGGCTTATTCACATGAAAGGTTTTGAAAACAATTTCTTCCCCTTTGACAATGTATTCAGCAGGATACAAAACACAAATTTTAATTTGTTATGAGCACATTATAACATATACATATAGAACAAAGCTCATCCATGTCATACTATAAAGTAAATTACACTATCACAATAATGAGATACATAAAGTAGTGTAAGCCATGATAGAGATCAAATGTAATTTTAGATTTAAGCAAGTCATGATCTCACAAACTTAACTATTTCAAAACCTGAAGACATGATACTTGTTGCTGCAATTTTTTAAAGCACAAATTTTGATCATATGAAATTTTCAAGAGATTATATGCGCATATGTCTTATTCTAACCAACCAAGCCAAGCCTATGTCATTTGACAATCAGAAGCTTAAGGACATGGTTTTAGTCATAGACAACTTCTTCCAAGTTCATATCTAAGTGCAATGATAAGTCATCTCAAAAGAAGGAGTGTGATGCATGCATATTCTCTTGATCTTTTCTCATTTTTTTTCATTTGAACATAAAAGCTCAACATGTGGATAGTTGATTGATTAATTTTTCATTATTAAAAACACTTGTGAGCATGCAACAAGTTCAAAATATCAAGAAAGTTCGATCATGACCAGATTTAGTATAAGTAATTATTCCAATTACTAGTCATGGCAAAAACTACAAAATGTATAACATGAATAATGTAGTAAGAACTTTCAGCATGTAAAGGGAATCACAAAGTCATATATATATGAAATACTATGCTCATATTATTTTAAATTCAGATCCACACATAAAGTTTCGAAGTTTCAAAACTCCCCCTCAATTTAAGCCATGAGGATGCATAACCTCTATTTCACTATGAATGTAACAAAAACGAGTGAAATCCAAAGGTTTTGTAAAAATGTCAGCTAATTGTTGTTCGGTATCTACATGGTGAAGCACAATGTTTCCTTTTTCAACATTATCACGGAGAAAGTGGTACCTAATGTCAATGTGCTTAGTTCTAGAATGTTGCACGGGGTTTTTAGCAATGTAAATGGCACTAGTGTTATCACAAAATAATGGAACACTATCTAGATCAACTCCACAGTCCTTAAGTGTTTGAACAATCCAAAGAATTTGTGAGCAAGCACTAGCAGCAGCTACATATTCAGATTCGGCTGTGGATTGTGCAACTAAACTTTGTTTTCCAGAGGACCAAGCAACAAGTGAATTACCATGAAAATGACAAGCACCAAAAGTACTTTTCATATCAATCCTACAACCCCCAAAATCAGCATCCGAAAAAGCTTTCAAAGTAACAGGTTGAGGAAGAAGGAAGAAAAATGCCAAATTATTGAGTTCCATGTAAGTACCTGAGAATTATTTTGATGGCTTGATGATGTGAAGCACGTGGGGAAGCTTGAAACCGTGCACAAAGACATAGGCTTAATTGTATGTCCGGTCTTGATGTTGTGAGGTGCAAAAGTGATCCAATCATGCTTCTATATTCTTTTTGATCCGTGGGTTCACCATATTCATCAGGTCCAAGTGTTGTTGCTGTTCCCATTGGTTTTCGACGAGGCTTGCTTTTGTCCATGTTGAGGCGCTTAAGAAGGTATCTTGTACACTTCATTTAATGCACAAAGGTTCCCTCCTTAGTTTGCTTGATTTGCAGCCCCAAAAAGTATGTGAGTTTTCCCATCATACTCATCTCAAATTCTAAACTCATCATAGTTGAAAACTTGGATTCAATATCATGAGAAGCACAACCAAAGATAATATCATCCACATACACTTGAACGAATAATGAGTCATTGCCATGCTTAAGCACAAAAAGAGTTTTATCAACCTTGCCCATGGTAAACCCCTTTTCAAATAAGAACATTTTTAATCTATCATACCATGCTCTAGGAGCTTGTTTGAGACCGTACAAGGCTTTGGACAATTTGTAAACATGATTAGGAAAATCTGGATTTTCAAAACCTTGTGATTGTTTGACATAAACCTCCTCATCTATATAGCCATTAAGAAAAACACTTTTAACATCCATTTGATATAACTTGAAACCTTTAGATGCAGCAAAAGCTAACTAAATTCTTATGGCTTCTAATCTAGCAAGAGGAGCAAAAGTTTCATCAAAGTAGAGCTCTTCAATTTGTGTGAAACCATTAGCAACCAATCTATCCTTATTCCTAATCACAACCCCATCCTCACTTTGTTTATTTTTAAACACCCATTTAGTTCCAATTAAAGTGTGATCTTGAGGTGGAGGTACAGGTTTCCAAACATTATTTCTTTCAAACTTTTCTAACTCTTCTTGCATGGAAATAATCCAAGATTCATTAGTGAGTGCGTGTGATATATCTTTGGGTTCAAAAGAAGCAACAAAAGAATAATGAGCATGAGAATTGGGGTCGGAAAACCTGAATCTTGTAACTCGTTCATGCAAGCTTCCAATTATCTGTTGCTGGGGATGATTCTTGAAAATCCGTAGGGGAACAGATGTCTCACAAGCTTTCTTCATCGGGTTCATCGCATATTGATGAGCTTGTGGCTTGTGGACGATCAGGACCAGCAGAGATGGTAGTCAGAGCTTGTTCAAAGTTCGGAGTTGGACACTTGTCAGCTTCAGAACTATCAGGCAATATCACCGACTCTTCTTCTTCTTCGAAAATACCCTCCCCCTGAGGATATGGATCTGGACCTGCAATGTTTGAGCTAGTACCTGGGCTAGCTTCATCAAAAGACACCTCACAAGTCTCCACAATTCTGTTAGTGTTAAGTAAAAGCACATGGTACCCTCTAGTATGAGATGGATAACCAAGAAACATGCCATCAATGGATCTAGGCTCAAATTTATCAAGATTACCATGTTTCTTAACAAAGAATTTGCAACCAAATACCCGAAAGTGTGTAACACTAGTCCTATGTCCAAACCGAAGCTCATATGGTGTTTTACCTATCTTAGCATGCAAGAAAACATGATTTGAGACATAACAAGCGGTTGCAATTGCCTCGGCCCAAAATTTTCTAGGAGTTTAATATTCATCAAGTATAGTCCTAGCCATCTCAATTAAGGTTCTGTTCTTTCTTTCTACAACACCGTTGTCCAAGTGTGCGATCGACACTTCCCCCGGTACTACTAGATCATAGCCCGTAGAGGTTCTTGATTGGTTGCGGCGCGAATGAGATTATGAACAAGATGATGACGTGAGGGATTTTATGTGGTTCGGGCCGTCTGAGCGTAACACCCTACTCCACAAGTTGTGTGGTGTATGTATGAATTTGAATGGCGCTTGTGAGTGTGTGAGCTTGCTTGTCATGTACCGTGCAACGCAGCCCTTTTATAGTCTAAGGACTGACCGTTACAACACTTGCCTGGCCCGGCATGTGGCCCTGGCGTAGTTAATAGCCTAATACATGATCTATGAGTATTAAGTGTGATTAACAGTGTGATAACGCGCCTTAATGACAATGTTACCCCTATTAACATCCCACTAATCGTGTGTCATTAATATAGCATTAATGACACGTAATCAAGTCTTAAAACTGTTACTTTAACTGTCCCTTGAAAGTCCGAGCTGTTGGAGATCTGTTAGTCTTCCATTGAGGTCCTAGGTCCGGAAGCTCGACACATGGCGGCTCTGGAGCTTCCCATCGTGGGGAGGTAGGTTCGGAGCCATTAGACATGTGGCAGTATCAGAGCTTCCCTCTACTGGGGGTTAGGTCTGGGGTCACTGGACATGTGGCAAGACCGGAGCTTCCCTGTGAAGGGAGTTAGGTTCGGCCCTATGTTACAAGTTGCAATGTCGGAGCTACCCAAATGAGGGAGACGGGTCTAATATTGTGTAACACGTGCGTCCTTCGGAGTTCTTCAACTTGGACTGGAGGAACTCCTTAGCGTTTCTTGTGGTATCATGGCACAGTGGCCCCCAGGCCCACCTGTGGGAGAAACCCTTTGGGTTAAGTTATTCTACCAGAGGTGGGTCCATCTTCAATTCCTGCACTGGGGCTTCAGAGGTCTTCTGATGTGCCATAGGGCGAAGGTCCGTTGTTAAACCACCATCGTGTGGCTTCTTTTGAATGCGTCAGGTGAGATCTTCGCGTGCGCATCTCATGAAATTGAAGGTCACCGGTTCCCAATGTGTAAACCATATCGGTTCCGCGCGCCTTGTCAGGCTGCCGCCCTCGGGCTTCCAACCTCCCATCATGACAACAATTCACCTGGGGTAATAACTTCAGCCTTTCCACCAAAGAGGACCTGGGCCCATTCATTATTGGCAGGGTAGATTTTTGAAAACACGATCCTGGTCCCATTGCGGTTTCCATCCAAGCATTGAGGAGGCTTATTTAAGAAGGAAAGTCCTCACGGTTTGAGGACTCTTTACGCATTCAATCAAACTTGCGCTCAGAGTCTCCTAGCCTTCGCACAACTTTTCCTTCTTTCGCTCCATTTTGCCACGATGGAGTTGGGTATCCTCCGCAGCAGGATCAAGACCAATGAAGATCTGTCAAGGGTCCGGACCTACATGGGGTGGTCCAGCAATTCCTTTAACCGCGACATCCGCTTCGGCAAGCTCCCCTTCAAGAAGGAGCGCACCAGAGATATGGTGTACTTCTAGGCGTACGCCATAGTGGGTTTAATCCCACCTTTTTCGACCTTCTTCTTGATGCTACTGGATTTCTATGGCCTCCAGCTTCACCACCTCGACCCCCACTCTCTCTTGCTTGTGGCGACATTCGTCCACTTCTGCGAGATGTGGGTGGGCGAGCCTCCATGCATAGAGTTATTCCGGACCTTTTTCATGATCCATACCACCGGAAAGGAGATGGAGCTAGTCAGCTTCTACTACTTCGTGAAGCGGAAGAACTGCCCCTTCAAGTATTTGAAGTCCTTCCCCTCCGGCAAGTGGGACGATTGGAAGAAAGATTGGGTGATCATCACTGTGGAGGAGCATGAGAGGCTGGAACTGCCCAAGGGCCTTCCCAATGTCGACACCGGCGCCTGGAACGTGGTTTCGGAGCTGTCAGATGCATACAATCCCATCCTGGAAAGGATCCAAGAATGCGTAGAAGGAGGGGTGACCCCTCAGATGGTCTTCGGCAATTTCTTGGTGAACAGGTGGGCTCCGCTGAAGACCAGGGAGTAGCTCACATGGGCTTTCAATAGTGAAATGAATCACAACTGAATTGAAGTCGGTTTGAACACCAAATTAGATGATGAGGCTTTGAAGCTCCATCTCAAGAAGTTTCAGAATGGAGACATCTCTCCCGATGCCTTAACTCCGCCGGCTGCCTTCCTGCCTCTAAACATGATTTCAGAGATCAGTAAGGAGCTTCGTAGAAGAATGCCAGTGTTGGACGACATCGGTGTGGTGGAGAGGTGGTCAACCTCTGGGGTAGCAATCTTTGGGGCTTCAGAGAGGGTGGCCCCCACTGCCCCAAGCCAGAATGTGGACGACGCTGGCAAGGGAAAGGGCCAAGGCAAGGAGCCGGTTGAATCTTTCAGCCGAAAGAGGAAGTTGAACCACACTAACGGGAGCCATGTCAGGCCAGCTCCATCGACAACTGCTCCTTCTCCCCAGTGAGGGAGATCTTTGGTGGCCACACCTCCTCTAGTGCGGGCGTCCTTAAGGGGCACTAGCTCTAGCAGATCAACTCTGGTCTTAGCGTCGGGCATGGGATCTAGGTCGGGAGGTCCTTCCCAGCCGAGGGAGGTCCCGACTGAGGTGATGCCGAAGACGACGACAACTTCCGAGCAGCAATCCGGAACTCTGGCCACACCGACAACAGTGGTCTCTGGCTCTGACTGCCCGGTGAAGAACTTCCGCGCTAGTTGGAGCGGAAACCTCCTAAGGTAAACATTACGTCCACACCTTGAGTTGTTGTTTTGGTTTTTGTCATCTATTGAATCTTTCGATTCTTTGTTTCCAGGGCAACAAGGAAGGGCACGGAAGTTCCGACATCGACTGAGGCTGTGCAGGCGGAAGTTCCAACTCCGACCTCTGTGCCTCCCCAAGTGGTGGCTGAGGTCACAACAACTCCGGTGCCGGCTGTTGTGGATATGGATCTCGAAGCGACACCAGAGGCTCCCGTGATAGCATCGGGCCACGGGGGATACATTTGTGAAGACGCACCGGCAACAGTACCGCCAGTGGCTGAAGCTCTGGCTCATGGCACAGACTGAAGCCCCGGCATTTGAGCCGAAAGTAAGCGAAGCTCCTGCGCCTGTGCCCGAAGTTGTTGAAGAGCCAGCGGGTGAACCGGTGGTGCCCGAAGCTCCGGCCTTTGTGCCAAAAATAGTTGAAGATCCGGCACCTGAGCTGGATGTAGTGGATTACTGGCACCTGAGCCAATGGTGGTGGGGGCTCCGCACAAAGCTCTAACGTCTGCCCAGAAGGTGATTGCTTCGAAGGCGTCCATGTCCGAGCCGGAGCATCCAGAAGAGTCTGCGGCAGGCCTCCACCCGTTGAGCCGACGGTGGAAATTCTGGCAGCGGAACCTTCGACATCAGATCTGGAGGTTGAAGTTCCCTCAGCGACAGTGGAGGTTGAGGAGCTTCCTTAGGGCGGCCCTAGTGCTGCAGAACAACAAGGGACCACGCTTGTGGCGTGGGACCCAATTTTTGTTCTTGAAGACCCCCTTGAGCCGGCAAAGACAACCCCGACAGGTCTGGATCCTATTCCCTTGGCATTGTCAACTGACAATGCTTGTTCGTTCCTCCGTCATGTCCGGCTCACCTTCGATCACGACAGTAAGATTCTCGAAGAAGAGTGCCACACCTTGAGTCGTTGGCGCAACAGGCTTCACTTCGAGACCAAGCTGGCGCAAACAAGGCTTCCTAACCAAAAGGAGTGGGTCGAGAAGAAGAAGGCCCAGATGGAATATTAGGGCCAGTTGCTGGAAGAGAGGGAGGCCTCCATCAGGGCCCTTGACGTTAAGTGTCGGGAGATTCTTGAGCATGCTATAAAAAGCAATGATGCTGCTGACGAACATCAAGACAGCCTCAATACATTAAACGAGATTCTCCTGAAGCGTCGAGCAGGCCTCGATGAGAGGGAAGAGAAACTTCTGGAGATGCAGGAGGATCTCATGATGAGGGATGAGGAACTTACCCAGAAACTGTCTCTGGGAGAGCAAAACTTGGCTGATCGCACAAAAAAGCTTGATCTGTGGTGCAAGGAAGAGGAAGAGAAGTACTAGAAGCTGGGGCAGGAGCTCTCAAGAAGAGAAGCTGATGTTGCCACCAGAGAAGGGAAAGTAAGAGGTAGGGAGAGGGACCTGGCCGAACGGCAAAACTGCATCCACCTCCGGGAGACGGAGCTCACCGACCGCGAAAAGCAAGTAGCTAAGAGTATTCAACAACATGCCAAAGTGGTCGAGCGCCTCGCTCGGGAAGGTTCGGAGCTTGCGGCGACCAGAAGGTCATTAGAGGAGCTTTGGAGCTCGAGGGCAACTGAGTCTTGGCATGTGTAAGATTTTCTAGGGCGTGCGGACATAGCTTTGGTGCCGCTTGGCTTCAGCCCAGTACATCCGGAGAACCCAGCACCAGAGCTAGACCAGACACTGGTGGCACTTAGCTCTGTTGGTAGCAAACTTGACGCGATTGGTGATGTCATTGCCGACCAGCTGGAGATGAAGGGGAAATCTCTGGCCAAGAACGTCGTCGAATATGTCATGGCGTGTTACAAGAGCCGAGACCCCCAACTTTCTCTAGATCTGGTCTTCGAAGGACCCATTGCCGAAGAGGAGGATGCCGCCAGGGCTAGCATCCAGGAAGCTGCTAAGAAGGTTGCATCGTTTTTCCGCAGGACTTAGAACCTCCAGTAGCTAGGACCTTTTCCTTTTGCCTTTTGCTGTAACCCTCATTTTGTAATCCAGTACTTCGGATGAATGAAATCCACTATTTGCCTGAATGAATTATGAAATCCAATATTTGCATGAATGAATTCCATTTTATGTTTGTCTTCAATGCATTGCCCTTTATCTTATTGGCCCCCTGGTATATGTACATAATTTAATTGCAAACATGTACCAAAAGGTTTGACAATGTTTTGATGACTTGAACGCTTTGTGACATCAACGGCGGTCCCCCTGGTAGGTGTCAGAGCTTGATAGGTCTGACGGCGCCCACTATCAACGCACAAGACGTCGATGGTGGGCCCCCTGGGGTTGTTGGAACTTGGTAGGTCCGACGACACACACTGTTAGCGCATAAAACGTCGACGGCGAGCCTCCTGGGGTTGTCGGAGCTTCCCGGCTTCGATGATATCTACCATCAATCGTAGAATACGTCGACAGTGAATCCCCTCGGGTGGTTTCACCATCTTCACTTGAATTGCCATTATGCTTCACGTCGACGGCGGGACCCCATGGGAGTTGTCGGAGCTTGTTAGCTCTAACAGCACCCACTTTCAACGTATGAAACATCGACTGCAGGCCCCCTTGGGTGATGTCAGAGCTTAGTAGCTCCGGCATCGTCCACCATCGTCATGAGTTTTCATTTTTCCCGCATCAAAGACAAGAATAACTGTAACATTTGTCCTCTCATCTATAACTCTTTTGTGACTTATTATTCTTTTTTGAATTTTAGATCTAAAGAGACTCGATATGATAACAAGTACATTGATGTAATTTTTGTAGATCCAAATGTCTTTAGGACCCGCCCTACTGAGGCATACTGGAATGTAGGTATAGTGGCATACTTAGGGTGTTGGACCAGGCTAAGTCGATAACACACTCTGGACCTGTGTTGGCTTGGCGTTCAGGCGAGTAGACAGTCTAGCAATGCTAAGATCCGAAAAACCGACAATATACATTGTACAACTGTCAAAGTGTTATTCCGGCAATTCTCTCGGTACTACCGTTAGCAGCCCGCGGAGTTTGTTGTTAGGTTGTGGGCGCAGAGATTCAGAACAAGATGGCAAGTTGACACGAGGATTTACGTGGTTCGGGCCGCCTGAGAGTAATACCCTACTCCACGGGTGTGTATTGTTGTTGTATTGATCGTATGAGCGCTTGAGTGTGAAAGATTAGAGTGTCTTGTCTCAGCGTACGTTGCTGTGAGTGGAAAAATCCTCTGTGTATCGCTCGACCAGCCCTTTTATAGCACAAGGACTGGTCGTTACATCGTTAGCCTAGCCCGACATGTGACCTTGGCAGTTATTGATGTTTAATACATAATTAACGCACTTAATTACCCTTAACAGCATTGTAACACCCCTTGATGGTGGCGTTACTGGTATTAAGGGTCCTCGATCGTGTGTCATTAAGATGGCATTAATGACACATAATCGGGTCTTGAAGCTTTAATTGTTCCTTGAAGGTCCGAGCCGTTGGAGGTCCACCAATTAGCCTGTTGAAGTTGAAAGTCTGACGGTTGTACACGTGGCAGCTCCGGAGCTTACCGTCTGGGACGGGTAGGTCCAGTGCTGTTGTACACGTGTCGGTACCAGAGCTTCCCTCTGTCGGGGGTTAGGTCCGAGGGTGCCACAAAGGTACCTAGCCGGAGCATTCCCATGTAGGCATTGTAGCTCCGAGTTTATGATACACGTGGCGGCACTAGGACTAACCATAGAAGGGAGGCAGGTCCGGTTCCTTGCGACATGTGGGGCCTTCAGAGGTCTTCAACTTAGATAGGTGGAGTTTTTTTGCACTCCTTGCAGTCCCAAGGGGTATCCGGTACGCAGGGTACCGACAGTGGTGTGACACCCGGTTCTGAAAAACGAACCAAGTGCAGTGTATGTGTGCCCAGGATGTTCATCACACATACACAAATGCATCACAAACGGAAATCAGAATTTAACCATGTCAAATATAAATATACCTTGATTCTATTGCAGCGGAAATAAACTAGTGTAGGCGACTCCAACTCCACAGGCAGTCGACGGCGGTACGCAACCTAGTGCTCCATGTTGATCTCCAAAATATCTCTAGCAGCTGTTGGGGGGATTGCAAGGGTGAGTACATGTCGTACTCAGCAAGTGTGGGAAAATATGACATGTAGCTGATACAAATGACGAATATAATAATGGCTAAGTGCTAAAAAGTACATTAAAACATTTGAAAAGCATTATACTATGTCTATGTGAAACAATCCTATCATAACCATCATATTAACATAATATAAATCATATCCAATTATTGCCAACATCATCATTATCCATGTCCATTTACCATAACTCAAATTCATATCCATAACCATAATCCATAAACCATCCTTAACCATTACCAACCCATAACCATAATCCAACCATCCCAATACCAAAATCCTCTAATCATGGAAGTTGTACAGGTGCTCTTAACCAGGAGAGCGGCTATCATGATAGTTTTACACTCTGCAGAGGTTGTACCACTTTACCCACATCTTCGTGATTTCATCACCTTTCGGTGACTAAGAACCTCTATTATGCCTTATCACACTTCCATAGGTGTGCGTCCAAGAGATCACAAAATATCCTTTCAAAAGGGACTACTAGTATGTGCGGGCCCACTAAGGTTTCACCAGCAGGCTTGAATCTCCATTCTCCCACCCACGGGCCCCCTATTGTGCCATGCGGATCCCAGGGTAGCCCTCCACGACTCTCAATCCCCGCGTCATCCAATGGTCCATACAATACTAGCAGCGCTCCTAATTATTCAGCTACACCGCACCCATACTTGGCCTTGTGGTGGCACTGTTGTCCTGACATATTCTCGCATGAACCGGTCCTTAGATCTAAGGCAAGCAAACCACCATAACATCCAACCCATCCACATACCAGGCTTGCTTAGATCACCCATTACCACATCATATTGACCAGTTCACATTGACCAGAATATCATTAGTGCATAATTAAATGTATAGTGTTTTTCCCATGCCAGTTAATTAAGCAAAGCAAAAAGGTAAAAAGCCCTTTCCGACTCTCTACAATGTACCCCAAGCGGCAAGGGTGGTCATACAAGTCTAGTAAACACCTATCGTGGGTTTCCCATCAGTTTGACACAAGCATGCAGTTTTACAAACAAAACATTTAAAAACAGGATCAATATGCTTCAAGGACACTTGCCTTGCTCCGGCAGATAGGGTCGCTCAAGCGCTTTGAAGTCTTGGTTCTAAAAATCCTCGTACACGACCTCTTGAGCACTTCCCTCTACTCGCGATCACACATACAAGAAAACATATACAAATCAACATGATGCACACACATTAATCAACATGCGACGATATGCATGCATGCAAAGAACAATTATTAATTAACTATGGTTGTTTATTAATTAGATGCAACTAGTTCATACGTGTTCATACGAGTTTACAGAGTTTTAGAGAGAATTAATGCTGCTGAAAATAAATTTATGGTGTAACTATGATTAAATTATGTCTACTAGATTTAATACGTCGCTAAAATTTGCATCGGAAAAATGAATCCTACCGTAGACGCGACGTCTTCAAAGATTGAGAGACAAAGGCGATGTGTAGACAAAGCAGATGGCGCAGCGGCACGACGACGGCGACGCGACGGTCTCCAGCAGACGGTGGCTCCTTCTTTCTTTTGCTCTTCTTCCTCTCTTTTTTCTTCTTTTTTTTTCTCTGGCGCAGCCTCTGTTCTCTTTTGTCTGGCGGCTAGGTTTTTGGGCGCTGGAACTACTATCGAAAACTAACAGGGCTGCGCTTTTTATAGAGCCAGAGGCGCGAGCCAAGGCCGGCTCTGGACCACGGCCGACTCGGCCACGGCACCGAGTCCCGTCACGCACGCGTTGGGCACGTGCTTGGCGCTCACGACATACGGGACTAGTGTCCCGATCGGAAGCGGCACCAGTTACGCTAGGTGGGGCTCCAGAGCGAGCCACGCTCGGTCTTTGTTTTTTTTTACCGGTTATTACGTAACTGCAGGGCCATGGCGCTGTAGTGTGCCATGTACGCTCAAGTGTTGACTTCCTTCTTTTTTTTGTTCTGTTTTACGAGCCTAGTGTCTACGTGCAGCATACGTTGACCATTGTTTTTTTCCTTATCTCCTTGTGCGGTACGTGAGATCAGTATGTGCGGCCATTTGTATGGCCACGGTTGACTTATGTTGTTGTTTCTTTTATTTCTCGTTTTATTTATTTATTTATGTATATACTTATATTGGTTATATTTATTTTTTTATTATTTCCTATTTCCTATTTACTTTATATTTTAATTTATTATCTATTATATATATATATATATTATTTCTACCTTTTTTATTAATTTTCTTCTGCGACAAGTGGTCCGCTCAGCAGTTGACTTATGTTTATTATTTATATATATTTGTGTGGTGAATTGTCATAATGCGCCAAATTCTAAGTATCGGTCTAGTTCGTTCTCGGTACAGAGATGTATATCGAACAAGTTCGGTATTGTACCAGACAAGTCCGTCGTTGTCCAGTAAAGGCTCTCGGACTAGTGTGTTATTGTATGGACTAATCCGGCGCGTGCCTCAATTTTTACATGCTTCTTTATTTCTAATTATTTTAGTTTGTTCCTTATCATTGTACTTAATGGTTTGCATGAATTCATCATATAATTATACTATTATATTTATATCTATACCTTTAGTTTCATTTATTTCTTTTATCTCATATTTGTTATGACAAATAAATACTTTTGACATATTTATTTTGGTAACTAATTTTCAATGCTTGAGTACGAATGCAAAATGCAAAATGCAATATGAGATGCATATATTTTATATTTTTATTTATAAAAACAATTTCCTTCTATTATTAACTCTAAATTCCCGTTTATGTTTTTAATTTCCCAAAACCCGAAAATCAGGGTGTCATAAGTGGCCCCCTGGGCCCACCTCTGGGAGAGACCTTTGGGATTAAGTCATTCTGCCGGAGGTGAGTCCATCTTTCGATTTTCGCGCCGTGTCTTCAAGGGTTTTTGGATGTGCCGTTGGGATGGTGGTCCGCAGTTAAACCATCGCCGTGTGGCATATCCGGGATGCGGCAGGTGAGATTTTCGCGTGCGGATCTCACGCAATTGAAGGTCGTCGGTTCCCAATACGAAAACTGTATCGTTTTCACACGCCCTATCAGGCCGTCGCCCTTGGGTTTTCCGCCTTTCATGATGACAACTGTTCGCCTGGGGTAAGGACCTCGACTTGATCGTCAGGGTGGCCCCGGACCCCCTTGTCAATGGCAGGGTGAAGTTTTTGAACTGTATCGTTGGCTCCTCTGCGGTTTCCATCCAAGCGTTGCGGGGGCTTACTTAAGAAGGAAAGCGCGCACCATTTGGGGATTCCTTACGCCTTCATTTGAACTTGCGCTCAAATCTCCAAACTTTTGCTTGCTTTTCTTCTCTCGCCCCATTGTGCTGTGATGAAGTTGGGACTTCCTAAGAGCCGCATTGGGAACAAGAAGGAGTTGTCTAGGGTCCGGACCTACATGGTTTGGTCCAGTGACTCCTTCGACAACGACATTCGTTGTGGAAAGCTTCCCTTCGAGAAGGAGCGAGCCGGCGATATAGTGTACTTCCTTGGGTACGCCATGGCGGGTTTGATGCCGCCTTTCTCCACTTTCTTTCTGATGCTGCTAGATTTCTATGGTCTGCAGCTCCACCATCTTGGCCCCCACTCAATCTTGCTAGTGGCGACTTTCGTCCACTTTGCGAGATGTGGGTAGGTGTGCCCCCTTGCGTGGAGTTGTTCCGGACTTTCTTCACTGTCCACCCCACCGGGAAGAGTGATGAGTTCATCAGCTTCTACTACTTCGTGAAGCGGAAAAACTCCCCCCTCAAGTGCTTGAAGTCCTTTCCTTCCGGCAAGTGGGACGACTGGAAGAAAGATTGGGTGGTCATCACCGTGGAGGGACACGAAAGGCTGGAACTGCCTGAAGGCCTCCCCCTCATCGACACCGACACTTGGAGTGACATGCCGGAGCTGTCGAGGGAGTACAGGCCCATTCTGGACAGAATCTAGGAGTGTGTCGAAGGTGGGGTGGACCCCGCTGAGGGCTAGGGGGCGGCCTGCTTGGGCCTTCAACAGTGAGATGGATACCAACTGCATTGAGGTTGGTTTGGGCACCAACTTGAACGTTGAAGCATTGAAGACCCATCTCAAGAAGTTCTAGCATGGGAACATCGACCCTGGCGACGTGTCTCCACCGGCGGCCTTCCTTACTCTAAATATGATACCAGAGGAGTGCAGAGAGCTCCGGAGGAAGATGTCACTGTTGGACTTGGGCCTGATGGAGAGGCGATCAACCTCCGGGGTGGCGATCCCCGGAGCTTCAGAGGGTGGCTCCGCTCCCGCCCCGAAGCCAAGAGCTGAAGTCGTAGGCAAGGCCAAGGAGTTGGTCGAGCCCTCCAGCCGCAAGAGGAAGTTGAAGCACTCTAACGGGAGGTCCGTCAGACCTGCTCCTTCCGCAGCAGCTCCTTATCCCCAGAGGGGGAGGTCTTCAATGGCGACTCCCACTCCAACATCGGCGTCTCCTTGGGACGCCAGCTCCGGCCATGTGACTCTGGTACAAGTGCCAGCAAAGGGCTCTAGGTCCGAGAGTCCTTCTCAGTCGAGGGGGACCTCAACTAAGACGTTGCTGACGGCGGCAGCAAGTTCTGGGGAGCCTTCCGGAGCTACTATGCCAGTGGCGACAGGGTCCGGTCTTGAGCATCCGGTGAAGAGGTTCCGTGCATGCTGGAACGAAGCATTCCAAAGTAAATTTGCTTTTTTACATCAATTGGTTATTTTTTTGTTGTAATCATATTTTGATTTTATTCGTCCTTCATCCACAGGGTATCCAAGAAAGGGGCTGAAGCTCCGGCTCCTGCGACAGCAGCTGATGCTGCGCAGGCGGAGGCTCCGGCTCCAGTTCTAGCGCCGCCCCAGGTGGTGGCTGAGGTCGTGGCAGCTCCAGCGCCAGCTGTCGTGGTCCTTGACCTCGAGTCATCCCCTGAAGCTCCCATGGTAGTGCCGGACCATGGGAATGAAGATGTGCCAGCGGCACCAGCTCCGGAGGTTGAAGCTCCAGTTTTGGATGTTGTGATGATGGATGCTTCGGCCTCAGAGTCGGAGGTAGCTCCAGTTTCGGCCCTAGAGTCGAATGTTGTTGAAGCCCCGGCGGTGGAGCCGGGTGTTGATGAAGTTCCAGCGCCTGAGCCGGTTGTCGCGGAAGTGTCAGCGCCCGAGCTGGTGGAGGTCGAAGCGCCGGCGCCTGAACCGGCGGTGGAGGAGGCACCAGCGTCGGTGTCGAATGTGGCCTCAGCTCTAACCGAATCTTCAAGGCCTTCCCCGGAGGTGATAGTTCCATAGGTACCCGCACATGAGCCAGGGTGCCAAGACGAAGCGGCCGGTCCTCCGTCTGAAGGACCAGTTGCTGACGATCTGGCGGCAGGACCTTCGGAGTCAACTCCGGAGGTAGGAACTTCCGTTGTAGGACCTTCCTTGGCGGTGACCGAGCCTATCCTGGAGGGCGGCCCTAGTGCCGCGGAAGTTCAGTGGACCGCTCTTGTAGAGTGGGACCCGATTTTTGTTACGGAGAACCCGCTGGAGCCAGCGAAGAGGACCCCAGTAGGTCTGGAGCCGATCCCTTTGTCGTTGTCCATCAACAACGCCTACTCCAGCCTTCATCAGGTTCAGCTGGCCTTTTACCACGACAGCAAGGCCCTCGTGGAGGAGTGCCAAACCCTTAGGGGGTGGCGCAACTGGCTCCAATTCGAGACCAAGCTGGCACATACTAGGCTGGCCAACGACAAGGAGTGGGTGAAAAGGGAGAAGGCCCGGTTGGAGTACTGGGGTCAGCTGCTAGATGAGAGGGAAATCATGGTGTGGTCCCTCGACAACCAGTCCCGGACCATCCAGGAACAAGCCATGGCTGCTAATGAAGTAGCTCATGATCGCCAGGAGAAGCTCAGCGCCATCCACGACTGCCTCGTCAAGCGTCGGGAGGCTCTTGAGGAGCGGTAGAAAAAGCTCGAAGATGAAGATCAGAAACTCTTGGAGCTACGGGATGACCTCGTGAAGACGGAGGAGGAGCTTGCTCAGAGGCTGCATCTGGGTGAGAAGAGCCTCGCAGAGCGCACCAAGAAGTTGGAGGAGCTCTGCGGGAAAGAGGAGAAGAAGGCCTGGCAGTGGGGACAGGACCTCACCAAGAGGGAGAATGAAGTTGCTGCTAGGGAGAAGAAAGTGCGGGGCCTGGAGAGAAACCTGGTCGACCGCCAAAACAAGATCCACATCCGGGAAGAGGAGCTTGGTAAACTCGAAAGGCAAGTTGCTGAAAAGATTCAGCATCACGCCAAAGAGGTCGAGCGCCTTGCCCCGGAGGATTCGGAGCTTGCGGCGACCAAGAGGTCCTTGGAGGAGGTGCGAGGCTCAAGGGCCGTGGAGTCCCAACAAGTATGAGACTTCTTGGGCAAAGCCAATGACGCGCTGACGCCGCTGGGCTTTAGTCCCGTCCGTCTGGATGATCCGGAGCCGGAGCTGGACCAGGCGTTGCAGGTGTTGAGCTTGGCAGGTAGCAAACTCAACAAGATGGGCGATGTCATCGTGGACTAGTTGGAAACTGAAGGACAATCCCTACCGAAAAACGTCGTAGATTACATGCTGACGTGCTACACAAGCCTGAATCCTCTCTTCCCACTAGACCCGGTGCTTGAAGGCCCCATCGATGGAGAGGGAGATGCAGCCAAGGCCAGCGTGTCAGAGGTTGCCCAGAAGGTTGCCTCATTCTTTCGTAGGATCTAGGACTTTCTCCTTGTATCTCCCACTTGTATCTTCTCTTCTTTTCTCCAATTTTGTAATCTCTTGTCCTCAGATGAATGAAATCCAAGAAATTTATGAATTTCATTTTTTGTCTTCAACACGTTTGTCTCACTTGGCCCCCTGGTAGATGTACACAATTTGACTGCGGACATGTACCAAGAGGATGTAACATTTTGTTGAAGACTTGAGTGCTTTGAACTTGTAAAGTATAGGTCTGAAGTCTTGTTGCGTCGACAGTACAAGCCCCTGAGGTTGTCAGAGCTTAGTCACTCTGGTAGCGACCACTGTCGGAGCTTAGTAGCTCCGACAGTGGCCACCGTCAACACATGGAGCGTTGATAGCAGGTCCTCTGGGGTTATCAGAGCCTGGTAGCTCCGGCATCGACCACTGTCAACACGTAGAGGTTCGACGGCAGGGAGTATTCTTCTGCCATCTTTTCTTCACATTGACGGATGGCCCCCTGGATTTGCCGAAACTTGGTAGTTCTGGTGACGCCTACTGTCAATGTTTAAAACATCGACAACAGGACACCTTAGGGGCTATCGAGGCTTTGATAGCTCTGACATCATCCACCATTATCATGAGATCTTTATTTTTCCTGCACACTGATGCCAAGAAAAATAGTAAAATTTGTTTCTTATCTATAACTCATTTGCGGCTTATTATTCCCGAAAGAAATTTTAGATCGACAGCAATTTTGTATACAATCAAGCGCATTTGTTTGTTTTCTTCAGGTCCAATCATTTCTGGACTCGCCTTACTTCGGCCTACTGGGGTGTAGGTAGAGTGGCGTACTTACGGTGCAGGACCAGGCTAAGTCGATAGCACACTCCAGACCTAGATTGGCTTGACGGCATTCAAGCGAGTAGGCCATTCAACAATGTTAAGACCCAAAAGAATTAGCAATGCAACTTGAGTCATACATGAATTGTTCGAGCTAAAGTTTCTTGAGAATTGCACAACTTTGTTATAGACAAGAAAGAGAAAAATAAAAAAAAATATTGAGCCTGTACAAAATAAATGCACGTGGAGTCTCTTTTCACATATTGATGTATTTCATTATAGGTCCGGGGTACAAGGGAAACAAGTACACTCTTAGGGTACGGAACCAGGCTAAGTGTGTTGCGTTTCTTGTTTGACCCAAGGTAGCTAGCTACACTTTTAGCTCTGAGACTGTGACAAGTGTTGCCTGAACTTTGAGGACCTTCTGGGAAAGGTCCGGCTGTTCTCCCGGAGGAGCTACCCGACTCTGTAAAATGACGCTATAACATACATCACATGTAATTACAGACTCACCTCCGTGATATTAAGCGTAGAACTTACGGAGGTGCTCAATGTTCCAAGGATTAGGGAGCGGTGTCCCATCCTCGGTTGCTAAGCGAACGCATCCGGGACGGGATACTTTGATCACTCGAAAGGGTCCTTCCCATTTGGGGGAAAGTTTGTTTAACCCTTCTCGAGTTTGTATTCTTCGTAGCACCAGATCGCCTTCCTTGAGCTGTCGGTTATGAGTGTGCCTTTGGTGATTGTCGGTGGTTTGGATCCGGCAGATCTCCCGACACTACTAAAGTGTTAGAGGAGTTTGATGTTCGGTGTGGGCGCGCGGAGATTCAAGAAGGTGAATTGTAAACAACGCAGGAGACACGGAGATTTACGTGGTTCGGGCTGCCTCAGCGTAATACCCTACTCCACGAGTGTGTTGGTGTTGTATTAGCTGTATGAGCTTGTATCGAGCGTCTATGGAACGTGTAGAGTGTGTCGTCGGTCTGTCCTTTTATAGTACAAGGGCAGGCCATTACAAGTTAGCCTGGCCCGACATGTGGCCCTGGCGGTTACTAATATTGATACTCATTCAACACGTTTAATTGCCCTTAATGACCGGGTAATGGGCTTTGACAGCACCGTTACTGGTAATTAAGGTCGCCCGATCGTGTTTCATTAATATAGTATTAATGACACTTGATCGGGTCTTGAAGCCCTTGATTCTTCTTTGAAGATCCGGAGCCGTTGTGGAGTCTTCCGGAGGTTAGAGGCTGAAGATCCGACGGTTGGACATGTGGCAGCTCCGGAGCATATTGTGGGAAACGGGTAGCTCCGGAGCTACCTGACACGTGTCAGTTCTGGAGCTTCCCTCGGTCTGGGGTTAGGTCCGGGGGTGCCATTTTGGTACATAGCCCGGAGCTTCCCCCTTGTGGGCGGTAGCTCCGGTTTGACAGTACACGTGGCAACCCTGGGATTAACCATGTTGGAGAAGCGGGTCCGGTTATGTCTGACATGTGGGCCTCCGAACGTCTTCAAATCAAGTAGATGACTTTCCCATGAGATCCTTGTGATCTCAAGGGGTGTATGGTTCCCAGGGTACCGACAGTGGCCCCCTGGGCCCACCTCTGGGGAAGACCCCTTGGGTGAAGTAATTCCGCCAGAGGTGGGTCCATCCTCGCGACTTTTGAACTGAGTCTTCAAAGGTCTTCGGATGTGCCGTTGGTGATGGTTTGGAGTTAAATCTTCGCCGTGTGGCGTATCCCGCGTGTGGCAGATGAGATCTTTGGTGTGCGGATCTCATGCAATTGAAGGTCGCCGGTTCCCGATACAAAAACCGTATCGGTTCCGCGCGCCTTGTCAGGCCGCCGCCTTCGGGCTTCCCGCCTCATGATGACAACCATTCGCCTGGGTAAGAACCTCGACTTGATCGTCGGGGTGGTCCCAGACCCTCTTGTCATCGGCTGGGTGGAATTTTTGAGTGGTATCTTCGACTTCCTTGCGGTTTCCATCCAAGCATTGCGAGGGCTTACTTAAGAAGGAAAGTGCGCACCGTCTGGAGTTCTTTACGCCTCTCATCTGATCTTGCGCTCAAACTCCCAACTTGTGCTTCGCTTTTCCTTTCTTGCCTTGCTGTGCTGCGATGGAGTTGGGTCTCCGCGAGAGTCGTTTGAAGACCGACGGCGACCTGAAGAAGGTCCAGACCCTCATGGGATGGTCCTCGGACTTCTTCAACTGCTCGGTTCGCGCCAGGGGAGAGCTCCCGTTTGAGAAGGAGCACACTGGCGAAATGGTGTACTTTTCTTCGTACGCCATGGTGGGGTTGATCCCACCTTTTTCCTCCTTTTTCTTGATGCTGCTAGACTTTTATGGTCTGCAGCTATACCACCTTGGCCCTCACTCCATTCTCCTTGTGTCTATCTTTGTCCACTTCTGTGAGATGTGGGTGGGCATCCCCCCCTGCATTGAACTCTTCCGGACCTTCTTCACCGTCCATACCACCGACAGGAGCAATGAGCACCTTGGCTTCTACTACTTCGTGAAGCGCAAGAAGTGCCCATTCAAGTACCTCTGGTCGTTTCCCTCTGGGAAGTGGGATGACTGGAAGAAGGACTGGATAGTCATCCGGGTGGAGGAGCACGAGAGGCTGGAGCTGCCCGAAGGCCTCCCCAACATTGACACAACGATCTGGAGTGAAGCTCCGGTGTTGGTGGATGCCTTTAACCCTGCTCTGACCAGGATCCGCCAGTGCATGGAGGGAGGATTAACTCCTCAGGCGGTGTTTTGTAACTTCCTGGTCAACAGGTGGGCACCGCTGAAGAGGAGAGAAAAACTCGCTTGGGCCCTCAATAGCATGATGGACGATGACCGGGTCGAGACTGGGCTGAAGTCCAACATGGTGGGGACAACCTTGGAGTTCCACCTCAAGAAGTTCCAGCACGACATCGACGTCGAGGGTGACGACTTGACTCCGCCATCAGCTTTTCTTCCTCTGAACGTGGAAGTAGAGTTCAGTAGGGAGCTTTGGCGGAAGATGCTCGTGCTTGACGACCTCGGTGTCATTGAGAGAATATCAATCTCTAGGGTGGCGATCCCTGGAGTTTCCGAAGGTGGTTCCGACCCTGCCCCGAAGCCAAGGGTTGAGGTCATCGGCAAGGGCAAGGAGCCGGTGGATGAACCCTTGAGCCAAAAGAGGAAGCTGCAGCACACCGACGGGAGGTCCGTCAGGCCTACCACCTCTGCATCGGCTCCTTCTCCCCGGAGGGGGAGGTCTTCTGCAACCGCGGCGACTGTACCCACAGCGGGGTCCTCCCGGGGTGCTAGCTCCGGGCATGCAACTCCAGCACCAGGGCCAGTTGAGGCCTCTAGGTCCGGAGGTTCTTCCCGATCGAGGGGGGCCTCGACTAGGGAAACACCTGCGGCTGCAACGAGTTCCGGGGGGCCTTCCGGAGCTTCCACGCCAGCTATGACCAGCCCCGAACGCCCGGGAAAGAGGTTCCGCGCAAGCTGGTGCGGAAGACTCCCAAGGTAATTTTTAATATTTACCTTGGACAGTTGTTTTTTTGTAGTAACTGTTTTTTTTTAAGTTTCTTCGTCCATCATCTGCAGCGTTCCCAAGAAGAGGAGTGAGGCTCCACCCTCAGCCACAGCAACTGAAGCTGTGAGGGAGGAAGCTTATGCTCCTGTCCCGGTGCCGCCCCAAGTGGTGGCTGAAGCTGCGACAGCTCCGGCGCCAGCTGTCGTGGTCATGGACCTCGACTCATCCCTAGAGACTCCTGTGGTAGCGCCGGACCGCGGGAGAGAAGATGCGCCAGCGGCACCTGCCCCGGAGGTTGAAGCTCCGGGTCCTGGTGCTGAGATGATGGAACCTCCGGCTGTTGAGCCGGAGGAAGCAGTTATTCCGGCCCCAGAGCCGGAAATTTACGATGCTCCGGCGGTTGAGCTGGAGGTGATTGAAGTCCCAGCGTGCGCGCCGGATGTTGAGGAAGACCCGGCGGTTGTGCCGGCTACCTCAGAAGCACCGGCCGCAGAGCCGGTTGTTGTTGGAGCTCCGGCCGCAGGGCCGGTTGATTATGAAGATCTTCCGGCTCCCGAGCCGGTTGTTGCAGAGGCATCGGAGCTCGAGCCCCCAATAGAGGAGGTGCCCAGGCCGGAGCCAGAAGTGGCCCCTGCTCTGGAAGTGACGACGTCGGAGGTACTCACGGCTGAGCCGGAGTGCCCTGGTGAAGTTGCTGGCCCCCTGCCTGAGGGGGCAAATGAAGACCTGGCGGCGGGGCCTTCCTCGATGGCGACTGAGGCCATCCCAGAGGACGGCCCTAGTGCCATGGAGACCCAGGGGACCACTCTTGTGGAGTGGGACCCAATTTTTGTATCTTAAAACCTGCTGGAACCAGCGGAGAAGACCCCAGCAGGTCCGGAGCCTATCCCGTTGTCATTGTCTATTGACAACGCTTGTTCCAGTCTGCGTCAAGTTCAACTGGCCTTCTTCCACGACAGCAAGGCTCTTGAAGAGGAGCGCCAAACCCTTAGGCGGTGGCGTAACCGGCTCTACTTCGAGAACAAGCTGGCGCAGTCGAGGCTAGCAGATGACAAAGAGTGGATCAAGCGGGAGAAGGTCCGCCTGGAATACTGGGGAAAGTTATTGGATGACAGGGAGAGTATGACTCGTGCCCTCGACGCTCAATCCCGGGAGATTTACGAGCAGACCAAAGCAGCTAACAGTGCGGCCGATGAACGCCAAGAAAGGCTTGAGGCCATTAACACTACACTCATCAAGCGTCGGGAGGCACTTGAAGAGAGGGAGAAAAGGCTCGAAGATGAATAGCATAAACTCCTTGAGCTGCGGGATGACGTCCTGAGGAGGGAGGAGGAGCTCACCAAAAAGGTGGCTCTGGCTGACAAGGGCCTAGAGGAGCGCGCCAAGAAATTGGAAGAGCGCTGAACTGAGGAAGAGGAGAAGGCCTGGGTGCGAGGGTGTGCCCTTGCTGCCAGGGAGAAGAAAGTGAGGGACAGGGAGAAGGACCTGGTTGACCGCCAGAACAAGATCCACCTCCGGGGGGAGGAGCTCAGAAAACCCGAGAAGCGAGTTGCTAAAAAAGATCCAGCAAAACACCAAAGAGGTTGAGCGCCTCGCTCACGAGAATTCTGAACTAGTGGCGGCCAGAAGATCCATGCAGGAATTGAAGGGCTTAAGGACTGCGGACTCCCTACAGATTTGGGAGTTCCTGGGCAAGGCCAACGACGCACTGACACCGATGGGCTTCAGTCCCGTGCGTCCGGATGATCCGGAGCTGGAGCCGGACCTGGCGTTGCAGGCGTTGAGCTCGGCAAGTAACAAACTCTCCAAGGTGGGCGACGTCATCACGGACCAATTGGAGGTTGAGGGGCAATCCCTGGCGAAGAACATCGCAGAGTATGTGCTAACGTGCTACACCAGCCAGAACTCCCAATTTCCTCTGGACCCGGTGCTTGAAGGTCCCGTTGAACGAGAAGGCGAAGCTGCCCGAGCCAACGTGTCGGAAGTTGCCCAGAAGGTCGCCCAATTCTTCCATAGGGTCTAGGACCATCTCTGTAGTTCTCACTTGTATTTTCTCTTCTTCTTCCTCAATTTTGTAATCCCTTGTCTCCAGATGAAATCCCCAAATTTTTGTGAATTTCACTTTTTGTCTTCAACACTTTTGTCTTCACTTGGCCCTCTGGTAGATGTACACAATTTGATTGTGAACATGTACCAAGAGGATATTGTGTTTTGTTGAAGACTCATTTGCTTCGAACTTGTAGAGTGTAGGTCCGAAGTCTTCGATAGTGAAGGCCCCCTGAGGTTGTCGGAGCTTAGAAGCTCTAGCATTGTCTATCGTCATATCTTAGTAGCTCCGGCAATAGTCCCTATCAACACGTAGAGCATCGATAGTTAGTCCTCCGGGGTGTCAGAGCTAGTAGCTTCGGCAGTGACCTTTGCCAACATGTAGTTTGTTGGCAGCAAACTCCGTTTGCGGGGTCTTCTCACCATCATTTATTTTGCGTCGACGGCTGTCCCCCCTAGTTTTACCGGAGCTTGATTGCTCCGGTGATGCTCGTTTTCAATGCGTAACATCGATTACAAGCCACCTAAGGGAGTCAGAGCTTTGTTAGCTCCGGCTTTTCTCCATCAACGTAGATTTTTTATTTGTCCTGCACACTAAAGCCAAGAAAAATAGTAAAATTCGTTTCTTGCCTATAACTTCATCACGGCTTACGATTCTTAAGAAAATTTTAGGTCCAACGCGATTCTAAATACAACCGAATGCATTGTCTTTACTTCCAGATCCAATTGTACTTGGACCTGCCTTACTTCGGCCTGTCGGGGTGTAGGTAGAGTGGCGTACTTAGGGTGCTTGACCAGGCTAAGTCGATAGCACACTCCGGCCCTAGATTGGCTTGGCGGCATTCAGGCGAGTGGGCCATGAACAATATTTGAATCCAAAAGAATCGACAATACAACTCGAATCGTATATGAACCGGTCGAACTAAAATTTCTTAAGAATTGCACGTCTTTGCTATAGACAAGAAAGAGAAAAATAAAAAATGTTGAGCCTATACAAAATAAATGCACGTGGAGTCTGTTTCACATGAAGATGTCTTTCATTATAGGTCCGGGGTACAGGGGAAACAAGTACACTCTTAGGGTACGGAACCAGGCTAAGTGTGTTTTATTTCTCGTTTGACCCAGGGTAGCTAGCCACACTTTTAGTCCTGAGACTGTGACAAGTGTTGCATGAACTTTGCAGACCTTCCGAGAAAGGTCCGGCTGTTCTCCCGGAGGAACTACCCCACTATGTACGATGACTCTATAACATACAGCAAAAGTTATACAGACTCACCTCCGTGATATTAAGTGTAGAACTTACGGAGGTGCTCAATGTTCCAAGGATTTGGGAGAGGTGTCCCATCCTCGGTAGCCAAGCGAACGCTCCTGGGACGGGATACTTTAATCACTCAGAAGGGTCCCTCCCAGCTGGGGGAGAGTTTGTTTAACCCTTCTCTGGATTGTATTCTCCGTAGCACCAGGTCGCCTTCCTCAAGCTGTGGTTGTGTACATGCCGCTGATGATAGCGCCGAAGGGCTTGGCATTATCAGGCATTCCGAACAGCTGCTTGGCACCTTCCCTCCTCAAGGAGGTCTAGGTCTTCACACTGGAGCTAGTCCTGTGTGGCTTCATCGAAGGTCCGGACCCGGAGTGACCCCAAGGTGATTTCTGGAGGAAGGATTGCTTCAGCTCCATACACCAGGAAGAAGGGTGTCTCTCCAGTTGACCGGTTTGGAGTTGTCCTGTTGGCCCAGAGAGTGGGCGGAAGCTCTTCAATCCAGTTGGCACCATGTTTTTTCAAGCGCTCATAGGTGCGCGTTTTGAGTCCTTTAAGGATTTCAACATTTGCTCTCTCGGCTTGGCCATTGCTTGCTAGGTGAGCTACGGAGGCGTAGCAAACTTGAATGCCGAGGTCTTCGCAATATCCTTGAAATGCAGAGCTTGTGAATTGGGTCCCATTATCAGTGATGATTTTGTTTGGGACTCCAAATCTGCATACAATGGACTGCAAAAAGTTGATAGTAGATTGCTTGTTGATTGTCACAACTGGAGTTGCTTCCGACCACTTGGTGAACTTGTCAATGGCGACGTACAGGAACTTGTAACCTCCGACGGCTCTTCGGAAAGGTCCCAAGATGTCCATCCCCCACACAGCGAAGGGCCATGTAGGAGGTATCATTTGTAGGGGTTGAGCCGGTGTGTGGATTTGCTTTGCATGAAATTGACATGCTTCGCATTTCTTCACCAGCTCAGTTGCATCCTGGAGTGCCGTAGGCCAGTAGAAGCCATGCCGAAAGGCTTTCCAACCAGCGTGCGGGAAGACGCGTGGTTCCCACACTCGCCTCCATGGATTTCTGCGAGGAGCTCGCAGCCTTCTTCCCTTGTGATGCACCTCATTAGGATGCCATTGGCACCGCGCCGGTAGAGATCCCCTTCTACCAACGTGTATCTTTTAGCCAATCTGACTACCCGGTCAGTGGATACATCATCGTCAGGAAGGATGTTATCTTTCAAGTAGTTCCGGATCTCCGAGATCCATGCATCGGAACTAACTTGAGCATTTGGGTCTTGCGTGTTGGGTTGCTCAGAGCTTTCGGCAGCACCTACGACCCTTGACGGCTGCCATGGTAATAGGGCCATCGGGACTGTCAGCTTCGGAATGCTGATCTCGCCCCCTTCGCTCAGTTCGGCAGGCTGAGCTGTGGGTTTTGACAACCTCCGGACAAACGTTCCGTCATGAGCCGGAGCTCCAGTTGATGCTTTCATCGAGAGTTCGTCGGCTTCAGCGTTGTGGGCATGCTGGACATGGTGAAGATCTAGGACTTCGAAGTCCTTCTGAAGCCTCTGGACTTCAAGGAGGTAAGCAGCTAACTGGAGATTGTTGCAGGAGCATTCACCCTTCACTTGCTTAATGATGAGCTGTGAATCTCCCTTGACCAGTAGTTGCTTGACACCGTATGATAGTGCCACCTTTAGTCCGTAGATGAGTGCTTCGTACTCCGCCATGTTGTTGTTCGCCTTGAAGTCAAGGTGTACCATGTATTTCACCTTCTCCCCGGTTGGTGCGAGGAGAAGGATTCCAGCTCCGGCCCCTTGCTTTTGCATGGAGCCGTCGAAGTAGAGGGTCCAATGAGGCTCGGTGAAGACCGAAGCTTCGTGTTTCGGCTTCTGCTCACTGGGGCCCCCAGGGTTTGATGGAGAGGGAGTCCATTCCGCCATGAAGTCTGCCAATGCTTGACTCTTGATTGCTTGCCTTGAAATGAATTCAAGATCGAATTCGGCCAATTCCGCTGCCCACTTTGCAATATTCCCAGATGAGTTGGGATTATGCAAGATTGCTCGAAGTGGGTAAGAAGTCACCAATGAGATCTTGTGAGCTTGGGAATAATGGCGAAGCTTCCTGGAGGCGATAAGAACTGCATAGAGCAGCTTATGCACCTCTAGGTATCGAGTCTTGGCATCATGTATGTCGGCGGTTGAGAACCGGCAGATCTCCCTACACTACTAAAGTGATAGGGGAGTTTGATGTTCGGTGTGGGCGCGCGGAGATTCAAGAAGGTGTGTAAGAATTGATGCAGGAGACACAAGAATTTACGTGGTTCGGGCCGCCTGAGCGTAATACCCTACTCCACGGAGGTGTTGGTGTTGTATTAGCTGTTTGAGCTTGTAATGAGCATATGAAGCGCCTATGTCCGTTCGTGAACGTCCCTGAGTGTATCGTCGGCCTGTCCTTTTATAGTACAAGGGCAGGCCGTTACAATTCAGCCTGGCCCGACATGTGGCCACGACGGTTACTAGTATTGATACACGCTTAATTGCTCTTAATAATCCTGTAACGGGCTTTGACAGCACCGTTACTGGTGTTAAGATCGTCCGTTTAAGTGTCATTAATATGGCATTAATGACACTTAATCTGGTCTTGAAGTCCTTGGCTCTCCTTTGAAGATCCGGAGCCGTTACAAGGTCTTCTGGAGGTTAGAAGCTGGAGGTCCGACGATTGGACACGTGGCAGCTCTGGAGCTTGCTGTAGGAAACAGGTAGCTCCGGGGCTATCAGACACGTGTCAGGTCCGGAGCTTCTCTCGGTCTGGGGTTAAGTCCGGAGGTGCTGTTTAGGTACATGGCCCGGAGCTTCCCCTTGTGGGAGGTAGCTCCGGGTTAGTTGTACACGTGGCGACCCAGGGATTAACCATGTTGGAGAAGCGGGTCCGGTCATGTCTGACAAGTGGGCCTCCAAGGGTCTGAAAACCAAGTAGATGGCTTTCTTTTGATATCTTTGTAACCTCAAGGGGTGTACGGTTTCTAGGGTACCGACAGTGGCCCCCTGGACCTACCTCCGACGAAGATCACTGGGATGAAGTCATTCCGTCGGAGGTGGGTCCATCCTTGCGACTCTTGAACTGAGTCTTCAAGGGTCTTCGGAGGTGCCGTTGGCAGGGATTTACAGTTAGATCCCGCCGCGTGGCACACCTCAGGCGGCAGATGAGATCTTTGACGTGCGGATCTCACGCAATTGAAGGTCGCCGGTTCCTGATACGAAAACTGTATCGGTTCCGCACGTCCTGTCAGGCCGCCGCCTTTGGGTTTCCCGCCGCGTGATGACAACCGTTCGCCTGGGTAAGAGCCTCGACTTGATCGTCGGTGTGGTCCCGAGCCCTCTTGTCATCGGCTGGGTTAAATTCTTGAGTGGTATCTTCGACTTCCCTACGGTTTCCATCCAAGCGTTGCGAGGGCTTACTTAAGAAGGAAAGCGCGCACCGTCGGGAGTTCTTTACGCCTCTCATCTGATCTTGCGCTCAAACTTCCAACTCATGCTTCGCTCTTCTTCTCTTGCCTAGTTGTGCCGCGATGGAGTTGGGTCTGCGCGAGAGTCGCTTGAAGACCGACAGCAATTTGAAGAAGGTCCGGGCCCTCATGGGGTGGTCCTCGGACTTCTTCAACCGCTTAGTCCGTGCCGGCGGAAAGCTCCCCTTCGAGAAGGAGCGCGCTGGCGAAATGGTGTACTTTTCTTCGTACGCCATGGTGGGGTTGATCCCACCTTTTTCTTCCTTCTTCTTGATGCTGCTAGACTTCTATGGTCTGCAGCTATACCACCTTGGCCCTCACTCCATTCTCCTCGTGTCTATCTTTGTCCACTTCTGTGAGATGTGGGTGGGCATCCCCCCTGCATCGAACTCTTCCGGACCTTCTTCACCGTCCACACCACCGGCCGGAGCAATGAGGACCTTGGCTTCTACTACTATGTGAAGCGCAAGAAGTGCCCATTCAAGTACCTTCGGTCGTTCCCTTCTGGGAAGTGGGATGACTGGAAGAAAGATTGGATAGTCGTCAGGGTGGAGGAGCACGAAAGGTTGGAGCTGCCCGACGGTCTGCCCGGCATCGACACGACGATCTGGAGTGAGGTTCCGGTGCTGGCAGAAGCTTTCAACCCCGCCTTGACCAGGATCCGCCAATGCGTGGAGGGAGGATTGACCCCTCAGGCGGTATTTTGCAACTTCCTGGCCAACAGGTAGGCGCCGCTGAAGAGGAGGGAGAAGCTCGCTTGGGCCCTCAACAGCGTGATGGACGAGGACCGGGTTGAGACCGGGTTGAAGTCCAACATGGTGGGGAAAACCTTGGAGTTCCACCTCAAGAAATTCCAGCACGGCATCGACGTCGACGGTGATGACTTGACCCCGCCATCAGCCTTTCTCCCTCTGAACATGGAAGTGGAGTTCAGCAGGGAGCTCCGGTGGACGATGACCGCACTTGACGACCTTGGTGTCGTCGAGAGAAGATCAACCACCCGGGTGGCAATCCCCGGAATGCCCGAAGATGGCTCCGTCCCTGCCCCACAGCCGAGGGTCGAGGTCGTCGGCAAGGGCAAGGAACTGGTGGATGAGCCGGAGAGCCAGAAGAGGAAGCTGCGACACGCTGACGGAAGGTCCGTCAGGCCTGCTACTTCGGCCTCGGTTCCTTCTCCCCAGAGGGGAAGATCTTCTACCACCGTGGCGACTGTCCCCGTAGTGGGGTCCTTCCGGAACGATACCGTTCCTGCAGTGGGATCCTCCCGGAGCGCGTCTGTCCCCATGGTGGGATCCACCTAGGGTGCTAGCTCCGGGCGCACGACTCCGGCACCTGGGATGGTAGGAGCCTCCAGGTCCAAGGGTTCCTCCCGATCGAGGAGAGCCTCGACCTGGGAAACGCCCGTGGCTGCGACAAGTTCTGGGGGGCCTTCTGGAGCTTCTACGCCGACCGTGGCCAGCCCGGAACGTCCAGGAAAAAGGTTCCGCGCAAGCTGGTGCAGAAGCCTCCCAAGGTAATTTTTAATCTCTACCTTGTATAATTATTTTATTGTAGCAACTGTTTGTTAATTTTCTTCGTTCATCATCTGCAGCGTCTCCAAGAAGGGGAGTGAAGCTCCACCCTCAGCCATAGTGTCTGAGGCTGTGGGAGCTTCTGCTCCTATCCTGGTGCCGCCCCAGGTGGTGGCTGAGGCTGCGACAGCTCCGGCGCCGGCTGTCGTGGTCATGGACCTCGACTCGTCCCCAGAAGTTCCCGTTGTAGCGTCAGACCACGGGCGTGAAGACATGCCAGCGGCACATGTCCCGGAGGTTGAAGCTTCGGGTCCTGGTGCTGCAATGATGGAAGCTCCGGCTGTTGAGCCAGAGGAAGAAGTGATCCCGGCTTCAGAGCTGGAAATTGTTGAAGCCCCGGCGGTTGAGCCGGAGGTGACTGAAGCCTCGGCGTGCGAGCCAGAAGATGAGGTAGTTTCGGCAGTTGAGCCGGTTACCTCCGAAGCACCGGCCACTGAGCCGGTTATTGTTGGAGCTCCGGCCTCAGGGCCGGTCGAAGTTGAAGATCCTCCGGCTCTTGAGCCGGTGGTCGAAGGGGCGATGGAGCTTGAGCCTCCTTCGGAAGAGGTGTCCAGACCGGAGCCAGTAGCAGCTCCTACTCCGGAAACGACGATGTCGGAGGTACCTGCGGCAGAGCTGGAGTGCCCAAGCGAAGTCGCTGGCCCCCTGCCCGAGGAGGTGAATGAAGACTTGGTGGTGGGGCCTTCTTCGATGGCGACTGAGGCCATCTCGGAGGACGGCCCTAGTGCCTTGGAAGCTCAGGGGTCCACTCTCGTAGAGTGGGACCCAATTTTTGTATGTGAAGACCCGCTGGAACCAGCGGAGGAGACCCCAGCAGGTCTGGAGCCCATCCCGCTGTCGATGTCTATCGACAACACCTGCTCCAGTCTGCGTCAAGTCCAACTGGCCTTCTTCCACGACAGCAAGGCTCTTGAAGAGGAGTGTCAAACCCTTAGGCAGTGGCGTAACCGGCTCTACTTCGAGACCAAGCTGGCGTAGTCGAGGCTAGCGGATGACAAGGAGTGGATCAAGCGGGAGAAGATCCGCCTGGAGTACTGGGGCAAGCTGCTGGATGACAGGGAGAGCATGACTCATGCCCTCGACGCTCAATACCGGGAGATCTACGATCAGGTCAAAGCTGCCAATAACGCGGCCGATGCTCAGCACGAACATCTTGAGGCCATTAACACCGCACTCATCAAGCGCCGAGAGGCACTTGAAGAGAGGGAGAGACGGCTCGAAGACGAAGAGCAGAAACTCCTGGAGCTGCGGGATGACGTCCTGAGGAGGGAAGAGGAGCTCGCCGAGAAAGTAGCTCTGGCTGACAAGGGCCTCGAGGAGCGCGCCAAGAAATTGGAAGAGCGCTGCCAAGAGGAAGAGGAGAAGACCTGGGTGCCGGGGCAGGAACTCTACGAATACGAGTGTGCCCTTGTTGCCCGGGAGAAAAAAAGTGCAGGCTAGGGAGAAGGACCAGGTCGATCGCCGGAACAAGATCCACCTCCGGGAGGAGGAGCTCAGAAGACTTGAGAGACGGGTTGCTGAAAAGATTCAGCAAAACGCCAAAGAAGTTGAGCGCCTCGCCCGTGAGAATTCCGAACTGACGGCGGCCAGGAGATCCGTGGAAGAGATGAAGAGCTTAAGGACGGCGGACTCCCTACAGATTTGGGAGTTCCTGGGCAAGGCCAACGACGTGCTGACGCTGATGGGTTTTAGCCCCGTGCGCCCGGATGATCCGGAGCCGGAGCCGGACCTTGCACTGCAGGCGTTGAGCGCAGCAGGTAGCAAGCTCTCCAAGGTGGGCGATGTCATCGCGGACCAACTGGAGGTTGAGGGGCAATCCCTAGCGAGGAACGTCACAGAGTATGTGCTGACGTGCTACACCAGCCGGAACTCCCAATTTCCTCTGGACCCGGTGCTTGAAGGCCCCGTCGAAGGAGAAAGCGAGGCTACCCGAGCCAGCGTATCGGAGGTCGCCCAGAAAGTCGCTGAGTTCTTCCATAGGGTCTAGGACCATCTCTTTAGCTCTCACTTGTATTTTCTCTTCTTCTTCCTCAATTTTGTAATCCCTTGTCTCCAGATGTAATCTCTTGTCTCCAGATAAATGAAATCCCCAAATTTTGCGAATTTCACTTTTTTTCTTCAACACCTTTATCTTCACTTGGCCCCCTATTAGATGTACACAATTTGATTGTGAACATGTACCAAAAGGATATTGTGTTTTGTTGAAGACTCATTTGCTCTGAACTTGTAGCATTTAGGTCTGAAGTCTTCAATAGTGAAGGTCCCCTGAGGTTGTCGGAGCTTAGAAGCTCCGGCATTGTCCATCGCTGGAGCTTGGTAGCTCCGGCAATAGCCTCTATCAACACATAGAGCGTCGATAGTTAGTCCTCCGGGGTGTCGGAACTGAGTAGCTCTGGCAGTGACCTTTGCCAACACTTGGCTTGTTGGCAGCAGACTCCATTTACGGGGTCTTCTCACCATCTTTTATTCAGCGCTGACGGTTGGCCCCCTTTGGGGAGTCGGAGCTTAGTTAGCTCCGGCTTTTCTCCATCAACGTAGACTTTATTTTTCCTGCACACTTAAGTCAAGAAAAATAGTAAAATTCGTTCCTTGTCTATAATTTCATCGCGGCTTACGATTCTCAAGAAAACTTTAAGTTGAACGCGATTTTAAATACAACCGGATGCGTTGCCTTTTCACCTAGATTCAACTGTTCATGGACCCGCCTTACTTCGGCCTGCCGGGGTGTAGGTAGAGTGGCGTACTTAGGGTGCTTGACCAGGCTAAGTCGATAGCGCCTACCAGCCCTAGATTGGCTTGGCGGCTTTCAGGCGATTTGGCCATGAACGATATTTGAATCCAAAAGAACTGACAATACAACTCGAATCGTATATAAACCGGTCGAACTAAAATTTCTTAAGAATTGCACGTCTTAGTTATAGACAAGAAAGAGAAAAATAAAAATGTTGAGCCTGTACAAAATAAATGCACGTGGAGTCTATTTCACATGAAGATGTCTTTCATTATAGGTCCGGGGTACAGGGGAAACAAGTACACTCTTAGGGTACGGAACCAGGCTAAGTGTGTTTCATTTCTCGTTTGACCCAGGGTAATTAGCCGCACTTTTAGTCCTGAGACTGATACAAGTGCTGCATGAGCTTTGAGGACCTTTCAGGAAAGGTTCGGCTGCTCTCCCGGAGGAACTACCCGACTCTGTACAATGACTCTATAACATACACCCCAAGTTACTCAAGACTCACCTCCGTGGTATTAAGTGTAGAACTTACGGAGGTGCTCAATGTTCCAAGGATTTGGGAGAGGTGTCCCATCCTCGGTAGCCAAGCGAACGCTTCCGGGACGGGATACTTTGATCACTCGGAAGGGCCCCTCCCAGCCGGGGGAGATTTTGTTTAACCCTTCTCTGGATAGTATTCTCTGTAGCACCAGATCGCCTTCCTCGAGCTGTCGGTTGTGTACATGCTGCTGGTGATAACGCCGTAGAGCTTGGCGATATCGGGCATTCCGAACAGCTGCTTGGCACCTTCCCTCCTCGAGGAGGTCTAGGTCTTCATGCCGGAGCTGGTCCTGCGCGGCTTCGTCGAAGGTCCGGACCCGGAGTGAACCCAAGGTGATTTCTGGAGGAAGGATTGCTTCAGCTCCGTACACCAGGAAGAAGGGTGTCTCTCCAGTTGACTGGTTTTGAGATGTCCTATTGGCTCATAAAGTGGGCGGAAGCTCTTCGATCCAGTTGGCTCCATGTTTTTTCAAACGCTCATAGGTGCGCGTTTTGAGTCCTTTAAGGATTTCAGCATTTGCTCTCTCGGCTTGGCCATTGCTGGATGGGTGAGCTACGGAGGCGTAGCAAACCTGTATGCCGAGGTCTTTGCAGCATCCTTGGAATGCGGAGCTTGTGAATTGGGTCCCATTATCAGTGATGATTTTGTTTGGGACTCCAAATCTGCATACAATGGACTGCAGAAAGTTGATAGCAGATTGCTTGTTGATCGTCGCAACTGGAGTTGCTTCTGGCCACTTGGTGAACTTGTCAATGGCGACGTACAGGAACTTGTAACCTCCGACGGCTCTTGGGAAGGGTCCTGTAAAACCCCACTTTTATGGCATGTTAAGTTCATATGGGTTTTGTGATCAACTATTTTGGATCTCCAATATAATGGTACACATGAACTATGCCATCCAAAACTTATCTTGCACTCTTTGTTAGATTCTTTTATCATGGGTATTAGACTTCACCATGAATCCAAATTATATTCTATTCACCTTTTAAGAATAAGAATTTTTTGATAAGGATTAGTAAGCAATGCACAATGAAGCCCTAATAAGCTCTAAACCAAATATTCAAATTAAGGGCTCTAAATTTTTCCATGAGCTCCTAAATTCCTCAATAGCATGCTTACAAAGTTTCAAGATTTTGGAAACTCATCTACTATTTTTATTGAGGTGCTTAGCAAATTTAAATCAAATTCAAATCTGAATTTTAAATTCTTCTCCAACTTCTTTAAACATAAGAATTGAATTCACCATTGTGTTCAGAATAATTCATTTGCCATCTCCACAAAATTTCATGATTTTTGGAGTTGATCTTCTATTTTTAAATGAAATAGTAACTGAGCTGTGGGGAGAATCACTGGACAGTGGGCCCCACATGTCAGCTCCCCTTTTAAACGGATCAGCTCAACCCCGACACCTCTGCACCGCCGCGCCCCCGCTCGACACCGCGCGCGCATGCAGCTCCAGCGAGCTGCCTGCCTGCTCGCCACGGCTCTATAAAAGGCCGGCCGAAGCCCCTTTAATCCTCATCCCCGGTCACAGCTCCACTGCCTCGCCATTTTTCTTCCGCCGCGCGCCATCGCCGCCGCTCGCCACTGCTCCGCGGGTGCCGCCGTTCCACGCCGTTTCAAGCCTAGCTCCAAAGAGCAAAAAGGTGCGCCTGATCAAACTCTAGCTCATGGTACAAACCGTTTCCATTATCGTTGAAGCCTGAGCCAGATATTGATCGTTTCCTCTACGGCCGAGGGTAGATAGCTAGCTATGATTTCATGTCAAATTCCTTTTCGACAAGCAATCATCCTTTGCAATTACTTAGAGATAGTTTCTATAGGCCCTAGCGATCCTGTCTGATCAAAAACCTTTAAGGATCATCAAGCAACGGCTCTGAATTTCGAGTTTTGCTCGCCGCCGGTGAGAAAACCTCGGTTCACCGTCGAACTCATGATTCCCGGCAACTCACTCCCCTTCTGCGCCCATATCCTTGAACTCCATCATCCCAGAAAGGTTTTGGAGCAATTCCCAAGTGATTTGAGCTACTCTTTAGAGAGTTCTATGATGCCCGAGCACTCATCGCCGCCACCGCCGTCGCACGACCTTTTCCGGCAAGTTTCAAGACCCATTGACCTCACCACCGTGCTCAGCGACCCCAAAAACCCCCAGGCGGCAAGTTTCCGCGATTCTGGTGCGTTGGATTGGCCGGCGGCGAGGCTCGCCGGAGAGCACCGCCGCGGGAACCCCGCGCGCCGCCCGCGTCGGGAGGTAGAAGACGACGCGGCGGGTCCCGCGTGTCAGCGGCGGTAAATCCCGTCGGATCAGGTGTGGCCACGGGATTTGCTGTGGCTACGCGGTGGGAATCTGTGGCCCCCGTGTGGTTTAAATGCTATTGGTTCATTTTAAAACAGTGGGGCCCACGAGTTAAATCAAATTAGGAAATTATTCCAGAATAGGCTCCAACTTAGAAAATCCATAACTTTCTGTAGGATACTCCAAAATTCTTCAAACAAATTTTGTTCGAAAAATCTCGAGCTCTAGTTTCTGTCAATACCAATTAGGTTCTGTGAAACTCAGAGTTAAATTCTGTAGAAAATAATCTTTCCTAATGCAAATGAAATTTTTCCAGACAAGATATCCACAGGAAAAATCCCCAAAATTCACATAAAATTTATTGTCCTATTCTTGATTATCAGGCAAAATTTGGGAGCCATAGCACCTGTTTAAGTCTCTGTATAATTCAATTTCCTTTTTCAGTTGTTGAATTTTCACAGCTATTAGGTTGCTTTATTAGGTCCCAAAATTTTACAGGGTCTTCCTTTAGTCATTCCCTAGCTCCTGTTAAAGTCTTGGATTTAATTAACCTACTATACTAGTCCTAAATCAGTTACAAACTAAATATTGGTTTAATGTCTAGAAACTCAATCATAAAGTAAATCCAGAAATTCCTACCGAATTAGAAATACAATAACTCCTTCCCCACAGCTTAGAAAATTATGAAACAAATTTTGCTAAGACCAGAACCACTCCCTCCATCTTGATTATCAACTGTTAGCTAGGTTCAAGCTACAGTTTCCTCTCGGAAATTTTTGGAAGTTGATTTGCTTGCCATACTTTCGGAAACCACAATCTGCTATGATCATCTCCTGTTCTTTGCAAGAGCTTTGATCATATTCCCTAGTATCTACCATCGAAGTTCCAGAGCCAATTAAGGTCCCTGTCATATAGTGATCACCATGAATTAATTTATGGTCTTAAACTAAATAAATTTCAAAGTCATTTATATATCCATCTTATCTGCATATCGTATAGTGACCGAAGTCGAGGAGAAGCCAGAAGCCTTGGAAGAGAACCTTCCAATTTTTAACTCAGAACCTGACCTGCAACAAGGCAAGCCCCGGTTTGCATTTAAGTCGTTTATGAGCTTTTGCTTTATCACTATGATGAATAGTATATGAATTGTGCATTACGTTTAGGGTGTATGATACTCCACTTGCATGACCAAAAATCCCAGGGGTTTGTTTGGCACGAGTTACAGTTTGACCTGTAGTAACTGCTTTGCTAATGCATAGGAAATCCGGTAGAAGTCGAGTAGTTGGAATCTACTCGCGAGAGATGTATCTCACAGGATTGGTTGAAAAGAAAATGGTTTAATATAATGAAATTGAGACCGGGCAGGGATTGGATAGGAAGCGGCGAGAATTGAGTCTCGGTCGCATAGCCCTGCCTGTGTCGATTAAGGCCCGTCCGTATGCAGCCCCTTCGGACAAGCTTGAATTGTACCGGCAATATAATGGACATATGGAATCCAATAAACTGATGTAACTTGATAACTGGGGTGTTGAGACCCATTAACTCACCATCGATAGGGGTGGGTTGAGGACAGTAAGGTGTAAATCGGTCGGCAGACACATGAGGTGTTCTGTGCGGAGACCTTCTGTTTGCGGAGGTGAGACGGGCTCAGCCTTTGAGTTTCTTGTGAAAGGTGGCCATATACGCCTAGTACTGAAGTGTTATGTAGGTCCAGGTGTACTCGCTGACACTTCCGAACGACGTATGTGTCGTGTTGTCCGGGTGTGTCTTGATTGCAATCACTGTCCCTCGCAGTAATAGAGTACCACTTGTCTGTCGCAGTCGCAACGTAGTAAATACTAAAGAAGTCAGGAAAGTCATATGATATTGAATTATAATTACTTTGCAACTTTGTTTGATTTAGAAATAGTATAACTAAAGATTTACAATTTCCCCATACTTTAGCTGTAATAGCATTATGTGCTTTGGGCATGTCATATCATCGGTAAAACGTTTCTTGTTTGATTGTGGAGCCCATGATGTGCCGTGCTCAGAGAATGTCATTTGCTACCTAAAACTTGGTTATAAGGATCCACTTGTAGGCGAGTTATTTATGCTATTCCTTACCTATGTTTAGTGTCCCCGTGCATCTGTCTAGTGAAACGGTTAAGTCTTGCTGAGCCTTAAGCTCACGTTTGCAGTTAACGAGTTTTTGCAGGTTACCCTTTTGAGGATGGGTTTGACGATGAGGCAACACCCCCTCCAGGGTGTACAGCCGAGTGGGAACCCTGCACGCCGCCATAGTTTGAGTGTTGCTAGTGCAAAGTATCCCTGGCATGGAAAACTTTGCTTTTTGCATAGCTAGTGCTGAGAGCGTAGCTATGGTATGTATATATTTCTTTACATCCGCTAGTATTGTGAAAACTTCCGCTGTGTATTAAATAAAAGACGTGGTCTTGTACTTTATTCTGGTTCTATTCTTGTAAACTGTTGGGTGTCGCATCGCACGACACCACCCAATGAGATCCTCGGATGTGTGGATTCCGGTCCCCACAGACATGGTATCAGAGCTTCGTTGGGAACAGTGTACCGGAAAAGAACATATTTTCAAAAATTAGGAACTTGAGTGAGGAATTAGTTATATGCCGTTATAAGGAGTATTATTAGTATAAGATATAAAGGTGGTAAACTAACTATGTGTTATTATATTCTGTAACGACGCTCCGACATCAGGTAAGAGGTAAGGTACGCCACCGAGAGCGGATCAATCTCGGTAACCTCAGCATACGAGAGGTGGTATGTGAAATTTCCGTGGCTTGGCACGGAAAGTCAATATGAGTCTTTGAAACTTTCCATGTTTCTAAAGAACATATGACACGCGGTACCCCAGCGTGACACAAAGTTAGAGGGAAACCCCGTCGGGTGGTATGTAACCCGATAGTGTGTTCTCATATCTGTGAGAACATGCGAACACGTATGCCCGAGCGTGTATAAGCCGGATCGTACGGGAGTCTTTGCTGTACAGACGTATTTACAGCCATGTACCTCGAGACATGGCCTTGCTCGAGGACGACTCACACCAGAGTCGTATGCATTTACTTTTAGTTATATATTATTGTGACTGCCTGCCGTGTTTCCCCATGCCGCCCTTGAGGTGCGAAGGTGTGAAAGGGGATTGTTTGTCTTCTGCAGGTAATCTAACTCCGGTAGCAACCCGTGTAGAAGCCGTTTGCGAGGGAACGATATAGGAACCACCTATAGACGTAACCGGATGTACCGGATAGAATTTCCTTTCGTGAGGCACGTAGCACCGTCAGTATCAAACATGATACTAGACCCTCCCCACCGACAGAATGGTTGCATTGTGTTTTGAGAAAGTCCGACTATCAGATACTGATAATTTCGGGCTCGACTTGATAAGGTGGATAGAACCAAGATTCTTGTTTTCTGGTAGAAGTAGCTCAACTTCGCCAGGTTGTAATCTTGGTTAGCAATTAGATATCATAAGAGTATCCTACATGGATGGAGAGCTCGTGAAGGTCTCTCCAACTTTTCCGTTGACCATAAAGACAGAAAAGCTTGTTAATCTGTTGAAAACTGGGGTTTACTGTAATTACTCCATATGAACCCACCTTTGTACCGTTTCTGTATTCTTGCCATAACTCACTGTAGAAAAATCCACTACCTTATTGGGATATATGTTTGAGAAGGGTAGGTGGAGATTCACGAGTTTGTTTTGGGGAGTCCTTCCTGATTTTAATTGGAGTTTAACCGAATTGGGAAGTCAACACAGTAAACTGCATGACTGCTGATGCAAACCAGTCAGCTTTACTGTTGAGTTTGGATAATTATAACCCCTAATCCAGAACAGTGATATGGTTACGCATATACATTTCTGGAAAGCTTAGGAAGTCGTCTATCAACTTTATGTATCACTCCTGACCTGAATCTAGGTGTAGCTATGCCTAATTCCATTTGTCGCAAATTTGGTTCCTGCAGTCCAGAACTTGGGACAGTTTGCACATAATTGTGAATTGATGCATAATACCTTCATGACAAGGTTGTCGTGGGGGAACTTCTTTAGTTCTGGATCGTTAACACGATGTTACTCAATGTTTATTTTGACACTACCTCAATATCTTATCATGATGAACCTGTATAGAATGTGGAGATAAGCCCATATACAGGGGAGGTTCTGTCAAAATTTTCAGAACCCTTGAGTCAACTTAAAACTGGTATAGATTGTTCATACTAGTTCAACAGTGGCTGTATGGGTACAATCTGGAAAGGTTTTGAAGTGTACTACAATTTTTGTATTCAACATAAAGTTTAGTTCTGACTTCTTCTGTATGAAACTTACGGGTTACTGCAGATAGGTCAGATAAACCAGAACTGTACTCATTTCCAGATTGCAGCTTTGACTGAACCAATTGATTATGGATATTTCTTTTTGTCCCACATCACCAGTGATTGGGTCGAATACTTAAACGGTGTATTGACATTGGGGTATATTTGTCCACAGATGGCAGCACCAAGAATTCAGTTGCCTAATGGATGGGTGTTCTCAACATGCACCGGGCACGCCGGTTTTCCGGACGTGTTTGCACGGTTGCTCGGCCAGTTTGGCTATTTGGTGTTACCTAGCTATTGGGGCAAGAAGTTCCAGGAGGGCGGTATGTGGAGTTGCACCATCTACGTCGATGTGCCTGCCGGTCCACCGCATCTCGGATGGGCTCCATACTCCATCAAGATCAAAGGATTGATATTAGAAGAAACATGGAGCTACGCCGCAAGTGTTGCCATAGGGAGGTTTTGCAAACTCCATTACCGTCATCTGGTGGGTACTCCGTATGAGCTCTTCCCAGTCAACGGCAGGGCTTCTGAAGCCTGGGCAACCCGCTTGCTTGCGGAGGTGGGAGAGCATGGCGAAACATCCGCAACGGCCTTAGCGATGTATGCAGCAGCCTCACATCGCGAGAAGGGTAATCAAAGGACATGCATAAAAGAATTGACAAATAATCTGAAGCAAGCCATGAAGCGAGCAAACCACTTTGAGTGGGCAAATGACGGACTTAGGGATATGATGGCTCCTCTTAATCATCGTTTGAACCTTAGGGAGAATCAATGGCATGACGCTGTTATGGATTTGGCCGCGTCTCGCCAGGAGACTCTAGAGAGAGATATTGATCTGGAGGCAAGCCTACTTTATGGGCACCAACGGGACACACAGTTGAACGTGGTGACTGCAGACAGGGATCAGTCCAGAGTAGAGGCTCAGAGCTGGAAGACCAGCTGTGAACAGGCTCAGCAAGAGAATGAGGCCTGGGGGATGTTTATGATACAGACAGATTGGCAAGCTATGGCTGCCAAGAGGACGTTGATGTTGAACGATGTATCAACTTCTACTCCAGCACCCGTATCAGAGGTGCCTAGCCCTGAAGATGAAGAAGAAGAAGAAGAAGACCCAGAGGAACTTGAATACGTCGAGTAGAGCGTATTGAAGTTAGATGTGGTAGCACTTCCGCCAACACCGGGCGGCATATAGTTAAATGGTTGCTAGTGTTTCTCTTTTGTGACCATGTTTGTGTCATATTATGAGTAATGGTTGTGGTGTCTAGCTAATGAGATGAGTATGACATGTCAGGAAGGCCAAGTATGGTAGAGATGTATTTCCATAAAGGGAATCCATCATTTTGGGTTTACTACTGTAAACTTGGTCTTGAGATGATATATTTTGTATAAAGTTTGTGCTTTATCAATATATGTAAATGTTATGCTTCGTCTATTATTGTCTACCGCATTTCTAAGAGAGGATGAACTTGAGGCAATGGGACTTACCGTGTTATTCATTATATTGCAGTATGGTGCGTACTCGTACAGCCTCAGAGGTGGGAGGATCTAGTGGAGGACAGGGGGATGACACACCACCCCCAGGGCAGAATACGCCTCAGACGCAACCACCTCCACCACCTCCAACCACACTCCCCAGGAGTCTCGTGGAAGTTCTCGCTGCAGTGCTCGGCTCGCGCGACGAGCAAACCGAGTTACTGCGGACGTTGGTGCAGCACTCGTCCCGTCAAGGGGGACGACAGGATGATGGACCGCGTCAACAATTTCAGAGTTCCTACTCTGATTTCTCATCGACACACCCACTGGTATTCAGAGAAGCCGATGAACCGTTGGACGCGGATAACTGGCTCCGCACCATTGAAGGAAAGTTCGGTTTACTCGCGGTAACCGAACAGCAGAAGACGTTGTTTGCAGCACAACAACTGCAGGGGTCTGCCGGTGCGTGGTGGGCCAATTACCTTGCCGCACGCCCCGCAGGCCATGTTGTAAGCTGGACCGAATTCCGGGAGGCATTTCACGCCTACCACATCCCTCCCGGGATTATGAGGAGGAAGCTTCAAGAGTTCTTGGAGCTAAGGCAAGGAGGAAGGAGTGCATACGAATACTCCAAATCATTCAACCACTTGGCCCAATATGCTCAGGACCAAGTGAATACCGAAGATCGGAAGCGGGAATGTTTCTACCGGGGTTTGAACCCCAAGTTGAAGGACAAGCTTGTCCCGTTCAACCGCGGCAGCCTCAACGACATAGTCAATGCCGCTATCATGCAGGAGGACGCTACGCGCGAGCTGTCCTCCGATAAAAAGAAGAGGGGTGCTCCACAGAGCAGCGGAGGTGGTACTCCTCAGAAGTACCGTATGGTGTATCGATCACCATCCGGCCAGAGGTGGCAGCCGCCATCACGACCACCAATGTTCCGTGGTCGTCAGTTCAACAACGGCGGATTTCGGCCGCAGCAACAACAGGGGATGGTTCCACGTGCACTTCCACCTCCACCACGTGCACCGGGATTCCGTCCTCCCCTTCGTATTGGCCAAACCCCGTACACGTGTTTCACGTGTGGACGTACGGGGCACTTCGCCAAGGATTGTCCGCAGAATCGACAAGGTGGAGGGCAATCATCTTACCAGGGGGCCAACCAACCCCGCAACCCGCCCAAGAAGCTAGCCACCAGACCCGGCAACATCCACCACCTCGCCATCGAGGACGTTCCAGAAGGCGCACCCGTGCTCACGGGTACGTTCTCTATCTTCGATCAACCCGTAGTCATACTCTTTGACTCCGGAGCTTCACACAATGTCATTAGTAAATCTTTTGTCGTTAAAAGTTAATTGCCTGTTATCTCCACAAAAACCCCATATGTGATTAACACTCCAGCCGGGAAAACGGTAACAAATAAATTGGTTCCTGGAATCCCACTTAACCTAGATGGGACCATATATCTTACTTCGTTTCTGATATTAGAGCATCAAAAGCTTGATATCATCTTAGGTATGGCATGGTTGCAGTACCATGGTGCTATTCTTGATATCATTCCTAGAAAGATTTATCTAAACTCTCCACTCCATCAACCCCAAGTTCTCAATCTTAGGAACATCATTCCATTAGAACCATCTATTCTCAATACCGAGGTTATGGAACTAGAGGATATTCCGGTAGTATGTGAATACTCCGACGTATTTCCTGAAGATCTTCCTGGTATGCCCCCAGAGAGAGAGATAGAGTTCAAGATTGAACTTGCACCAGGAACAGTGCCAATTTCAAGACCACCCTACAAGATGGCACCTAAGGAACTTGCAGAACTGAAGGAACAATTAACTGAACTTGAGAGCAAAGGTTTTATTCGTCCAAGTTCGTCACCATGGGGTTGTTCTGCACTGTTTGTGGAAAAGAAAGATAAGACCTTGAGGCTATGTGTAGACTATCGTCCACTTAATGCTGTCACCATCAAGAACAAGTATCCACTACCGCGCATTGATATTCTTTTCGATCAATTAGTGGGTGCTAAATTGTTCTCGAAGATGGATCTTCGTTCTGGTTATCATCAAATTAGGATCCGACCAGAAGATATATCCAAGACAGCATTCTCAACAAGGTATGGACTGTATGAGTATCTGGTTATGTCCTTCGGATTAACCAACGCCCCGGCTCATTTCATGTATCTCATGAACTCAGTGTTCATGCCGGAATTGGACAAGTTCGTTGTGGTCTTCATTGATGACATACTTGTGTATTCAAAATCCGAAGAAGAACATGTTCAACACTTGCATATTGTGCTTCAGCGATTACGGGACCATCAGTTGTATGCTAAGTTCAGCAAGTGTGAATTCTGGATCAACCAGGTGCCATTTTTAGGGCACATCATTTCAGCAGAAGGTATTGCAGTTGATCCAAGCAAGATCAAGCAAGTCCTCAAATGGGAGTCTCCAAAGTCTGTACATGAAGTCCAAAGTTTCCTGGGTTTAGCAGGATATTACCGGAGGTTTATACCCAGTTTCTCCAAAATAGCTAAACCAATGACAGAACTTCTGAAGAAAGGACAAAAATATGTATGGACTGAGGCATGTGAGGCAGGTTTCAAAGCATTGGTGAAACACCTTACAACGGCACCAGTTTTAGCCCAACCAGACACTACCAAAGCATTTGATGTCTATTGCGATGCATCTGGGATTGGTTTAGGTTGTGTGTTAATGCAAGAGCGAAGAGTGATCGCGTATGGATCGCGACAGCTTCGGAACCACGAGCAGCACTACCCGACTCATGATCTTGAACTGGCTGCTGTGGTGCTAGCATTGAAGATGTGGAGGCATTATCTACTGGGTAATTTAGTACACCTTTACACTGATCACAAAAGTTTGAAATACATCTTCACCCAGAAGGATTTGAATATGCGACAAAGGCGATGGTTAGAATTGATCAAGGATTATGAGATTGAGATCCACTACCATCCAGGCAAGGCGAACGTAGTCGCAGACGCTCTGAGCCGCAAGTCCCATATCAACAATCTTTCCATTACCTCGAGGGAGGGAAAAGAAGAACTGAGTCTCTACTTGGTTCCATATGGGGCGCTCTACAATCTCGCTCTCATTCCTACCATCAGGGAGGATATTATGGCAGCTCAGAAGGCGGACAAGGGGATGTCACATATTCACCAAAGAATAAAGAAGGGGGAGATGAAATGCTTCCGAAGTGACGATGAAGGTACCCTCTGGTTTAACGACCGTATAGTGGTACCCCGAAACATGGAACTTCGGAGGAAGATACTGGATGAAGCTCATTTATCCAAGTATTCCATTCATCCGGGAAGTAACAAAATGTACCAAGATTTAAGAAAGAAGTTCTGGTGGACTCGGATGAAGCGGGAAGTAGCTAAATATGTATCCGAGTGTGATACATGCCGGCGAGTGAAGGCCGACCATATGAAAGCAGCAGGACAGCTTCAACCTTTAAGCATACCAGCTTGGAAATGGGAGGATATCAGCATGGACTTCATTGTTGGGTTGCCTCCCACTCTCCATAAGCACGACTCAATCTGGGTGATCGTTGACCGACTAACTAAGACAGCACACTTCATTCCCGTCAATACCAACTATCGGTCGTCAAAGTACGTGGAATTATATATTGCCAGAATCGTGTGTCTCCACGGAATACCCCGCACCATCATCTCAGATCGTGGGGCTGTATTTGTTTCGCGATTCTGGGAGCATCTCCACGCTGCACTGGGGACCAAGTTAATTAGGAGCTCGGCCTATCATCCTCAGACTGATGGACAAACTGAGCGGGTGAATCAAGTGCTTGAGGACATGCTTCGTGCCTGTGCCATCCACCATGGTAAGAATTGGGATGACCATCTACCATTGGCAGAATTTTCGTACAACAACGGTTACCAGGCTAGCATCCAGATGGCGCCATATGAAGCTCTTTATGGCCGCAAGTGTCGCACACCCTTAAACTGGTGCGAATCAGGTGAACGGGCAGTGTACGACATCGACTTAGTAAATGAAGCCGAGGATCGAGTTCGCACTATTCAGGCGAATCTCAAAGCTGCTCAGTCTCGTCAGAAGAGCTACGCGGACAAACGACGTCGACCTCTTCACTTCGAAGTTGGAGATCAAGTTTATCTCCGGGTATCCCCTATGAAGGGTATCCATCGCTTCGGGGTAAAAGGGAAGCTAGCTCCCCGCTTTATTGGGCCTTTCGCAATAATCGAAAGATGCGGACCTGTGGCATATCAATTGGAGTTACCAACGTCACTTTCCGGAGTCCACAATGTGTTCCACATTTCCCAATTGCGGAAATGCCTTAAGACTCCAGCTGATACCCGCATAGAGGATTTGGAAGCTCTCCAACCAGATCTCACCTATTCCGAGCATCCAACTCAGATCATCGATGAAAAGACTCGCACCACAAGAAGCCGCACCTCGCGTTTCTACAAGATCTTGTTTAGCCACCACAGTGCCGAAGAGGCCACGTGGGAAAGCGAGGAGTATCTTAGAACGAACTATCCGGACTTGTTAGCGGCATATGATCGATAGATCCTTTTTCCTTTGCCTTCTTTTGTAATCTCGGGACGAGATTCTTTTAAGGGGGGAGGAATGTAAAACCCCACTTTTATGGCATGTTAAGTTCATATGGGTTTTGTGATCAACTATTTTGGATCTCCAATATAATGGTACACATGAACTATGCCATCCAAAACTTATCTTGCACTCTTTGTTAGATTCTTTTATCATGGGTATTAGACTTCACCATGAATCCAAATTATATTCTATTCACCTTTTAAGAATAAGAATTTTTGGATAAGGATTAGTAAGCAATGCACAATGAAGCCCTAATAAGCTCTAAACCAAATATTCAAATTAAGGGCTCTAAATTTTTCCATGAGCTCCTAAATTCCTCAATAGCATGCTTACAAAGTTTCAAGATTTTGGAAACTCATCTACTATTTTTATTGAGGTGCTTAGCAAATTTAAATCAAATTCAAATCTGAATTTTAAATTCTTCTCCAACTTCTTTAAACATAAGAATTGAATTCACCATTGTGTTCAGAATAATTCATTTGCCATCTCCACAAAATTTCATGATTTTTGGAGTTGATCTTCTATTTTTAAATGAATTAGTAACTGAGCTGTGGGGAGAATCACTGGACAGTGGGCCCCACATGTCAGCTCCCCTTTTAAACGGATCAGCTCAACCCCGACACCTCTGCACCGCCGCGCCCCCGCTCGACACCGCGCGCGCATGCAGCTCCAGCGAGCTGCCTGCCTGCTCGCCGCGGCTCTATAAAAGGCCGGCCGAAGCCCCTTTAATCCTCATCCCCGGTCACAGCTCCACTGCCTCGCCATTTTTCTTCCGCCGCGCGCCATCGCCGCCGCTCGCCACTGCTCCGCGGGTGCCGCCGTTCCACGCCGTTTCAAGCCTAGCTCCAAAGAGCAAAAAGGTGCGCCTGATCAAACTCTAGCTCATGGTACAAACCGTTTCCATTATCGTTGAAGCCTGAGCCAGATATTGATCGTTTCCTCTACGGCCGAGGGTAGATAGCTAGCTATGATTTCATGTCAAATTCCTTTTCGACAAGCAATCATCCTTTGCAATTACTTAGAGATAGTTTCTATAGGCCCTAGCGATCCTGTCTGATCAAAAACCTTTAAGGATCATCAAGCAACGGCTCTGAATTTCGAGTTTTGCTCGCCGCCGGTGAGAAAACCTCGGTTCACCGTCGAACTCATGATTCCCGGAAACTCACTCCCCTTCTGCGCCCATATCCTTGAACTCCATCATCCCAGAAAGGTTTTGGAGCAATTCCCAAGTGATTTGAGCTACTCTTTAGAGAGTTCTATGATGCCCGAGCACTCATCGCCGCCACCGCCGTCGCACGACCTTTTCCGGCAAGTTTCAAGACCCATTGACCTCACCACCGTGCTCAGCGACCCCAAAAACCCCCAGTCGGCAAGTTTCCGCGATTCTGGTGCGTTGGATTGGCCGGCGGCGAGGCTCGCCGGAGAGCACCGCCGCGGGAACCCCGCGCGCCGCCCGCGTCGGGAGGTAGAAGACGACGCGGCGGGTCCCGCGTGTCAGCGGCGGTAAATCCCGTCGGATCAGGTGTGGCCACGGGATTTGCTGTGGCTACGCGGTGGGAATCTGTGGCCCCCGTGTGGTTTAAATGCTATTGGTTCATTTTAAAACAGTGGGGCCCACGAGTTAAATCAAATTAGGAAATTATTCCAGAATAGGCTCCAACTTAGAAAATCCATAACTTTCTGTAGGATACTCCAAAATTCTTCAAACAAATTTTGTTCGAAAAATCTCGAGCTCTAGTTCTGTCAATACCAATTAGGTTCTGTGAAACTCAGAGTTAAATTCTGTAGAAAATAATCTTTCCTAATGCAAATGAAATTTTTCCAGACAAGATATCCACAGGAAAAATCCCCAAAATTCACATAAAATTTATTGTCCTATTCTTGATTATCAGGCAAAATTTGGGAGCCATAGCACCTGTTTAACTCTCTGTATAATTCAATTTCCTTTTTCAGTTGTTGAATTTTCACAGCTATTAGGTTGCTTTATTAGGTCCCAAAATTTTACAGGGTCTTCCTTTAGTCATTCCCTAGCTCCTGTTAAAGTCTTGGATTTAATTAACCTACTATACTAGTCCTAAATCAGTTACAAACTAAATATTGGTTTAATGTCTAGAAACTCAATCATAAAGTAAATCCAGAAATTCCTACCGAATTAGAAATACAATAACTCCTTCCCCACAGCTTAGAAAATTATGAAACAAATTTTGCTAAGACCAGAACCACTCCCTCCATCTTGATTATCAACTGTTAGCTAGGTTCAAGCTACAGTTTCCTCTCGGAAATTTTTGGAAGTTGATTTGCTTGCCATACTTTCGGAGACCACAATCTGCTATGATCATCTCCTGTTCTTTGCAAGAGCTTTGATCATATTCCCTAGTATCTACCATCGAAGTTCCAGAGCCAATTAAGGTCCCTGTCATATAGTGATCACCATGAATTAATTTATGGTCTTAAACTAAATAAATTTCAAAGTCATTTATATATCCATCTTATCTGCATATCGTATAGTGACCGAAGTCGAGGAGAAGCCAGAAGCCTTGGAAGAGAACCTTCCAATTTTTAACTCAGAACCTGACCTGCAACAAGGCAAGCCCCGGTTTGCATTTAAGTCGTTTATGAGCTTTTGCTTTATCACTATGATGAATAGTATATGAATTGTGCATTACGTTTAGGGTGTATGATACTCCACTTGCATGACCAAAAATCCCAGGGGTTTGTTTGGCACGAGTTACAGTTTGACCTGTAGTAACTGCTTTGCTAATGCATAGGAAATCCGGTAGAAGTCGAGTAGTTGGAATCTACTCGCGAGAGATGTATCTCACAGGATTGGTTGAAAAGAAAATGGTTTAATATAATGAAATTGAGACCGGGCAGGGATTGGATAGGAAGCGGCGAGAATTGAGTCTCGGTCGCATAGCCCTGCCTGTGTCGATTAAGGCCCGTCCGTATGCAGCCCCTTCGGACAAGCTTGAATTGTACCGGCAATATAATGGACATATGGAATCCAATAAACTGATGTAACTTGATAACTGGGGTGTTGAGACCCATTAACTCACCATCGATAGGGGTGGGTTGAGGACAGTAAGGTGTAAATCGGTCGGCAGACACATGAGGTGTTCTGTGCGGAGACCTTCTGTTTGCGGAGGTGAGACGGGCTCAGCCTTTGAGTTTCTTGTGAAAGGTGGCCATATACGCCTAGTACTGAAGTGTTATGTAGGTCCAGGTGTACTCGCTGACACTTCCGAACGACGTATGTGTCGTGTTGTCCGGGTGTGTCTTGATTGCAATCACTGTCCCTCGCAGTAATAGAGTACCACTTGTCTGTCGCAGTCGCGACGTAGTAAATACTAAAGAAGTCAGGAAAGTCATATGATATTGAATTATAATTACTTTGCAACTTTGTTTGATTTAGAAATAGTATAACTAAAGATTTACAATTTCCCCATACTTTAGCTGTAATAGCATTATGTGCTTTGGGCATGTCATATCATCGGTAAAACGTTTCTTGTTTGATTGTGGAGCCCATGATGTGCCGTGCTCAGAGAATGTCATTTGCTACCTAAAACTTGGTTATAAGGATCCACTTGTAGGCGAGTTATTTATGCTATTCCTTACCTATGTTTAGTGTCCCCGTGCATCTGTCTAGTGAGACGGTTAAGTCTTGCTGAGCCTTAAGCTCACGTTTGCAGTTAACGAGTTTTTGCAGGTTACCCTTTTGAGGATGGGTTTGACGATGAGGCAACACCCCCTCCAGGGTGTACAGCCGAGTGGGAACCCTGCACGCCGCCATAGTTTGAGTGTTGCTAGTGCAAAGTATCCCTGGCATGGAAAACTTTGCTTTTTGCATAGCTAGTGCTGAGAGCGTAGCTATGGTATGTATATATTTCTTTACATCCGCTAGTATTGTGAAAACTTCCGCTGTGTATTAAATAAAAGACGTGGTCTTGTACTTTATTCTGGTTCTATTCTTGTAAACTGTTGGGTGTCGCATCGCACGACACCACCCAATGAGATCCTCGGATGTGTGGATTCCGGTCCCCACAGGTCCCAAGATGTCCATCCCCCACACAGCGAAAGGCCATGTAGGAGGTATCATTTGTAAGGGCTGAGCTGGTGTATGAATTTGCTTTGCATGAAATTGGCATGCTTCACATTTCTTCACCAGCTCAGTGGTATCCTGGAGCGCTGTAGGCCAGTAGAAGCCATGTCGAAAGGCTTTACCAACCAGCGTGCGGGAAGACGCATGGTTCCCACACTCGCCTCCATAGATTTCTGCGAGGAGCTCGCAGCCTTCTTCCCTTGCGATGCACCGCATTAGGATGCCGTTGGCACCGCGCCGGTAGAGATCCCCTTCTACCAGCATGTATCTTTTAGCCAATCTGACTACCCGGTCAGCGGATACATCGTCGTCAGGAAGGATATTGTCTTTCAAGTAGTTCCGGATCTCCGAGATCCATGCATTGGAACTAACTTGAGCATTTGAGTCTTGCGTTCTGGGTGGCTCGGAGCTTCTGGCTGCACCTACGACCCTTGATGGCTGCCATGGTAACAGGGCCATCGGGACCGTCAGCTTCGGGATGCTGATCTCGCCCCCTTCGCTCAGTTCGGCAGGCTGAGCTGTGGGTTTCAACAATCTCCGGACAAAAGTTCCATCAGGAGCTGGAGCTCCGGTTGACGCTTTCGTCGAGAGTTCGTCGGCTTCAGCATTGTGGGCACGCTGAACATGGTGGAGGTCTAGGACTTCAAAGTCCTTCTGAAGCCTCTGGACTTCTAGGAGGTAAGCAGCTAGCTGGAGATTGTTGCAAGAGCATTCACCCTTCACCTGCTTGATGATGAGCTGTGAATCTCCTTTGACCAGCAATTGCTTGACACCATATGACAGTGCCACCTTTAGTCCGTAGATGAGTGCTTCATACTCCGCCATGTTGTTGGTTGCCTTGAAGTCAAGGTGTACCATGTATTTCACCTTCTCCCCAGTCGGTGCAAGGAGAAGGATTCCAGCTCCGTCCCCCTGCTTCTGCATGGAGCCATCGAAGTAAAGGGTCCAGTGAGGCTTGGTGAAGGTTGGAGCTTGATGCTCCGTCTTCTGCTCACTGAGGTCCCCAGGGTTTGATGGAGAGGGAGTCCATTCCGCCACAAAATCTGCCAATGCTTGACTCTTGACTGCTTGTCTTGAAATAAATTCAAGATCAAATTCAGCCAATTCCGCTGCCCACTTTGCAATATTCCCAGTTGAATTGGGATTATGCAAGATTGCTCGTAATGGGTAGGAGGTCACCACCGAGACTTTGTGAGCTTGGAAGTAATGTCGAAGCTTCCTGGAGGCAATAAGAACTGCATAGAGCAGCTTATGCACCTCTAGGTATCGAGTCTCGGCATCATGTAGTACTTCACTAATGAAGTACACCGGGCGTTGAATGGTCTGGACCCTCCCGGAGGGGTCCGGAGCTTCCTCTTCACTGATTCGGACCGTCTCGGAGGGGTCCAGATTCTCTTCAAGGACCTCCGGGTTCTGGCTGGAGGAACCCGGAGCTTCTTCAGAAATGACCTGGACCCTCCCAGAGGGGTCTAGGTCTCCTGAAGTGACTTCTTGTGGGTTCGAATCTTGGAGCTGGGACCCAGACTCGCTTTCAGGAACTTCCGGACCTTCCCGAAGGGGTCTGGATTTCTGAGTGTGGGGTAGTTCCGGTCTCTCTGCAACCAGAACCATACTGACGACTTCGTTAGTAGCTGAAATGTAAAGCAATAAAGGCTCACCAGGGGTCGGAGCTACCAGAATTGGTAGGGTGGTGAGGAACTGTTTCAGCTCCTGGAATGCCTTATATGCTTCTTCGGACCATTGGAATGGTCCCGACTTCCTCAATAACTTCAAGAAGGGGAGTGCCCGTTCTGCCAGTCTTGATATGAACCGGCTGAGGGCTGCTAGACATCCAGTTAACTTTTGGACGTCATTGATGCGGGTTGGTGGCCGCATGTCTTCAATGGCTTTTATCTTCGCTGGATTAGCTTCTATGCCCCGGTGACTTACCAGGAAACCAAGAAGTTTTCCGGAGCTAACCCCAAAGACACACTTGTCTGGGTTTAGCTTCGTGCGGTTAGCCTGCAGCATGTCGAAGACAGCCTGTAAGGTGTCAAGGAGTGACTCCTTGTTCCTGACCTTGACCACGATGTCATCGACGTACACTTCCACTATGTCTCTGATGAGTTCTTCAAAAGTTTTGTACATAGCTCGTACAAAAGTTGAAGCTGCATTCTTGAGACCAAAGGGCATGGCTGTGTAACAGTACAATCCATCTACTGTGATGAATGAAGTATGCTCTTCATCCTCCCTAGACATCCTGATTTGATGATACCCAGAATATGCGTCTAGGAAACATGGTAATTCACACCCGGAGGTGGAATCCACTATCTGATCTATTCTAGGTAGTGGGAATGGATCTTTTGGACATGCCTTATTTAGTGTGGTGTAGTCAATGCACATCCGAAGCTTCCCGCCGTCCTTCGGCACAACGACTGGGTTCGCCAGCCATTTTGGATGGAAGACTTCTCAGATGAATCCGTATTTGAGTAGCTTCTTCACTTCTTGTCGGATGAAGTTTTGTCGCTCTACGGATTGCTTCCGAGGCTTCTGATGCACAGGCCGGGCATCGGGGTAGATCTTCAGATTGTGCTCAATCACTTCCCTAGGGATCCCAGGCATTAGTGATGGTTGCCAAGCAAACACGTCAACGTTAGCCCGGAGGAAAGTGATGAGCGCGAGTTCCTATATGTCGTTCAATCCTCCCGATATACGAGTGGTTTGAGCGGCATCGGAACCAATTTGGACGACTTTGACGGGAATGTCGGTGTCGCCGCTTGGCTGCACTCGAGGTGCAGAAGTCGAGCCTCGTTGGCGAATGCTCGGGGGTTTTGGAGCTTGCTCCTGCCTGGAGTCCTCCTATTGTGTTGTGGTGAGTGCATGGAGCTCTTCCAGTGCAGTTACTCCGGCGGTACGATCTCCACAGATCCGGAGAACGCCTACTGGTGTTGGCATCTTCAACACCAGGTAGCCATAATGAGCAGCCGCCATGAATTTGTATAAGGCAGGTCTACCCAAGATGGCATTGAAGGGTAAGTTGATCTGCGCGACGTCGAAGACCAACTTCTCGGTGCGATACTTCTCCCGTGTCCCGAAGGTCACAGGGAGAGTAATAGCTCCGAGTGGGGTGATGGCTCCCGGACCTACTCCGGAGAAAGGTCGAGAGGGGTGGAGATCCGAAGGTCGGAGCTGAAGCTTAGTGAAAGCTTTGAAGCTGATTAGGTTAAGCCCCGAACCTCCATCTACCATGACGTGATGAAGCTGGATGTTGTTGATCGTAGGAGATACCATCAGGGGTAACTGTCCTGCTCCAACCATGCTCCGGGGACAATCCGAAGCATCGAAAGTGATGGCTGTGTCCATCCACTTTCGATGAGGTTCCGGCCGAACTGTAGGAGCTACAGCAGCCATATCCCGTCGCATAGTCTTGATGACGCGACAGGAGGTGATATCCCATGATCCACCAAAAATGGTGTTCATGGTTTTCCGACGCTCGTTGTCAGAGACGTCAGAATCATCATCGACGGAGGTGTAGACGGCCTTCAGGACCTTTTTGGGATCCTGAAACCCTAACTCATCTTCAGCCGGAGCTTCGTCGACCTTTTTCTTTCCTTCCCTCTGTCGGAAAGGAGATTCTTCTCGGCGCTTGCTGTAGCGCTCGGCAAGGTTTTGGACCTCCCGGCAGTCTTCCAAACTGTGGCTGCCCGTCTTGTGAATGGGACACCACACTTTGGGTTTGCCACCGTCTTCAGAAGACGGTCAAGGTCGCTTCTCGGGGCGTGGCCCCCGGCCACCCGGAGCTGCAGCAGCTGCAACATTGGATGTGCCGGCCGACGGCTTCTTCTTGCTGTTGGTCTTCTTTTTCTTCTTGCCACTCCCGGAGGTAGCGGCTTCTTCTTTGGAGGGTTTCTTGTGATCCTCCGCGGCTGGTTTGGAGTGCATTTCACGGCCCTCCGCAGCTCTGGCACATTTATCTGCCAGGCTGAAGAGTTCCGTGACGCTGGTGATCTCCTTGATCGCCAGCTTCTCCAACATCTTCTTGTCCCGTACGCCCTGTCTAAATGCCACAATGACAGAGGCGCTAGAGATAGAAGGGATAGTGTTTTGTACCTGAGAGAACCTTTGAATGAATGATCGCAAAGATTCTCCCCCTTTTTGCACGACCGCAAAAAGGTCCAGTTCGGTGCCTGGTCGGGTGTATGAACTCCCGAAGTTGGCAGTGAACTGATGGCACAGTTCCTCCCAACTGTTGATAGAGTTGGGTGGAAGGCTCATAAACCAGGACCTGGCAATCCCAGTTAAGGCCACTGGAAAGTAGTTGGCCATCACGGCCTCATTTCCTCCAGCTGCCAAGATTGCAGTAGAGTATATCTGAAGAAATTCGGCGGGATTGACAGTCCCGTCGAATTTTTCCGGCAGATGAGGCCGGAACTTCTATGGCCATCTGACCATGCGCAGATGCATGGCCAGGGCTGAACAGCCTCCTCCTACTCCTTCAAGAGTAGAATGGTCCTAAGCTTCCCGTCTTTCACAGGCACGCTCAATATGGACTCGGCCGTCCTGTTGACGGTAACGGCGATCAAGCTCCGCCCGGAGGTCGTGAGTCGAAAGCCTGGATACCGTGTGAGTGCGTCGAGCCCCGGAGGGCAATGACGTCACTTGTTGCGATGCAGCTCGTCTCCTGCTATTGGAGACATGCGGACCAAGTCTACCAGACAAAGTCCGCCACTGCGACGGGGCTCTTCCTGAAGGAGGAGGACCCTGGTTGCTGAGGCATTCGGCTGCTGCTGCAACCAAATGCTCCACATTGGCCCTCCACTGCTCCAGTGCATCCCAAGATGCATCCGGAGGTGGTGGACGTTGAAGAAGATCACGCGCTGCATGGAGCGCTTGTTCCAGGTTGTCATGATTTGCCGACGCAGTAAGCGACGCCGGCGCACCATCACGTTGCCCAGCACGATTTGCTGGAGGAGACGATGGTGGTGGGTGTGTGACTCCTGCTGGTGCTGAGGCTCCTACTGGTGGCTGCCTGTTGGAGGGATTGCCTCCAACAGCCTGAGCAGCAGGTTGGCCATTGGATGATCCAGCAGCAGAGTTCACCATTCTCTAAATCTCAGGCGCCCCTACCTGGCGCGCCAACTGTCGGCGGTTGAGAACCGGCAGATCTCCCTACACTACTAAAGTGATAGGGGAGTTTGATGTTCGGTGTGGGCGCGCGGAGATTCAAGAAGGTGTGTAAGAATTGACGCAGGAGACACAAGAATTTACGTGGTTCGGGCCGCCTGAGAGTAATACCCTACTCCACGGAGGTGTTGGTGTTGTATTAGCTGTTTGAGCTTGTAATGAGCGTATGAAGCGCCTATGTCCGTTCGTGAACGTCCCTGAGTGTATCGTCGGCCTGTCCTTTTATAGTACAAGGGCAGGCCGTTACAATTCAGCCTGGCCCAACATGTGGCCCCGGCGGTTACTAGTATTGATACACGCTTAATTGCTCTTAATAATCCTATAATGGGCTTTGACAGCACCGTTACTGGTGTTAAGATCATCCGTTTAAGTGTCATTAATATGGCATTAATGACACTTAATCGGGTCTTGAAGTCCTTGGCTCTCCTTTGAAGATCCGGAGCCGTTACAAGGTCTTTCGGAGGTTAGAAGCTGGAGGTCCGACGATTGGACACGTGGCAGCTCCGGAGCTTGCTGTAGGAAACAGGTAGCTCCGGGGCTATCAGACACGTGTCAGGTCCGGAGCTTCTCTCGGTCTGGGGTTAAGTCCGGAGGTGCCGTTTAGGTACGTGGCCCGGAGCTTCCCCCTTGTGGGAGGTAGCTCCGAGTTAGTTGTACACGTGGCGACCCAGGGATTAACCATGTTGGAGAAGCGGGTCCGGTCATGTCTGACAAGTGGGCCTCCGAGGGTCTGAAAACCAAGTAGATGGCTTTCTTTTGAGATCTTTGTAACCTCAAGGGGTGTACAGTTTCAAGGGTACCGACAATGTAGTACTTCACTAATAAAGTACACTGGGCACTGAATGATCTGAACCCTCCCGGAGGGGCCCGGAGCTTCCTCTTCACTGACCCTGATCCCTCCGGAGGGATCCGGATTTTCTTCGGGGACCTCCGGGTTCTGGCTGGAGGAACCCGGAGCTTCTTCAGAACCGACCTGGATCCTCCCGAAGGATACTGGGTCTTCTGAAGTGGCTTCTTGTGGATTTGAATCTAGTAGCTGGGACCCAGACTCGCTTTCAGGAACCTCCGGACCCTCCCGAAGGGGTCTGGATCCCTGAGTATGGGGTAGTTCTAGTCTCTCCGCAACCAGGACCATACTGACGACTTCGTCAGTGGCTGAAATGTAAAGCAATAAAGGCTCACCAGGGTTCGGAGCTACCAGATTTGGTAGGGTGGTGAGGAACTATTTTAACTCCTGGAACGTCTTTTCTGCTTCTTCAGACCATTGGAATGGTCCGGACTTCCTCAATAGCTTGAAGAAGGGGAGTGCCCGTTCCGCCAGTCTTGAAATAAACCGACTGAGGGCTGCTAGACATCCAGTTAGTTTTTGGACATCTTTGATGCGGGCTGGTGGCCGCATGTCTTCAATGGCCTTGATCTTCGCCGGATTAGCTTCTATGCCCCGGTGACTTACCAGGAAACCAAGAAGTTTTCTGGAGCTAACCACAAAGACACACTTGTCTGGGTTTAGCTTTGTGCGGGTGACCCGCAGCTTATCGAAGACAGCCTGGAAGGTGTCAAGAAGTGACTCCTTGTTCTTGACCTTGACCACGATGTCATCAACATACACTTCCACTATGTCTCTAATGAGGTCTTCAAAGGTTTTGTACATAGCTCGTACAAAGGTTGAAGCTGCATTCTTGAGACCAAACGGCATGGATGTATAACAGTACAATACATCTACTGTGATGAAAGAGGTATGCTCTTCATCTTCCCTAGACATTCTGATTTGATGATACCTAGAATATGCATCTAAGAAACACAGTAATTCACACCCGGAGGTGGAATCCACTATTTGATCTATTCTAGGTAGTGGGAATGGATCTTTTGGACATGCCTTATTTAGTGTTGTGTAGTCGATACACATCCGAAGCTTCCCGCTGGCCTTGGGCACAACGACTGGGTTTGCCAGCCATTTTGGATGGAAGACTTCTCGGATGAATCCAGCTTTGAGCAACTTCTTCACTTCATGTCGAATGAAGTTCTGTTGCTCTACAGATTGCTTTTGAGGCTTCTGGTGCACAGGCCGGGCGTCAGGGTAGATCTTCAGATTGTGCTCAATCACTTCCCTAGGGATCCCAGGCATTTGTGACAGTTGCCAGGCAAACACGTCGACATTAGCCCGGAGGAAAGCGATGAGCGCGAGTTCCTATTTGTCGTTCAATCCTCCCGATATACGGGTGGTCTGAGCGGCATCAGAACCGATTTGGAAGACTTTGACGGGGATGTCGGTGTCGCCGCTTGGATGCACACAAGGTGCAGATGTCGAGCCTCGTTGACGAATGCTCGGGGGTTTTGGAGCTTGCTCCTGCCTGGAGTCCTCCTCTTGCGCCGTGGTAAGTGCATGGAGTTCTTCCAGAGTAGTTACTCCGGCAGTACGATCTCCGCGGATCCGGAGAACGCCTACTGGTGTTGGCATCTTTAACACCAGGTAGCCATAATGAGCAGCTGCCATGAATTTGTACAAGGCAGGCCTACCCAAGATGGCATTGAAGGGTAAGTTGATCTGAGCAACATCAAAGACCAACTTCTCGGTGCGATACTTCTCCCATGTCCCGAAGGTAACGGGGGGAGTAATAGCTCCGAGTGGGGTAATGGCTCCCGGACCTACTCCGGAGAAAGGTCGGGAGGGGTGGAGATCCGAAGGTCGGAGCTAAAGCTTGGTAAAAGCTTCGAAGCTTATGAGGTTAAGCCCCGAACCTCCGTCTACCATTACATGGTGGAGCTGGATGTTATTGATGGTAGGAGATACCATCAAAGGTAGCTGACCTGCTCCAACCATGCTTCAAGGGCAGTCCGAAGCATCAAAAGTGATGGCTGTGTCCATCCACTTCCGATGAGGTTCCGCCCTGGCTGTAGAAGCTACAGCAACCATGTCCCGACGCATAGTCTTGATGACGTGGTGGGAGGTGATGTCCCATGATCCACCAAAGATGGTGTTCATGGTCTTTCGACGCTCGTTGTCAGAGACAACGGAATCGTCGTCGACAGAGGTGTAGACGGCCTTCAAGATCTTTTTGGGATCCTGAAAACCTAATTCCTCTTCAGCCGGAGCTTCGTCAACTTTTTGTTTTCCTTCCCTCTGTCGGAAAGGAGCTTCTTCCCGGCGCTTGTTGTAGCGCTCGGCAAGGTTTTGGACCTCCCGGCAGTCTTCCAAACTGTGGCTGCCCGTTTTGTGAATTGGACACCACACCTTCGGTTTGCCACCGTCTTTAGAAGACGGTCGAGGTCGCTTCTCGGGGCGTGGCCCCCGGCCACCCGGAGCTGCAGCAGCTGCAACATTGGATGTACCGACCGACAGCTTCTTCTTGCCGTTGGTCTTCTTCTTCTTTTTGCCACTCCCGGAGGTAGCGGCTTCTCCTTTTGAGGATTTCTTGTTCTCCTCTGGAGTGGGTTTGGAGTGCATTTCACGGCCCTCCGCAGCTCTGGCTCATTTGTCGGCCAAACTGAAGAGTTTCGTGACACTGGTGATCTCCTTGATTGCCAGTTTCTCCAGCATCTTCTTGTCCCGTACACCCTGTCTGAATGCCACAATGACAGAGGCGCTAGAGATAGAAGGGATAGTGTTTCATACCTGAGAGAACCTCTGGAGGAATGATCGCAGGGATTCTCCCCCTTTTTGCATGACTGCAAAAAGGTCCAGTTCAGTGCCTGGTCGGGTGTATGAACTCCCAAAATTGGCGGTGAACTGCCGGCACAGCTCCTCCCAACTGCTGAAGGAGTTGGGTGGAAGGCTCATAAACCAGGACCTGGCGGTCCTAGTTAAAGCCACTGGGAAATAATTGGCCATTACGGCCTCATTTCCTCCAGCTGCCAAGATAGCAGTGGAGTAAATCTGAAGAAATTCAACAGGATTGACGGTCCCGTCGAATTTCTCCGACAGGTGAGGCTGGAACTTCTGTGGCCACCTGACCATACGCAGATGCATGGCCAGGGCTGAGCAGCCTCCTCCTACTCCTTCAGGAGCAGGAACGTCTTGAGCTTCTCGTCTTTCATGAGCACGCTCAATATGGACTCGGCCATCTTGTTGGCGATATCGGCGATCAAGCTCCGCCCGGAGGTCATGAGTTGAAAGCCTTGATACCGTGTGGGTGCGTCGTGCCCCGGAGGGCAACAACGTCACCTGTTGTGATGCAGCACGTCTCCTGTTGTTGGAAACATGTGGACCAAGTCTGCCAGACAAGGTCCGTCGCTGCGACGGGGCCCGTCCTGAAGGAGGAGGACCCTGGTTGCTGATGCGATCGGCTGCTGCTGCAACCAAATGTTCCACATCGGCCCTCCACTGCTCCAGTGCATCCCGGGATGCATCCGGAGGTGGTGGGCATTGGAGAAGAACACGTGCTGCATGGAGCGCGTGTTCCGGGTTGTCATGATTTGCCAACGCAGTGATTGACGCCGGTGCACCATCGCGTTGTCCAGCTTGATTTGCTGGTGGAGGCGGCGGTGGTGGCAGTGTGACTCCAGCTGGCGTTGAGGCCCCTGCTGGTGGTTGCATATTGGAGGGATTGCCCCCAATAGCTTGAACAGCAGGATGATCGTTGGATGATCCAGCAGCTGAGTTCACCATTCTCGAAATCTCGGGCGCCCCTTCCTGGCGCGCCAACTGTCGGTGGTTTGGATCCGGCAGATCTCCCGACACTACTAAAGTGTTAGATGAGTTTGATGTTCGGTGTGGGCGCGCGGAGATTCAAGAAGGTGAATTGTAAACAACGCAGGAGACACGGAGATTTACGTGGTTCGGGCCGCCTGAGCGTAATACCCTACTCCACGAGTGTGTTGGTGTTGTATTAGCTGTATGAGCTTGTATCGATCATCTATGGAACGTGTAGAGTGTGTCGTCGGTCTATCCTTTTATAGTACAAGGGCAGGCCGTTACAAGTTATCCTGGCCTGACATGTGGCCCCGGTGGTTACTAATATTGATACTCATTCAACACGTTTAATTGCCCTTAATGACCGGGTAATGGGCTTTGACAGCACCGTTACTGGTAATTAAGGTCGTCCGATCATGTGTCATTAATATAGTATTAATGACACTTGATCGGGTCTTGAAACCCTTGATTCCCCTTTGAAGATCCGGAGCCGTTGTGGAGTCTTCCGGAGGTTAGAGGCTGAAGATCTGACGGTTGTACATGTGGCAGCTCCGGAGCATACTGTGGGAAACAGGTAGCTCCGGAGCTACCTGACACGTGTCAGTTTCGGAGCTTCCCTCGGTCTGGGGTTAGGTCCGGGGGTGCCATTTTGGTACATAGCCCGGAGCTTCCCCCTTGTGGGCGGTAGCTCCGGTTTGACAGTACACGTGGCGACCCTGGGATTAACCATGTTGGAGAAGCGGGTCCGGTTATGTCTGACATGTGGGCCTCAGAAGGTCTTCAAATCAAGTTCATGACTTTCCCTTGAGATCCTTGTGATCTCAAGGGGTGTATGGTTCCCAGGGTACCGACAGTGATAGCGCCGGAGCGCTTGGCGATATCGTGCATTTCGAACAGCTGCTCGGCACCTTCCCTCTTCGACGAGGTCAAGGTCTTCACGCCGGAGCTGGTCCTACGTGGCTTCGTCGAAGGTTCGGACCCGGAGCGATCCCAAGGTGATTTCCGGAGGAAGGATTGCTTCAGCTCCGTACACCAGGAAATAGGGGGTCTCTCCAGTTGTCCATTTTGGAGTTGTCCTGTTTGCCCACAAGGTGGGCGGAAGCTCTTCGATCCAGTTGGCTCCATGTTGTCTCAGGCACTCATATGTGCGCGTCTTGAGTCCTTTTAGGATTTCAGCATTTGCTCTCCCATCTTGGCCATTGCTTGTCGGGTGAGCTACGGAAGCGTATCTGACTTGGATGCTGAGGTCTTCGTAATATCCTTGGAATGCAGAGCTTGTGAATTGGGTCCGTTGTTAGTTATGATCTTGTTTGGGACTCCAAATCTGCATACTATGGACTGCATGAAATTGATAGCTGATTGGTTGTTTATTGTCACAACTGGAGTTGCTTCCGGCCACTTGGTGAACTTGTCAATGGCGACATACAGGAACTTATAACCTCTGACGGCTCTTGGGAAAGGTCCCACGATATCCATCCCCCACACAGCGAATGGCCATGTAGGATGTATCATTTGTAAGGGTTGAGCTGGTGTGTGAATTTGCTTTGCATGGAACTGGCATGCTTCGCATTTCTTCACTAGCTCGGTTGCATCCTGGAGTGTTGTAGGCCAGTAAAAACCATGCCGGAAGGCTTTACCGACCAGCGTGCGGGAAGACGTGTGGTTCCCACACTCGCCTCCATGGATTTCCGCAAGGATCACGCGGCCTTCTTCACTCGTAAGTCACCGCATTAGGACGCCATTGGCACCACGCCGGTAGAGATTCCCTTCTACTAGTGTGTATCTTTTAGCCAATCTGACTATGCGGTCAGCAGATACATTATCTTCAGGAAGGAAGTTGTCTTTCAAGTAGCTCCGAATCTCCGAGATCCATGCATCGGAGCTAACTTGAGCATTTGAGTCTTGTGTGCTGGGTTGCTCGGAGCTTCCTGCAGCACCTACGACCCTTGATGGACGCCATGGTAACAGGGCCATCAGGACCGCCATCTTCGATGTGCTGGTCTCGCCCCCTTCGCTCAGTTTGACAGGCTGAGCTGTTGGTCTTGACAATCTCTGGACGAAGGTTCCGTTGGGAAACGGAGCTCCGGTTGAAGCTTTCGTCGAGAGTTCGTCAGCTTCAGCGTTGTTGAGACGCTGAACATGGCAAAGATCCAGGACTTCAAAATTCTTCTGAAGCTTCTAGACTTCAAGTAGATAAGCAACTAGTTGGGGGTTATTGCAGCAGCATTTACCTTTGACTTGTTTTATAATGAGCTACGAATCACCCTTTACCAACAGCTGCTTGACACCATATGATAGTGCCACCTTGAGCCCATAGATTAGTGCTTCATACTCTGCCATGTTGTTTGTCGCCTTGAAGTCAAGGTGAATCATGTATTTGACCTTCTCCCCGGCCAGAGCGAGGAGAAGGATTCCAGCTCTGGCCCCCTGCTTCTGCAAGGAGCTGTCGAAGTAGAGAGTCTGGTGAGGCTTGGTGAAGACCGGAACCTTGGGTTCCAGCCTATGCTCACTGAGGCCCCCAAGATTTGATGGAGATGGGGTCCATTCCGCCATGAAGTCCGCCAATGCTTGACTCTTGATCGCTTGTCTTGGGACGAATTCAAGATCGAACTCGGCCAATTCCGCCGCCCACTTTGCAATGTTCCTAGTAGAGTTGGGGTTATGCAAGATTGTGCGCAGTGGATAAGAGGTTACCACTGAAATCTTGTGAGCTTGTAAGTAGTGTCGAAGCTTCCTAGAGGCAATAAGAACTGTGTAGAGCAGCTTATGCACCTCCAGGTATCGAGTCTTGGCGGCATGGAGTACTTCATTGATGAAGTAAACTGGGTGCTGGACTGTCTAGACCCTCTCGGAGGGGCCCAGAGCTTCCTCCTCATCCATCCGGACCCTCCCGGAGGGGTCCGGACCTTGTTCGGGGACCTCGAGGTTCTTGCTTGAAGAACACGAAGCTTCTTCTGAAGTGACCCGGACCTTCCCGAAGGGGTTCAGATCTTCTTGTTCAGCAACAACAACTCCTTCATTTGAAGGAGGTTGATCCTCCGATGTCTTGCCTGGAGGGTCCAGGTATGGGTGCTGGGACCCAGACTCGCCTTCAGGTAATTCCGGACCCTCCCGGAGGGGTCTGAATTCCTGAACTGGAGATGGTTTTGGTCTTTCCACGACTAGGACCATGCTGACAACTTCGTCAGTTGTCGAAATGTAAAGCAGAAGTGCCTCACTTGGATTCGGAGCTACCAACGTTGGTAGAGTGGTGAGGAGCTGCTTTAGCTCTTGGAAAGCCTTTTCTGCTTCTTCAGACCATTGGAAGGGTCCGGACTTCCTCAATAACTTGAAGAAGGGTAGCGCCCGATCCGCCAGTCTTGAGATAAACCGGCTGAGGGCAGCTAGACATCTAGTCAACTTCTGGACGTCCTTGATGCGGGCTGGTGGCCGCATATCTTCAGTAGCTTTAATCTTCATCGGATTCGCTTCTATTCCTCGGTGGTTTACCAAGAATCCAAGAAGCTTTCCCAGAGCTAACCCTGAAAACACACTTGTCTGGGTTCAGCTTTGTGCGTGTGATTCACAACTTGTCAAAGACAGCTTGCAAGGTGTCAAGGAATGACTTCGTGTTCTTGATCTTGACGACTATGTCATCGACGTACACTTCCACTACATCTCTGATGAGCTCTCCAAATTTTTTGTACATAGCTCGCACAAACGTTGAAGTAGCATTTTTGAGACCGAATGGCATGGCAGTGTAACAATATAATCCATCTACTGTGATGAAGGAAGTATGCTCTTCATCTTCTCTAGACATTCTGATTTGATGGTACCCAGAATATGCGTCTAGGAAACACAAAAATTCACACCCAGAGGTGGAATCCACTATCTAATCTATTCTAGGTAGTGGAAATGGATCGTTAGGACATGCCTTATTCGGTGTAGTGTAGTCGATACACATTCGAAGCTTCCCGCCAGCTTTGGGTACAATGACTGGGTTTGCCAGCCATTTTGGGTGAAAGTCTTCTCAGATGAATCCAGGGTCAAGCAACTTCTTCACTTCTTGACGTATGAAGTTCTGTCGCTCTACTAATTGCTTCCGAGGCTTCTGATGTACAGGCCAAGTGTCGGGATAAATCTTCAGATTGTGCTTAATCACTTCCCTAGGGATCCCAGGCATTTGTGACGGTTGCCAGGCAAACACGTCAACATTAGCCCGGAGAAAAAAGATGAGTGCAAGTTCCTATTTGTCGTTCAGACCTCCCGATATACGAGTGGTCTGAGCGGCGTCGAAACCAATTTGGACGACTTTAACGGGAATGTCAGTGTCACTGCTTGGTTGCACACGAGGTGCGGAGGTTGAGCCTCGATGACGAATGCTCGTGGGTTTCGGAGCATGCTCCTTTCCGGATTCTTCCTCCTCTGCTGTAGCAAGCGCATGAAGTTCTTCCAGAGCAGTAACTTCGATGGGGCGATCTCTGCGGATCCGAAGAACACCTGATGGTGTTGGTATCTTCAACACCAAGTAGCCATAATGAGCAGCAGCCATGAATTTGTACAAGGCCGGCCTGCCCAAGATGGCGTTGAATGGCAAGTTGATATGCGCCACGTCAAAGACCAACTTCTCAGTCCTGTAATTCTCCCGGGTCCCGAAGGACACTAGGAGAGTAATGGCACCGAGTGGAGTTATGGCCCCCGGACCTACTCGGGAGAAAGGACGGGAGGGGCAAAGATCCGAAGGTCGGAGCTAAAGCTTGACGAAGGCCTTGAAGCTTATGAGGTTCAGCCCCGAACCTCCGTCCACCATTACATGGTGGAGCTAGATGTTGTTGATGGTTGGAGATACCATCAGTGGAAGTTGGCCAGCTCCGATCATGTTTCGAGGGCAGTTCGAAGCATCAATAGTGATGGCAGTGTCCATCCACTTCCGGTGAGGCTCCGCCCTGGAGGTGGGAGCTACAGAGGCCATGTCCCGCCGCATTGTCTTGAGGACACGGTGGGAGGTGATGTCCAACGAACCACCAAAGATGGTGTTCATGGTTTTCCGACGCTCGTTGTCGAAGACGTCGGAGTTGTCGTCAACGGAGGTGTAAACAGCCTTCAAGACCTTTTTGGGGTCCTGAAAGCCTCACTCCTCTTTAGTCGGAGCTTCGTCAACTTTTTGTTTGCCTTCCCTTTGACCGAATGGAGTTTCTTCCCGGCGCTTGTTGTAGCGCTCGACAAGGTTCTCGACCTCTCAGCAGCTTTTCCAGGTTGTGGTTGTTCGTCTTGTGTATGGGACACCACATCTTGGAGCTGCCACCATCTTCAGACGACGACCGAGGTTGTTTCTCGGGACGTGGTCCCCGGCCACCCGGAGCTGCAGCAGCTGCAGCAGTAAGTGTGCCGGCCGACAGCTTCTTCTTGCCGTTGGACTTTTTCTTCTTCTTGCCACCCCCGGAGGTAGCGGCTTCACCCTTGGAGGACTTTTTGTTGTCCTCCGGAGGTGGTTGGGAGTCCATTTCATGGCCCTCCGCAGCTTTGGCACACTTGTCTGCCAAGCTGAAGAGTTCTGTGACGCTGGTGATTTCCTTGGTCGCCAGCTTCTTCAGCATCTTCTTGTCTTGAACACCCTGTCTGAATGCTACAATAATAGAAGCCCTTGAGATAGAAGGAATGGTGTTTCGTACCTGGGGGAACCTCTGGATGAAGGATCGCAGGGACTCTCCCCCTTCTGCTTGACAGCAAAAAGGTCCAGTTCCGTGTCTGGTCGGGTATATGAACTCCCGAAGTTGGCAGTGAACTATTGGCACAACTCTACCCAACTGTTGATGGAGTTAGGCGTAAGGCTCATGAACCAAGACCTGGCGGTCCCAGTTAAAGCCACAGGGAAATAGTTGGCCATCACGGCCTCGTTGCCTCCAGCCGCAAGGATAGCGGTGGAGTAGATTTGGAGAAATTCGTCGGGATTGACAGTCCCGTCAAACTTCTCTGGCAGGTGGGGCCGGAACTTTTGCAGCCACCTGACCATGTGTAGGTGCATGGCCAAGGCAGAACAGCCTCCTCCTACTCCCTCATGAGCAGGACTGTCCAAAGCCTCTCGCCTCTCGCGAGCACACTCGATGTGGACACGACTGTCCTGTTGACGGTAATGACGATCGAGCTTGGCCCGGAGGTCGTGAGTCAAAAGTCTGGTTACCGTGTGAGTACGTCGCACCCCAGAAGGCAACGACGTTGCTTGTTGAGATACATCACGCCTCCTATGCTGCGAAGCGTGCGGACCAAGTCTACACGACATGGTCCGATGCTGCGATGGGGCCCGCCCCAAGGGGGGGACCTTGATTGCTGATGCCATTAGCTGCTTCCGCAACCAGATGTTCCACATCAGCTCTCCACTGCTCCATCGCACCTTGGGGTGCTCCTGGAGGCGGTGGACGTTGGAGAAGAGCACGCGCGACATTAATCGCGTGTTCAGGGTTGTTGTTCGCCATTGAAGTGACCGACGCAGACGCCCCATCTTGACGTCCAGCTTGATTCGCAGGAGTAGATGGTGGCGGCGGTGGCATGGCTCCTGCTATAGCCACGGCACCTGCTGGCTGCTGCATGTTGGAGGGATTGCCTCCAGCAGGTTGCACAACATGGTTACAGTTGGACGATCCAGCAATAGAGTTCATCATGTTTGAATCTTGGGCACCCCCTACCTGGCGCGCCAACTGTCGGAGTGTGATTCCGGCAATTCTCCCGGTACTACCGTTAGCAGCCCGCAGAGTTTGTAGTTCGGTTGTGGGTGCGCAGATATTCAGAACAAGATGGCAAGTTGACACGAGGATTTACGTGGTTCGGGCCGCCTGAGCATAATACCCTACTCCACAGGTGTGTGTTGTTGTTGTATTGAGCGTCTGAGCGCTTGAGTGTGAAAGATTATAGTGTCTTGTCTCAGCGTACGTGGGCATGAGTGGAAAATTTATCCCTTTGTATCGCTCGACCAGTCCTTTTATAGCACAAGGACTGGTCGTTACATTGTTAGCCTGGCCCGACATGTGACCTTGGCGGTTACTGATGCTTAATACACAATTAACGCACTTAATTACCCTTAACAGTGTGGTAACGCCCCTTGATGGTGGCGTTACTGGTATTAAGGGTCCTTCGATCGTGGGTCATTAAGATGGCATTAATGACACATAATCAGGTCTTGAAGCTTTAATTGTTCCTTGAAGGTCCGAGCCATTGGAGGTCCACCAATTAGCCTGTTGAAGTCGAAGGTCCGGCGGTTGGACGCGTGGCAGCTCCAGAGCTTATCGTCTAGGACGGGTAGGTCCGGTGCTGTTGTACACGTGTCGGTACTGGAGCTTCCCTCTATCGGGGGTTAGGTCTGGGGGTGCCACACAGGTACCTAGCTGGAGCATTCCCATGTAGGGATTGTAGCTCCGGGTTTATGATACACGTGGCGGCACTAGGACTAACCATAGAAGGGAGGCAGGTCCGGTTCCGTGTGACACGTGGGGCCTTCGGAGGTCTTCAACTTAGATAGGTGGAGTTCCTTTGTACTCCATGCAGTCCCAAGGGGTATCCGGTACGCAGGGTACCGACAACAACATATGAGTAACTTAGACTAAAGGTCAAAAAGAATTGCACAACTTTGTTTTAGACAATGAGGAAAAGGATAATAAAATAAATTGAGCATGTACAAAATTAATACACGTGGAGTCTTCTTTCACACAACAATGGCTTCCATTATAGGTCCGAATTACAGGGGAGACAAGGACACACTTAGGGTACGAAACTAGGCTAAGTGTGCTATACATCTTGTACTAACCCAGGGAAGGTAGCTACACTTTTAGTGTTGTGACTGTCTCAAGTGTTGCTTGAACTTCCCTAACCCTCCCTGAGGGGTCCACATGTCTTCCCGGAGGACCTACCCGAGTCTGTGTATGGACTCTATAACTTACATTGTGTGTAATTACAGACTCACCTCCGTGATACTAAGCATAAAACTTACGGAGGTGCTCGATGTTCCAAGGATTGGTAAGCAGGGTCCCATCCTCAGTTGCCAAGCGAATGCATCCGGGACGGGATACTTTGATCACTCAGAAGGGACCTTCCCAGCTTGGGGAAAGTTTGTTCATCCCTTCACGAGTTAGTATTCTCCGCAGCACCAGATTGCCTTCTTTGAGCTGTCGGTTGCGCACATGCCTTTGATGATAACGCCGGAGCGCCTGGCGATAACGTGCATTTCGAACAGCTGCTTGGCACCTTCCCTCGTCGACGAGGTCAAGGTATTCACACCGAAGCTGGTCCTGCGCAACTTCATCGAAGGTCCAGACCCAGAGCGACCTCATGGTGATCTCGGGAGGAAGGACTGCTTCAGCTCCGTACACCAGGAAAAATGGTGTCTCTCTAGTAGACCGGTTAGGTGTTGTCCTGCTTGCCCACAGTGCGGACGGAAGCTCCTCTATCTAGTTGGCTCCGTGTTTTTTAGGCGCTCATAAGTGTGCGTCTTGAGTCCTTTTAGTGTTTCAGCATTTGCTCTCTCGGCTTGGCCATTACTTGTCGGGTGAGCTACTGATGTGTAGCTGACTTGAATGCCGAGGTCTTCGCAACACTCTTGAAATGCTGCACTTATAAATTGGGTTCCATTGTCAGTGATGACTCTATTCAAAACTCCAAATCTGCGGACTATGGACTTCAAGAACTTGATAGCTGATTGCTTATTAATAGTCACAATTGGAGTTGTTTCTGGCCACTTTGTGAACTTGTCGATGGTGACATACGGGAACCTGTAACCTCCGAGGGCTATTGGGAAAGGTCCTAAAATGTCCATGCCCCACACAGTGAATCGCCATGTAGGAGGTATCATCTTTAGTGACTGAGTTGGAGTGTGAATTTGTATTGCGTGGAACTAGCACGCTTCACACTTTTTCACCAACTCAACTGCATCCTGGAGTGCTATAGGCCAGTAGAAGCCATGTCGAAAGGCTTTACTGACCAGCGTGCGGGAAGACGTGTGGTTCCCACACTCACCTCCATAGATCTCCGCGAGGAGCTCGCGGGCTTCTTCCCTTGCAATGCACCGCATTAGGATGCCTTTAGCACCGCGCCGATAGAGATCCCCTTCTACCAGCGTGTATCTTTTAGCCAATCTGACGATCTGGTCAGCGGATACACTGTCTTAAGGAAGGTGGTTGTCTTTCAAGTAACTCCAGATCTCCGAGATCCATGCATCGGAGCTAACTTGAGCTTTTGAGTCTTGTGTGATGTGTTGCTCAGAGCTTCCTGCAGCACCTAGGACCCTTGGTGGACGCCATGGTAACAGGGCCACTGGGACTGCCAGCTTCGAGGTGCTAGTCTCGCCCCCTTCACTCAGTTCGGCGGGCTGAGCGGTTGGTATTGATAACCTCCTGACAAAAACTCCATCAGGAGCCAGAGCTCCGATTGAAGCCTTCATCGAGAGTTCGTCAGCTTTTGCGTTGTTGAGACGCTGGACATGGCAAAGGTCCAGGACGTGGAAGTCCTTCTGGAGCTTTTGGACTTCAAGGAGATAAGCAGCGAGTTGTGGATTGTTGCACCTACATTCGCCTTTGACTTTCTTGATGATGAGCTGCGAGTCACCCTTCACTATCATCTGCTTGATGCCATAAGATAGTGCCGCCTTGAGCCCATAGATGAGAGCTTCATACTCTGCCATGTTATTGGTCGCCTTGAAATCAAGGTGCACCAAGTATTTGACCTTCTCCCCGGTCGGAGCGAGGAGAAGTATTCCAGCTCAGGCCCCCAGCTTCTGCATGGAGCTGTCGAAGTAGAGGGTCCAATGAGGCTTGGTGAAGACTGGTGATGAGGAAATCTCTCCTTTGCATACAATGCAAGGACCGATCACTAGAGCACGTGCGCAGCAATTGGATCTCCAGGTACTTTCTAACCCTGTCAATTTTTTTTCAGAACTTACGCTTGTTTCCATGCATGTTTTATTGATTAGGAACAATGCAGAGGACCGGCAAGGGCTTGGAGGAGTCCAAGGAGTCAAGGAGGAGGAGATAGGACGTGCACACCAAGGAGGAGCCCATGTCCAACTCGACTTCGACACTCCACCTCGGGTTCCAGGAGCTGCCTTCACCAAAATTGATGTCCCGGACACATACTGAGTCAGATTTGGACGTTCTATATATGGTTGGAATCGTGATTTCATAAAGATTCCAATGGAACCAGCCCCACCTCAAAATTCCTTCTAAGTTGACAGGAATCTGTGAATCAAGTGGGCATCCAGAATCTGTCCGGTGTTGTTCCACTGTCCTTTGGGCTGCTGGCCCGTGTATCGTGTGGAAGCCCTTTAGGGTTGCATCCAGGGGTCTTGCACGCCCCTAAACTCCTATTTTATACAGCATCCATCACCACATTAGGGTTGGGTTTTGCTTAGATACAATCTGTCATTGAACAGTGTCGTCGATCATCGCTTGTGAGACCCCAATTCGTGATCAATTCAGTTTTGATTGCAACTTCTCTGTACTTGCTTGTGTTCTTGATTGAGCTTGCAGGGATAAGCCTTCGTGGCAAGTTCATTCGTGTGACATGGGTGATAACCAAAAGAGCAGTGGTGTAGTGATTGCGGGTTTCGTTCGTTCGGAGCCTTGGATCATCAACGTCGAGATCTCCATCCAATCAAGTTTACCATACCTCTCGGAAGATAGGGACTCATACTCCTATCAATTGGGACCTTGATCTCCGGCTTCTGCTCACTGGGGCCCCCAGGATTTGATGGAGAAGGCGTCCACTCCACCAAAAAATCAGCCAAGGCTTGACTCTTGATAGCTTGTCACGGTAGGAATTCGAGATCGAATTCTACCAGCTCCGCTGCCCACTTGGCGATGTTCCCAGTAGAGTTGGTAGTGTGCAGTATAGCACACAGTGGGTAAGAAGTTACCACTGATATCTTGTAGGCTTGGAAGTAATGACGAAGCTTCTTTGAGGCAATAAGAGTTGTGTAAAGCAGCTTATGCACCTCAATGTATCGAGTCTTGGCGTTATGGAGTACTTCGATGATGAAGTACACCGGGAGTTGGAAGGTCCGGACCCTCTCCAAGGGGGCCGGAGCTTTTTCTTCATCAACCCGGACCTTTCCGGAGAGGTTTGAGCCTTCCTGTTGATCTTCCCGAACCCTCCCGGAGGGGTCCAGAACTTCTTCTTGTTCAGTCTGAACCCTCCCGGAGGGGTTCGAATCTTCTTGATCAGTCGTGTGAACTCATTCAGATGAGAGATGTTGATCCTCTAGCATTTCTCCTTGAAGATCCGTGCCTAGGGTCTGGGACCCAGACTCGCCTTCAGGTAGCTCCGGACCCTCCCGAAGGGGTATGGGCTCCAGAACTGGAAGTGGCTCCAGTCTTTCCACGACCAAGACCATGCTGACAACCTCCGCAGTTGTAGAAATGTAAAACAGTAGTGGCTCACCAGGGTTTGGAGCTACCAAGATTGGTAGTGTGGTGAGGAGCTGCTTGAGCTCTTGAAACGCCTTTTCTGCTTCTTCGAGACAATGGAAAGGCCCGGTCTTCCTCAACAGCTTGAAGAAGGGAAGAGCTCGCTCTGCTAGTCTTGACATAAACCGACTGAGCGCAGCTAAAAATCCAGTTAGCTTCTGGATATCCTTGATGTGAGCTGGGAGCCGCATATGTTCTATAGCCTTGATCTTCACCGGGTTTACCTCAATTTCTTGATGAGTCACCAAGAATCCGAGGAGCTTCCTAGAGCTAACCCCGAAGACACATTTGTCCGGGTTCAGCTTGGTGCGCGTCACGCGCAGCTTGTCGAAGACGGCTTGTAGGTTATCAAAGAGTGACTCGTTGTTATTAACCTTTACAACGATGTCATTGATGTACACCTCCACAAGGTCCCTGATAAGCTCTCCAAAGGTTTTGTGCATAGCTCGCGCAAAAGTTGAAGCAGTGTTCTTGAGACCAAAAGACATGGTAGTATAACAATACAATCCATCTACTATTATGAAGGCTTGTTGTAGCACACGACGAGATTTTGGACCTCCCGGCAGTCTTCTAGGCTGTGTTTGTCCGTTTCGTGGATGGACACCACACCTTTGGACCACCGCCATCTTCTGACAAAGGTCGAGGTCGCTTTTTGGGGCATGGCCCCCGGCCACCTGGAGCTGCAGCTGCCGCAACAGTAGGTGTGCCGGCCGATGGCTTATTTTTTGCCGTTGGACTTTTTCTTCTTTTTTACACCACCGGAGGTAGTGGCTTCAGCTTTGGAGGACTTTTTATTAGCCTCTAGAGCTGGCTTGTAGTACATTTCGCGGCCCTCAGCAGCTCGTGCGCACTTGTCAGCCAGGCTGAATAGCTCTGTGATGTTGTTGACTTCCTTCGTCGCCAGCTTCTCCAACATCTTCTTGTCTCGAACACCCTGTCTGAATGCCACGATGATAGATGCATTGGAGATGGAAGGGATGGTATTTCATACCTGAGAAAGTCGTTGGATGAAGGACCGCAGTGATTCTCCCGATTTTTGCTGCGCAGAAAAAAGGTCCAGTTTGGTGTTGGGCCGGGTGTAGGAACTCTCGAAGTTGGCAGTGAACTGTTGACATAGCTCTGCACAACTGTTGATAGAGTCAAGCGGTAGACTCATGAACCAGGACCTGGCGGTTCCAATCAAGGCCACTGGAAAATAGTTAGCCATCACAGCCACATTGCCACCCGCCGCTAGAATGGCAGTGGAGTATATTTGGAGGAACTCGGCGGGGATGACAGTCCCATTGAATTTCTCCGGCAGATGAGGTTGGAACTTCTACGGCCAGTGGACCATGCAAAGGTGCATGGCTAGGGCCGAACAGCCGCCCCCCACTCCCAAAGGAAGAGGGTTTTCCCGAGCCTCTCGCCTTTCACAAGCACGCTCGATGTGGACATGGTGGTCCTGATGTCTGTAATGGCGAATGAGTTCTGACCGCAAATGTAAGGATCGAATGCCCAAGAGGGGGGTGAATTGGGCTTCTTTTCAAAAATCTAAGCAATAAAACTTAATTCCTAAAAGCCCAATTCCCTACGCAAATGATCTATGCATTGAAGTAAATAGCAACTTCGCGGTATATAAAATGCATAAATGTAAGGGAGAGGAAGAAGGATGCAAACTCCCGAGGAGACACGAGGATTTATCCCGTGGTTCGGCAAGATCGTCAAGATCTTCCTACATCCACGTTGTGGCACCCACCAAAGGGTATAGCCACACCCAAGTCACCGAGACGAGGGATCTCCACTATTCTTCTCCGTTTGCCAACCTCGGAAAGGTGGAGCTCAAGCCTTGTACAACTTCGACCCTCCGGGCTTCCACAAACGCCTTGGCAAGCTCCGGAAGTCTCTCACAGTTACAAACACCAAGGGGCACTCCCTTGAGGCTCTCACTATCCTAGAGATTCCACTCACCCAGAATGGAGGCACACAAGCTCTCTCTCTAGCTAGTTCTAGCCTATCTCTTGGTGTGTAGGTGGTCGAAATGATGTAGAAGTGATGGCTCTTGGTCTTGAACGCTTGTGGATGTGTTGAGAATGTCTGGTGATCATGTCGATTTGACAGGTTTAGGGGGTATATATAGCCATCCTCCACGAAATAGCCGTTGGAAAAGTAGGCTGACAGAACTTTTCTGTGAACATCGGATGATCCGATGTCTCCCCTTTAGTTATCATCGGTCAAGTTTACTTTAGCTGACGTCATTGTGTCAGATATGACCGTTGTTAGACCGATGTTGCACTTGTCTTCTCATCAGATGATCCGGTGGCTCTTTCTCCAGAATTGACTCAAACATGATGCTTACTGGAGTGATTGACCGATGTGTATATTTCTGTACATCGGATGATCCGGTGCTACACTTGGTCCAAGGATATTACAAACTGTACTGATGGACCGATGTAGCCTAGTCCTTAACATCGGATGATCCGGTGAGTGCATTGTTCTGAGGTCTTCTTCTTCTGCTGAACCAACTCGACCGATGTGTTGTTCTCTGGAAACATCGGTTGATCCGGTGAGTTGATTTTGTTTGCTTCGAGTTGTTTCTAAGTGATTCTTTTGTGTCTTGCTCAAATGACCTCTTAGACTTTGTTGGAAATATATTTCTGATGATTGTCAAGCATTAAGTGTCATTAATTGTGGTTGAATGACTTTGTCATAAGAGTTTTCACTTCTTGTCTTCATATCATTGATTTGATCTCATGAATTGATTGTTTAGGGGTCTCCAATGACATATTAATTTCATTTGATTGAGTGATTATGAGAGACCTTGCATCCACAAATTCATCAGTAAAGTCCAATGGTTGTCATTAATCACCGAAACCATGCCTCATGGGGGCCTAGATGCTTTCAATCTCCCCCTTTTTGGTGATTGATGACAACACAACAATTAAAACACAATAGTAATGAATTTGATAGTACGAAACTTAAGAGGATATGCAATGAATACAATATTATCACACTTAAAATTTGAAGGCTCAAAATCAAGGAATAACTCAAGTGAATAAGTGATCATAAGATATAGATAGACACCAAATAAGCTCAATCGATTAATAACTCAAGAGTACTCAATAAACACCAAAGAGTAGCAAAAACATCGAATTACAAAAGATAAGCACCAAAAGAGTAGCAAAAACATCGAATTACAAAAGATAGAGAAACAGACTCCCCCTGAGACTAAGCAACCCTCTAAACAACCCTCCCCCTGACTCTCTAACTCTTCTCCCCCTTTGGCATCAAGACACCAAAAAGGGATCCAAGTTCCTAAGAACCCTGAGTACTAGGCGTGATGACGAACTGGTCACTGTCGGGAGTGCTGTCATTGGAGCTGTTGCCTGGAGTAGAGGAGGAAGGAGCTGTCGGAGCCGTAGGAGCCGTCGTCGGTGCCTGCTGAGTAGTAGCTGCTGGCAAGGGGGCACTGACGATGGATGCCGGCGTCTGCTGGAACAGCGTCGTCACCGGCAGCGGAGAGTGGATCTGTGCGCTCGGAGCCAGCAATGGAGACATGCTGATCGAAGGGATCAGCGTGGTCAGCACCAGAGCTGCAGCTGGAGCAAGGACGGGTGGTGGTGGAATGACGCCTGGCAGCTGCGACGGCAGGGCAATCCCGGTCTGGGTGTAGAGGTTGGTGATCAACCCCAGGATGCCCATCATCGCCTGTTGCGTCTGCTGCTGCTGGTCGAGAGAGCGCTGGTGCATCTGGTCTATCAGCCCCGTCAGCCTGTCAGTGTCCTCACGCCTCTCACGGGCGATCTGGCGCTGCATCTCCTGCTGCTGCTGCTGGAGCTCTAGAAGACGCGCGGCCTGCTCTGCTCGGGCCTGCTTAGCTGCAAGCCGGTCCAAGCGCTGCTGCTCAACCATCTGTTGCAGGAGAGAAGTGAGCTCTGACGGCTGAGAGACATGTGCCTCTGAGGCGGGAGGTGGAGTAGGGGGTGGCACTGTAGAGCCTCCAGCCTCCCGTCGTGCTGCCTGGGTGAGGGAGGAGGTGGGAAGTACTCCTCGAAATTGTCATCCGTGTCGCTCTCGAACCATATATGTTGCAGGTCCTCATCCTGAGCCTCTGCCTCGGCCAACCTCTCATCCTCCTTCTCCAGATCTGACCAGTCCTCCTCAGATAGACGGGCACGAACCTGACGCTCGACTGGACGGCCAAGGCGGCGGTCTCCAGGAGCTGGGGCACGGTAGTGGCTGAACTATGTGACACTCTCGTCAGTGAGACGGTCACGCACGGCGGACTCCTCAGGAACCATCATAGAGAGCAGGTAGCTGATCCAATGTCCAAACACAAGCTGCCTCATCATGCCCACTCCATCGGTGATCACATCCTCCATCTCGCATATGAGGACGTCCACTATATCGAACTCCATCCCGTTCATGATGTAGAACAGGAGGGTCTGCTGCAGGTTGGTGAACCCCTCTAGGTATCCTGACCTCGGCAAGAGTGTGCAGCGCAAGGCAAGGTGCACTATGCGCGCAGCTGGAGTCAGTAGTGCCGGTACCCTCGGCTGGTCTGGAGAGAAAGTCGGTCCAAACAAAGAGCGGATCTCCTCCAGTGGTGGTGCCACTCCTCCAGTGAGCGGCCTCCTCGGCGGGTCTGCCTGACCATATACCCTCTCATGCACGCAAGTGTCGTGCAGGTCCACTCCCAGCAGCTGTGCCAATGTCTGTCTCGTCAAGTGATGGTGCTAGCCCATGAACATGAAGTCTATCGATCTGCGGCCCACAGAGACATATAGGGTAGCGTAGAATACGTGAACCCAATCCTCCACATATGCACTCTTCTCATAGGACATCAGCTGGACCAGCCCTCTGTACCTCTCAAAGTAGGGTCGTATCTCCGTCTCTGCAACCAGGGCGAGCTGATCCCAATACAGAAAGTTATGCTGGAATAACTTGTGGCCTCAGCGTCTATAGGTCTCGTATAGAGACGCCTATGTCACGGTCCAGAAACGACTGTCCACAAGAGCCTCTCTGGGCTACGGGTACCACTCCTCAAGAAGAACACTCCATCTGAGTCTTCGGAGCTGCTTGGCCTTCATCTTCCAGTAATCAGTCAATCGGACACCTTCACCGACACGGACGGTGGTGTCCATCTCGTAGATGGCTCTCTGCGCCTCCCTGTCGTCACGACGATTGGCAGCAGTCGGTCTCGGACGAGGTGTTGCCGCGGGATGACCCCCACGGGTCCGGGCTGAGCACCGGCGGACGAGTGGCTCTTCCGGCTCTTCTTCCGCCTCGGACTATCGATCATGGGAGGCTGCCTCGGACGAGCCTCGCGGATCCTCAGTGATCCTCCTCGGCCACGCTCTCGCTCCTCGGCGGCGCGAGCGGCCATCAAAGCCTTCTTCTCCTCCTTCGAGAGCTTCTGCTTCTTCGCGACCGGCTCCGCAATGGCCTTGCCCTTGTTCTTCTTGTCACGAGCCATGTGATGAGGCAATGCGCGTGAACGAAGTCGACGATTCACGGAACGGCGACACGAAGGTTGACGCGGCTGGGAAACCCTAGCGACATGGTGGCGGCCGTAGAGGGAGGCACCACGGTGGTGAGACTATGCGTGGGGCGGCTGTGGTGGTGGAGAGAGGCGGCGGCGGCGCTTGGGTGGAGCGGCGGCAGCGGCTGCGGTGGAGGTGAGTGGCGGCAGCGGCTGCAACTGCATTGGTGCGAAGGCGGCGGCTGCGATGGTGCAGTGGCGGCTGAGGTGGTGCGGCGACCGGAGGCGGCGGTCGGCCGGAGGCGGCGGCGGCGGCCGGAGAAGGTGGTGGCGTGGGTGAGAGGAATGGCGGCGGCGGAGATGAGCGCGGGTGAGTCAGATTCGGGGAGAGAGAAGAAAAGGAGGCGAAGTGCCGTTTAAATAGTGGGTCCCAAACCCTAGCCGGAACTTTAACACCGGATGGACCGACGTTGAACGTTATAAGCATCGGTCGAATGGCACAATAAGGGTATTCAAAAAGGTGCCGTTGACACCGGATGGTCCGACGTGGAAGGGAATAGCATCGGTGGAATTCAGCACAGTTCCAGAAGTGTGAACATCGGATGGACCTATGTGTTTCAGAGTGAACTCGTCGGTTGATTTGTCACACTTGACTGAACTGACTCTTGGCTTATGAACACCAACTGATCCGATGATGGTCTGACCTAAGCATCGGATAATCCGATGACTACAAAACAGCAACATCCCATATATGTCCTTTGACCAAACAAACAAACAATGAGAAACACATATCTTAGGACTTTTTGGGCAACCCCTCACCCCTCAAAAAGCTAATATGTCAATAACTTGGCTAGGCCTTAAAGCAAATGGAACACCGAGAAAAATGGGAGGAAATTATCCAAATAAAATGTAAGGCCCATGCTTTGTGAGCTAGAGTATGAAGACTTCTATCTCTTTAAAGCATGTTCCTCTAGGTATTAACACACCTAACATTTTGTTCTTTCCACCTCATATGAGTTGAGATATTGCATTTCAAACAAGTCTCTTTCTCATGAGGTGGGTTCCCCTTTGTGACAATCTACAGTATGCAATGCCAAACAATTTATAATGCAAGAAATTTAAATATGAGTGCAAGACTATATGGCAGGCATCATGCAAGACATAAAGTAAATCTATCTTGCCAAATTTGAACCTTTCAAAGGCTTCTTCAGGGAGAGCCACTCTCCAAGCCTTGGAGAAACCCAAAAGAACCTCCATCCCAAGCCAACCCTTGCTCACCCTTATCCTTTGAAAGTTAGACAAGACCTATATGATATGCATTCTTACATGATCATGGCAACTTACATGACGTTTGATGCATCTAGCACATTTAACTCACTTCTTAGCCTAGAGAAAGTTTTCTCATCAAGTGGTTTAGTGAAGATATCCGCCAATTGTTCTTCGGACCTAACACCTCGCAATGAGATGTCTCCCTTAGCTTCATGGTCCCTTAAGAAATGATGGCAAATATCAATGTGCTTAGTGCGGGAGTGTTGAACGGGGTTTTTAGCTATCTTAACCGCACTTTCATTGTCACAAAGGAGAGGCACACAACCAAGTTTAATACCAAAGTCCAAAAGGGTTTGCTTCATATAAAGAATTTGGGCACAACATGCACCGACCGCAATATATTCCGCTTCTGCCGTGGACAAGGCGACGGAATTTTGCTTCTTGCTAGACCAAGAAACTAGGGAACGCCCAAGCAAGTGGCACCCACCGGAGGTACTCTTGCGATCCACGCGGCATCCGGCAAAGTCCGAATCCGAGTATCCCAAGAGATGGAATTTTGCACCTTTAGGGTACCACAAGCCCACACTAGGAGTATGCTTAAGATACCTAAGTATCCTAAAGACCGCCTTCCGATGCGATTCTTTGGTTGCCTCTTGAAATCGAGCACACAAGCATACACTAAACATGATATCGGGCCTAGATGCGGTGAGATAAAGCAATGAACCAATCATAGAACGGTAGTTAGATTGGTCAATAGGTTTACCGTCCTTATCCGCGTCAAGATGACAATTTGTTGCCATTGGAGTGCTTCTTGAGCTACAATCTCCCATCTCAAATTTCTTTAAGAGGTCCTTGGTATACTTCTGTTGATAGACGAAGGTCCCCTCTTGAAGATGCTTGATTTGGAATCCAAGGAAGAACTTGAGCTCTCCAATCATTGACATCTCGAATTCCCTAGACATCATTTTGCCAAACTCATGGCTAAGAGCTTCGTTAGTTGAACCAAAAATAATATCATCAACATAAATTTGACAAATAAACAAATCTCTGTTGATGTCTTTGGTGAAGAGTGTAGTGTCCACCCTCCCGATCTTGAATCCTTGCATGATAAGGAAATCCCGTAGTCGTTCATACCACGCCCTAGGTGCTTGCTTGAGCCCGTAGAGTGCCTTTTGCAACCTATACACATGATTAGGATTCCTCGGATCTTCAAACCCGGGAGGTTGTTCAACATAAACAAGCTCGTTAATGTAACCATTAAGAAAGGCACTTTTCACATCCATTTCATGAAGTCTAATATTATGATGTGATGCAAAGGCAAGAAGTATACGGATGGCTTCTAGCCGGGCGACCAGAGCAAATGTCTCCCCAAAGTCTAGTCCTTCAACTTGCGAGAACCCTTTGGCCACAAGTCTTGCCTTGTTACGGACCATAATGCCGTTCTCGTCTTGTTTGTTGCGGTACACCCACTTTGTTCCGATGATGTTCTTGTACTTGGGTCGCTCCTCCAACACCCAAACTTCATTGCGGATGAAGTTGTTGAGTTCTTCTTGCATAGCCATCTCCCAATTTGGGTCTTGGAGTGCTTCCTCAATGTGAGTGGGTTCTACACATGAAACAAACGAGTAGTGCTCACAAAATGAAGTGAAATGGCGAGAACGTGTACTTACTTCCCTTGACGGACTTCCGATAATTTGTTCCATTAGATGCGCCTTGGAGATGCGTTCATGCCTCATAAGTGGTTGTGAAGCACTTGGCAATGGTGATGCGTGTTTCTCATCTTGTGGTTGGACTTGATCATGGACTTCTTCTTCTTCTTGATGTTGTGTGGCTTGTGAGTCTTGAGTTGGCAATGGATCATCCTTCTCTTCTTCGTCAACTTGAGGCGCCATGGAGGTGTTGATGTTGGAACTTGAAGCTCCCCCTTGATCATGGCTCTCCTCAACTTTAGGCTTGACGTCTCCAATGGTCATGTTATTCATGGCTTCTCGTAGAGGCTCATCATCTATTTCATCATGACCAAAACTCTCCTCTTGGGAGCCATTAGATTCATCAAACTCAACATCACAACTTTCCTCAACTAAACCGGAGGTTTGATTGAATACTCGATATGCTTTTGAGTTTGATGCATAACCAAGAAATATACCAACATCACATCTACTTTCAAACTTACCGATCCTTTTCTTGCGGTAGATGTAGCACTTGCACCCAAAGACTCGAAAGTAGGAGATGTTGGGCTTTCTACCAATGAGAAGCTCGTACGGGGTCTTTTGAAGTAGGCGATGTAGGTAGACCCTATTTGCGGCATGGCACGCCGTGTTGATTGCTTCGGCCCAAAACTTCTCCGACGTGCCGTAGTCATCAAGCATTGCTCGCGCAAGAGTGATGAGAGTCTTGTTCTTCCTCTCAACGACACCATTTTGTTGAGGAGTGTATGTGGCCGAAAACTCATGCTTCACACCTTCACGGTCACACCACTCCCCAATGTTGTAGTTCTTGAATTCGGTGTCGTTGTCACTCCGGACCTTGATGATGGGAAGTTGAAATTCCCTTTGAGCGCGGTTGGCGAAGGTCTTGAATACTTCCGAAGTTTCACTCTTGTCACCTAGAAATAAAGTCCAAGCATAGCGAGAGTAGTCATCAACTATAACAAGACAATAGAGGTTACCGCCAAGGCTTTGATATGTGGACGGTCCGAAGAGGTCCATGTGAAGTAGTTCAAGTGGCTTGGAGGTTGACACCATTGTCTTCATTGGATGGTGTGAAGCAACTTGCTTCCCGGCTTGACAAGCGCTACAAAGCTTGTTCTTCTCAAATGTGACATGCTTCACGCCGGTCACCATCCCAAGCTTAAATGACTTCTTGAGCTTGCTCATCCCTATGTGCGCTATGCGTCGGTGCCATAGCCATCCCAAACTTGTCTTAGTGAAGAGACAAGTGGTCAAGGTAGCATTCTTGTTGGAGAAGTCTACTAGGTAGAGGTGTCCATGCCGAAATCCTTTGAAGACTAGCTCTTGGCTTGTCTCACTACTCACAACAACATCATTTTTGCTAAAGGTGCACGTTAGTCCATGACCACATAGTTGTGCAATAGAAAGTAAATTAAAACTAAGTGACTTAACGTACAAAACATTGGAAATAGATAAGTCATTTGAAATGGCAATCTTACCTAACCCAATTACCTTACCCTTAGAGTTATCACCAAAGGTGACTTCTTCATGATTGTCGGGGTTTCTATGGTGGAGAACATGCCATCATTGCCGGTCATATGTTGAGTGCACCCGCTATCGAGTACCCAATGCTTTCCTCCGGCTTTGTAGTTCACCTACACACATGAATTCAATATTTGACTTTAGGCACCCAAGCCAACTTAGGTCCTTGTATGTGTGATACAAGTGTTTTTGGGACCCAAAGTTGCTTGGGGAGCTTCCCCTTCATGCCCTTCATGTCTTTGCCAATGAACCTTGCCTTCACCTTTCCATCTACTTTACTCAAGAGATAATAATGATCATTGAAAGTAGATTTGTAGTTAGTAGGCAATTTTGGAGAAGGTCGGTTAGGAAGAGGACACTCCCTTGTGTGGTGACCGGTGACCTCACAATGTTGGCAATAAGAACCAACTTCCTTGATGAAGCTTGTTCTAAGCTCTGGTGAGGGCACCTTTCCTTTGTTAGGCACCGGGAAGGATCCAAGTCCTCTATTGTTGAAGGACTTTGCTTGTTGGAAGAGGATTTCCTTGTGCTTGACTTCTCCTTTTGATAGTCTAGCCACACTAGTGCAGAGACTCTCAATTTCTTCCAGCAAGTCCTTCTCCCTAGTGTTCTCTTTCAAAGGCAAAGACTTGTGCAAGACATTAGTGGCATGAGAAGTAATGGATATCTTATCATTAAGAGTTTGTTTCTTCATAGTTTTTAACTCTTGATCAAGCACTTCATAAGCAAGGTTAAGTGTTTGATGCTCTTGGATTAACTCATTGTGCTTTCCCAAGAGTGCTTGGCGGGCTAAGTCAAGCTCATGATGATCTAGCTTGATTTGAGCCTTATCCTCCTCAACTTGCTTGACATGGGATTTGAGTGTGTCATGCTCTTTGAGTATGCTTTCATAGTTGTCAAGCAAATCAAGGTTAGCACTCTCAAGCTTAGCACGAGTTCCTTCAAGAGCCTTAACCTTACTCTTTTCCCTCTTAATGATAGTGTGATATTCATTTATTAAAGAAGTTAAATCATCGGGGGAAAGCTCATCATCGCTAGAGTCGTCACATACCTTGGTGTTACCTTTCGCCATGAGGAACATGGGCGGTGGATGAAGAGGTGAGTCATCATTGTTGGCAATTGCGAGGCCGGCCAAACTTTCTTCTTCCGCTTCACTCTCTTCATCACTTGTTTCTTCGTCGGTGACCCATTCATTTGCCTCACACATGAACACCTTTTGTGGGCCATTTCTCTTCTTTGTGAAGAGTCTTGCCTTCTTTTCCTTGTCATGTTTCCTCTTCCCAAAGGATCTTGGTTTGGGTTTGGCCTCTTCTTCATCATCATCACTTTCTTCAAGCTTGCGATGCTTGCTCTTATGGTTCTCTCTTCTTTTGTCCGGTTTTGGACAATCATAGGAGATGTGTCCTTGATCACCACAATTGTAGCAAGTCTTGTGATCATCTCTTCTTGGTAGAAACGCTTTCTTCTTGGGATCAAATGTGTATCCCTTCTTAGTAATCTTGGAGTTCAATGAAAGCTCATCATCATCATCTTCACTTGATGCTTGCTCTTCTTCACTTGAGCTAGGCTCAACCACCTTCTTCTTCTTGAGGCTTGTTTTCTTGGTGGAGGCCTTTAGAGCAATTGTTTTTGAAGATGATTGCTTCATCATTCCAAGTACACTCATCTCATGAGCGTGAATTTCTCCAATGAACTCCAAAACTTCAATGTGGTCAAGAGACTCCTTTTGAAGCATGGAGTTGATGATGTTGTACTTTGGCTTGGGAAGGAGCATGAGGATCTTGCGGTTGATGAGTCCCTTGTCGAGAGAAGCAATGTCAAGAGCATTAATTTCTTCAATAAGTACATTCAAGCGAGAGAACATCTCATTGACATTTTCATGAGGTAGCATCTTAAATTCATCATATTTTGCTTTAAGCATGTGATATTTAAGTTCCTTGACTCGAGAAGAACCCTCATGAATCTCTATTAAGCAAGCCCAAATTTCACAAGCTTTTTCTTTGCTAGCAATCCTAGCAAACACATCTTGACTAATACATTCATAGATTGCATTCCTAGCTTTAGCATCCCATTTAATTTGATCACCAACATAGTTGTGTTCTCCAAACCCCGCGTGGGTCGCTTCCCATACTTCGGGAGCAATAGCCTCTAGATAAGCGCGCATGAGTGCTTTCCAATAGGCAAAGTTCTTGCCCTCGAAGATAGGAACCGAACCCCCAACCTTGGCCATTTTAGCTCTCTAGCGGTGAAGCTAGAATGATCCTATGAGCAACCTTGCTCTGATACCAATTGTAAGGATCGAATGCCCAAGAGGGGGGTGAATTGGGCTTCTTTTCAAAAATCTAAGCAATAAAACTTAATTCCAAAAAGCCCAATTCCCTACGCAAACAATCTATGCATTGAAGTAAATAGCAACTTCGCGGTATATAAAATGCATAAATGTAAGGGAGAGGAAGAAGGATGCAAACTCCCAAGGAGACACGATGATTTATCCCGTGGTTCGGCAAGATCGTCAAGATCTTCCTACATCCACATTGTGGCACCCACCAAAGGGTATAGCCACACCCAAGTCACCGAGACGAGGGATCTCCACTATTCTTCTCCGTTTGCCAACCTCGGCAAGGTGGAGCTCAAGCCTTGTACAACTTCGACCCTCCGGGCTTCCACAAACGCCTTGGCAAGCTCCGGAAGTCTCTAACAGTTACAAACACCAAGGGGCACTCCCTTGAGGCTCTCACTATCCTAGAGATTCCACTCACCCAGAATGGAGGCACACAAGCTCTCTCTCTAGCTAGTTCTAGCCTATCTCTTGGTGTGTAGGTGGTTGAAATGATGTAGAAGTGATGGCTCTTGGTCTTGAATGCTTGTGGATCTGTTGAGAATGTCTGGTGATCAAGACTTGTCGATTTGACAGGTTTAGGGGGTATATATAGCCAGCCTCCACGAAATAGCCGTTGGAAAAGTAGGCTGACAGAACTTTTCTGCGAACATCGGATGATCCGATGTCTCCCCTTTAGTTATCATCGGTCAAGTTTACTTTAGCTGATGTAATTGTGTCAGATATGACCGTTGTTAGACCGATGTTGCACTTGTCTTCTCATCAGATGATCCGGTGGCTCTTCCTCCAGAATTGACTCAAACTTGATTCTTACTGGAGTGATTGACCGATGTGTATATTTCTGTACATCGGATGATCCGGTGCTACACTTGGTCCAAGGATATTACAAACTATACTGATGGACCGATGTAGCCTAGCCCTTAACATCGGATGATCCGGTGAGTGCTTTGTTCTGAGGTCTTCTTCTTCTGCTGAACCAACTCGACTGATGTGTTGTTCTCTGGAAACATCGGTTGATCCGGTGAGTTGATTTTGTTTGCTTCGAGTTGTTTCTAAGTGATTCTTTTGTGTCTTGCTCAAATGACCTCTTAGACTTTGTTGGAAATATATTTCTGATGATTGTCAAGCATTAAGTGTCATTAACTGTGGTTGAATGACTTTGTCATAAGAGCTTTCACTTCATGTCTTCATATCATTGATTTGATCTCATGAATTGATTGTTTAGGGGTCTCCAATGACATATTGATTTCATTTGATTGAGCGATTATGAGAGACCTTGCATCCACAAATTCATTAGTAAAGTCCAATGGTTGTCATTAATCACCGAAACCATACCTCATGGGGGCCTAGATGCTTTCAGCAAATCATGTGTTCAGAGTCTCGATGCGGTGTGAGTGCGATGCGCCCCGGAGAGCAGCAACGTCACCTGCTGAGATACAGCATGTCTCCGGTGCTGTGATGCGTGAGGGCCAAGTCTTCCAGACAAGGTCCTATGATGAGAAGGTGTCTGCCCAGAAGGGGGAGGACCTTGGTTGCTGATGGCATCGGTTGCGGCTGCAATTAGATGCTGCACATCAGCGCGCCACTACTCCATCACACCCTGAGGTGCTCCGGGCGCTGGTGGTCGCTCTAGAAGACTACCAGTAGCAATCAGCGCATTCTCGAGGTTGTTGTGTGTCGATGCAGTGACCAACACCAGGACCCCATCCTGCTGTCTAGCATTGTTAGCTTGAGCAGGTGGAGGTGGTGTGACACCCGCCGGGACAACAGCACCTGCTGGCTATTGCACATTGGAGAGATTCCCCCAGCAGGTTGCGCATTGCTGTTGGATGATCTTGCGGCGGAGTTCACCATCTTGAAATCTTAAAGGTCCCCCTTCCTGGTGCGCCAAATGTCGAAGTGTGCGATTGACACTTCCCCCGGTACTACAAGATCGTAGCCCACGGAGGTTCTTGATTGCTTGGGGCGCGAATGAGATTATGAACAAGACGATGACGCGAGGGATTTTACGTGGTTCGGGCCGCCTGAGCATAACACCCTACTCCACGGGTTGTGTGTTGTATCTATGAATTTGAATGGCGCTTGTGAGCGTGTGAGCTTGCTTGTCGTGTACCGTGCGGTGTAGCCCATTTATAGTCTAAGGACTGGCTGTTACAACACTTGTGTGGCCCAACATGTGGCCCTGGCATAGTTAATAGCCTAATACACGATGTACGAGTATCAAGTGTAATTAACGGTGTGATAACGCGCCTTAATGATGGTGTTACCCCTATTAACAGCCTACTGATTGTGTGTCATTAATATAGCATTAATGACACGTAATCAAGTCTTGAAATTGTCGATTTAATTGTCCCTTGAAAGTCCGAGTCGTTGTAGATCTGTCAGTCTTCCGTTGAGGTCCAAGGTCCGAAAGCTCGACACGTGGCGGCTCTGGAGCTTCCCATCATGGGGAGGCAGGGCCGGAGCCATTATACATGTGGCAGTACCGGAGCTTCCCTCTACTGGGGGTTAGGTCCGGGGTCACTGGACACGTGGCAAGACCGGAGCTTCCCTATGAAGAGAGTTAGGTCCAGCCTTATGTTACACGTGGCAATGCCGGAGCTGCCCAAACGAGGGAGACGGGTCCAGTACTGTGTAACACGTGCGACCTTCGAAGTTCTTCAACTTGGATTGGAGGAACTCCTTAGCGTTTCTTGCGGTATCATGGGGTACCCTGTACGCATGGTATTGACAACCATTTTGTTGAGGTACATATGGTTAAGAAAATTAATGATCTATTCCATTTTGGCACAAAAGTGACCAAAAGATTGATTTTTAAATTCAATTCCGTTATCACTTCTAATTGCTTTTAAAGATCTTGGGTGATCAATTGATAATTTAAGAAATAAAGTTATAAAATTAATAAAATCTTTATTCTTAGATGGCATAAAGTAACCCCAAGAGTATCTAGAATAATCATCAACAATCACAAGAACATACCATTGACCTCCGAAGGATTGAACACGTGAAGGTCCTATGGTGTCAAGGTGCAAAAGTTGACCCAGTTCAGTTGTCATGATCATTATGAGAGGAATATATAAATTTGCAACCATCTTAGCATATCTACAAGAAGAGCACACAATTTATTTGTCCCCTTTAAGCTTAGGCAGCCTACGTATGCGATCAAGAGCGCTATCACGCGTTAGGTGATCAAAGCCTATGTGACCAAGTCTACGATGCCAAAAATATAAGTCCTTTGAATAATTAGCAACTAGACACCTATTCTTAGAGGAAGACATATCAAAATCATCTTTAAAAACTCTTCCAAACCGAGACATGTTAAAAATAAGCTCACTATTTGAATTTACAACTTTGCAGCAATTTTTAGTGAAAACAATTTCCAGATTTTCATCTAGCAGTTGTGAAACAGAAAGCAAGTTATATTTTAAATTTTTAACATGTGCCACATCCTCCAAAGTGTACTGATCATTTACTCTAACCGAACCCTTCGCAATTATAGGAGTTGAAGAATTATCGGCAAAAGTAACATTCTCTACACGTGACACAAAAGAGAGGGAGGAGAACTATTCTTTTTTACTGGTCATGTGGCATGAGCAACCTAAATCCACAATCCAAATGTTCTTCTTCCTCAAGTGTGTAACCTACATAGAAGAACAATATGTCGATGATTCAATACTGGGGTTAGTCAAAAGGCATTTAGGAATTCAATACTGAGTCACACGACGTGCAGCAGGAAAAACACGCAAAAGCTGAGAGAAAATGACAGGTTTATAAGTCAAAGTTTGAGATTTTGTGTTCTTAACTATTCACCTATAAGGTGTTACTTGTGTAGCACAAAAATCAGTAGCTCCGAAGGCAAAAATAGAAGGTCCGGAGGTAAACTTTGAATGTTTTTTACTCATAACAGCAGGTTGCATGTTCCTGACATTCAGTTTAGTATGTGCAACAAATTTTGCATGAGAGTTATAAGATCTAGCTTGCATTCTTTCCTTTTTATGTTGTTTAGCTAGTCTATAACAAAAAATCTATGACATGACCATCTCTACCACAATAGGTACAATGAAATTTAACTTTGTATTCATGTCTAGATGAGCATGCAATATGTTTATTTGAACCCGAACGTGACAACACTCCTGCAAATTTAAAAATCACTTCTTTTTATTTAGGAACTGTTTTAATCAAGTCACTTCGTAATGACTTTACAATTTTAGGTGGATGTGATTTAGCATGAGCATGAGAATCAAAACCTAAACCAGTTTTATCATTGCAAGATTTGGATGAATTCAGTAGCAAGTTTAATTTTTTGTTCTCAATACAAAACTGCTTTATTGTTCTATTCATGTCATCAAGTTTCTTAGACAATTCTAGGCAGTTTTCACATGAAGTTTTTCCTATTAGTTTGCAATTTGAACAATATTTAACTTCATGAGCACGTAAAGCATTGTTCAAAATAGAAATCTCATTCATAGCATCTTGCAGTTTATTATCAAGATCATCACAACTAGAACAATACATATCAATTGTAGAACAAGAAACATATTTTAAGTTTCCAATATTAAGTGCTGCAAGCTTTTTGTTCTTTTCAATTTCAATTTCAAGTTTATCAAGTGTGGAGGTATGTGCACTTCTTAGGGAGGACAATTGTTCATATACTAAGTCACATGAGGAACAAGAATCATCACTAGGAATCAAGGATTTCAAATGATTAATTTCAGATTCTAGTGACTCAGTTTTAATAGCATTGTCCCTAAGCTTTTTGTCCTTTTTCTTAACAATCACAGTGGCACGAGAAATAGCATCACACATTTCTTCGCAAGTAGGACATACCTCTTATTGTCGTTGTTGTGTTTTGCCTCCTCCATACTTGATCTTGGCTTGCCCGCCATGAAGCACAACTTTGCCAAATCATCTTCATCTTTGTCACTTCCAATGTCCACATCGCTTGAGCCAAGTTCTTGTAGTGCGGAGATAAAACTGTTCACCAGTTGGCGACTTGTAAAGTCCTTCTTCTTCTTTTGTTGAGGAATGCTTCGTTCTTGATTATTTTTCTTCCCGGGAAGTAGGACCTGAAAGGTTAGGACAATATGTACGAAAGTGTCCTGTCTTACCACATTCAAAGCATTGTTGAGGTCCAGAGCTTCCTCTCTTCCTAGTTCTCACATTTTGCAATGCTTTTGAGAACCTAGTAGAGAGAAGTGCTAGCTCCTCTTCTGGAAACTCCTCAATCTGTTCAAGGGTTAGAGAGGACAACAAAAAAAGTGTACCACAAGATGAAGACTGACCAGAGCTAGGCATGTCACGTTGAGAAACAAAAGCAATAGACTTGTTGGGGTTCTTACGTGATATTATGTCAATTTCATGAGTTCTTAACTTGGACTATAGCACATCTAAAGTAAGTGTACTCATGACAGTAGATTCACCAATGAATGTAACTTTCATCTCCAAGATTGACATGTCTAATGCACTTAGTAATTGCCTAGCATTCTCAGCATCTGAAAAGCTAACGTTGACACTACGCAAAGTTGCTAAGAACTTTGTTAAAGCGAGCAAAGAGATTGTCGATAGACTCACCGGGTCGCATCTCGAACCGCATGTATTTCTTTTTGAACATATCTTGTTTTACCTCCTTGATTGTGTTGGATCCTTCGTGGTAGTCACAGAGTGCTCTCCAGACATCGTACGCCGATCGGAGGTGTGCAACACGGTCGAAGTCGCTTTGAGTTAGTCCCTCTATGATCAAGTTCCAGGATTTGTTGTTGTTGTCGACATATCTTAAATTCATAGCCATGACTTGATCGTTCGGTGGCACGTCGTAAGGCTTGTACACCTTTTCCCATATTGCAAAGCCTTGCGCCTGGATAAAAGCTTCCATGCATGCCTTCCAAACATGAAAACCAATGCCAACAAACACACAAGGTTTTGTTGAGTATTTTTCCATGTCGATTAGTCAAAATACGTGCAAATCTCAAATATTAGAGCACCGTGACTCTGATACCAATTGTAGGATCGAAGATCACGTGTAAAGCTACCAGAGGGGGGTGAATGGTAGATTAAAACTTTTCAGTGGAAGCAACAAAAACACCCCTGGGCAAAAAACTGATTTGTTAAAGAAACTGTGTGAGCAACTAATCTAAACGTGTATAACTGTGAAAAAACTAGTATAGATTGTATAGAATCAAGTCACGAAGACGTAACAATAAGAATCACAAAAATTCGTCGAGAGAAACTCAAGTTGCAATTGAAAGATCGAACAAAGATCAATCTGTCCTACCCGAGAAAAACAGTTCTGAAACACTGCAAAGAAACTCGTGTAGATCAGAAACCACAAATCCAATGATCGTGGAACTTTTATAGATGATAGAAAATTAAGTTGTGGAGACAACCCAAAAAGAATCACGTCAATTGGATCTGTAAAACTCGAGTTATGATAAAACCACTGAAGCAAGGTAGTACTGTGCAAAAACTCAACGAGAAAAACTTGTCTGAAAACAAGTCGGACAAACAAGGCACAAAAGTTCCTTGAAACTTTAAATTTTATTGATCAAACCACAATATTAACAACCCCAAAGTCATGTACCACGAGCTCTGGCCTCTCTTGCTTATATAACCAGCCCTTAGGCCAACTCAAATCTAACTAGGATTCTAATCCTACTCAATTCACGAATTGATACTTTCTATACTTTCTATAACTGCTCAAGACTCTTCTATACGCAGATAGAAGTAATCTTAAGACTTCCAAACACCTTAGGAACATATCTCACATTCCTAAAAAGCCTCAAATTTGTGACCCACACGAAATCCTACCATAACCAACTCAAAACTTTCCATATTTGAGTCAAACACGACTCAGCCGCAGCGAGTCTATAACCTAGTTGGTTGGACCTTTCCGACCCATTATTTACGCCCACATCTCTTCATCACGCCTCGGAACCATGTAACTACGTCCATGCACTCCTTGCACACGTGCAAACATCTTCCAACGACGTCCATGATACCTTCATATGCATTGTTCTTGATTCAAACATGTTGCACGACCTCCCGATCAACTCAGCCACAATTCCTCCCGAACTTAGTTGTTGAACCTCATCTTCTTCCTAAGACTAGTTAAACCCTAAACTCAAACAACACCTGCACATGGATAAACAACCAATACTTCCGAGCACAAGTCCACGACATGACTTTTGTTAGTTCCCAAACCACAACACCTTACGTGAGCACCTCACATAAGCATGTTGCAAACCATAGCAAATTGATAACAGCAATAATTAGCCAAAACGCATCAAAAACTTAGTGAAAAAAATACTAAGCAAACTTTCCATAATCCAGAAAGCAAGTTCGAAATATTATAAGTTAAAAGCAAAACCACTGCGATCAAGCTCCGAACCTTGCCAAAGCTAACCGGACCTTAAACCGGAGCTTACCATAACTAACAGGATCTAGCGCCGGAACTTACCAAAGCTAGCAGGACCTAGCGCTGGAGCTAACCAAAGCTAGTCGGACCTAGCACCGGAGCTTACCAAAGCTAGTCGGATCTAGAACCGAAGCTAACAAAAGCTAGTCGTACCTAGACAAAAAAGTCAGACCTTACGTCGGACCTTGCCGGAGCTCGGACATAGAGTCGGACCTTGATGATAAAAGTGTTTTGGTAGTATCCAAAACTTTTATCACCATAGCCAATGTATTCAACACACATAGGTCTCACAACAATCGATTAGCACACAAAAAACCGAAGCTCAACTTCTCCTCCTTCTGTTCCTCTGTTGTTATTGCTTGTAGAAGAGGCCATCGAGCCTATAGATGCGAGACAATGTAGAGAATAGCACTTCTCCTTATTTTCTTTCTCTTGATGATCAGATGGGTTTCTTAGGATATAGAGAGAGTTAATTGTGACTTAATCTTGCAATTAATGTGTGCGCAATCTCTCTCTTCTTATACTTGATCAAGAGATGTAAGAGGCGGCCATCACAACTGTTGGGAATAGTAATCACGAGTTCAAACTAATACTGATCACACTGGTGATTCAGATTGTTATGTGCTCGTTTTCTTGTATAGTGTCATGTTTGTTATTAGGACGTATGTGCAAGTAGGTGTTGTTTGGATTAGCTCGAAGACCTATATATTGTCACCTCAACATATATCTGTTTAGGTAAATTCATATGTAGCATTTTACTTTGTACACAAAATTTTTTGTTCCAAATTGTACTTAGTGAGAAAATAAATATAGAAGGGTTCCAAACGCTATACAAATCCTTTTTTCAAGGGCTCCAAAAGAATTTTCCTACTGGATTCAAATCTCCCTTTTTTCTTTGTTCCGAAAGGGAGTAGTGATGAGAATTCTTTGCTCGAAAAACAGGGCAATAGTTGTTTATACGATATAATGAGGTTTTTCCCTGTTTTAAGAAATTGTCAAAATATCATTCATTTTACTGGATTAGTTGCTAATGTACTCCCTCTTTTCACAAAAGTTTATCACTTTATAGTTTAAAAATGAACTACAAAAGAAAAATATCAACAACGAACTTTAATTTTTTACCGCGGTGTTTTTGAACTATTTTACTTTTTATAAATTAAGTATAATAAAAATAATAAATACGATGACCATAGTGCAAAATGTGTTGTTGCGGTAAGTTTACTTACTCCAAAGTCCACCCAGCTTTTCAAACGCAACTGCTACTCTTACCAGGAGGCGCAGACTACTCTCGTCAACAAAACACTTTGCGTACCTGCCCGCCTTTGATTCTACAACTCTATACTTCCACTGACATATGGGTCCCGCGTGGTGCAAAGGACGATATAGTCCCACGGACAGAGTTTGATGGGTTGATCCTGCCCGCTAGGGAAAGGTGAAAAGTTACACAGGTGGAGGCCAACCACTGCACCACGGCCTCATCGTCCTCGCTGGGCTGGTTGGCCCCGAAACGGAGAGCGGCTGCTTGCTTTTGTTGCCATGCTCCCGCTCCAATTTATGACGATTTAATGCCACATAGCGAGGAGTTGGACTGAAATCCTCTGCAGTAACTGCACTGCAGTTACTGCAGCTGATAGGTGGGCTCCACGCCTCCTGATCCTACTTGTCAGCTGCAATTGAGTCCGCGAGGAGTTAGGCGTCCACCAGAAATTAACATCCTCTGCAGTATTGCATGTGCAGTAGCAGAGGCTGACATGTAATCCCACCACTTACCGGACCCACATGTAAATCTCTGCTACTGCACATGCAGTACAGCGGAGGATTTCAACCCGTCCACCAGTACCTGCATCAATGGCGTCACCCGCATCCAAAGCTCAATAGCCTCCTATACACTAGCTTCGTCCTCCTCTTGCTGTTCTTCCTCTTGCTGTTCTTCCTCCGCCGCCGTCGCTACAAGCCATTTCCTTTCCACGTCTCTTCTTCTCGTTCTTCGTTCCCTCTTGGAGCGCACCGCCCGAGAAATTCCATTTTGTTTTCTAGTACGTGGTGGTCTTGTCGTCGTATTAGGCGAATCTTTCGGTTGAGAGCTCGACGGCAAAGGAGCCATGGTGACGGAGCCGCTTGTGCGCAAGGTGCTCTCCATGGCAACGTCGTCGTCGTCCTCCTCCTCCTCTAAGATGAGGCCCGTGTCGGGCGCCAAGGGGGGCGGCCACGCGGCGGTGGCGGAGGGCGGCAGGCTGGGCATCCTGTCGTTCGAGGTGGCCAACGCCATGTCCCGCGCCGCCAACCTCTACCGCTCCCTCTCCGACGCCGAGGCGGCGCGCCTGCTCGGCCCGTTCTGCCTCGGCTCCCACGGCGTGCGCGCGCTCGTCCCCGGCGACGACGCGCGCCTCCTGGCGCTCGCGCTCGCCGAGAAGCTCGACGCGCTCAACCGCGTCGCCGCCGTCGCGTCGCGCCTCGGCCGGCGGTGCACCGTCCCGGCGCTCGTGGGGTTCGACCACGTCTACCCCGACCTCCTCGCCGGCCGCTCCGACGCCGCCGCGGCCGTCACGTCCCCGTCCGACGCTGCCGCGCTCGTCCGCAGGCTCGACCGCCTCGCCGCCGCCACCGCCGGGCTCTACGCGGAGCTCGAGGCGCTCACCGAGCTGGAGCAGTCGGCGCGGAAGCTCCCCACCGACGAGGCGCGCCGCGCTCTGGAGCAGCGCATGCGGTGGCGGCGCTACGACGTGCGCCGCCTCAGGGACGCATCGCTCTGGAACTGGACCTACGACAAGGCCTTGCTCCTGCTTGCGCGCTCCGTCTGTGCCATCTACGACCGCATACGCGTTGTGTTCGGCGACCCCATGCTCGGGCTTGACTCGCTCCCCATGAACCGGGAGTCACGACAGTTTGAGCGAATCCAGCAGCTCTCGGGTCCTGCCGCAGCAAATTCAGGTCCTGTCCGGACCAATGGTGATGCCAAGTCAGGGCCCATCACGAGAATGGATTTTGATTCATCACACCCAGTGAATCTCCGGTCAAATTGTGGAGCAAGCCCTGGGAGGATGTTCATGGGGTGTTTCAGCTTGAGTACCTCAGTATCATGGAAGGATGGATACGAGGATGAATTCTTGGAAGACGCCAGCTGCATCAGCACCCTCCCGTCAGGAATGCGGGTACCATTCAGTGGCCATCAGGAGGTGTCTACGATAACAACCAAGAGCAGCAAGATTGGTAGAAGGACATGGTTCGGTCCGAAGAGCACTGTCACATCACTTGCGCCGCCAAACACAATTGGCGGCTCAGCACTGGCATTGCATTATGCGAATATCATCATCATCATCGAGAAGCTGCTCCGGTACCCACATCTTGTTGGTGAGGAGACGAGGGATGATCTGTACCAGATGTTGCCCTCGAGTGTGAAGGCGGCGATGAGGAAGAATCTGAAAACCTACGTGAAGAATGTGGTAATCTACGATGCATTCCTTGCACACGATTGGAGGGAGACACATGAGAAGACATTGGTGTGGCTTGCTCCGATGGCCCACAACATGATACGGTGGCAGGCTGAGAGGAACTTTGAGCAGCAGCAAATTGTGTTGAAGGGGAATGTATTGCTGTTGCAGACGTTGTATTTTGCGGATCGGGAGAAGACTGTTAGGTTTAATCCCACATCGGATATTGATGATGGGGGAGCCCAACATATAAGGTGGAGGGAACCTCACCTATCAGGCTAGTCTTTTGGGTTGAGGTGGCCCAGAACCTTGGTTGGTGCTCCGGTTGGGCCTGTTTGCGTAGCAGGCCCGTTGCGACCTGGGCTTGCGGCAGGGGCCCGTTCGCGTGACGGGCCGGGCCGCGTTCTAACAAGTGGTATCAGAGCCAGGTCGGAAACCTGTAAAGTCTCCCGGGCCACACACGGATATCGGACTGTCGGAGAGATCTCCCGGGCCACATGAAATCGGGCTGTCGGAGTGGTGTCCACCCGAGTGTGAAGGGGAGTAGGACCACCCGATGTGTGATGAAGGGGGAGATTGTTAGGTTTAATCCCACATCGGATATTGATGATGGGGGAGCCCAACATATAAGGTGGAGGGAACCTCACCTATCAGGCTAGTCTTTTGGGTTGAGGTGGCCCAGAACCTTGGTTGGTGCTCCGGTTGGGCCTGTTTGCGTAGCAGGCCCGTTGCGACCTGGGCTTGCGGCAGGGGCCCGTTCGCGTGACGGGCCGGGCCGCGTTCTAACAAAGACTGAGGCTGTGATCTGTGAAATGCTTGTGGGGCTGAATTACATCTGCCGGTATGAGCAACAGCAAAATGCTCTGCTTGGCTGCTCGAGTAGCCTCGATTTTGATAATTGTGTGGAGTGGCAACTTCATTAGGACCCAAGGTCAGGTTTCTGCTCTGTTCCATAGTGTACAAGTGATATGAAACAACAAAGGGTACGTGTGTTTTTGGTTTGGGTTCCTTTCTTTAATTTTTCCTTTTTGTTTGTGCACGTTGCACATGAGATCATCACCATCTATTCATAGATGAAATATATAGCATTGTCTACTGGAAAGACGCACATTCTAACTCTGGTTGTGCATACTTCCATTGAATCCTTGCGTCGAGCAATCTGGAAAAGAGGCTTCTTACATATAGTAAATTACTAGCTCATTTCTTGACATTAATGATTTTGAACTGGTAACAAATTCTACCCTTTGCGATTTGATCGTAGCTATCTATGCACACATCCTTCGTTAGTTGGTAACCAGGGATTGTGGGGAGCAGAAATTGGATGTATTTTGTTACAGGAGCAATGGAATTCCAGGTGCACTGCTGTTATGGAGGGATGTACTTGTTGTATGACAGTCTGATCTTTCTCCAGAATTTCAAATTACCGTGTCCCTGTGTGACCACAAAACAGGTATTTTGGTGATTGAATACTTTCGCAACATACTATCTTGCTACTATGTTTAACCTCTAGGATATGGAAGGTTCAAGCTACGAATATCAGGTCAGTGCCTTAGTCATTGTTTTCTGTCAGCATGGAGCTTTGTTAAAGCTCATGAAGAAAGGCTAACAGCTGTTACCAAAAGCAATAACATTGATCATTAGTTTAATCTGTATTGTGTCAGGGCACATACTCACCTCAAAGGCAGATTATATCATTTTCTATGTACCGTAAAGCAACGATGAATTTAGTTGGTAGGTCAATTAGGTTACCTTCTCATGAGGGTTTTCCACTTGTTAGAATTCTTTGCTTGGAAAGCGCAGGTTAAACTGAAGATGTCGAAGCAAAATGAAATTCATATTCCAATGGCATTTTCAAAAATTGAAACTAATCATGAAACCTGATATACATCTTGCATCCTGACTATCTGTCATTACTACCTTGCACTAGGACACGCATACTGACTGATCATCATTTGACCATATATAGCAGCCGTGCGAGCTGATGAAGTAGTACAGAGTACAGTAAACATCGTTAGCAGTCAGTAAATGTAACTATGTTTAAGTACTATTCGTAGGTGAGCATTATACTTAGCTGTATGATTTTCCTCTACTACCTTTAATTATCTCCATCTACGTGTTTGTTATTCTTTTGCGAAGATGCAAGTTCCACTGCATCATAGTATCCGATGTTGCTTCTCAAATGCAACATCTTTTTTTTATATTGCACTGGTTGTGTCGTTGTAAATTCGAACTGGTTCCGAATTCTATCCCTTGCTGGTTTATTTCATCTATATATCAATAATACATGTACGCATCTTGTGTCACCTTTGTAAACATTCTATAGCCTGAATACATGTTTGCCTTTTTGGATGCGAAGTTTTCTTGGTTACGGAATCCAGGAATGGACGTAAATTGATTGCGAAGCATTTGATGACCGGTTAAGGACTGCAAGCTCGGATCGTCCTGTGGTCCGAGCATGGGAGTTATGGTTCCTGTTACCAACCGGTGTCTGGTTCATTCCTACAACCAACTGGGACGCTAGTTTGCTGTAACATCCAAAATTTCAAAATTTTGAAATAAAGGAAATTATATTAGGAATGCATCATGTATGTTTGCATTTGATTGAAAATTTGATTTCAAAATGCGCTAGAAAATCGCTTGAATTTAAAAAGTAATTCAAGTGGTAAAAGAAAGGAAAGAGAAAAGGAAAATAAAACCCGCGTGGGCCAAATCTCTGCCCCGACCCATTTCCTTTCCTCCTTCCCTTTTCTTTTTCTCCCCCACCGGCCCAATCCCACCGAGGCCCAGTTCGGCCCCACACCCCCTTCCCTTTCCTTTCTCCCTCCCTCTCTGCACGAGGGCCCCACTTGTCGGACCCTTCTTCCTTCCTTGCGCGCGCGACAGTGGCCGCCGAATTTGCCCCGATTTCAAAACGCCAGCAGGGAAATCATCGAAATAATGGACCTGATCACCTTCCTTGGGGGGGGGGGGGGGATCCCCTTCCATACTTCGCCGCTCCCGCTCCCCTGTAAATTCCGGCTGGCACCTCCGTTTTTTCCCACCCCGAGCTCAAACCCTAGCCACCGTCGGTGCAAGGTGTGTCGCCGACGTTCTCGTCGCTCCACCCACGATTTCTCCCTCCCTCTTGGCCTAACTCGTGCGCCATGCTCCCAGGAACTCGCTGGACGTCGTATCTCGGAGATTTTTCTGCCGCTTCGTCGATTTCCTCGAGCTCCGCCGAAGACCGCCGCCGGTCGACGTCGCCGATGCACCTCCACTCTGTTCGAAGCCCCAAAACCACCCTAGGTGAGTGCGCATAGTCCCTCTCCTTCGATTGATGTAGGGAACGCATAGGATAGCCGTCGGTTTGGCCGTTTTGGCCATCGCCGGCGAGGCGCGCCGCCGTGGCCGCCGTGCGCCGTCGCGCCCTGGGCGCGCGCCGCCCCTGGGCAACGTGGCCCATCCTTGACCGTCTATTTGAGGCTGACGATCGAGATTAGATCCCGCGTACCTCTTCAGTTATATTAAATCCAGGACACTCTTTTTAGATGTAACGACCCAGATTCAAGTATGCATACCCCTTCACCGGTTTTGCACATAACCCCTGCGCAATTTAACAATAACTACACATAGTATTTTATGAAAACACCCCTGTACTTCAATTTATTTATGTCAGCACTGTTAAAATGAATTAATATGGTATTTTAGCCCCTGTTTTCACCATTAATTATGTTTTTAGCCTCTGTAAATTATAATTAACCCCTGGATATGTTATAAATTATTTCTATGCTCTAGTTTCTGTCTGTTTTGCATAAAATCTGTGGGACCTATGTGTGCTGAATACATTGGCTTTGACAATAAAAGTTTTGAATGCTGCCATAACATCTTTTTAGCAAGATCTGACTCTAGCTCCGAGCTTCTGAAAAGTCCAACAATAGGTCCGACTTTCTTTGTCTAGGTCCGATATGTTTTTGGGTAGCTCCGGTGAGCTTTGTCTTTAGCTTCGGCATGTCTTTGATAGCTCTGGCATGTCGTTGTTAAGCTCTGATATGTTTTGATAGGTCCAACTTATGTTAGTTAACTCCGACATATTTTTCTAGCTCCGACTTTTGGTTTAACTAGTTCTGACTAGCTTTGGCAAGCTCCGAAGCTAGGTTGTACTAGCTTCGGTAAGCTCCGGCGTTAGGTTGTACTAGCTTTGGTAAGCTCCGACTCAAGCTCCGGTTAGCTTTGGCAAGATTCGGAGCTTGATCGCAATGTTTCTGTTTTTATCTTGCAATGTTTCGAACTTGCTTTATATTCCTGGAAAGATTGCTTAGTATTCATTTGCTAAGTTTTTGGTGCATTTTGGTTGATATGGTTGATATCATTTTGCTATGTTTTGCAACATGCTTATGTGAGGTGCTCACGTAAGATGTTGTAGTTTCGAAACTAATGAGAGTCAAGTCGAGGACTTGTGCTCGAAAGTATTGGTTGTTTATTCATGTGCAGGTGTTGCTTGAGTTCAAGACATGGCTGATGACGGGATCCATTGAACTAGTCTTAGGGAGAAGATGAGGTTCAACAACCAAGTTCGAGAGGAATTGTGGTTGAGTTGATCTAGAGGTTGCGCAGTATGTTTGAATCAAGAACAATGCATATGAAGATATCGTGTACGTCGTTGGAAGATATTTGCATGTGTGCAAGGAGTGCATGGACGTGGATACATGTTTCCTAAGCATGATGAAGAGATGTGGACGTAAAAAATTGGTTGGAAATGTCCAACTGACTAGTTTATGTACTCAAGCTGCGGCTGAGTCGTGTTTGACTCAAATATGGAAAGATTTGAGTTGGTTATGATAGGATTTCGTGTGGGTCACGAGATTGAGTTGTTTTAGGAATGTGGGATACGTTCCTAAGGTGTTTGGAAGTCTTAATATTGCTTCTATATGCGTATAGAAGAGTCCTAAGCAGTTATGGAAAGTTTTGATTCGTGATTTGAGTAGTATTAGAGTCCTAGTTGAGATTGGGTTGGCCTGAGGGCTTGTTATATAAGCAAGGGAGGCCAGAGCTCGTAGTAAACAACTTTTGGGCTGTTCCTTTTGCGTTCTATTGAATAAAATTCGTAGTTAAAAGGAACTTTTGTGCCTTTTTCGTCCAACTTGTTCTAGAAAGGTTTTTCTCGTCGAGTTTTCTACACATCACTACCTTTCTTTGGTAGTTTTACCATAACTCGAGTTTTACAGATCCAATTGACGTGATTATTTTTGGATTGTCTTCACAACTTGATTATCTATCATATGTCAAAATTTCACGGTCATTATATTTGTGGTTTCTGATCTACACGAGTTTCTTTGCAGCGTTCCAGAACTGTTTTTCTCGGGTAGGACAGATTGACCTTTGTTCGATCTTTCAATCATAACTTGAGTTTCTATCGACAGATTTGAGTGATTCTTGTTGTGTCGTATTCGTGACTTGATTTTCTCTGATATCTATCAATTTTGTCACGGTGAAATACGTTTAGATTAGTCTCACACACAATTTCCTTAACAGATTGTTTTTCTGCCGAAGGGGTTGGGATTTAATTGTTTCCGCCGCGTAAGTTTTTTTAATCTACCATTCATCCCCCCTTCTGGTAGATTTTCACGTGCTCTTCGATCCTACAATTGGTATCAGAGCCACAATGCTCTAATATTTATGATTTGCACGTGTTTTGACTAATCGTCATGGAGAAATACTCTACAAAATCTGATGTCCTTAGTGGTATTGATTTTCAGGTTTGGAAGGCACGTATGGAAGCCTTCATTCAGGCTCAAGACTTCGCAATATGGGAGGAGGTATACAAGCCTTACGAAGTGCCTTCAAACGATCAAGTTACAGCTACAAATCTGAGAGGTCGATAACAACAACAAGGCTCGAAACTTGATCATACAAGGATTAACTCAAACCAACTTCGACTGTGTTGCACACCTCCGATCTGCATACGATGTGTGGAAAGCACTTTATGACTACCATGAAGGATCCAACACGATCAAGGAGGTAAGGCAAGACATTTTCAAGAAAGAATACATGCGCTTCGAGATGCAAACCGGTGAGTCTATTGATGACCTTTTTGCTCGCTTTAATAAAATTCTCAGCAACTTGCGTAGTGTCAATGTTAATTTTTCAGATGCTGAAAATGCTAGGCAATTGTTAAGTGCATTAGATATGTCAATTTGGGAGATGAAAGTCACATCTATTCGTGAATCTACTGTCATGATTACACTTACTTTAGATGTGCTATATTTTGAGTTAAAAACTCATGAAATTGACATAATATCACGTAAGAACCCCAACAAGTCTATTGCTTTTGTTTCTCAACGTGACATGCCTAGCTCCGATCAATTTTTATCTTGTGGTACACTTGCTTTGTTGTACTCTCTAACCTTTGAACAGATTGAGAAATTTCTAGAGGAGGAGCTAGTACTTCTCTCTACTTGGTTCTCAAAAGCATTGCAAAATATTAGAACTAGAAGGAGAGGAAGCTCCAGACCTCAACGATGCTTCGAATGTGGTAAGACAGGACATTTTCGCACGGATTGCACTAACCTTTCAGGTACTACATCCCGTGATGAAAAGCAAACAAGGACGAAGCACTCCTCTGCAAATGAGAAGAAGAAGAAAAAGGGTTTTACAGGACGCTGTCGGTGCCTGGCGAACCGGGTACCCCTAGGTACGGGGATGAATGCATGCTGGGCCCCACTGCCCACGAGGGCGAGATCTGACATGGGCCCAGGGTGCCGCGCGGCAAGCGGTGTAGCAGCGTCTCCCATCGAGGGAAAGTCCAGCACGACCATGTGGCCTGCAGCGCTGGGTCCACCACCTTGCCGAGGGAAGGTTCGGCGTGTTCGCTAGGTCAGTGGCCCCGGACCTCCCCCGTGGGGAGAAGGTCCGGTGCAGCCACGACCCTGGTAGCTCCGGACCTGACCTCCCGGACCCGATCATCCCGCTGAGGGAAGGTCTGGGAGCTGCCACGTGCCAGGCAGCACTGAGCCTAGGCCTCCCCTCGGAAGCGACATTAAAGGGAGGTGTGCTCAGTGCGCCTAAGCTATAAGGACGCGCACGTTCCCTAGGTAGGCGGGAGCTTGCACTCATAAGTCAAGAGGACAGTGGCCGGTCTTGTCATGACTGGTCAGCGTCGAACTACTATGTACGGCGGACCAAATTAGAGGTCGCGACAAGACAGACAAGACACGACCTCCCATGATGTGGGGCTATCTGTAGCCCTGCAGCAGGGCATGGTCAGGTGGCACATTGAAACCATTGTCAGAGGATAGCATTTATTCCTAAATCTTAGAATGGATTTGGTTACTCCTGGGGCCACCTGTCGGTCCCTGGACCCCACCTGTAAGCCGCTTGGCCTTGGAATATAAAAGGACCAAGCGGCCACGGATCCAGACGAGCTCTCTCAGACCCAAGCAATACAACACACAAACTACTGTGGAGTAGGGTATTACGCTCAGGCAGCCCGAACCACGTAAAACCCCCGTGTTCACCATTCTTTGATCTTGATCTTGCTAGGACTAGCCCCCAAAAACACATCGAACCTCCGCGGACTGCTTCCAAGTAGGTTCGGGGGAGGTGATAGTTTAGACACCTCGACATTTGGTGCACCAGGAAGGGGGCCTTTCTCCTGCAAGAATCTTCACCGACAGTATGGTGAACACCCGTTCCAACGCTAGTTCCTCCAGGCCACATCCCTGTCAGCAGGTGGCGCGTGAGGACCAAGCTTCATCTCACCCCAGAGATGGGTCCCACTCCAAGACGAGAAGGTCTGGGCCATCGCGTCGCCGAACAGCCACTCCACTGGCCGCAGGTCAGCACAACGTGGCACGACGGACCCCTGCCGTGACAGCCGTCATGGCACCACCGACGGCAAGCCCAGAGAGTGCGCTTCTTGCTACGCGTGAGTTGCTCTGCAATGCACCAACGGCAGGAGCCCCCCAGGGGGCAACCCAGAAGTGGGTAAACGATGTCGACCATCTGGTCGTCGCTGCACTCCAGGCGACTCCGCAAGGCGGAAGGCGAGCGACAACAACATTTGTTTCGTTGTCGCGTACGCCTACCGCTGACCGGCGGACCGCCGATAGCCACTCAACTAGGCTTTCATCAGCTGACCTACAGACGAGGTTGCAGCGCCGCCGCAGGGCCAGCGAGGACTGTCGGGTCGTCATCGAACGACAACAAGAGCGGCGTCTCAAACTTGAAGCTGGCTACAGCCTGCCGGGCGCTGGGGCCTAGGTGCACGACGCTCTCCCGTCGCGCCAGGCATACACGGCGCCTCCCGCGCAGCACCAGGCGTACATGACGCCTCCTCCGCATCAAGCGTACATTGCACCTCCCCCACCACAGGCATACGGTGTGCCTCCGCCGTACCAAGCGCCGGCCGCAATACCCCAACAATCGGCGTACGCGGTGCAACCAGCTCATTATGGCCATGCAGCACTGAACTTGCCGCCCGCAAGCACAGGTGGAGGGTGTGCAGCCTTAGCTCCCCACCCGCGAAGGGTGGTGTGGCCCCACAAGTTCCGGCCGCACACGCCAGAAAAGTATGATGGAAACGTCAACCCAAGTGAGTTCCTGCAGATCTACTCCACCTCCATCCTGGCCGCTGGGGGCGCCGAGGTCATCATGGCCAACTACTTCTCTGTGGTCCTGGCCGGTCCAGCCCGGTCATGGCTCATGAACCTGCCTCAGGGATCCATCACCTCCTGGGAGGAGCTGTGCCGGCAGTTCGTGGCGAACTTTGGAAGTTCGTATGAGCGCCCCGGCACAGAGCTCGACCTCCACGCTGTTAGACAACGCTCGGGAGAACCGCTGCGAGCCTTCATCCTGTGATTCTCCTAGGTACGGAACACCATCCCCCACATCTCGAATGCATCTGTCATAGTTGCGTTTAGGCAAGGTGTGAGGGACAATAATATGCTCGAGAAGCTCGCCACACATAACGTGTGCAATGTCTCCGAGATGTTTGCCTTGGCAGACAGATGTGCCAAGGCTGCAGAGGGGCGTAAGTGGCATGCCCGACCCTCCTCGTTAAGCGGGGAGCCCTCAAAGTCTGAAGAGGAGGCCACTATGAGAGCTGGGGGCAGGAAGAAGAAGAACGGGGGCCGCGGCAGGAGTAAGCCGAGGCCCTGAGGCCCCATGGTGGCAGCTGCGGCACCTGGCAGAGCCCGGAGCTCGCGTCAAGATAAGCGCCTGCGCCCGTCCCCTAAAAGGGATGACACTGACTTCAGATGCCCGGTGCACCGGACCAATGGTCACAGTGCAAGTGAGTGCCGGGAAGTCAAGAAACTCGTAGAGCGTTTCCGCGAGCAGCTGCAGAAGCAGTAGTGTCAAGAGAGCGAGCCCTCCCGCCAGAGGGAGGGTAAGAAGAAGATTGACCCTACAGAAGACAAGGACGAGGACATGGGGTACCAGGAGCCCCGTAGAGCAGTGAAAGCAGAGTTCACGGGCCCTGACTCAAACACTAGCAGCGACCAGGAGCGGCGAAAGCTCCTCTATGTCATCTCTGGGGGGGGCTCGGACCCTGTGTCTCGAAACGCAGTGAAAGTCCTACGACGCGCCGTGGCGGCAGTGGCCCCGTTGCCAAGCCTGCCTCCCCACAGCAAGTGGATGAACACGACTATCAGCTTCGACGATTCGGACTGCCCGAAGAACATGGCAGGAGCTGGAGTGCTCCCACTGCTCGTGGCCCCAACTATCGCCAACGTGAAGCTCCATTATGTGTCGATCGATGGCAGGGCCGGCCTCAACCTCATATCCACTGTAGCCTTCCGGAAGTTGCAGATACCTATGTCTCGACTCACGCCTTCGAGCCCGTTCTCAGGCGTGGGCCCAGGGCGGATTGTGCCCAGTGGTAGTATCCACCTCCCGGTTACCTTTGGTACCCCAGAGAACTACCGCACAGAGAATATACTATTCGACGTGGCGGATGTTGAGCTTCCCTTCAATGCCATCATCGGAAGGCCGACGCTATACCAGTTCATGGTCGTAGCTCACTACAACTATTTGGTCCAGAAGATGCCAACGCCATCCGGGGTTCTCAGGGTCCGGGGGGATCGCACCGTAGCGGTGTCAGCCTTGGAGCAGCTCCAAGCACTCGCTGCGGGGCAGACCCCGAACCTGGATGATGCAAGGGAAGGCCAACCAAGTCAAGGCCCGTCCCAATGGACCTCCACCGCAGCTCCACGCGTGCTGCCTACCGAAGACGACGTCCCAGTGAAGGTCGTCAGGATCGGCTCCGAGGCTGCCCAGGTGCCCAGACGACCCGCATAGCGGGTAACCTGGACAGCAAATAGTAATTCACGCTCGTCACCTTCCTCTGGGACAATGTCGATGTGTTCGCTTGGCAACCATCGCAGATGCCCGGGATCTCCAGGGAGGTGATTAAGCATCATCTGAAGATCTACCCCGATGCCCGCCCGATACAACATAAGCCCTAGAAGCAGTCCGTTGAGTGCCAAAACTTCATCCGAGAGGAGATCAAGAAGTTGCTTGACGCCGGATTCATCCGGGAGGTCCACCACCCTCGTTGGTTGGCCAATCCTGTTGTCGTCCCCAAGGCTGGCAGGAAGCTTCGGATGTGCATCGACTACACCAACCTAAACAAGGAATGTTCAAAAGATCCATTCCCGCTCCCCAGGATAGATCAAATTGTAGACTCTACGTCAGGCTGTGATATGTTGTGTTTCCTAGACGCGTATTCTGGTTTTCATCAAATACCTATGTCTAGAGATGATGAAGAACATACTGCTTTTGTAACAGTAGATGGCCTGTATTGTTATGTCTCCATGCCTTATGGCCTTAAGAATGCTCTCCCTACCTTTGTATGTGCGATGCATAAAACATTTGGGGACCTCATTAGAGACCTGGTAGAGGTGTATGTCGATGACATCATGGTCAAAATCAAAGACCGTGCGTCCTTCCTGGACAACTTAGCACAAGTCTTCAGTAGGCTGCGCCTTACGCGCACGATGTTGAACCCGAAAAGTGTGTCTTCGGGGTCTCTTCTAGGAAGCTGCTGGGATTCCTGGTTTCTCACTAAAGGATCGAAGCCAATCCAGAGAAGATCAAGGCGATACAGTTGATGCGGCCCCCGACGTGTATCCAGGATGTACATAAGCTCGCAGGTTGCCTAGCGGCTCTTAGCCGCTTCATCTCAAGGTTGGCAGAATGAACACTTCCCTTCTTCAAGATTCTGCGGAAGGCAAGTCTCTTTGCCTGGACAGAAGAAGCTGAAGCAGCATTTCAAGAGCTCAAGAGGCACCTGACGTCCCTCCTAGTTATGGTGGCGCCGGAGCCCGGAGAGCCTCTTTTGTTGTATGTTACTGCAACAACCGAAGTGGTTAGTATGGTCTTGGTCGCAGAGCGATCGGAACCGCGTCAGCAACATACACGAGAAGGAGCCTGTAGCGCAAGCACCGAGCCTCCGATCCCAGACCAAGCCATGGACCTCTCTCAAGAGGGCTCCGGGAGCCAAGAAATCGCCAGCCCCCAGCCCCCAGAGTATGATGCGGGTCCCGGGAGCCAGGAACCCCAGGACCTGGATCCAACGCAGGGAGCACCGGACCTCTCGGACAGAGTCCGGACCACTCAAAGGTCGGTCTACTACATCAGCGAAGTCCTCCATGAGGCAAAGACAAGGTATCAGGAGATACATAAGCTGCTGTACGCTGTGTTGATAGCATCGAGGAAGCCCTGACACTACTTTCAGGGCCATAAGGTCTCAGTGGTCACCTCCTTTCCACTGAGAACGGTCCTCCATAGTCCTAATTCTACCGGCAACATCGCCAAGTGGGAAGCTGAGCTAGCGGAGTTCAAGATCGAGTTCCTTGCCAAAGGAGATTCCCAGCTAGTTGTCAAGCAGGTCAAAGGGGAGTGCAGTTGCAACGACCCCCAGCTGGCTGCATACATGCTGCACGTCAGGAAGCTGGAGAAATATTTTGAGGTCCTGGATCTGTGCCATGTACCCCGAGCTGACAACTCAGTCGCAGACGACCTGTCAACAAAGGCCTCCACAGAGGCACCAGTGCCCGAAGGAGTATTTACAAGGACGTTATCATGACCAACCGCTAGAGCTGCCGAACCGGGTGAAGGGGGTGAAGTTAGCACCTCGAAGCTAGCAACCCCAGCGGCCCTACAGCCATTGTGCCCGCCAAGGTTCCTATGCGCCTCCAGCAGCTCCGAGTAGCTGGACACCCAAGAACTAGGAGCTCAAGGAGGTCCCGATGCATGGATCTCAAAGGTCCAGGGCTACTTGAAAGACAACTACCTTCCCGAAGAACATGCCGTGGCAGAACGGATTGTGCGGATGGCTAAAAGATACACGCTGGTAGAGGGGGATCTCTACCAGCGTGGTGCCAACGGCATCCAACTGTGCTGCATTAACCGGGAGGAGGGCTGCGACATGCTCGCAAAAATCCATGGAGGTGAGTGCGGGAACCACGCATTGGCCCGCACGCTGGTCGGCAAAGCCTTTCGGCACGGCTTTACTGGCCCACAACACTCCAGGACGCCACTGACATGTTTAAGAGATGCAAGGCGTGCCAGTTTCATGCCAAGCAGATCCGCACACCAGCTCAAGCGCTGCAGATTATCCCTCCCTCGTGGCCATTCGCCGTGTGGGGACTGGACATCCTGGGACCTTTCCCAAGAGCCGTCGGAGGATTCTGGCACCTCTACATCGCCGTAGATAAGTTCAAGAAATGGCCAGAAGCCACCCCAGTCATCACCATTAACAACCAGTCCGCAGTGAAGTTCATCAAGTCGATCGTCTACAGGTTCGGGGTCCCGAACAGAATCATCACTGATAACGGGACCCAATTCACGAGTGTGGCGTTCCAAGAATACTGCGAGGACCTTGGAATCCAAGTTTGTTATGCCTCTGTCTCCCATCCCGAGAGCAACGGGCAGGTAGAGAGGGCGGATGCCGAGATTCTCAAGGGCCTCCGGACTCGTACATACTCAAGCCTTTAGAAGCATGGTTCAAACTGGGTGGATGAGCTGCCATATGCGCTGTGGGCTAGACGGACATCAACAAGGCGGGCTACGGGAGAAACGCCCTACTTCCCGGTGTACGGGGCGGAGGCCGTCCTTCCCCCAGAGATTACCATGGGATCCCCCCGTGTCCGGATGTACGACGAAGCCGTGCAGGACCAGTTCCGGCGTGAAGACATGGACCTCGTTGACGAGGGATGCGTACGAGCTGCCCTCCGAAACGCATGGTACAGGCAAGCACTCCAATGCTACCATCAGCAGACCGTGCGCAGTAGGAAGCTCAAGGTGAGCGACCTGGTCCTGCGATGTCTGCTTTCCCGTGAAGGGACAAACAAACTCTCCCCCAAGTGTGAGGGTCCCTTCTGGGTTACAGAGGTTTGTCGCCCAGGGTGTGTTCGCCTAGCTACAGAGGATGGGCAACCGGTACCCAACCCATGGAATATCGAACAGCTCCGTAATTTCTATCCATAACCAGTGGAAGGGCATTCTATTTTTTTGTTATAAAATCGGTATAGTGTCTAGAGATAGCACATGGGTTAACTAAGGCCGGGGAAATGAGCTCCGAGTGTCTGCCTTGCTCGACACGATCCGGTACCCAGAGAAGAAACACTCAGCTCCCTGTCGCCCGGGCCGGGTCATTCCTCCTGTAAAGTTTGTTCTCTCCTATGAGCGTTATAATGAAAAAGATGTTTGCCCTACCCTAAAATGCCTTGTTCATTTGAAATTTTCTTTAGTTCATATGAATGATTTCACGCATTTACCATTAGCTCTTCACCTAGCATGGGTGCAGTCAATTTTTCCTCCGTCTCTACAATAGTGGGAGTGTTGATGTCCGTTTTCCGGTGGGTCACTTTGGGTACCTGCTCAAAGCCCCCCACAACGGCAACGGGTCATAAGACAAGTGACACTAATAGAGCATAGGTAAAAGATTGACTGGAGGGTGAATTACCTTTTGTCTTTCATGTGCGCAGATTCCTAAGGTGCAACACTAAATAAAGCCACTCCCGTGGTTCCGATGGCGAACGGACACCCAGCCTAGAGTAGGCTCGGGGGCCCACCGTCAGCGTTCTCTACATCAACAATGAGAAATGTCGACGTCCTACCAAGATCATGGGTGTTGCCGCAGCTCCTAAAGCTCTGACAACCCCAGGGGGCCAAGCGGTGCGTGGCGCCTCCTACGAAGGTCATGGGTGTTGCCGGAGCTCTTAAGCTCCGACAGTCCCAGGGGGGCCGGCGGTGGCGTCCTCTGAGAAGACCATTGATATTGCTGGAGCTCTGTTGACGGTCCTAAAGTACCTCATTTTAACCGTCAATTCACCTCATAATGTTCATAAAAGAAACACAAAACATAGTGGTAGGGTTATACACTAACCCAATTCCACAAGTGTTGGTGTCTATTTGTATGTAGGTGAATTATTACCCAAAATATCGAAACAATGCAGGGATGAATCCATGAAAATGTATTTCAACGAATCAGGCGATGAAACGTGGCAACACATGGATCAAATGACCCACAAACAGAATAATATGAGGAGATCCAACGGTGTTTCACCTGGAAGCCACCTGGAGGAAGCACTCCCCGAGGGGAGCCTTGACCAGGTCGACCGAACAAGGGGTTTGGCCGACCTCTTCCTGGCGCCAAACTCGGTCGAATGACACGTGTTGGCTCCTCCCGACTCCCTAGAGTCAATGGTGACTCATTCGCGCGTTAATTGTGGCGGGAACCGACCCTTCTCCACCTATAAATAGACCCCCTCACCTCACTTTGCACACACCAAAAGTTGAGAATAGTTCTACACTCCAAAGGTTTAGAGTAGTCCTAGAGGCTACCAAAGTAGAAGGAGAGTATGGTGAAGAGTCTAGGAGAAGGAGGCTTGGGCTTGTCAAGTCCCTCTTCTACACTTGTACCCCTACAAAGATTTTACTCAATCAAGTAAGCCTTTGTGAATTCAATACAAGTTTGATCTTTTATTCTTAGTAGTTTGCACAAGTAGTTACTTGTGGGTTCACTGCTTTGATTCATTAGAGGCTCTAGTTGTAGCTTTGTGTTCGAAAAAACTAGAGTAGTGATTTAGCATGTAAGCGTGATGCTTAGGTTATAAATCATCAGTGGATATCTCGTAGACCAACGGATTGAAGAGGTAGGCAGTAGGTGGTGACAGCCCTATCTATCCTTCGTAATCCTCCACGTTCGGCTATGCCATAGCCTCTTGGCGGGAGTCGTCCTAGTATTGCTAGGAGTAAGCTTGTGCCTGAAGCAAGCATCTACTGCAAACTACCTTGAATTAGGATCAATACTTTGAATTCCTCTCTGTTCCTTGCCTACCAAGTCCTTGGGTGAGCTAGTTCGAAAGATTAGCACACACATTCTTTGGATTCGATACCCTTGGGAATACTCTTTAAGGGGAAGTGCTAAAACGGTATTTTAGTGCGCTTGCGGATAACTCTGTGGTGTTAAGAAATACCAACAAGCATTTCTGGTGCCGTTGTCGGGGATGATTTGTTAGTATATCATAGGAGCCGTCAACAAGCATTTTTGGTGTCGTTGCCGGGGAACGGTTGTTGTTAATCTTCGAACCAAGATCACCCTCGTATCATATCCCCCTTATCTATCATCTTACCTTTCTTATTCTTACCTTACCACCACCATATCAATGGAGCAACCCACCATTCTTTCTTATTCTGCTCCGAAGGGCAAGTTCTGTGAGCAACCGCCTTCGGCGGAACCTATTTGTTCAACCAGCTATGAACTTCGCCCTGACTTTATAGCCATGGTTCGGGAACAATCCTTCTCAGGAACGGATTGTGAAAACCCTTACCACCATATACGAGAGTTCGAACAACTGTGTTGATGCCTTCTAATCAAAGGTATGACACAGGAAACTCTCAAATGGAAGTTGTTTCCTTTTTCCCTCAAGGAAAAAGCCAAACAATGGTACAACCACTACATTGGGAAGACAAATGGTGATTGGAGTGAGTTACAAGACAAATTTTGTCTTGCTTTCTTTCCCATTGCCCGAATTGTTTCCTTACGAAAGGAAGTACTATGCTTCCAGCAGATGGAGAAGAAATCCATAGGTGCAGCTTGGGACATATTTTCTCTTTTGAAAAATTCTGGCCCAGATTTGTTAATCCCTGATCCGATGCTCTTGCAACATTTCTTCATGGGATTGAACAAAGAGTCTGCCCTATATCTTGACATTACGGCTGGAGGACTTTTCTCCATAATACTCCAGAGGAAGGCAAGGATCTTTTGGACAAAATTCTGGAAAATTCTTCCTTCATTATGGGTCTTGGTGAGCCTCCCCAAGAAAAAGTCATGTCAAGAACGGAGGATGCACTTTTGGACAAGGATGATCCCATTTCTTGTTTACCCCAAGCCTTGCCAGAGGAATCCTCCCCCGAACCTGAGACTACAAAGGAAGAATAAATTCAACACTCGCAGTTTCCATTTTACTTTGGGGATGAGCTTTTTGAAGATTATGGAAATACCTCGAAGTATTATTGCTATTGGAAACCTTCATTGCCACCAACTCCACCTTAACCACCTGACGGGGTGTTCGTCCGTCAGACGGTCAAGGAGTTGACCTCTATCCTGAGTAGAGAATGGACAGCTGAAGTCGAGAATTCACCCAAAATTCTTCGGATGACCTCACCTTTGGCTACCATTTTATGTTCTATTAGAGGGACACCAATGAGAATCCTATACAACCCAACTGTTGGAGCAAATCTCATTTCCGATTCTTGTGCTCTCGCTATTCTTGGCGATGTGCCCTTGGCACCAACACGCAAATCCTTCCGAGATTCATTTGGAACCATTCTTGAAGGATGTGGGGTTCTGCAACAAGTGTTTGTTAGACACAAAGATGTTGAGGCTCTCCTAGATTTTCACGTGTTGGAAATCCAAGATTTCGACATCATGATAGGGATTCCCATAGAGAAATTTCTCATGGAAGTTCCTTTGGAAGGAAGCCTCAATATCAATCTTGGAGGGAGAAATTTCTCCATGCCTATTCTGCGCTCAAAGAACACATCTGCAGAATCTCCCATCCAAGATGAGCCAATGGAGGAGGTTGGGACTCTTCAAATTTTAGAACCCCCTGATATTGAAGTAGAAGAAAACTTTGTCCAAGAGGAGGATGAATTTCAGGAGGAAATTGAATTTCCAAAATAAGAGCCCTCCCCAAAACCTCCTGTTGAGCTAAATATTTTACCTCTAGGCCTACGTTATGCCTTTCTAAATGGCGATTTGGAAGCCCCTATCATCATAAGTGACAAGCTTTCAGATGATGAAACGCTCAAACTCATAGCCATGTTAGAAAGGCATAGAGTTGTTTTTGGATATTCACTTCACGATCTCAAGGGAATTAGTCCAGTGTTATGCACCCATCGTATTCCTATTGACCCTGAGAGTGTCCCCTCAAGGGAACCTCAAAGGCGATTGAATAATGTGATGCAGGAAGTTCTCAAGAAATAAGTCTTGAAACTTCTGCATGCTGGGATTATTTACCCTGTTCCTCATAGTGAATGGGTAAGTCTAGTTCAAGTAGTGCCTAAGAAGGGAGGTATGACAGTCGTTCAAAACGAGAGGAATGAATTAATTCCTCAACGAACCTCACGGGATGTAGGATGTGCATTGACTATCGAAAACTTAACAAGGCAACAAGGAAAGACCATTTTCCATTGCCCTTCATCGGTGAGATGTTAGAGCGATTGGCAAAACACTCCTACTTCTGTTTCCTTGATGGGTATTTGGGATATCATCAAATTCCAATCCATCCCGATGATCAAAGTAAGACCACGTTCACATGTCCTTACGGGACCTATGCCTACTGGCGTATGTCCTTTGGACTGTGTAACGCTCCTGCCCCTTTCCAGAGATGCATGATTTCTATATTTTCAGACATGATCGAGGATATCATGGAAGTTTTCATGGACGATTTCTCTGTCTATGAAAAACTTTTGATCATTGTCTAGAAAATTTAGACAGGGTCTTACAAAGATGCTAGGAGAAGGACCTCGTGCTTAATTGGGAAAAGTACCATTTCATGGTCCAGGAAGGCATCGTTCTTGGACACTTGGTGTCCGAGAGAGGGATAGAGGTGGACAAAGCTAAAATTGAAGTTATTGAAAAACTTCCACCTCCTATCAATGTTAAGGTAATCCGCGGCTTTTTAGGTCATGCGGGGTTCTACCGACGATTTATCAAGGATTTCTCCAAAATTGCTAGACCCCTCACCAACATATTAGCTAAAGTAGCTCCCTTTGATTTCGATGATGAATGCCTTAAATCATTTGATATACTCAAAAAGGCACTCATCTCAGCTCCAATTATCCAACCTCCTGATTGGATGCTACCATTCGAAATCATGTGTGATGCCAGTGACTTTGCTATTGGTGCGGTCTTAGGCCAAACCAAAGATAAAAAGCATCACACAATAGCCTACGCTAGCAAAACTCTAACAGGAGCCCAACTCAATTATGCCACAACTGATAAAGAGCTCCTAGAAGTAGTTTTTGCTATCGTCAAGTTTAGATCCTATTTGGTTGGAGCAAAGGTCATAGTCTACACAGACCATGCTGCTTTGAAATATCTGATTACCAAAAAGGATGCTAAACCCAGGCTAATTCGATGGATTCTTCTACTCCAATAATTTGATCTGGAAATAAGAGATAAGAAAGGAGTAGAGAATTCAGTAGTAGATCATCTTTCACGTATGGAAGTCACACAAACCATGGATATACGTATCAATGACTTCCTACGAGATGATATGCTCCTCAACGTGACAGACTCTCACCCTTGGTATGCGGATATCGTGAACTTTATGGTCACAGGATATGTACCACCAGGGGAGAACAAAAAGAAACTCATTTATGAGAGTCGTAGACACCTTTGGGATGACCCTTACCTCTACCGAGTATGTGCTGATGGCCTTCTTAGAAGGTGCGTCCCATCAATTGAAGGCACCAAAATTATAGAGAAATGCCATGCTGGCCCCTATGGTGGTCATTACGGTGTTTACCGTACTTAGGCAAAGATCTGACAGAGTGGATTCTATTGGCATTCAATGTATGAAGATACCAAATAATTTATTCGCAGATGTTGGAAATGCCAGAAGCATGGAGGAATCTCTGCTCGCAATGCGATGCCTCTAACATACAATCTCCAAGTGGAATTATTTGATGTATGGGGTATTGATTTCATGGGACCTTTTCCTAGGTCTTATGATTGCGAGTATATTCCGGTTGCCGTCGATTATGTGTCAAAATGGGTAGAAGCATTGCCATGAAAAAATGCTGATTCCAAGCAAGCAAGGAAAATGTTCCATGAGATCATTTTCCCATGCTTTGGAACTTCCCGTATGGTCATAAGTGATGGAGGGTCTCATTTCATAGATAAGACCTTCCGGAACTTTTAAGTGAACTTGGAGTCCAGCATAACATTGCTACCCCATACCACCCACAGACAAGTGGTCAAGCAGAAACATCTAATAAGCAAATTAAGAATATTCTGCAAAAGACTGTCTTGGAAAAGGGAACAGGATGGAAGCAAAAGCTACCCGACGCATTGTGGGCATATCGTACTGCCTACAAGACACCTATCGGCATGTATCCTTTCCAACTTGTCTATGGGAAGACTTGCCATCTTCCCGTAGAATTGGAACATAGAGCGTATTGGGCCATCAAGCGGTGGAACATGAATCTTAACGAAGCTGGAAATCACCGACTGAAACAAATCTCTCAGTTGGAGGAATGGAGAGATAAGGCGTACCACAGTGCCAGGATTTATAAAGAAAGAACCGAAAGATGGCACGATAAGAGGATTACGCCGAAAGAGTTCAAACCTGGAGATAAAGTTTTACTCTTTAACTCTAGAGTTAAACTCTTTGGACATGGGAAGCTTAGAAGTAAATTGGAAGGACCCTTCACTGTAGTAGAGACTTCATCCCATGGAGCAATCACACTCCAAGGTGATGACGGTAACCTATTCAAAGTGAATGGGCACCGACTCAAATTATTTCTTGATTCCCAAAAGGATACAGAAAAAGAATTTGACGTGGTAAATCTAATCGATTTCCGTGCCATTTCTTTCAATTCTGTTTAAATTCTCCACGTCCAACTAATGGGCCCATCCAATTCTTCTTCTAGAAGGCCCATTTAATCGACCCGAGAAAATGTGGCCCGAACAGAGCCAGAAGGGGTTTGGCCGAACCCTAGGGTCGGCCGACTCTCCCTTCACGCCGTCCGCGTTCTGTTTTCTCGTGTTGATCCTCCTCGATGTCCTCCAAAAAATCCTCGGTGAAATGCGTTGTTCCCCGCCTATTTAAAGGACGAAAACAGAGAGAAAAGTTGCACCTCATTGAATCTTCATCTTCCTCCCGTCCTTGTCATGGCCGATAAGAAGATTGTGCCTCATGCCTCCTCCAGCTCAACCTTCACCCTGAGCGGGGACATTACGCCGGCCAATGACAAAACTTCCCTTGCCCAACAGCATAGGATGCTTACTACTTAGGATTTTATTTTTTTAAAAAACATTTTTTTCTAAAGCTATTCTAAATAATGTAAGCATCCCCATATTTTGATTTTAATAAAGTGAACTTACTGTTTCATCTAACACCGGTAAAGTTCCCCCTTTAGTTTATTTTGTTGAATAAAGAATTCAGGAAACAAGTGTAGGGGAAACATGTCCCCAAGTCACGAAATCCCAACGTGAAAAATTAACGTTGCATATCAAAACACATCGCAACCGAATGAGCAAAACGACCTGACCAAACAGGGCCATAGAAGAGCCAACAGGAGGTCGGCCAAACCCCCTGGTCGGCCGACCTGTTTTCTGCTCCATACGACTCCGTTTCGCTCCAAAAAATCAGTTTGGATTTTCTATCGTCACTTTTATACGCTACCCTGCTGTTTGAGTTGATTTCATATTTCATTGCTATATAAAATGAATCAACTCAACAATTTGAAATAAAATTTGGTAGTCAAGGATTTGCTTAAGCTGAAAATTTGAATACTTTATATTTCAATTCATTACGTTGTTTATGATTCCCATAATTCAATAGGAAAAACACATCATCTAGGTATTTGACTAGTGTGATATGGTAAATGAGTTCTTTAGAAATCATCCTTTTGCTTGAAATTGATTTTTGACATTTGTAACTATTTGAATTCTTGAACTTTGCCTAAATCTCTCATTGGAAATTTATATACCCACCAAGGCCATATGATACATTCATTGAAAATCACAAGCATATGCCACTTTGCTTTTCATTGAACTTTGTCAAACCCGTGACCCAATTGAGTGACATGCATGAACTTTTTGAATTGAAAAATCTTGTGCACTCCATTCATGCAAAATTTCTCACATTGAGAGTTTGCATCCATCGATCACCCATCCGCCAAAAAGAAACCCCATACAATACAAATGAAAGCCTCTCTAAAAATAAAAAGGAGTAGAAGACATGACTACAAGAAAAAGAAAAAAAGCATCCACTCTTGAAAAAGAGTAAGAGTGCTAAAAAATAGCCATGTTTCATCCTTAAAAGAGAGCAAATTCATGGGAGTTATCACCTCGCCCCTCCATTCCATTCATGTACACAAGAATTTTCCCTTCACTTTGTTCATTGCATAAGTCTCTCATAGGATCAAGTTTTTGACTTAGTAACATATGAATTGCAAATGTGTGCCACATTCATCCCTACCAATCTACGGATATAGCCACTTTTATTATAGGGACAAGAATTGGCAAAACATGCCATGGTGAGGACTCAAAAACTTTGAGAGATTTGAGAGATTCCAATCGCGAAGGCAAGGGTAAAAGTTCCTATGACTTTCAAATATAGCAATTGCCAAATCATTTCAGCGGAGAATGATCCAAGGGAACTTCATTCTAACCGTTCCACTTTTCAAACACCCAAGATTGATGTGGTAGCCACATACACAAAGGGGATCCATGAATTCAGATATAAGATGAAATATCTAGTATCCTTATATTCTACCTTATAGCAAATTCATGACAACACTCTAATTCTTCTTGCCTTCACTCGAGGACGAGCAAAGGACTAAGTGTGGGGGAGTTTGTTGACGGTCCTTAAGTACCACATTTTGACCGTCAATTCACCTCATAATGTTCATAAAAGAAACACAAAACATAGTGGTAGGGTTATACACTAACCCAATTCCACAAGTGTTGGTGTCTATTTGTATGCAGGTGAATTATTACCCAAGGATGAATCCATGAAAATGGATTTCAATGAATCAGGCGATGACACATGGCAACACATGGATCAAATGGCCCACAAACAGAAGAATACGAGGAGATCCAACGGTGTTGCACCCATATATATCAAGGGGGCCCACCTGGAAGCCACATGGAGGAAGCACTCCCCAAGGGGAGCCTTGACCAGGTCGGTCGAACCAGGGGTTCGACCGACCACTTCCTGGCGCCAAATTCGGTCAAATGACACGTGTTGGCTCCTCCCGACTCCCTAGAGTCAATGGTGATTGATTCGCGCGTTAATTGTGGCGGGAACCGACCCTTCTCCACCTATAAATAGACCCCCTCACCTCACCTCACACACACCAAAAGTTGATAATAGTTCTACACTCCAAAGGTTTAGAGTAGTCCTAGAGGCTACCAAAGTAGAAGGAGAGTGTGGTGAAGAGTCTAGGAGAAGGAGGCTTAGGCTTGTCAAGTCCCTCTTCTACACTTGTACCCCTACATAGATTTTACTCAATCAAGTAAGCCTTTGTGAATTCAATACAAGTTTGATCTTTTATTCTTAGTAGTTTGCACAAGTAGTTACTTGTGGGTTCACTGCTTTAATTCATTAGAGGCTCTAGTTGTAGCTTTGTGTTCGAAAAAACTAGAGTAGTGATTTAGAACGTAAGTGTGGTGCTTAGGTTATAAATCATCAGTGGATATCTCGTAGACCCACAGATTGATGAGGTAGGCAGTAGGTGGTGACAACCCTATCTGTCCTTCATAATCTTCCACGTTCGGCTATGCCATAGGCTCTTGGCGAGAGTCGTCCTAGTATTGCTAGGAGTAAGCCCATGCCCGAAGCAAGCATCTACTGCAAACTACCTTGAATTAGGATCAATACTTTGAATTCCTCTCTATTCCTTGCCTACCAAACAACTTTGTGTCGTTGGGTGAGCTAGTTCGAAAGATTAGCACACACGTTCTTTGGATTCGATACCCTTGGGAATACTCTTTAAGGGGAAGTGCTACAACGGTATTTCCGTGCACTTGCGGATAACTCAGTGGTGTTAAGAAATACCAACAAGCTCCTAAGGTCTGACAACCCCAGGGGCCCGGCGGTGGCGTTTCCTACGGAGACCACGAGTGTTGCCGGAGCTCCTGAGCCCCGACAAACCTAGGGGGCCGATGTTCCCAAAGCAAGTGCTAGTTCCTTTTGTTATGTGTACACAATCAGGATTGCGTACATTTACCAGGGAACAGGACGCAAAAAATATCAGAACCGAAGATCAAGAGGACTTCATTCATTAAAAAATTATCTTATAAAATTGGAGGCACACAGGGGGGGGGGGCAAGAAAAGAAAGACCTAAGTCCTACGGATAGCTGAGGCAACGGTTTCGGCGGCCTCCTGAACACTCTCCCGGGCAGTGTCCAGCTCTGCCTCGATTGGCCCTTCGACTGCTGGACTCAGGGGGAAGTGGGGGTCCCATCTCCGGTAGCACGTTAGCACGTATTCGGCGACAGTCTTGGTCAAGGACCTCCCCACCGTCTCCAGCTGGTCCGCGACGACGTCGACCACTGCATGGAACTTGCTGCCAATGGAGCCAAGAGCCGCTAGCGCGTTGTGTAGCTCGGGCACCGGGTGGGCCGGACGTAGAGGGTTGAAGCCAAACTGTGCGAGTTATCCGTCCGTCCGCCCCAGGAAGTCCCACACTCGCTGGGACTCAGCCGCTCTTGAGCCCTGCAACTCTTCCAGAGCCCTCCTGGTGGCCGCCAGTTCTGCACCCTCCTTTGCGAGGCGCTCGGCCTCCTTGTCGTGCTGCTGGATGCTCTTGGCTAGCTGCCGCTCGCGATCACTGAGCTCTGACTCCTTGACAAAGATACAGTTCCGATGCTCCGCCAAGTCTTCCTCCCGGCCCCGGATATTATTTGACGTCGGTCTCCCGCTTGTTGAGGCTTTGTCCCCGTTTACAGAGCGTGTCTGCTTCGAGCTTACACCACGCTTCAAACTATTCGCGGCGGTTAGCCAAGCTCTGCTCACCTGCTGACAGCTTCCGGGAGAGCTCCTCCTCTCTCTAACTCAGGTCCTCCAGCTTCTCGGCGAGTGCGGACTCGCCCAAGTCGAGCTCCTGGTGGCGCTTATGGCATTCCACAGCTTGGCACTGGTCCGCAGCTCTATGGCATTCCACAGCTTCTTCATAGATCATTAGCGCCTTCTCGTCGAGAGCCTTGAGAGTAGCCTCTCTCGCGTTGAGAAGCTCATCTTGCTCGACCAGCGGGGTTTGCTCACCCTTGACCCATTCTTCACGTTGAAGGAGCCTTCTACGCTCCTCCTCCAGAGCCTTGAGGTTGTGCTCGAAGGACACGACAACCTGCTGCAAGCTGGAGCGAGCGTTTCCGATGGCCAGTTCTAAGGGAATGGGCGCCGGACCGGATAGGAGCGCCCCTTCCCTCGTATTTACCAGGATGTCCGCCGTCACCCTGGAGGGGCTACCCCTCAAAGGCGGTGGCACTTTTGGGCTCAAGACTCCTGGGGCCTCCACCGGACCCTCCGGTGCAACCGCAGGCGCTCCCGGCCCAGCCCTCAGCGCTCCCAGCTCAGCCTCTGACGTTAGAGAAGCTGGACGTGTGCCCGGAGCCTCCATGGCTTGAAGCGCAGACGCGGGCGCACTGAACGCTGCTGACTGAGGCTCTGGAGCCTCAACCACCATCGGAGCGGGAGCGGGTACTTCGACGACCGCCGGGTCGGCCACCCCAACCTTCGCAGTAGTTGTCGTGGGGGCTGGCTCTTCGACCACTCCCGGCTCGCGGATCGGAGCCTCTTCTGCATCTGGCATGGGGGCCGGCTTCTCAGCTACGGCCGGCTAGGGCACCGGAATCTCCTCGGAAGATGGCGCGGGAGCCGATCCCTCAGTGGCCCCCGGCACCAGGGGTGGAGCTTTCGCCGACTCCTGAGCCGGGCCAACACTTGGCACCTCCGTTGGGGCCTCGGGGGCCACTAGCTCCGGCACCGAAGCCCCAGCCATCTGGGCGTCAACAGCTGGAGACCTCGGTTCAGGCGCAGTTGCACCTGGGGTTGGAGCCGCCCTCGTGTCGGCCAGAGCCTCCACATTCGTCTGGGCAGGTGCAGGAGTTGAAGATGAAGCGCCTACCTTCTCAACCTCCCGTGTCGCCGGAGGGGTGGCGGTCGTCTCACCTTTCTTGGAAGCACTGCACAACCAAGATAGTAACATTTAAAGGGTGACCTTGACCTAAAGAGAGATCAACGTAAGAAGCTCAGTTGCTTACCTTGGGAAGCCCCAAGTACCGCAGAGACAGAGCCTCTTCCAGGCAGGGCCGGAGCTGGAACCCGAAGGACCCAATGCGGCCAGAGCCTCAAGCCTCCCAGGAGCTTGGACCGGGGCCAGAGCTGGAACCTCCCTGGCCGGAGTGACCCCTATTTGAGGGGGACCTCTGGAGCTCGGTCTCGTACATGGGGCCATAGTGGGAGGTGGCCCCCCGGAACCGGCGCCCGCTGGAGGTCCCGAAACTGGATGAGGTGCCCCCCCGAAGGTGCCGACGTGGGTTCCACCGGGGCCTCGCCCACGTCGGAGCTGGCGACTCCATCTCCCTGACATGGGGGAACTGGGGCTGATCCCCCGGAGGTCCCAGGAGCGGTGGCTGCTGGAGGAGCCTGCCTCGTCACGACTCTGATGTCATCCAACCTTAGCATCAGCTTTCGGAGCTCCTGGCAGAACTCAGGAGCCAGGTTCAGGGGTAGAAAGGATGCTGGAGGAGCCAGGGACTCAAGTGAGATACTGGGCTTGCTCTGGAACTTCTTCGGCAGCTCCTTTAGTGCTTCATCCTTCACTTGGGTGTCGGCATCACGCGACGTGAATGTCCACGCTGTCCGTTCGCTGAACTTCAGAGGCGCCCACCTTTTCCTCAGGAAGTTCCCGAAGAACATTTGGGGGTCACACCGCCGGTGATGCAACCTTCAATCCTAGCCACAACGGGCTTGTACGCTGCAGGCAGCTCCGGGACCTCGTTCCAGAGGTCGGTATCCATGTTTGGGAGGCTCTCAGGCAGGTCTAGCTTCTCGTGCCTATCCACAGTGATGATCACCCACTCCTTCTTCCAGTCGTCCCATTTGCCGGAGGAGAAGGTGTCCAAGTACTTGAAGGGGCACCACTTCCGCTTCACGAAGTAATACAACCTCACCATCTCGTTCCCCTTTCTGGTGGTCTGTAGTGTGAAGATGTTCCGGAAGAGCTCTAAACTGGGCCGCACCCCCACCCACATCTCGCAGAAGTGGACGAAGGTAGCGACCAATAGAACTGAGTGGGGTCCGAGGAAATGTAGATGGATTCTGTAGAACTCCAACAAGGTCATTAAGAAAGACGAGAAAGGGGGAAGCAGGCTGACCATGGCGTATCCTTGGAAGAAAACCATGTCGCCAACATTCTTCTTCTCGAAGGGAAGCTCCCCGAAGTGGATCTTATCGTTGAAGGAGTCATGTGACCACCCCATGTAAGCTTGGACCTTCTTGAGTCCCTTCTCTGTCTTGATCTTACTGATGGGAAGGCCCAACTCCATGGCAGTGAGGTGGAGCAGACAGAGGATGTCCGTGCAAGGGCTAGGACTCAAGGCTGGAGGATGCGAGAAGGCAGTAAGGTCCTAAGCACGGGTACGAATGGAGGCGTGAAGAGCGTGGGTCCTGTGCTAGTCCCCTGCATAAGTATGCAGCCGCGGCGTTTGGAAGGAAACCACAGACACCAAGATGTTGGAGCTACCCGAGCTATGAATGGTGGGTCAAGAGCCTGAATCAGCGGGAATGCCGAGTAACCGCCTCAAGGTAGCCGTTTTCGTAGGCGAGAGTTTAAAGCTCAAGGACGGTGACTTGATGGGCGCGCGGAACCGAAACAAATTTCGTATCAGGAACCAGCGCCAGTTGATGGCGCAATATCCGCAGACAAAGATTTTGTCCACCGCATCGAAGGAAAGTCCTTAAAGCCGCGACACGAAGATTCAAAATGGTCCCACCTCGAGTATAACCACCTTACCAAGGAAGTTCCTCCCCGAGATGGGCCTGGGGGCCACTGTCGGTGCCTGTCGAACCGGGTACCACAAGGAACGGGGATGAAAGAACACTAGGCCCCACCACCCACGGGGGCGAGATATGGCATGGGCCCAGGGTGCCACGCGGCAAGCGGTGCAGCAGCATCTCCCATCGAGGGAAAGTCCAGTGCGACCACGTGGCCTGCAGCACTGGGTGCACCGCCTTGCCGAGGGAAGGTCCGGCGTGTTCGCTAGATTAGTGGCCCTAGACCTCCCCCGTGGGGAGAAGGTCCGGTGCAGCCACGACCCCGGCAGCTCTGGACTCGACCTCCCGGACTTGATCATCCCGCTGAGGGAAGGTCCGGAAGCTGCCGTGTGCCAGGCAGCACTGAGCCTGGGCCTCCCCTCGGAAGCGGCAGTAAAGGGAGGCGTGCTCAGTGTTCCTAAGCTAGAAGGACACGCATGTTCCCTAGGTAGGCAGGAGCTCGCACTCATAAGTCAAGAGGACAGTGGCCGGTCTTCTCATGACTGGTCAGAGACGAACTACTATGTACGGCGGACCAATGAGAGGCCGCGATAAGACAGACAAGACACAACCGCCCATGATGAGGGGCTATTTGTAGCCCTGCAGCAGGGCATGGCCAGGCGACACATTGAAACCATTGTCAGGGGATAGCATTTACTCCTAAATCTTAGGATGGATTTGGTTTTCACGGGGCCACCTGTCGGGCCCTGGACCCCACCTGTAAGCTGCTCGACCATGGACTATAAAAGGACCGAGCAGCCACGGATCCAGACGAGCCCTCTTAGACCCAAGCAATACAACACACAAACTACCGTGGAGTAGGGTATTACGCTCAAGAGGCCCGAACCACGTAAAACCCTCGTGTTCACCATTCTCTAAGCTTGATCTTGCTAGGACTAGCCCCCAAAAACACATCGAACCTCCGCGGACTGCCTCCAAGTAGGTCCGAGGGAGGTGTCAGTTTAGACACCTCGACAGACGCCAATTGGTGAATAGCTTTATCTCCGCACTTCAAGAACTTGGCTCAAGCAACATGGACATTGGAAGTGACGAAGATGAAGATGATTTGGCAAACTTGTGCTTCATGGCGGGCAAATCAAGATCAAGTATGGAGGATGCAGAACACAACAACGACAATGAAGAGGTATGTCCTACTTGCGAAGAAATGTGTGATGCTATTTCTCGTGTCACTATTATAGTGAAGAAAAAGGACAAAAATCTTAGGGATAGTGCTGCTAAAATTGAATCACTAGAATCTAAAATCAACCGTTTAAAAACTTTGATTCCTAGTGATGATGCATGTCCCTCATGTGATTTCATATATGAACAATTGTCCTCAATAAGAAGTGCGCACACCTCCACACTTGATAAACTTGAGTTAGAAATTGAAAAGAATAGAGAGCTTGCTGCACTTAATGATAAAAACTTGAAAAATGCTAGCTGTTCTATAATTGATTTGCATTGTTCTACTTGTGATGATCTTGATAAGTAACAACAAGATGGAATGATGAAATTTCTATATTGAACAATGCTTTACATTCTCATGAAGTTAAATTTTGTTCTAATTGCAAATTAAAAGGAAAAACTTCATGTGAAAATTGCCTGGATCTGTCCAATAAATTTGATAACATGCATAGGACATTAGATCGGTTTTGTAATGGGAATAAGAACCTAAGCTTGCTGCTGAATTCTTCCAAGTCTTGCAATGATAAAACTGGTTTAGGTTTTGATTCTCATGCTCATGCTAAGGCACATCCACCTAAAATTGTAATGTCATTAGGAAGTGGTTTGATTCAAATAGTTCCTAAACAAAAAGAAGTGATTTTCAAATCTGCAGGAGTGTTGTCTCATTCAGTTTCAAATAAAAATGTTGCTTGCTCATCTAGACATGAACACAAAGTTAAATTTCATTTTACCTACTGAGGTAGAGATGGTCATATCATAGATTTTTGTTATAGACTAGCTAAACAACAGAAAAAGGAAAGAATGATCACTAGATCTCATAACTTTCATGCAAAATTTGCTGCACTTGCTAAACCGAATGATAGGAACATGCAATCTGTTGTAATGAGTCAAAAACATGCAAAGATTGCTCCCAAACCTACTATTTTTTGTGCTACACATGTAACATCTCATAGGACAATAGTTGGGTACGAAAATCCTCAAGCTTTGGCTCATAAACCTGCTGTTTTATCTCAGCTTTTGCGTGTTATTCCTATTGGACGTCGTGTGACTCAGTATTGGATTCGTAAATGCCTTTTGACTAACCCTAATATTGAGTCATTGACGTATTGTGCTTCTATGTAGGTTACATGCTTGAGGAAGGAGAACATTTGATTGTGGATTCAGGTTGCTCATGCCACATGACCGGTAACAAAGAATGGTTCTCCTACCTCTCTTTTGTGTCACGTGTAGAGAATGTTACTTTTGTTGATAATTCTTCAACTCCCATAATTGCTAAGGGTTCGGTTAGAGTAAATAATCACTACACTTTGAAGGATGTGTGTCGGTACCCTACGTACCGGGTACCCCACGATACCGCAAGAAGTGCAAGAAAGTTCCACCCATCAGAGTCGAAGGCCCTTACAGGTCCCACATGTCACATTGCACCGGACCCGCTCCCCTCACATGGCTGGCTCCCGGGTTAACACGTGTAAAATAAGACCGGAACAAAATTTCCAACCAAGGGAAGCTCCGGTTACTACACGTGTACAACAGCCCCGGACCTAGCCCCTGTCAGAGAGGAGCTCCGGTTCCGACACGTATACAGCGACCCCGGACCTACCCTCCCGCAAGGGAAAGCTCCGGATCTGCCACGTGTGGAGCCTCTAGACCTTCATCGCCAACAGAAATACGAGTAGATCACGTCCGTGACAAACATTCAAGGACAGTTAAAGCAGTAGTTACAAGGTCTGATAATGTGTCATTAATGCCATATTAATGACACATGATCAGTGCACCATTAATAGGGGTAACACTGCCATGAAGGCACGTTACCACACTATTAATTATACTTAATACCCTTTAGACAGTGTATTAGGTCATTAAGCACGCCAGGGCCACATGTTGGACCAGGCCAGCTTTGTAACGGTCAGTCCTTAGAACTATAAAAGGGTTGCACCGGATGAATACGAGGAGGCGAAGCTGATTCAACCTGACCCTAGCGAACGCACTCGCTCAATACAATTACACAAACCCCGTGGAGTAGGGTGTTATGCTCAGGCGGCCCGAACCACGTAAATCCCCGAGGTCATCATCTTGATCTTGATCTTTGTGTGCCCCAACCATAAAAGAACCTCCGCGGGCTGCTTCTTAGCGGGTCCGGGGGAAGTGTCGTATGAAACACTTCGACATTTGGCGCGCCAGGTAGGGGGGCATCCCGAGATCACAAGATGGTGAATTTAGCTACTGGATCTTCCAATGGCAACCACGCTGGACAACCTGCTGGAGGCAATCCCTCCAACGTCCAACAACCAGCAGGAGCCGCTGCTCCAGCAGTTGCCGTGGTACCACAGCCACCATCTGTTCCAGCAAACAATGCTGGTCAACAAGATGGAGCATATGCATCGATCACTGCATCGACAAACAACAACCCCGAGCACATTCTCATTGCCGTGCGCGCTCTTCTACAATGCCCAGCACCTCCAGGTGCACCCCACGGTGCTATGGAGCAATGGAGGGCTGATGTTGACCATCTGGTCACAGCTGCGGCTGCAGGCATCAGCAACAAAGGTCCTCCCCCTTCAGGGCAAGCACCATCACAACGACGGACCTTGTCCGGCTGACTTGGTCCGCAAGCTTCTCAACAAAGGAGGCGTGCTGCCTACTAACAGGTGACTTTGTTGCCTCCCGGGGCACGACGTACCCACACAATTATCAGGATTCCGACTCATGACCTGCAGTCGGAACTGGATCGGCGATACCGGCAACAGGATGGCCGTGTCCACATTGAGCGTGCTCGTGAGAGGCGAGAATCTCGGGACAACCCTGCTCCTCAGGGAGTAGGAGAAGGCTGTTCTGCCCTGGCCATGCACTTACGTATGGTCAGGTGGCCACAGAAGTTTCGGCCCCACTTACCAGAGAAATTCGACGGGACTGTCAACCCCGCTGAATCTCTTCAAATCTACTCTACTGCCATACTGGCAGCGGGGGGTCATGAGGTTGTGATGGCCAATTACTTACCGGTGGCTTTAACTAGGACTGCAAGGTCCTAGTTCATGAGTCTTCCACCTGACTCCATTAATAGTTGGGCGGAACTATGCCAGCAATTCACTGCCAACTTCGGGAGCTCCGATACCCGACCCGACACTGAATTGGACATGTTTGCTGTAAAGGAAATGTTAGGGGAATCGTTACGATCCTTCATCCTGTGATTCTCTCAGGTATGAACTACCATTCCTTCTATCTCGAGCTCTTCTGTTATCGTTGCATTCAGACAGGGTGTCCGAGATAAGAATATGCTAGAGAAGTTGGCTATTAAAGAAGTTACCAGCGTCATGGAACTCTTGAGCCTAGCCGACAAATGCGCTAGAGCTGCGGAGGGCCGTGAAATGCACTCCAAGTTAGCTCCGGAAGCCAACCAGAAGTCCTCCAAAACTGAAGCATTTTCTTTTCTCCTTGATGTCCAGAGGCTTCAGAAGGACTTTGAAGTCTTGGATCTCCATCATGTTCAACGCCTTCATAACTCCAAAGCCAATGAACTCCCAACGAAAGCCTCAACCGGAGCTCTGGATCCTGACGGAATCTTCGTCCGGAGGTTATCAAAACCAACAGCTCAGAGCCTCCCAAACTGAGCGAAGGGGGCAAGACCAGCACCTCAAAGCTGGCGGTCCCGGTGGCCCTGTTACCATGGCGTTCACCAAGGGTCATAGGTGCTGCTGGAAGCTCCGAGCAACCAAGCACGCGAGACACAGAAGCTCAAGTTATCTCTGATGCATGGATCTCGAATATCCGGAGCTACTTGAAAGACAATATCCTTCCTAAAGATAGTGTATCCGCTGACCGGATTGTCAGATTGGTTAAAAGATACACATTGTTAGAAGGGGATCTCTACTGACGCGGTGCCAATGGCATCCTGATGCGGTGCATTGCAAGGGAAGAAGGCCGCGATGTCCTTGTGGAAATCCATGGAGGCGAGTGTGGGAACCACGCATCTTCTCGCACGCTAGTTGGTAAAGCGTTTTGGCATGGCTTTTTGGCCTACAACACTTCAGGATGCGGTTGAGCTAGTGAAAAAATGTGAAGCGTGTCAGTTTCACGCCAAACAGATTCACACACCAGCTCAATCACTACAAATGATACCTCCAACATGGACATTCGCTGTGTGGGGCATGGACATCTTGGGACCTTTCCCAAAAGCCGTCGGAGGTTACATGTTCCTATATGTCGCCATCGACAAGTTCACCAAGTGACCGAAAGCAACTCCAGTAGTAACAATCAACAAACAATCAACAATCATGTTCTTGAAGTCCATTATATGCAGATTCGGAGTTCCAAACAAAGTCATAACTGACAACGGAACTCAATTCACAAGTACTGCATTCCAAAAATATTGCGAAGACCTCATCATTCAACTTATCTACGCTTATGTAGCTCATCCAGCAAGCAATGGCCAAGCCGAGAGAGCAAACGTAAAAATCTTAAAAGGACTCAAGACGCGCACATACGAGCGCTTGAAAAAGCACGGAGCTAACTGGATTGAAGAGCTTCCGTCCACATTATGGGCGAATAGGACAACACCTAATCGGTCAACTTGGGAGACTCCATTCTTCTTGGTGTACGGAGCTGAAGCAGTCCTTCCTTCGGAGATCATCTTGGGGTCCCTCCGGGTCCGGACCTTCGACGAAGCCACGCAGGACACGCTCCGTGTGAAGACCTTGACCTCGTCGATGAGGGAAGGTGCCAAGCAGCTGTTCGGAATGCACGTTATCGCCAAGCGCTCCGACGCTACCATCAAAGGCATGTGTGTGACTGACAGCTTAAAGAAGGTGACCTGGTGCTTCAGAAGATACTTACTCGTGAAGGGATGAACAAACTTTCCCCTAGCTGGGAAGGTCCTTCTGAGTCACTAAAGTATCCCGACCAGGGTGCGTTCGCTTGGCAACTGAGGATGGGATCCCACTTCCCAATCCTTGGAACATCGAGCACCTCCGTAAGTTTTATGCTTAGAATCACGGAGGAGAGTCTGTAATTACACACAATGCATGTTGTAGAGTCATTATACAGAGAAGAGCAATTCCTCCGGGAGAACATCTGGACCCCTCCGGTACGGTCCGGGAAGTCAAGTAACACTTGACACAGTCACAACACTAAAAGTGTAACTACTTGCTCTGGGCTAACACAAGATGTATAGCACACTTAGCTTGGCCCAGCACCCTAAGTGTGTCCTTGTCTCCCCTGTAATCCGGACCTATAATGAAAGGCATTATTGTGTGAAAACAGACTCCACGTGCATTTACCTTTTGTGCAAGGCTCAGTATATCAAATTATTTTTACTCCGCTTGTCTATAATCAAGTTGTGCAAATCTTTTTGAACTTTGTTTCAAGTAATTCACATACATTACAAGCCTTATTAATAGTCTTTTTGGATCTTAACATTGCTACATAGTCTACTTGCCTGAACGCCAAGTCAACATAGGTCCGGAGTGCGCTATCTTCTTAGCCTGGTCCTGCACCCTAAGTATGCCGCTCTACGTACACCCCGGCAGGCCTTAGTAGGGTGAGTACTAAAAAGGCATGTAGATCTAAAAAATTATATCAAAATGCTCGTTATCAGGCTGAGTTTCTTCGGGCTCAAAGTTCAAATAAGAACAATAAGCCACAACCAATTTATAGACAAGAGGACAAATTTTACTTTTTCTCTTGCCTTTAATGTGCAGGAAAAACAAAAATTCATAGCGATGGTGGACGACGCCGAATCTACTAAGCTCCGACATCTCCCAAGATAGGTCCACCATCAACATCTAATATGTTGACGCCGGAGCTACCAAGCTCCGACCATTCCAGGGGGCCTATCTTTGACGCTTCAAAATTGAAGAATTTGGACATAAAATCTACAAGTGCGAAGCAACCAAGTCATCAACATACTGTCATAACCATTCGTACATGTACACACTTCAAATGTAGACATGTACCAGGGGGCCAACAAGATACGGCACGGTATATTGAAGACAAAAATGAAATTGAAGGCATAAAGGAGGATTTCATTAATTTGAGATACTGGATTACAAAATGGGGAGAGTACAGCTGAAGGCAATAGGAAGAAAGCCCTAGCTACTGGAGGACACAAGACCTGCGGAAGAATGAAGCTACTTTTTGGGCAACATCTCGGACGCTGGATTTGGCGGCATCTTCCTCTTCAGCAATGGGACCTTCGAGCACTGGGTCCAGTGGGAATTGGGGATCTCGGCTTACATAAAACGTCAGCACATATTTTGCGATGTTTGTAGCCAAAGTTTTCCCCTCTATCTCCAGCTGATCCGAGATGACGTCGCCAATAGCGTCAAGTTTGCTGCCAGCACCGTTGAGGGCCACCAGCGCTCGGTCCAGATCCAGCTCCGGGTTGTCCGGACGTACTGGACTGAAACCCAGCGGTGTCAGCGCATCATTCGCCCGCCCTAGGAAGTCCCACACTTGAATAGCTTCAGTCTCCTTCAGGCTCCGCAGCTCCTCCAGCGATTTCCGGGCAGCCGCAAGCTCCAAACCTTCACGGGCAAGGCCCTCAGCCAACTTAGCATGCTGCTGCATGCTCTCAGCAACTTGCTTTTCCTAGTTGGTTAGCTCCGTCTCCCGGAGGTGGATGCGGTTTCGCCTTTCAGCAAGGTCTTTCTCCTTGCCTTTAATTCTCTCCTCCCTAGCGGCAACGTCAGACTCTCTTTTCGAGAGCTCTTGCCCCACCTTCCAGTTCTTCTTCCTCTCTTCCTCCTTCCATAGATCCAACTTTTTGCTGCGATCTGCCAAATTTTTTTCACCCAGAGTCAACTACTGGGTGACCTCCGCCTCTCTCCTCACCACATCCTACTGCTGCCCCAGGAGTTTTTCCTCCCTCGCCTCCAGGTCCGCTCGACGCTTCAGGAGAGTTTCATTCAATTCAGCGAGTTTTTCATAACGCTCGTCAGCAGCGTCACGTCTCTCCTTAGATTTCTCTAGGATTTCCCTGGAGTTAGCATCGAGTGCTTAGATGGCGGCCTCCTTCTCTTCCATCAACTTATCCCAGTATTCTAACCGGGTCTTCTCCCCATTGATCCATTCCTTCTGGTCAGCAAGCCTCGTCTGAGCAAGCCTGGTCTCAAAATGGAGTCTGTTCCGCCAACACCTCAAGGTGTTGCACTCCTCCTCCAAGGCTTTGCTCTCATGATCGAAGCCAAGTTGGACCTGCCGAAGACTTGAGCAGGCGTTGTCTATGGACAACACCAGAGGGATAGGTTCTAGGCCTGCTGGGACCATTTCCGCAGGCTCAAAAGGATTTTTTGTCACAAAAATTGGGTCCCACTCTACAATAGTGGTCCCTTGTACTCCCGCAGTGCTAGGGCTGCTGTCCTGGAACCCTTCAGTGGCAGCAGAAGAACCCGCTGGGGGAACTTCCACCTCCGGAGCAGTTGAAGGCGCCGCTTCGAGGTCTTCAGTCGACGGCTCCAAAGTCGGGGGACCTCTTGCCCTTTCTTCGGGCTGCTCTGGCTCTGGCCCAGGTACCTCCGGGACCACCACCTCTGGAGCAGCAGCCAAAGTTTCGACTGATGCCTCAACCACTGTTGGCTTAGGCTCCAGCACAGTGACCACCTCCGGCACAACCGCCGGACCACCAACCACCTCCGGCTGAGCCGCCGGACCCTCTACCACCGCTGACTCAGCCACCAGATCTTCAACCGTTTCTGGCATGAGGGTCGAAGCTTGGGTGATTTTCGTCTCAATAGCTGGGGCTTCAACTACTTCTGGCTCAGTAGCCAAGGCTTCAGCAAATTCCGGCTCGGAAGCCGGAACTTCTAGCATCACCGGTGCTGGAGCATCAGCCTCCGCCGCTAGGGGTACATCTTCAACTTATCTCCTGTGGTCCGGCGCTACCACAGGAGCTTAGGGTGAGGACTCCGAGTCCAAGCTCATGACAGCTGGCGCCGGAGATATCGCGACTCCCGCCTCCGCTTGACGAGGAGGCTCAGCAATCGAAGCTGGAGCTTCGGCAGGTGCAGCCCCAGCCGTTGCAATAGGCACTGAAGCTCCGGGTCCTTTATTTGACACCCTAAAAATAAAGGTAAGAGTAGATTAAAGACACATCCAAAAGCAAGACTAGTATTTTAGGGTGAGCAATCAATGCTTACCTCGGGATGCTACCACCCCAGTCGCCTCAGAACCTTTTCTTCTGAGGACCGGAGCTAGAGCCCACCAAATCCGGTAAGACAACTGCTTTGGACCTCAGTTGTGGAACACTCGCAGCCGTCGGAGTTCTTTCGGCCGGAGATTCACTTCGCCGGGAAGAACTCCCGAACTTGGAGCTTCTAGCTGGCACTGAGGCCAGGGTCGACTGCCCGAAGCTTACGCCTCTTGAAGACGTTTGCACCGGAGTAGGAGTAGATACAGAAGACCTCCCCCTCCGGGGAGAAGCAGCCATTATGGAAGGAGCAGGTCTGACGGACCTCCCGTCAGCGTGCTTCAACTTCCTTTTCCAGCTGGAGGGCTCAGCTGGCTCTTTGCCCTTTCCCTTGCCGATGACTTCAGTCTTTTGGCTCGGGTCGGGGGCAGGACCACCCTCGGAAGCTCCAAGGATCACCAACACTGTGGTCGGACGCCTTTCCATCTCACCAAGGTCGTTAAGCGCCGGCATACTCCTCCGGAGCTCCCTGCTGAACCGCGCCTCCATGTTCAAGGGGAGGAAGGCTGCTCGCAGAGCCAAGTCATTGCCGTTGACATTAATCCCATGCTGGAATTTCTTCAAATGAAACTCCAAGGATTCATCATCCAAGTTGGATTTCAGACCGATTTCAATCTGGTCTTCATCCATCACGCTATTGAGGGCCCACGCAAGCTTCTCCCTCTTCTTCAGCGGAGCCCACCTGTTAACCAGGAAGTTGCAGAAGACCATCTGGGGGGTCACTCCACCTTCCACGCACTCGCGGATCCTGGTCAAGACAGGATTGAAGGCATTTGATAGCACCGGAACTACACTCCAAGCGTCAGTGTCAACATTGGGGAGACCTTCGGGTAGCTCCAATTTTTCATGCTCCTCCGTCGTGATGATGATCTAATCCCTCTTCTAGTCGTCCCATTTGCCGGAAGGAAATGACTTCAAGTATTTGTAGGGGCAGTTCTTGCGCTTCACAAAATAGTAGAAGCCAAGGAACTCGGACCCCTTGTCGGTGGTGTGGATGGTGAAGAAGGTATGGAAAAGCTCCATGCAGGGGGGAATACCCACCCACATCTCGCAGAAGTGGACGAATGTCGCCACGAGAAGAAGAGAATGGGGGCCAAGGTGGTACAACTGCAGAACATAAAAGTCTAGTAGCATCAAGAGAAAAGAAGAGAAAGGTGGAATGAATCCCACCATGGCGTACGTTGTGAAGTACACCATATCGCCATCGCGCTCCTTCTTGAACGGGAGCTTGCCGGCGTGGAGCAAATGATTGAAGGAGTCACTGGACCACCCCATATAGGACCTTCTTCACATCATCATCGCTCCTGAGAAGGCTTTTGGGGAGACCCAACTCCATCGAGGCAAAGTGGAGCAAAGGATCAAAATTTAGGCGGAGTTTGGGAGGCTCTGAGCGCAAAGATGATCGAAGGCGTAAAGAGTCCTCAAACCGTGCGCACTTTCCTTCTTAAGTAAGCCTCCGTGACGCTTGGATGGAAATCGTAGAGAGATTGAAGGCACTTTTCAAAAATCTACCACGACAATGACGAGTGGGCCTGGGGCCACCCCGACAAAGAGATCGAGGTCCTTACCCAAGGCCAACCGTTGCCATGATGGCGGCGGGAAACCCAAAGTCGGCGCTCTGACAAGGCACACAGAATCGATTTAGTTTTCATATTGGGAACCGGCGACCTTCAATTGCGTGAGATCCGCAGTCAAAGTTCTCATCTGCCGTATTCATAACAAGCCACGCATCGAAGGTTCACTCCCGGACCGTCACTCTATCGGCGCATCAGAGGACTTTTTGAAAATCAAAGCGCGGGAATCGAGAATGGCCCCACCTCTAGTAGAACAACTTAACCCAAAGGGTTTCTCCCGGAGGTGTGCCCGGGGGCCACTGTCGCTACCCTACTTACCGGGTACCCCACGATATAGCAAGAAGTGCAAGAAAGTTCCACCCATCAGAGTTTAAGGCCCTTGTAGGTCCCACATGTCACGTTGCACCTTACCCGCTCCCCTCACATGACTGGCTCCCAGGTTAACACGTGTAAAATAAGACCGGAACAAAATTCCCAACCAAGGGAAGCTCTGGCGACTACACGTGTACAACAGCCCCAGAGCTAGCCCCCGTCAGAGAGGAGCTCCGATTCCGACATGTATACAGTGACCCCGGACCTACCCTCCCGCAAGGGAAAGCTCCAGATCTACCACGTGTGGAGCCTCCGGACCTTCATCGCCAACAGAAATACGAGCAAATCACGTCCATGACAAACATTCAAGGACGGTTAAAGCAGCAGTTACAAGGTCTGATAATGTGTCATTAATGTCATATTAATGACACACGATCAATGCTCCATTAATAGGGGTAAGGCTGCCATGAAGGCACGTTACCACACTATTAATTATACTTAATACCCTTTAGACAATGTATTAGGTCATTAAGCACGCCAGGGCCACATGTCGGGCCAGGCCAGCTTTGTAACGGTTAGTCCTTAGAACTATAAAAGGGCTGCACCGCACGAATACGAGGAGGCAAAGCTGATTTGACAAACGCACTCGCTCAATACAATTACACAAACTCCGTGGAGTAGGGTGTTACGCTCAGGCGGCCCGAACCACGTAAATCCCTGAGGTCATCATCTTGATCTTGATCTTTGCGTGCCCCAACCATAAAAGAACCTCTGCGGGCTGCTTCTTAGCGGGTCCGGGAGAAGTGTCGTATCAAACACTTTGACAATGTGGCACTTGTTAAAAATTTGAAATACAACTTGCTTTCTTTTTCACAACTGCTAGATGAAAATCTAAACATAATTTTCACTAAAAATTGCTGCAAAGTTGTAAATTCAAATAGTGAGCTTATTTTTAACATGTCTCGGTTTGGAAGAGTTTTTAAAGCTGATTTTGATATGTCTTCCTCTAAGCATTGGTGTCTAGTTGCTAATGATTCAAAGGACTTATATTTTTGGCAACGTTGACTTGGTCATGTAGGCTTTGATCATCTAACACGTGTTAGTGCTCTTGATCGCATACGTGGGCTGCCTAAGCTTAAAGGGGACAAATAAATTGTGTGCTCTTCTAGTAGACATGCTAAGATGGTTGCAGGTTCACATACTCCTCTCATAATGATCATGACAACTGAACCGGGTCAACTTTTGCACCTTGACACCGTAGGACCTTCACGCGTTCAATCCTTCGGAGGTAAATGTTATGTTCTTGTGATTGTTGATGATTATTCTAGATACTCTTAAGTTTACTTTATGGCCTCTAAAAATGAAGCTTTTAGTCACTTTAGAACTTTATTTCTTAGATTATCAATTGATCACTAAGGATCTTTAAAAGCAATTAGAAGTGATAATGGAACCGAATCTAAAAATCAATCTTTTGATCACTTTTGTGCTAAAAATGGAATCGATCATCAATTTTCTTCACCATATGTACCTCAACGAAACGGTGTTGTAGAAAGAAAGAACAAAACCTTAGTTGAGATGGTTAGGACTATGCTTGATGAATATCAAACTCCTAGGAAATTTTGGGCTGATGCGATTGCAACTGCTTGTTATGTTTCAAATCGTGTTTTCTTGCGCACTAAGCTAGGTAAAACACCATATGAGCTCCGGTTTGGACATAGGTCTAGTGTTACACACTTTCGGGTATTTGGTTGCAAATGCTTTGTTAAGAAACATGGTAATCTTGATAAATTTGAACCTAGATCAGTTGATGGCATGTTTCTTGGTTATCCATCTCATACTAGAGGCTACTGTGTGCTTTTACTTGACACTAACAAAATTGTGGAGACTTGTGAGGTGTCTTTTGATGAATCTAGAATAGGTACTAGCTCAAACATTGCAGGTCCGGATCCATATCCGCATGGGAGAGCATTTTCGTTGAAGATGAGGAAGAAGTGGTGTTGCTGCCCGAAAATTCAGCAGCTAATGACATTGCTCCAGCTCCTGATTTTGATTCACAGCCAGCACCGACGACCACCATTGCTGGTCCAGATCCTCCTGAAGTCACAAGCTCATCGATTTGTGATAAACATGAAGAAGAAGAAGCTTGTGAAGTGTCCACTCCCCTCCGGGTTCTCAAAAGTCATCCTCCACAACAAATTATTGGAAGCTTGCACGAACGAGTCACACGGTCCAGGTTTTGCGATCCAAACTCTCATGCTCATTCTACTTTTGTTGCTTCTTTTGAATCCAAAGATATATCACACGCACTCACTAATGAATCTTGGATTATTGTCATGCAAGAAGAGTTAGAAAATTTTGAAAGAAACAATGTTTGGAAACTTGTACCTCCACCTCAAGGTCACACTTTAATTGGAACTAAATGGGTATCTAAAAATAAACAAAGTGAGGATGGGGTTTTGGTTAGGAATAAGGCTAGGCTGGTTGCTCAAGGTTTCACTCAAGTTGAAGGTCTAGATTTTAATGAAACTTTTGCTCCTGTTGCTAGATTAGAAGCCATAAGAATTTTGTTAGCTTTTGCTGCATCTAATGGTTTTAAGCTATATCAAATGGATGTTAAAAGTGCTTTTCTTAATGGCTACATAGATGAGGAGGTTTATGTCAAACAACCACCAGGTTTTGAAAATCCAGATTTTCCTAATCATGTTTACAAACTGTCCAAAGCCTTGTACGGTCTCAAACAAGCCCCTAGAGCATGGTATGATAGGTTAAAAACATTCTTACTTGAAAAGGGGTTTACCATGGGCAAGGTTTATAAAAATCTTTTTGTGTTTAAGCATGGCAATGACTCGTTATTCATTCAAGTGTATGTGGATGATATTATCTTTGGTTTTTCTTCTCATGATCTTGTGTCCAAGTTTTCAGCTATGATGAGTTCAATTTAGAGGAGTATGATGGGAGAACCCACATACTTTTTTGGGCTGCAAATCAAGCAAACCAAGGAGGGTACCTTTGTGCATCAAACGAAGTATACAAAAGACCTCCTAAGGTGCTTCAACATGGACAAAAGCAAGCCTCTTCGGGCACCAATGGGAACACCAAAAACACTTGAACTTGATGAAGGTGGTGAATCCGTGGATCAAAAAGAATATAGAAGCATGATCGGATCACTTTTGTACCTCACGGCATCAAGACCAAACATACAATTCAGCGTATGTCTTTGTGTGCGGTTTCAAGCCTCCCCACGTGCTTCACATCGTCAAGCAGTCAAAAGGATCCTCGGGTACTTACATGGATCTCAAGAATTTGACATTTTTCTTCCTTCTTCCTCAACCGTTACTTTGAAAGCTTTTTCAGATGCTGATTTTGGGGGTTGTAAGATTGATAGGAAAAGTACTTCCGGTGCTTGTCATTTTCTTAGTAATTAACTTATTGCTTGGTCCTCTAGAAAACAAAACTCAGTTGCACAATCCACAGCAGAATCTGAATATGTAGCTGCTGCTAGTGCTTGCTCACAAATTCTTTGGATTGTTCAAACACTTAAGGACTATGGGGTCGTTCTACATAGTGTTCTACTGTTTTGTGATAACACTAGTGCCATCTGCATTGCTAAAAACCCCGTGCAACATTCTAGAACTAAGCACATGACATTAGCTATCACTTTCTCCGTGATAATGTTTAAAAAGGAAACATTGTACTTCACCATGTAGATACCGAACAACAATTGGCTGACATTTTTACAAAACCTTTGAATTTCACTCGTTTTTGTTTCATTCGTAGTGAAATAGGGGTTACGCATCCTCATGGCTTAAATTGAGGGGGAGTTTTGAAACTTGGAAAGTCTATGTGTGAATATGAACTGAAAATAATATGAGCGTAGTATTTCATACATACATGACTTTGTAATTCCTTTTACATGTTGAAAGTTCTTACTACATTACTCATGTTATATATTTTGTAGTTTTTACCATAACTAGTAATTGGAATAATTACATACGCTAAATCTAGTCATGATCGAACTTTCTTGCTGTTTTGAACTTGTTACATGCTCACAAGTGCTTTTAATAATGGAAAATTAATCAATCAACTATTCACATGTTGAGCTTTTATGATCAAATAAAAATGAGAAAAGATCAAGAGAATATGCATGCATCACACTTCTTCTTTTGAGATGACTTATCATTACACTTAGATATGAACTTGGAAGAAGTTGTGTATGACTAACACCATGTCCTTAAGCTTCTGATTGTCAAATGACATAGGCTTGGCTTGGTTGGTTAGAATAAGGCAGATGCGCATATAATCTTTTGCAAATATCATATGATCTAAATTTATGCTTTGAATAATAATAAGATGTAGCAACAAGTGTCATGTTTTAAAGTTTTGAAATAGTTAAGTTTGTGAGATCATGACATGCTAAATTGGAAATTACATTTGATCTCTAGCATGACTTACACTACTTTATGTATTTCATTGATGTAATAGTGAAAGTTACTTGATAGTATGACTTGGATGAGCTTTGTTTTATATGTATATGTTATAATATGCTCATAACAATTAAAATTTGTCTTATAAACCTTGCTGAATACATTGTCCAAGGGGGAGAGATAATATGTGAATTTTTAAAGATAAGTATGCAAGAGGGAGAAATTTATTACACATTGCACATATTCACAGTTGTTTTTGGCACAATTCTTCTCAGAGGGAGAATTTTTTTTTCTCATTTTATTTCTGTTTTACAAAGGGGGAGAAAGTGTTTTCAAAACTTTTAATGTGAATAAGCCAATGTTCGTATCTTAACTGGTATTGCCAATGCATTCATCAAGGGGGAGATTGTGAGACCTATGTGTGCTGAATACATTGGCTTTGACAATAAAAGTTTTGAATGCTGCCATAACATCTTTTTAGCAAGGTCCAACTCTAGCTCCGAGCTTCTGTAAGATTCAACAATAGGTCTGACTTTCTTTGTCTAGGCCTGACATGTTTTTGGGTAGCTCCGGTGAGCTTTGTCTTTAGCTCCAGCATATCGATAACTCCGGCATGTCGTTGTTAAGCTCCGATATGTTTTGATAGGTCCGACTTATGTTAGTTAGCTCTGACATGTTTTTCTAGCTCCGACTTTTGGGTTAACTAGTTCCGACTAGCTTTGGCAAGATCCGGCGCTAGGTTGTACTAGCTTTGGTAAGCTCCGGTTAGCTTTGGCAAGATTCGGAGTTTGATCGCAATGTTCCTGCTTTTATCTTGCAATGTTTCGAACTTGCTTTATATTCTTGGAAAGATTGCTTAGTATTCATTTGCTAAGTTTTTAATGCATTTTGGTTGATATGGTTGATATTATTTTGCTATGTTTTGCAACATGCTTATGTGAGGTGCTCACGTAAGATGTTGTAGTTTCGTAACTAGCGAGAGTCAAGTCGAGGACTTGTGCTCGGAAGTATTGGTTGTTTATTCATGTGCAGGTGTTGCTTGAGTTCAATACATGACTGGTGACGGGATCCATTGAACTAGTCTTAGGGAGAAGATGAGGTTCAACAACCAAGTTCGGGAGGAATTGTGGTTGAGTTGATCGGGAGGTTGCGCAACATGTTTGAATCAAGAACAATGCATATGAAGGTATCATGGACGTCATTGGAAGATATTTGCACATGTGCAAGGAGTGCATGGACTTGGCTACATGTTTCCGAGGCATGATGAAAAGATGCGGACATAAAAAATTGGTCGGAAAGGTCCAACCGACTAGGTTATAGACTCAAATATAGAAAGATTTGAGTTGGTTATGATAGGATTTCGTGTGGGTCACGAATTTGAGTTGTTTTAGGAATGTGGGATACGTTCTTAAGGTGTTTTGAAGTCTTAAGATTGCTTTAATTTGCATATAGAAGAGTCCTAAGCAGTTATAGAAAGTTTCGATTCGTGATTTGATTAGGATTAGAGTCCTAGTTGAGATTGGGTTGGCCTAAGGGCTGGTTATATAAGCAAGGGAGGCCAAAGCTCGTAGTACTTTTGGGCTGTTCCTCTTGTGTTCTATTGAATAAAATTCGTAGTTAAAAGGAACTTTTGTGCCTTCTTCGTCCAACATGTTCCAGACAAGTTTTTCTCGTCAAGTTTTCTGCACAGCACTATCTTTCTTTGGTAGTTTTATCATAACTCGAGTTTTACAAATCCAATTAGCATGATTCTTTTTGGGTTGTCTTCAGAACTTGATTATTTATCATCTGTCAAAATTTCACGGTCATTAGATTTGTGATTTCTGATCTACACGAGTTTCTTTGCAGCATTCCAGAATTGTTTTTCTCGGGTAGGACAAATTGACCTTTGTTCGATCTTTCAATCATAACTTGAGTTTCTATCGACGGATTTGAGTGATTCTTCCTGTGTCATCTTCGTGACTTGATTCTCTCTGATATATATCACTTTTGTCACGGTGAAACACATTTATATTAGTCTCACACACGATTTCTTTAATAGATTGTTTTTCTGCCGAAGGGGTTGGGATTTTATTGTTTCCGCTGCGTAAGATTTTTTAATCTACCATTCACCCCCCCTTCTGGTAGATTTTCACGTGCTCTTCGATCCTACAAAACCCCCTATATTCTTTGATATTTACAAAAAATCATATGTTTACACTCTCTTTTTGCACCAATTATCTTAGGATATTATTTGTTAGCATTTTCTAATCTGTTTAGGGCAAAGTAAATTATTTAAATTGTTATTTCATTCTGAATCTTTTGATAAGCACATATAGATACTAAAATCCAAAGGGGCTATTGTGTTTATACCCCTATTTGTAAGTCTAATTGTGATTTTACCCTTCAAATTTAGGGTAAAATCACAAACCCTAGTTTTCAAGGGTAAAGTCACAATTAGAGTTGAAACTAGGCGTAGAAACACAATAAACCCAAATCCAAACTTCAACTCACACCACTAACTAAAATAATAACTAAGGACATAGTAATAGCGACGCAATTGCGTAGGTTTTCTTTTGGGATTGCTTATTTGTGGTGTGCCTATGTTTTCTTGCTCCTTATTGTTTGTTGCTATTTTTCGTGTGTTGCTATTTTTCGTTCCACATGCGATGACGTATTTAGAGTCGGTTCCCGATCCGGCCTACAATCCTCAGGACTACTACTTCTACGACCCACACTTCCAAGGAGGAAAGTTCCTTGACCATTTTGCACCTATTTTATTAAGTTTTAGTTAGTTGCATGCTTAATAATTTGAATCCTATTTACTTTACCCTTTCGTATGATTTCTTGTCACCGGGTTGGTTTGGGTGTATGTTATTATTACTTTTACGCTTAGCCATGCTTAGTATTGGAGGGAAATACTCTACTTACATGCTATAATATTAATTGTTATGATCATTTATTGTGATATTGTGAAATGAATTGTAGTGGATAGGAATCTGGCATGTTGGTTTATATGGTATGGTGCAGTTTGCACGAGACCCGTGTTTTGGGGTATGGACCTTGTCGGATTCTAAGGACCGGTTTATGGAGAAAGTCACCTAGCTATTTAGTACCACCGCAAGACTGATTATGGGGCGGCTTGATCAACTAATTAGGCTCCTCCCGGCTTAGTGCTAGTGTTTGGATAGAGCAGGGAATGGGCTCAGAGTAACTGCCCTTGGATCCGCAAGGCTCAAGAGGGGGCTTGTGTTGGCGGATAGGTACTCCAATAGATGCCTCAGCGGTAAAACCTCAGTGGGCTAGTGCTAGTCGGGAGTGCCTTTGTAAAGATCTCGTAGTGATCTCCTGGCCACATACCCACGGAAGTGTGAAATGTGGTTGATCACCACTGGCAACAGGGAGGTTTACTTAGTCCACCTGGCAACAGGGGATGAAATCACGGCTTGTGAGTAAAGGGTACATTCTCTGCAGAGATTTAGAAACTGTCATGACAGCCGTGCTCACAGACAAGAGCGGCTTGGTGTCCAATTCATAATTAGTCAATGGATAGGAATGGTGGTTTGGTTGGTTGGGATTTGGCTTATAAATGGGTTATGGTTGGTTTCACTCACCTAGAAGTAGGTGCTTATAAAATCTAAGGGTAGAATGTAATGCTATATTGCTTAACCCGGTTTGGCCTCCCTTCTAAAAGCTTGCATGTCATCTCTTTCCCCACTTGCTGAGTACCGTTGGTACTCAAACTTGCTTGTTGCTTATCTTTCCTCAGTCTACAATGAAGAAGAGGTGGAGAATGAAGACTTCTACGCTGATCCGGACAAGACATTCTAGGCTGGCGCAACCTCGGGCAATGCCTGTGCATGGAGACACACTAGTTTACTTTTCCGCTGTTTTGCTTGTAATCTTATTTAGACCCACGGGTCATTATTATAAGACATTTATGTATTCGAACATGGCTTGTAATAAATAATATTACACTTTTGTCTACACATGTATGATGTAAACTGATCCTGGCATACATGTGAAAGCCATCCGGTTGTCTTGTTGGGAGCGGGTGTGACATTTGGCTTCAGAAGAAAAACTGGGACTCTAGTACATTTACGGATAGAATTGAACTGCCAGAGTGAATCAGCTCCGTTTGATTGTCCAATCTTAACTGATTCTTGCCTTGCATTCTAACAATTTGCGCTATTCGAGTTCGAGGCAGATATGGAGTTGGTTGAACCATATTCAGCGCCGGCCCTGGGGCAGTGACCAAGGGGCGACCGCTCCGGGCCCTTGAAAATTTAGGGCCCCATCTAAATTTAGTATGTAGATATTATCAAGTCACGAAACTACACAAGCGAACGCGACCGGATTAATATCTGACAAGTGATTAATGAATCTAGAATAACAGCTAACAGGACAGGGAATTTGACTTGTAGATTTAGTCCAGCCAATCAGTTTAGTTAAAATCGAGAGCCTTGACAATACTCATGGTCATACAGAGCAACAAAGGCGAGGTAAAATTTGTCCATACTGTCACTTGTGTATTCCCCTAAACTGAACGCTAATCTTGAATCCAATATCATATTCTCATCTGCTCTTTGTCAAGATCGTGGCGTGCTGGGCATCTCAAAGCTCCAGATTTGCCTGCCACCACTTTGGTAGCTCATAACTTCTAGACGCTTGATTTCAACCATTAATATTTATGCATTGATCAGTCTACCTATACTCCTAGGCCAACTGATTTTCTCTTATTTTTCTCTCATGTATGTGTGTACTAATTAAACATAATTGAGTGATAGTTAAAATCTTAGATGGAATTTTAGTTAGATACTCAAACAAATTTTTTATATCATTAGAGGAGTATAAATAATGGATAGTTCTGTTTTCAATTGTAGGAGTTATTTTTAAACTTATTATGATGATACTATTTATGACACTGAGAATTTAGAATATAGTAACAATTCATAAATTTTCTTTGTATTTATGATCAACGGGGGCCTCAATTTTTTATTCGACCCGGCCCCCCAAAAGTCAGGACCGGCCCTGACCGTATTATCTCGATCTTGAGTGATTGCTTGGTCACGTTTGGGTATTCAAAAACAAAAACAAAAAAGATTGTATGGTCACGCTTTCTCCCATTGTTAGACGAAGAGCAAATGACGCGAGCCTTTTGGATCTTTTTTCCTTTTTGGGTATGGTCAATTGGTCCGAAGAATAAAAATAGCTTCAGTGAGGTTCGAATCCTTATATTTGATTCATTCAGAAATTGAAATGGTACCGGTAACGAGCAGGTCTGGTAAAATACTCAACCTAATGAGAACTTTCACAATTTATTTAGGCTCTTATTAAACGTTAGTTAAAAATGAATATAAGTTTTACCATATTCAAATCTGATCTGATCCTCTTTGCTACTAGTTCATTTTTCTAGGCCCGTTACTAGCCCTAAAGTGTTTCTTGAGAAAGTACAGTGAGGCAAACTTGGACATACATTTTCTGAGTGATGGTAGCGGCGAGCTCGAGTGGTGCTGGCTGCTGATGCTTTGGGGTCTCGCAAGTCATCACTGCAGGCAGCTCAAAGGCTATATCAGCTTTGATCAGGGATCCAAAGTTTCATGACACTTACCAAAATCGCCAGGCAGTAGTGCGTCCTGTGGGCATGCAGAATTTTCACTTTCAATTACAGTACTACAATAATTGAAATCAATTACAAAAATATGATGCACATCAACATTACATCGCTCGCTGTCCAGCATTAACGATTCCACGGTGCTCGAGATTCGGCAATGTGCAGCTTGTTCTAGTGCAGAGGACATATTCAACAATCCATCTGCAGCTTGCTCTTGATGGATGGACGCTGCAGCGAGCAACGCAAGCAGGGCCTTCATAGTTCGAAGGCAAATGAGCCGCGCCATGGAGACATGGCGCCAGCCTGCAGTACTCTCACGCACTAGTGCCCTCCATCGCATTGAAACACTACTACTACTCCATTCGATTGCCTGCATGCCATGGGACAACATGCCCTACTAGTACTCGTGCAGACAACATGGCTCCACACCGTGGAGTAGGACGACCGGGACTGCAGTCTTTCCTACTGAACGAGTTCGTCGTTCTGGGCTTCTGACTCCTGCGGCCGCACGGAACTTTTCAGCTCCTGGGACGTACGACCTGACTCGAATTTATTGAAACGGATAGGTTCCATTGTTGGTTCACACAGTAGTAGTAAAACGCAGGGGCCAGATAGATTATTTTGAAAAAGAAACGACCTTGTTTACAGACACTTCCAAACTGAGCTCCTTGGTGTTGCTACATAGACTGGCCCGTACAAATTTACTCCTTCCGTTCTTGAAAATTCTCGCTTTATAGTTCATTTTTGAACTATAAAGTGACAAACTTTGAAGAGTGAAGGGAGTACTGTTAAAACTGAGTGAAGGTGCTTAGGTCCCTAATGGTGATTAGGGCACGGTCTTAGGGCAAAACAAAGAGCGATCGAGGAAGGACAAGCACAAAGCATACTAGCAGCTAGGGTTGAGGAGTAGAGAAGCTTATCCTCCGCGGTAGATGAAGTAGAGGCCATGAACGTCTCGATGAAGACCTAGTTGGCGCCGAGCAGTGTAGGTGCATTCCACCAGGGGTGAGGGCGACAGTGAAGCAGCGCCAAAACAGCTCCTCTGATGTTGATAATGGCGGTGGTGCAAGGCCGACAGCCACCAGCTATGGAGTAGCGCCGGCTAGGATGTAGTCGATGAGTTGGGGAGGCCTTCCTCGGGCTTTCTTCTCTTGAGCGATCGGGGCTCCTTAGGCTTAGGCATTTTTTATCTAAGATTGGATCTCTAATCTCAAGGCAAGGGCTCTCCTTATATTGAGACAGAGAGGGTCTGAGAGGGCCATCCCAACTGAATCGGTTGGGAGCTATCCCCGATCAGGACAGTCGCGTGAGAACCACAGAGGCACCATCGGGCCTTAGTGCTCGCCGAGGTTAGACTCGCTAGAACCCTAGGGTTCTCGGACGAAACCCTAACCCTAGCGCAAGGCTGCGCTCACGGCTTTCGGCCAGCGAGCCAGCCACCCGACGGTGAGCTGCCTCACAACGAGCCCGTGCGCCGGCATGTCGGCTGTGGTGACGCCGGAGCCCACCTCTCCACCGACGGGTGTTCACTCAACCTCGCTCTTGTCTCTCGTTGCATCAGGGAGAGGAGAAGGGTATCGGGAGAGAGACGAATGAGCTAGGGTTTCATCTCGAATGGCTTAAGTATCTCATTCCGATCAACATCAGCCGTCCGATTAAAACTCAACGCACCAGATTATTTGGTTGAGATGTTCTTTTTAATCAACGATGTTCACCTCAGATCGCACGACCAACAATAGTCGATGCAAGCCGAGCAGGCCGCGCAGCCCATGCGGGCGGTCAGTTGGGATAATGGGTCGTCCTTTTATTTTTAGCGATGATTTTCCCATTTTCTTAGAGGGCCTTCAGGCTTAATTAGAGGGTGGTCAAGCCTATAAGGCCGGTTTTTGCTTTTTCTTTTTTGGAAATTTCGCAAGATTATAGCTTTTGGGCCTTGGGCCACATCAGAGAAAGACCAAGCCAGTGGGCTGGTTTTTTCTTTTTGTTTTTCATTGATTTTCCATTGGATATCAGTCTGGGACTTGGGCCAATTAGCTCAGAGGGCTGGTTTCCATTTATTGGGCCACCCAAATTTCTTTTAGGTTCTCAGTTTTTCTTTAGTGGGCTGGGCCTATTTAGAGCCTTTTTAGGCTATTTAGCACTGGGTATTTTTAGTGTTTTTTATTTTTTTTAGAAAAAATGTGGGCAATAAAATTATGTAGGACACAATGGTTAAATTAAAATGGTTGCAAAAATTAATTAGTTTTTGTGTGATGTAATGCAATGTTTGGTGTAATGCTTTAATATAGTTTTAAATATTATTATTGCTCACTTAGTCATTTTCTTAGTCCATTTAATTTAATAAAATTTGTAGAATCTTTTAGTAAATATTGAAAAATGCCCATGATTATGGTTTCGCTTCTATGTTTGCCGGTAATTTTGTGAAGTAGACAACGTGAAAAATGAAATTACTATGTTCTAAGGTTAATGTTGCATGGTAAAATTTTGCTAAGTAGCCAACGTGAACATCAAAATATTACTATGCTCTAAGTTTTATGGTAAATTATGTTGAAGTGGCCAACGTGAACAACATAATTTATTATGCTTAAGTAGGCATGAAATTTTTTTTAGTAGCCAACGTGAAAAATAAAATATGCCATATTCTAAGTTATTTTGAATGACGTGTTTTGTTGAAGTAGCCAACGTGAAAAGACAAACACGACATTTCTGTTTGCTTTTACTATGTTTATGCATTCGCTTATGTTTATTGTTCTTTTCAATTTTGAAGGTTCCTCAGGTATTAACCATGCACCCAGTTTTATCTCCTCCATTGAACACCTTAATGGCAACAATTATGGTTCGTGGCGAGCGAGCTTAAAAATTACTCTGGCTATCTTGAATTTGGACTTAGCATTGACTACACCTTTTCCCTTAGCTCCTGAGACTCCTCCAGTGAGAGACCATAGAAGACAAGAAGGCTTACACTCAAAGGATGGATTCTTTTCATAAGCATCTTGCATCCTTCTACGAGGCTCGTACTAAGTGGAACACATCAAACAGGAAATGATTGATAGTCATTAAGGGCACAATCTTAGAAGCAATTAGGGAACCCATTCCTGATTGCGAGATTGCCACTATCGAAGTGCGGAATACGACACTTCCCTCGGACCCTCTAAGAAGCAGCTCGCGGAGGTTCTTTTGTGGTTGGGGGACACAAGATCAATATCAAGATGGTGACCTCAGAGATTTACGTGGTTCGGGCCACCTGAGCGTAACACCCTACTCCACGGGGTTTGTGTGATTATATTGAGCGAGTGAATTCGCTAAGTTTTGGTCGCAATAGCCTGAATCCGAATCCCCCATTGTTCGTGCGGTACAACCCTTTTATAGTTCTAAGGGCTGGCCATTACAAAGCTGGCCTGGCCCGACATGTGGCACTAGCGTGCTTAATGACCTAATATACTGTCTAAAGAGTATTAAGTACGATTAATAGTGTGATAACGTGCCTTCATGGCAGCGTTACCCCTATTAATGGTGCACTGATCGTGTGTCATTAATATGGCATTAATGACACATTATCTGACCTTGTAACTGCCGCCTTAACCATCCTTGAATGTCTGTAAGGGTCATGATCGGCTTGTATTTCCGTTGGTGACGAAGGTCTGAAGGCTCCACACGTGGCAGATCTGGAGCTTTCCCTTGCGGGAGAGTAGGTCCGGGGTTGTTGTACACGTGTCAGTACCGGAGCTCCCCTCTGACAGGGGCTAGGTCCGGGGCTGTTGTACACGAGTAGTCGCCGAAGCTCCCCTTGGTTGGGAGTTTTGTTCCGGGCTTATTTTACACGTGTTAGCCTGTGAACCAGCCGTGTGAGGGGAGCGGGTCCGGTGCAACTGGACATGTGGACCAGCAAGGGCCTTCGACCCTGGCGGGTGGAACTTTCTTGTACTTGTTGCGGTATCTTGGGGTACCCGGTACGTAGGGTAGCGACAGTGGCCCCCGGGCCCACCTCTAGGAGAAACCTCTTAGGTTAAGTTGTTCTGCCAGAGGTGGGGCCATTCTCGATTCTCGCGCTTCGATTTTCAAAAAGTCCTCTGATGCGCTGATAGAGTGGCGGTTCGGGGGTGAACCTTTGACGCGTGACTTGTTATAAATTCGACAGATGAGATTTTTGAGTGTGGATCTCACGCAATTGAAGGTCACCGGTTCCCAATACAAAAACCGTATCGGTTCCGCACGCCTTATCAGAGCGCCAACTTTGGTTTCCCGCCGCTCATCATGGCAACGGTTGGCCTTAAGTAAGGACCTCGATCTCTTCGTCGGGGTAGCCCCAGGCCCACTCGTCATTGACGGGGTATATTTTTGAAAAGTACTCTTGGTCTAATTGAGGTTTCCATCCAAGTGTCACAGATGCTTACTTAAGAAGGAAAGTGCGCACGGATTGAGGACTCTTTATGCCTTCGATCATCTTTGTGCTCAGAGCCTCCCAAACTCCGCCTAACTTTCCATCTTTTGCTCCACTTTGCCGCGATGGAGTTGGGTCTCCCCATGAGCCGCCTCAAGAGTGATGATGATCTAGAGAAAGTCCGGACCTATATGGGGTGGTCCAGCGACTCCTTCATCCATCTGGTCCGCGCCGGCAAGCTCCCATTCAAGAAGGAGCGCGGCGGCGACATGGTGTACTTCTCTGCGTACGCCATTGTGGGGCTGATCCCACCTTTCTCAACTTTCATTTTGATGCTGCTAGACTTCTATGGTCTACAACTGTACCATCTTGGCCCCCATTCTCTTCTTCTTGTGTCGACATTTGTCCACTTCTGCGAGATGTGGGTGGGTATTCCCCCTGCGTGAAGCTTTTCCGCACCTTCTTCACCATCCACACCACCGGGAAGGGGTCCAAATTTCTTGGATTCTACTATTTCATGAAGCGCAAGAAATGCCCCTACAAATACTTGAGGTCGTTTCCTTCCGCCAAGTGGGACGACTGGAAGAAAGATTGGATCATCGTCACGGCAGAGGAGCACGAGAAGTTGGAGCTGCCTGAAGGTCTCCCAAATGTTGACAATGACGCATGGAGTGTGGTTCCGGTACTGTCAGAGGCCTTCAACCCTGTCTTGACTAGGATCCGCGAATGCGTGGAAGGTGGAGTGACCCCCCAGATGGTCTTTTGCATCTTCCTGGTCAACAGGTGGGCTCTGCTGAAGAAGAGGGAGAAGCTTGCGTGGGCCCTCAATAGCGTGATGGATGAGGACCGGATTGAAATCGGTCTGAAATCCAACTTGGATGGCGCAGCTTTAGATCTTCATCTCAAGAAGTTCCAGCATGGCATTGACGTCGAAGGCGACGACTTAACTCCGCCGGCAGCTTTCCTCCCTCTGAACATGGAGGCGCAGTTCAGCAAGGAGCTCTGGAGGAGTATGCCGGTACTTGATGACCTTGGGGAGGTAGAGAGGCTTCCGACCACCAGGTTGGCGATCCCCGGAGCTTCCGAGGGTGGTCCTGTCCCCGCCCCGAGCCGAAGGACTAAAGACGTCGGCAAAGGCAAGGCAAAGAGCCAGCTGAGCCTTCCAGTCGGAAGAGGAAGCTGAAGCACGCTGACGGGAGGTCCGTCAGGCCTGCTCCTTCCACACCAACTGCTTCTCCCGAGAGGGGGATATCTTATGCTACTACCCCTGCTCTGGTGCAAGCGTCTTCAAGAGGCGTCAGCTCCGGGCAGTCAACTCTGACCTTAGTGCAGGCTAGAAGTTTGAAGTCCGAGAGTTCTTCCCATCGAAGGGAAGCTCCGGCCGAAAGAACTTCGGCGGCTGCGAGTGTTCCTCAACTGAGGTCCTAAGCAGTTGTCTCACCAGATTTGGTGGGCTCTAGCTCCGGGCCTCAGAAGAAGAGGTTCCGAGGCGACTGGGGTGGTAGCATCCCAAGGTAAGCATTGATTGCTCACTCTGAAATGTTAATCCTGCTTTTGGATGTGTCTTTAATCTTCTCTTCCCTTTGTTTCCAGGGTGTCGAAGAAAGGGTCGGGAACTCCAGCGCATGTTACAACGACTAGGGCTGCACCTGCCAGAGCTCCGGCTTCGGTCGTTGAGCCTCCTCGTCAAGCGGAGGCGAAAGTCGCGACAGCTCCAGCACCAGCTGGCGTGAGCCTGGACTCGGAGTCCTCACCCGAAGCTCCTGTGGTAGCGCCGGACCGCAGGGGGGAAGTTGAAGAGGTTCCCCTGGCGGCAGAGGCTGGTGCTCCAGCACTGGAGACGCCAGAAGTTCCAGCTTCCGAGTTGGAAGTTGCCGAATCCCTGGCTGTTGAGCCAGAGGTAGCTGAAGTCCCGACTGTTGAGCCAGATATTGTCGAGGTTCCGGCCCTTGTGCCGGGAATGGTTGAAGATCCGATGGCAGAGCCGAAAGTTGTAGAGGGTCCGACTGCTAAGCCGGAGGAGGTTGGAGGTCCGACAATTGTGCCAGAGGTGATTGAAGGTCCGGCGGCTGTGCGGGAGGTGGTCACTGCACCGGGGCCCGAACCAGTGGAGGTTGAGGCCCCAGTTGAAGCTCCTGCTACTGCTCCAGAAGTGGTGGTCCTGGAGTTACCAGCGCGGGAGCTAGAGCAGCTTGCAGGACCGGCGACATGTCCTTCAACATCGGAGAAGTCGACTAAAGACCCGAAAGCGGTGCCTTCAACTGCTCTGAAGGAGGAAGTTTCCCCCGTGGGTTCTTCTGCTGCCACTGAAGGGCTCCAGGAGAGCAGCCCCAGTGCCGCAGGAGTATAGGGGACCACTATTGTAGAGTGGGATCCCATTTTTGTTACGGAGAACCCGCTTGAGCCTGCGGAAATGATCGTAGTAGGCCCAGAACCTATCCCACTGGCATTTTCTATAGACAACGCCTGCTCAAGCCTCAAGCAGGTCCAACTCACCTTTGACCATGAGAGCAAAGCTTTGGAGGAGGAGCGCAACACCTTGAGGCGTTGGCACAACAGACTCCATTTTGAAACCAAGCTTGCTCAGATGAGGCTAGCTGACCAAAAGGAATTGATCAAGGGGGAGAAGGCCTGATTAGAGTACTGGGACAAGTTGATGGAGGAGAAGGAGGCCGCCATCCGGTCACTCGATGCTAACTCCAGGGAAATTCTAGAGCAAGCCAAAGAGAGACGTGATGCTGCTGACGAGCATTACGAAAAGCTCGCAGAGTTGAATGAAACTCTCATGAAGCGTCGAGCGGACCCGGAGGCGAGGGAGGAAAAACTCCTGGGGCAGCTGGAGGATGTGGTGAGGAGGGAAGCGGAGGTCACCCAGAAGTTAACTATAGGTGAGAAAAATTTTGCGGATCGCAGCAAAAAGCTGGATCTATGGAAGGAGGAAGAGAGGAACAAGTACTGGAAGGTGGGGCAAGAGCTCTCGAAAAGAGAGTCTGACATTGCCGCTAGGGAGGAGAGAGTCAAGGGTAGGAAGAAACACCTTGCTGAGAGGCGGAACCGCATCCACCTCCAAGAAACGGAGCTCGCCGACCAGGAGAAGCAGGTTGCTGAAGTCAAGCAGCAGCATGCTATGTTTGCTGAGCGACATGCCCGTGAAGGTTCGGAGCTTGCGGCCGCCCGGAGGTCCCTGGAAGAGTTGCGAAGCCTGAAGGAGACCGAAGCTATCCAAGTGTGGTACTTCCTCGGGTGGGCGAATGATGCGCTGACACCGCTAGGTTTCAGTCCAGTACGTCTAGACAACTCGGAGCTGGATCTGGACCGAGCGCTGGTGGCCCTCAACGGTGTTGGCGTCAAACTTGATGCAATGGGCGACATCATCACAGATCAGCTAGAGACGGAGGGGAAAACTCTGGCTACAAACATCGTAGAATATGTGCTACCGTGTTATGTAAGCCGAGATCCTCAATTCCCACTGGACCTGGTGCTCGAAGGTCCCGTTGCTGAAGAGGAAGACGCCGCCAAAGCCAGCGTCCAAAAGGTTGCCCAAAAAGTAGCTTCATTCTTCCGCAGGTCTTAGGTCTTCCAATAGCTTGGACTTTTCTCCTTTTTTCCCTTGTAATCTCAATTTTGTAATCCAGTTCTTCTGATTAATGAAATCCTCCTTTTTGCCTTGAATTTCACTTTGTCTTCAATATACTATGTCGTGTCTTGTTGGCCCCCTGGTACATGTGTACAGTTGAGGTGTGTACATTTACCAAAGGTTATGACAGTATGTTGAAGTCTTCAATTTTGAAGCGTCGAAGACAGGCCCCCTGGAATGGTCTATGCTTGGTAGCTCTGGTGTCAACATATTAGATGTTGACAACAAACCTATCTTGGGAGATGTCGGAGCTTAGTAGCTCCGGTGTCGTCCACTATCACTATGAATTTTTGCTTTTCCTGCACATTAAAGGCTAGAGAAAAAGTAAAATTTGTCCTCTTGTCTATAAATTGGTTGTGACTTATTGTTCTTATTTGACTTTCAGATCCAACGAAACTTAACATGATAACAAGCGTTTTGATAGAATCTTCTTAGATCCACATGCCTTTTTAGTACTCACCCTACTGAGGCCTGCCGGGGTGTAGGTAGAGTGGCGTACTTAGGGTGCATGACCAGGCTAAGTCGATAGCACACTCTAGACCTAGGTTGGCTTGGCGCTCAGGCAAGTAGACTATGTGGCGGTGTTAAGATCCAAAAAGACTATCAGTAAGGCTTGTAATGCATGTGAATTACTTGGAACAAAATTCAAAAAGATTTGCACAACTTTATTATAGACAAGCGGGGTAAAAATAATTTGACATATTGAGCCTTGTACAAAAAGTAAATGCACGTGGAGTCTGTTTTCACACAACAATGCCTTTCATTATGAGTCCAGATTACAGGGGAGACAAGGTCACACTTAGGGTACTGGACCAAGCTAAATGTACTATACATCTTGTGCTAGCTTAGAGCAAGTAGTTACACTTTTAGTACTGTGACTGTGTCAAGTGTTACTTGAACTTCCCAGACCCTCCCGGAGGGGTCCAGATGTTCTCCCGGAGGACTTGCTCGACTCTGTATAACCACTCTAGAACATGCATTGTGTGTAATTACAGACTCACCTCCGTGATTCTAAGCATAAAACTTAAGGAGGTGCTCGATGTTCCAAGGATTGGGAAGTGGATCCCATCCTCAGTTGCCAAGCAAACGCAGCCTGGTCGGGATACTTTAATGACTCGGAAAGGACCCTCCCAGCTGGGGAAAAGTTTGTTCATCCCTTCATGAGTTGGTATCTTCTGGAGCACCAGGTCGCCTTATTCGAGCTGTCGGTCATGCACATTCCTTTGATGGTAGCGCCGGATCACTTGGCGATAACGTGCATTTTGAACAGCTTCTCGACACCTCCCCTTGTCGACGAGGTCAAGGTCTTCACGCTGGAGCTGGTCCTGCGTGGCTTCGTTGAACGTCCAGACCCGGAGGGACCCCAGGGTGATCTCGGGAGGAAGGACTGCTTCAGCTCCGTACACCAGGAAAAATGGAGTCTCCCAAGTTGACCGATTAGGTGTTGTCCTATTCGCCCATAATGTAGATGGAAGCTCTTCAATTCAGTTAGCTCCGTGCTTTTTCAAGCGCTCATATGTGCGCGTCTTGAGTCCTTTCAAGATTTCTGCATTTGCTCTCTCAGCTTGACCCTTGCTTGCTGGATGAGCTACTGAAGCGTAGCTAAGTTGAATGTCAAGGTATTCGCAATACTCTTGGAATGCTTGTAAATTTTGTTCCATTGTCAGTTATGACTTTGTTTGGAACTCCAAATCTGCATATAATGGACTTCAAGAACTTAATTGTTGATTGTTTGTTGATTGTTACTACTAGAGTTGCTTCCGTCCACTTGGTGAACTTGTCAATGGTGACATATAGGAACCTGTAACCTCCAACGGGTTTTGGGAAAGGTTCCAAGATGTTTATGCCCCACACAGCGAATGGCCATGTAGGAGGTATCATTTGTAGTGATTGAGCCAGTGTGTGAATCTGTTATGCATGGAACGGACATGCTTCACATTTCTTCACTAGCTCAACTGCATCCTGAAGTGCCGTAGGCCAGTAAAAGCCATGCCGGAAGGCTTTACCGACCAGTGCGCGAGAAGATGCGTGGTTCCCGCACTCGCCTCCGTGGATTTCCGCGAGGAGATCATGACCTTCTTCACTTGCAATGCACCGCATTAGGATGCCATTGGCACCGCGTCGGTAGAGATCCCCTTCTACCAACGTGTATCTTTTAGTCAATCTGACAATCCGGTCAGTGGATACACTGTCTTCAGGAAGGATATTGTCTTTCAAGTAGCTCCGGATCTCCGAGATCAATGCATCAGAGCTAACTTGAGTTTCTGAGTCTTGCGTGTTGGGTTGCTCGGAGCTTCCGACAGCACCTCAACCCTTGGTGAACGCCATGGTAACAGGGCCACCGGGACCGCCAGCTTCGAGGTGCTAGTCTCGCCCCCTTCGCTCAGTTCGGCGGGCTGAGCTGTTGGTTTTGATAACCTCCGGACGAAGGTTCCGTCAGGAGCCGATGCTTCGATTGAGGCTTTTGTCGAGAATTCATCAGCTTCGGAGTTATGAAGGCACTGGACATGATGGAGATCAAGGACTTCAAAGTCCTTCTAAAGCCTCTGGACTTCAAGGAGGTAAGCAGCTAATTGGGAATTGTTGCAGGAGCATTCATCTTTCACTTGTTTGATTATGAGTTGTGAATCACCATTTACCAACAGCTGTTTGACACCATAAGATAGTGCCACCTTGAGTCCATAGATGAGGGCTTCATATTCCGCCATATTGTTGGTTGCCTTGAAATCAAGGTGTACCATGTACTTGACCTTCTCTCTGGTTGGAGCTAGGAGGATTCCATCTCCGGCCCCCTGCTTTTGCACGGAGCCATCAAAGTAGAGGGTCCAGTGAGGCTCTGTGAATACCGGAACTTTGAGATCTGGTTTCTTCTCACTGTGGCCCCCAGAGTTTGATGGAGAGGGAGTCCACACCGCCACAAAGTCAGCCAAGGCTTGACTTTTAATTGCTTGTCTTGACACGAATTCTAGATTGAATTCTGCCAGCTTTGCTGCCCACTTTGTAATATTCCTAGTAGAATTAGGGTTATGCAAAATTCCACGCAGTGGAAAATAGGTTACCACTGATATTTTGTGGGCTTGGAAGTAATGACGAAGCTTTCTTGAGGTGATGAGAACTGCATAAAGCAGTTTATGCACCTCAATGTATCTTGTCTTAGCGTCGTGGAGTACTTCACTGATGAAGTACACTGAGCGCTGGACTGTCTGGACCCTCCTGGAGGGGCCCAGAGCTTCCTCCGCATCAACCCGGACCCTCCCGGAGGGGCTCGTACCTTCTTCTGGAATTTCTTGGTCCTTATCGAAGGAACCCGGAGCTTCATCTGGAGTGCCCAAACCTTCCCAGAGGGGTCTGGGTCTTCTTGTTCAGTAGCAGTTACTCCTTCGTTTGAAGGAGGTTGATCCTCCAACATCTTGCCTTGAGGATCCGTGTCTGGGGGTATACCTAGACTCGCCTTCAGGTAGTTCCGGACCCTCCCGGAGGGGTATAGACTCTTGAATTGGGGATGGCTCCGGTCTTTCTGCGACCAGGACCATACTGACAACCTCTGTAGTTGTCGAAATGTAAAGCAGTAAAGGCTCACCAGGGTTCGGAGCTACCAAGATTGGTAGTGTAGTGAGGAGCTGCTTCAACTCTTGAAATGCCTTTTCTGCTTCTTCAGGCCAATGAAATGGTCCGGACTTCCTCAAGAGTTTGAAGAAGGGTAACACCCATTTTGCCAGTCTTGATATAAACCAACTGAGCGCAACTAGACATCCAGTCAACTTTTGGACATCTTTAATGCGGATTGGGGGCCGCATTTCTTCTATAGCCTTGATCTTCGCCGGATTTTCTTCGATTCCTCGATGAGTCACCAAGAAACCTATAAGCTTTCCGGAGCTGACCCCGAATACACATTTGTCCAGGTTCAGCTTGGTGCGAGTAGTGCGTAGCTTGTCGAAGACGGCTTGTAAGTTGTCAAGGAGTGACTCCTTGTTTTTGATCTTCACGACAATTTCATTAACAAACACCTCCACCAAGTCTCTAATTAGCTCTCCAAATGTTTTGTACATGGATCACACAAATGTTGAAGCAGCATTTTTGAGACCAAATGGCATGGCAGTATAACAATACAATCCATCTACTGTTATGAAGGAAATATGCTCTTCATCTTTGTAGGATCGAAGAGCATGTGAAAATCTACCAGAGGGGGGGTGAATGGTAGATTTAAAAATCTTACGCAGCGGAAACAATTAAACCCCAAACCCTTTTGGCAGAAAAACGATCTGTTAAAGAAATCGTGTGTGAGACTAATCTAAACGTGTTTCACTGTGACAAAAGTGATAGATATCAGAGAGAATCAAGTCACGAAGACAACACAAAAATAATTACTCAAATCCGTCAAGAAAAACTCAAGTTATGATCGAAAGATCAAACAAAGGTCAATCTGACCTACTCGAGGAAAAGACAGTTCTGGAATGCTGCAAAGAAACTCGTGTAGATCAAAAACCACAAATCCAATGACCGTGAAATTTTGACAGATGATAGATAATCAAGTTGTGAAGACAACCCAAAAGGAATCACGTCAATTGGATCTGTAAAACTCGAGTTATGATAAAACCACCGATGAAAGGTAGTACTGTCCAGAAACTCGACGAGTAAAACTTGTCTTGAACAAGTCAGACGAACAAGGCACAAAAGTTCCTTCAAACTATGAATTTTATTCAATAGAACACAAGAGGAACAGCCCCAAAGTCGTACACCACGAGCTCTGGGCTCCCTTGCTTATATAACCAGCGCTTAGGCCAACCCAATCTCAACTAGGACTCCAATCCAACTCAGATTACGAATCGTAACTTTCCATAACTGCTCAAGATTCTTCTATACGCAGATAGAAGCAATCTTAAGACTTACAAACACCTTAGGAACATATACCACATTCCTAAACAACTCAAATTCGTGATACACACGAAATCCTAACATAACCAACTCGATACTTTCCATACCGAGCCATAACCGACTCCGCCGCAGCCAAAGTCATCAACCGGTACGATCCTATCCTTCCAACCAGATCTTTCCTTCCTTATCCCATATTCGGAACCACGTTGCCACGTCATGCACCGCATGCATACGTGGGAACATCTTCCTTCGACGTTCAGAAACCTTCATATGCACTGCCCTTGATTCAATCATCCTGCGTGACCTCCTGATCAGCTCAACCACAGTTCCTTCCGAACTTGGTTGTTGGAACCTCATCTCCTCCCTGAGACTAGTCCAATGGATCCCGTCACCAGCCATGACTTGAACTCAAGCAACACCTGCACATGAATAAACAACCAATCCATACGAGCCCAAGTCCTCGACTTGACTCAAGTTAGTTCCGAACACAACACCTTATGTGAGCACCTCACATAAGCATGTTGCAAAACCACGGTAACACGATATCATCCATATCAACCAAAACGGACAAAAAACTTGGCAAATAAATACTAAGCAATCTTTCCAACAATGTAAAGCAAGTACGAAACATTGCAAATGAAAAGCAGAAGCACTACGGTCAAGTTCCGGACCTTGAGCTGGAGCTAACAAAAGCTAGTAGAACCTAGCGCCGGAGCTTACCAAAACTAGTACACACCCGCCGGAGCTTATCAAAAACTAGTACAATGAAGCACCTGCCGGAGCTTACCAAAAACTAGTCAAAACTAGTCAACCCAAAACCGGAGCTAGACAAAGTACGTCGGAGCTTAGCGAAAGCATTCCGGAGCTATCAAATATATGCCAGAGCTATCAAAGACATGCCGGAGCTAAAGATAAAGCTCACCAGAGCTAACCAAAGCTAGTCGGACCTTACCAAGAAGCCGGACCTAGCATCTAACGTAGCCGGAGCTACCCAAAACAAGTCGGACCTACCGTCGGACCTTGCTGTAGGTCGGAGCTAGAGTCGGACCTTGATAAAAAGGTGTTTTGGTGATATTAAAAACTTTTATCATCAAAGCCAAGTGTATTCACTACAAGCCAATGTATTCAGCACATATAGGTCTTACAATCTCCCCCTTGATGAATGCATTGGCAACACCATTTAAAATCCGAACATTGGCTTATTCACATAAAAGTTTTGAAAAAAATTTCTCCCCCTTTGTAAATCAAAAGTAAAATGAGAAGAAAATCTCTCCTTATGCACATATTCATCTTTTTATGCTCATCTCTCCCCCTTTGACAATGTATTTAGCAAGTCATGAGCATGTAAACAAATTATCTCTCCCTCTTTAGTTGTTATGAGCATATTATAACATCTACATATAAACAAAGCTCATCCAAGTCATACTATCAAGTACCTTACATTATCACATCAATGAAATACATAAAGTAGTGTAAGCCATGCTAGAGATCAAATGTAATTTTCAATTTAAGCAAGTCATGATCTCACAAACTTAACTATCTCAAAACCTGATAGCATGACACTAGTTGCTGCATTTTATTATTTTTCAAAGCATAAATTTATATCATATGATATTTGCAAGAGATTATATGCGCATCTGCCTTATTCTAACCAACCAAGCCAAGCCTATGTCATTTGACAATCAGAAGCTTAAGGACATGGTTTTAGACATACACAACTTCTTCCAAGTTCATATCTAAGTGCAATGACAAGCCATCTCAAAAGAAGAAGTGCGATGCATGCATATTCTCTTGATCTTTTCTCAATTTATATTTGTTCATAAAAACTCAACATTTGAGTTAATTACTTGATTAATTCTTAATGATTACAAGCATTTGTGAGCATGCAACAAGTTCAAAACAGCAAGAAAGTTCGACCATGACCAGATTTAGTGTAAGTAATTATTCCAATTACTAGACATGGCAAAAACTACAAAACGTATAACACGAGTAATGTAGTAAGAACTTTCAGCATGTAAAAGGAATCACAAAGTCATATATGTATGAAATACTATGCTCATATTATTTTAATTTCAGATTCACACATAGACTTCCCAAGTTTCAAAAACTCCCCCTCAATTTAAGCCATGAGGATGCATAACCCCTATTTCACTACGAATGAAACAAAAACGAGTGAAATCCAAAGGTTTTGTAAAAATGTCAGCCAATTGTTGTTCGGTATCTACATGGTGAAGCACAATGTTTCCTTTTTCAACATTATCTCGAAGAAAGTGATACCTAATATCAATGTGCTTAGTTCTAGAATGTTGCACGGGGATTTTGGCAATGCAAATAGCACTAGTGTTATCACAAAACAGTGGAACACTATCTAGATCAACCCCATAGTCCTTAAGTGTTTGAACAATCCAAAGAGTTTGTGAGCAAGCACTAGCAGCAGCTATATATTCAGCTTCGGCTGTGGATTGAGCAACTGAATTTTGTTTTCTGGAGGACCAAGCAACAAGAGAATTACCAAGAAAATGACAAGCACCGGAAGTACTTTTCCTATCAATCCTACAACCTCCAAAATCAGCATCCGAAAAAGCTTTCAAGGTAACGGTTGAGGAAGAAGGAAGAAAAATGCCAAATTCTCGAGTTCCATGTAAGTACCTGAGAATCCTTTTGACGGCTTGACGAGGTGAAACATGTGGGGAAGCTTGAAACCGTGCACAAAGACATACACTGAATTGTATGTCCGGTCTTGATGCCGTAAGGTACAAAAGTGATCCGATCATGCTTCTATATTCTTTTTGATCCACGGATTCACCATCTTCATCAAGTTCAAGTGTTGTTGCTGTTCCCATTGGTGTCCGAAGAGGCTTGCTTTTGTCCATGTTGAAGCGCCTTAGGAGGTCTTTGGTATACTTCGTTTGATGCACAAAGGTACCCTCCTTGGTTTGCTTGATTTGCAGCCCCAAAAAGTAAGTGAGTTCACCCATCATACTCATTTCAAATTCGGAACTCATCATCGCTGAAAACTTGGACACAAGATCATGAGAAGCACAACCAAAGATAATATCATCCACATACACTTGAACGAATAATGAGTCATTGCCATGCTTAAGCACAAAAAGAGTTTTATCAACCTTGCCCATGGTAAAACCCTTTTTCAAGTAAGAATGTTTTTAACCTATCATACCATGCTCTAGGGGCTTGTTTGAGACCGTATAAGGCATTGGACAGTTTGTAAACATGATTAGGAAGATATGGATTTTCAAAACCTGGTGGTTGTTTGACATAAACCTCCTCATCTATGTAGCCATTAAGAAAAGCACTTTTAACATCCATTTGATATAGCTTAAAACCTTTAGATGCTGCAAAAGCTAACAAAATTCTTATGGCTTCTAATCTAGCGACAGGAGCAAAAGTTTCATCAAAATCTAGACCTTCAACTTGAGTGAAACCTTGAGCAACCAACCTAGCCTTATTCCTAACCACAACCCCATCCTCACTTTGTTTATTTTTAAATACCCATTTATTTCCAATTAAAGTGTGACCTTGAGGTGGAGGTACAAGTTTCCAAACATTATTTCTTTCAAAATTTTCTAACTCTTCTTGCATGGCAATAATCCAAGATTCATTAGTGAGTGCATGTGATATATCTTTGGGTTCAAAAGAAGCAACAAAAGCAGAATGAGAATGAGAGTTTGGATCGCAAAACCTGGACCGTGTGACTCGTTCGTGCAAGCTTCCAATCATCTGTTGTGGGGGATGATCTTTGTAAAAACGTAGGGGAGCAGATGTCTCACAAGCTTCTTCTTCATTAGGTTCATCGTAGATTGATGAGATTGTGACTTGTGGACGATCAGGACCAGCAGAGGTGATAGCCGGAGCTTGTTCAATGTCCATAGCTGGACACGTGTCAACTTCGAAACTACCAGGCAGTATCACCTGCTCTTCTTCATCTTCGAAAATACCCTCCCCCTGAGGATACGGATCTGGTCCTGCAACACTGGAGCTAGTACCTGGGCTAGCTTCATCAAAAGACAATTCACAAGTCTCCACAATTTTGTTAGTGTCAAGTAAAAGCACACGGTAGCCTCTAGTATGAGATGGATAACCAAGAAACATGCCATCAATGGATCTAGGTTCAAATTTATCAATATTACCATGTTTCTTAACAAAGCATTTGCAACCAAAGACCCGAAAGTGTGTAACACTAGGCCTATGTCCAAACCGGAGCTCATATGGTGTTTTACCTAGCTTAGTACACAAGAAAAACGATTTGAGACATAACAAGCGGTTGCTAACGCATCAACCCAAAATTTCCTAGGAGTTTGATATTCATCAAGCATAGTCCTAGCCATCTCAATTAAGGTTCTGTTCTTTCATTCTACAACACCGTTTTGTTGAGGTACATATGGTGAAGAGAATTGATGATCTATTCTATTTTCAGCACAAAAGTGATCAAAATATTGATTTTTTAAATTCAGTTCCATTATCACTTCTAATTGCCTTTAATGATCCTGGGTGATCAATTGATAATATAAGAAATAATGTTCTAAAGTGACTAAAAACTTCATTCTTAGACGCCATAAAGTAAACCCAAGAGTATATAGAATAATCATCAACGATAACAAGAACATACCATTTACCTCCGAAGGATTGAACACGTGAAGGTCCTACGGTGTCAAGATGCAAAAGTTGACATGGTTCAGTTGTCATGATCATTGTGAGAGGAGTATGTGAACCTGCAACCATCTTAGCATGTATACAAGAAGAGCACACAATTTCTTTGTCCCCTTTAAGCTTAGGCAGCCCACGTATGCGATCAAGAGCACTAACACGCGTTAGGTGATCAAAGCCTACGTGACCAAGTCTACGATGCCAAAAATATAAGTCATTTGAATCATTTGCAACTAGACACCTATGCTTAGAGGAAGACATATCAAAATCAGCTTTAAACACTCTTCCAAACCGAGACATGTTAAAAATAAGCTCCCTATTTGAACCTACAACTTTGCAGCAGTTTCTATTGAAAATGATTTCTAGATTTTCATCTAGCAATTGTGAAACTGAAAGCAAGTTGTATTTCAAATTTTTGACAAGTGCCACATCCTTCAAAGTGTAGTGATCATTTACTCTAACCGAACCCTTAGCAATTATAGGAGTTGAAGAATTATCGACAAAAGTAACATTCTCTACACGTGACACAAAAGAGAGGGAGGAGAACCAATCTTTGTTACCCGTCATGTGGCGTGAGCAACCTAAATCCACAATCCAAATGTTCTCCTTCCTCAAACGTGTAACCTACATAAAAGCACAATACGTCGATGACTCAATACTGGGTTTAGTCAAAAGGCATTTAGGTATCCAGTACTGAGTCACACGACGTGCAGTAGGAAAAACACGTGAAAGCTGAGACAAAACAGCAGGTTTATGAGTCGAAGTTTGAGGTTTTCTATTCTTAACTCTTTTAGCACAAAAACCAGTAGCTCCGGAGGTAAAAGCAGTAGTTCCAAAAGACAAGGCTGAAGCTCCGAAAACAAAAGCTAAAGTTCCGAAGGAAACAACAGAAGGTCCAGGAGCTCTCGGAGCTATCGGAACTATCGGAGCTGCTTTTGCGGATTTCTTACCAGAAGGTCCGGAAGCTACCTTTTCAAATTTCTGACTCACTAAAGCAGGTTGTGTTTTTCTAATTGCATGAAAGTTATAAGATCTAGCAATTTTTCTTCCCTTTTTCTGTTGTTTAGCTAGTCTATAACAAAAATCTATGACATGACCATCTTTACCACAGAAGGTACAATGAAATTTAACTTTGTGTTCATGTCTAGATGAGCAAGCAATTTTTTTATTTGAAACCGAATGAGACAACACTCCTGCAGATTTGAAAACCACTCCTTTTTGTTTAGGAACTGTTTGAATCAAACCACTTCCTAATGACTTTACAATCTTAGGTGGATGTGCCTTAACATGAGCATGAGAATCAAAACCTAAACCAGTTTTATCATTGCAAGACTTGGAAGAATTCAGCAGCAAGTTTAGGTTCTTATTCCCATTACAAACCGATCTAATGTCCTATGCATGTTGTCAAGTTTATTGGACAGATCAAGGCAATTTTCACATGAAGTTTTTCCTTTTAGTTTGCAATTGGAACAAAATTTAACTTCATGAGAACGTAAAGCATTGTTCAATATAGAAATTTCATTCATAGCATCTTGCAGTTTTTTATCAAGATCATCACAACTAGAACAATGCAAATCAATTGTAGAACAAGAAGCATCTTTTAAGTTTCCAATATTAAGTGCAGCAAGCTCTTTGTTCTTTTCAATTTCTTCATCAAGTCTATCTAGAGTGGAGGAGTGTGCACTTCTTAATGTGGACAATTGTTCATAGATTAAGTCACATGAGGGACATGCATAATCACTAAGAATCAAAGTTTTTAAACGGTTAATTTCAGATTCTAATGATTCAATTTTAGCAGCATTATCCCTAAGCTTTTTTTCCTTTTTCTTGACAATAATAGTTGCACGAGAAATAGCATCACACATTTCATTGCAGGTAGAACATACCTCATCGTCTTCACTGTTGTGTTCTGCATCCTCCTGACTTGATCTTGATCTTGTTTTGCCGGCCATGAAACATAAGTTGGCCAGATCGTCATCATCTTCATCACTTTCAAAGTCTACATCACTTGAACTAAGTTCTTGAAGTGCGGTGATGAAGCTGTTAATCATCTTGCGTCCTATGGTACCCTTCTTTTTCTTTTTGTTGGAATTTCCAAAGGAGGTTCGGACCTTGCTTTGTTTTTCTTCCCGGGTGGTCGGACCTGAAAGGTTAGGGCATTCTGTACGAAAGTGTCCTGTTTTACCACATTCAAAACAGCGTTGAGGTCCGGAGCTTCCTCTCCTTCTAGTTCTCACATTTTGCAATGCTTTTGAGAATCTAGTAGAGATGAGTGCCAACTCCTCTTCTGGAAATTCTTTGATTTGCTCCAGGGTTAGTGAGGACAATAAGGCAAGAGTATTGCAAGATGATGATTGGCCGGATCTAGACATATCACATTGTGAAACAAATGCAGTAGACTTATTTGGGTTCTTACGTGCTAGGATGTCAATTTCATGAGTTTTTAGTTTAGAATAAAGTACATCTAATGTAAGAGAACTCATGACAGTTGATTCACGAATAGATGTTACTTTCATCTCCCAAATTGACATGTCTAACACACTAAGAAGTTGCCTAGCATTCTCAGCATCAGAAAAATTTACATTGACACTACGTAAGTTGCTGAGAATTTTATTGAACCGAGCAAAAAGGTCATCGATAGACTCACCTGGTTGCATCTCAAAACGCATATATTCCTTTTTGAACATATCTTGTTTTACCTCCTTGATTGTGTTGGAGCCTTCATGGTAATCACAGAGAGCTCTCCAAACATCGTATGCTGATCGGAGGTGCGAGACACGATCAAAGTCGCTTTAAGTGAGTCCTTGGATGATCAAGTTTCGGGCTTTGTTGTTGTTGTCGACGTCCCGTAGGTTTGTGGCCGTGACTTGATCATTAGGTGGCACTTCGTAAGGCTTGTATACCTTCTCCCATATTGCAAAGCCTTGTGCCTGGATGAAAGCCTCCATGCGTGCCTTCCAAACCTGAAAATCAATACCAGCAAACACACAAGGTTTGGCGGAGTACTTCTCCATGATGATTAGTCAAAAACACGTGCAAATCACAAAGATTAGAGCACCGTGGCTCTGATACCAATTGTAGGATCGAAGAGCACGTGAAAAGCTACTAGAGGGGGGGTGAATGGTAGATTTAAAAATCTTACGCAGCGGAAACAATTAAACCCCAAACCCTTTTGGCAGAAAAACGATCTATTAAAGAAATCGTGTGTGAGACTAATCTAAACGTGTTTCACCGTGACAAAAGTGATAGATATCAGAGAGAATCAAGTCACGAAGACAACTAAAAAAAGAATTACTCAAATCCGTCAAGAAAAAGTCAAGTTACAATCGAAAGATCAAACAAAGGTCCATCTGACCTACTCGAGGAAAAGACAGTTCTGGAATGCTGCAAAGAAACTCGTGTAGATCCAAAACCACAAATCCAATGACCGTGAAATTTTTACAGATGATAGATAATCAAGTTTTGAAGACAACCCAAAAGGAATCACGTCAATTGGATCTGTAAAACTCGAGTTATGATAAAACCACCGACGAAAGGTAGTGCTGTCCAGAAACTCGACGAGTAAAACTTGTCTGGAACAAGTCGGACGAACAAGGCACAAAAGTTCCTTCAAACTATGAATTTTATTCAATAGAAAACAAGAGGAACAGCCCCAAAGTCGTACACCACGAGCTCTGGGCTCCCTTGCTTATATAACCAGCCCTTAGGCCAACCCGATCTCAACTAGGACTCCAATCCTACTCAGATTACGAATCGTAACTTTCCATAACTGCTCAAGATTCTTCTATACGCAGATAGAAGCAATCTTAAGACTTCCAAACACCTTAGGAACGTATACCACATTCCTAAACAACTCAAATTCGTGATACACACGAAATCCTAACATAACCAACTCGATACTTTCCATAACGAGCCATAACCGACTCCGCCACAGCCAAAGTCGTCAACCGGTACGATCCGATCCTTCCAAGCAGATCTTTCCTTCATTATCCCATCTTCGGAACCATGTTGCCACGTCATGCACTGCATGCATACGTGCGAGCATCTTCCTTCGACGTTCAGAAACTTTCATATGCACTGCCCTTGATTCAATCATCCTGCGCGACCTCCTGATCAGCTCAACCACAGTTCCTTCCGAACTTGGTTGTTGGAACCTCATCTCCTCCCTGAGACTAGTCCAATGGCTCCCGTGACCAGCCATGACTTGAACTCAAGCAACACCTGCACATGAATAAACAACCAATCCATACGATCCCAAGTCCTCGACTTGACTCAAGTTAGTTCCGAACACAACACCTTATGTGAGCACCTCACATAAGCATGTTGCAAAACCACGGTAACACGATATCATCCATATCAACCAAAACGCACCAAAAACTTAGCAAATGAATACTAAACAATCTTTCCAACAATGTAAATCAAGTACGAAACATTGCAAATGAAAAGCAGAAGCACTACGGTCAAGTTCCGGACCTTGCCAGAGCAACCCGGACCTTGAGCCGGAGCTAACAAAAGCTAGTAGAACCTAGCGCCGGAGCTTACCAAAACTAGTACAATGAAGCACCTGCCGGAGCTTACCAAAAACTAGTACAATGAAGCACCTGCCGGAGCTTACCAAAAACTAGTCAAAACTAGTCAACCTAAAACCGGAGCTAGACAAAGTACGTCGGAGCTTAGCGAAAGCATTCCGGAGCTATAAAATATATGTCGGAGCTATCAAAGACATGCCGGAGCTAAAGATAAAGCTCACCAGAGCTAACCAAAGCTAGTCGGACCTTACCAAGAAGTCGGACCTAGCATAGCCGGAGCTACCCAAAACAAGCCGGACCTACCGTCGGACCTTGCTGTAGCTCGGAGCTAGAGTCGGACCTTGATAAAAAGGTGTTTTGGTGATATTAAAAACTTTTATCATCAAAGCTAAGTGTATTCACTACAAGCCAATGTATTCAGCACATATAGGTCTTACAATCTTCCTTAGACATTTGGATTTGATGATATCCGAAATATGCATCTAGGAAACATGGTAGTTCGCACCCGGAGGTGGAATCCACTATCTGATCTATTCTAGGTAGTTGAAATGGATCTTTTGGACATGCCTTATTTAAGGTCGTGTAATCGATATTGTAGGATCGAAGAGCATGTGAAAAGCTACCAGAGGGGGGGTGAATGGTAGATTTAAAAATCTTACGCAGCAGAAACAATTAAACCCCAAACCCTTTTGGCAGAAAAACAATCTATTAAAGAAATCATGTGTGAGACTAATCTAAACGTGTTTCACTGTGACAAAAGTGATATATATCATATAAAATCAAGTCACGAAGACAACAAAAAAAGAATTACTCAAATCCGTCAAGAAAAACTCAAGTTATGATCAAAAGATCAAACAAAAGTCAATCTGACCTACTCGAGGAAAAGACAGTTCTGGAATGCTGCAAAGAAACTCGTGTAGATAAAAAACGACAAATCCAATGACCGTGAAATTTTGACAGATGATAGATAATCAAGTTGTGAAGACAACCCAAAAGAAATCACGTCAATTGGATCTGTAAAACTCGAGTTATGATAAAACCACCGACGAAAGATAGTGCTGTCCAGAAACTCGACGAGTAAAACTTGTCTGGAACAAGTCGGACAAACAAGGCACAAAAGTTCCTTCAAACTATGAATTTTATTCAATAGAACACAAGAGGAACAGCCCCAAAGTCGTACACCACGAGCTCTGGGCTCCCTTACTTATATAACCAGCCCTTAGGCCAACCCAATCTCAACTAGGACTCCAATCCTACTCAGATTATGAATTGTAACTTTCCATAACTACTCAAGATTCTTCTATACGCAGATAGAAGCAATCTTAAGACTTCCAAACACCTTAGGAACGTATACCACATTCCTAAACAACTCAAATTCGTGATACACACGAAATCCTAACATAACCAACTCGATACTTTCCATACCGAGCCATAACCGACTCCGCCGCAGCCAAAGTCAACAACCGGTACGATCCTATCCTTCCAACCAGATCTTTCCTTCCTTATCCCATCTTCGGAACCACGTTGCCACGTCATGCACCGCATGCATACGTGGGAACATCTTCCTTCGACGTTCAGAAACCTTCATATGCACTGCCCTTGATTCAATCATCCTGCGCGACCTCCTGATCAGCTCAACCACAGTTCCTTCCGAACTTGGTTGTTGGAACCTCATCTCCTCCCTGAGACTAGTCCAATGGATCCCGTGACCAGCCATGACTTGAACTCAAGCAACACCTGCACATGAATAAACAACCAATCCATACGAGCCCAAGTCCTCGACTTGACTCAAGTTAGTTCCGAACACAACACCTTATGTGAGCACCTCACATAAGCATGTTGCAAAACCACGGTAACACGGTATCATCCATATCAACCAAAATGCACCAAAAACTTAGAAAATGAATACTAAGCAATCTTTCCAACAATGTAAATCAAGTACGAAACATTGCAAATGAAAAGCAGAAGCACTACGGTCAAGTTCCGGTCCTTGCCAGAGCTACCCGGACCTTGAGCCGGAGCTAACAAAAGCTAGTAGAACCTAGCGCCGGAGCTTATCAAAACTAGTACAATGAAGCACCTGCCGGAGCTTACCAAAAACTAGTACAATGAAGCACCTGCCGGAGCTTACCAAAAGCTAGTCAAAACTAGTCAACCCAAAACCGGAGCTAGACAAAGTACGTCGGAGCTTAGCGAAAGCATTCTGGAGCTATCAAATATATGCCAGAGCTATCAAAGACATGCCGGAGCTAAAGATAAAGCTCACCGGAGCTAACCAAAGCTAGTCGGACCTTACCAAGAAGCCGGACTTAGCATCTAACCTAGCCGTAGCTACCCAAAACAAGCCGGACCTACCGTCGGACCTTGCTGTAGCTCGGAGCTAGAGTCGGACCTTGATAAAAAGGTGTTTTGGTGATATTAAAAACTTTTATCATCAAAGCCAAGTGTATTCACTACAAGCCAATGTATTCAGCACATATAGGTCTTACAGTCTTCCTTAGACATTTGGATTTGATGATATCCGAAATATGCATCTAGGAAACATAGTAGTTCGCACCCGGAGGTGGAATCCACTATCTGATCTATTCTAGGTAGTTGAAATGGATCTTTTGGACATGCCTTATTTAAGGTGGTGTAGTCGATATTGTAGGATTGAAGAGCATGTGAAAAGCTACCAGAGGGGGGGTGAATGGTAGATTTAAAAATCTTACGCAGCGGAAACAATTAAACCCCAAACCCTTTTGGCAGAAAAACAATCTATTAAAGAAATCATGTGTGAGACTAATCTAAACGTGTTTCACTGTGACAAAAGTGATATATATCATATAAAATCAAGTCACGAAGACAACAAAAAAAGAATTACTCAAATCCGTCAAGAAAAACTCAAGTTATGATCAAAAGATCAAACAAAAGTCAATCTGACCTACTCGAGGAAAAGACAGTTCTGGAATGCTGCAAAGAAACTCGTGTAGATAAAAAACGACAAATCCAATGACCGTGAAATTTTGACAGATGATAGATAATCAAGTTGTGAAGACAACCCAAAAGAAATCACGTCAATTGGATCTGTAAAACTCGAGTTATGATAAAACCACCGACGAAAGATAGTGCTGTCCAGAAACTCGACGAGTAAAACTTGTCTGGAACAAGTCGGACAAACAAGGCACAAAAGTTCCTTCAAACTATGAATTTTATTCAATAGAACACAAGAGGAACAGCCCCAAAGTCGTACACCACGAGCTCTGGGCTCCCTTGCTTATATAACCAGCCCTTAGGCCAACCCAATCTCAACTAGGACTCCAATCCTACTCAGATTACGAATTGTAACTTTCCATAACTACTCAAGATTCTTCTATACGCAGATAGAAGCAATCTTAAGACTTCCAAACACCTTAGGAACGTATACCACATTCCTAAACAACTCAAATTCGTGATACACACGAAATCCTAACATAACCAACTCGATACTTTCCATACCGAGCCATAACCGACTCCGCCGCAGCCAAAGTCATCAACCGGTACGATCCTATCCTTCCAACCAGATCTTTCCTTCCTTATCCCATCTTCGGAACCACGTTGCCACGTCATGCACCGCATGCATACGTGGGAACATCTTCCTTCGACGTTCAGAAACCTTCATATGCACTGCCCTTGATTCAATCATCCTGCGCGACCTCCTGATCAGCTCAACCACAGTTCCTTCCGAACTTGGTTGTTGGAACCTCATCTCCTCCCTGAGACTAGTCCAATGGATCCCGTGACCAGCCATGACTTGAACTCAAGCAACACCTGCACATGAATAAACAACCAATCCATACGAGCCCAAGTCCTCGACTTGACTCAAGTTAGTTCCGAACACAACACCTTATGTGAGCACCTCACATAAGCATGTTGCAAAACCACGGTAACACGGTATCATCCATATCAACCAAAATGCACCAAAAACTTAGCAAATGAATACTAAGCAATCTTTCCAACAATGTAAATCAAGTACGAAACATTGCAAATGAAAAGCAGAAGCACTACGGTCAAGTTCCGGTCCTTGCCAGAGCTACCCGGACCTTGAGCCGGAGCTAACAAAAGCTAGTAGAACCTAGCGCCGGAGCTTACCAAAACTAGTACAATGAAGCACCTGCCGGAGCTTACCAAAAACTAGTACAATGAAGCACCTGCCAGAGCTTACCAAAAGCTAGTCAAAACTAGTCAACCCAAAACCGGAGCTAGACAAAGTACGTCGGAGCTTAGCGAAAGCATTCTGGAGCTATCAAATATATGCCAGAGCTATCAAAGACATGCCGGAGCTAAAGATAAAGCTCACCGGAGCTAACCAAAGCTAGTCGGACCTTACCAAGAAGCCGGACTTAGCATCTAACGTAGCCGTAGCTACCCAAAACAAGCCGGACCTACCGTCGGACCTTGCTGTAGCTCGGAGCTAGAGTCGGACCTTGATAAAAAGGTGTTTTGGTGATATTAAAAACTTTTATCATCAAAGCCAAGTGTATTCACTACAAGCCAATGTATTCAGCACATATAGGTCTTACAGTCTTCCTTAGACATTTGGATTTGATGATATCCGAAATATGCATCTAGGAAACATAGTAGTTCGCACCCGGAGGTGGAATCCACTATCTGATCTTTTCTAGGTAGTTGAAATGGATCTTTTGGACATGCCTTATTTAAGGTGGTGTAGTCGATATTGTAGGATCGAAGAGCACATGAAAAGCTACCAGAGGGGGGGGGGGGTGAATGGTAGATTTAAAAATCTTACGCAGCGGAAACAATTAAACCCCATACCCTTTTGGCAGAAAAACAATCTGTTAAAGAAATCATGTGTGAGACTAATATAAACGTGTTTCACTGCGACAAAAGTGATATATATCAGATAAAATCAAGTCACAAAGACAACAAAAAAATAATTACTCAAATCCGTCAAGAAAAACTCATGTTATGATCGAAAGATCAAACAAAAGTCAATCTGACCTACTCGAGGAAAAGACGGTTCTGGAATGCTGCAAATAAACTCGTGTAGATCAAAAACCACAAATCCAATGACCGTGAAATTTTGACAGATGATAGATAATCAAGTTGTGAAGACAACCCAAAGGAATCACGTCAATTGGATCTGTAAAACTCGAGTTATGATAAAACCACCGACGAAAGATAGTGCTGTCCAGAAACTCGACGAGTAAAACTTGTCTGGAACAAGTCGGACGAACAAGGCACAAAAGTTCCTTCAAACTATGAATTTTATTCAATAGAACACAAGAGGAACAGCCCCAAAGACATACACCACGAGCTCTGGGCTCCCTTGCTTATATAACCAGCCCTTAGGCCAACCCAATCTCAACTGGGACTCCAATCCTACTCAGATTACGAATTGTAACTTTCCATAACTGCTCAAGATTCTTCTATACGCAGATAGAAGCAATCTTAAGACTTCCACACACCTTAGGAACGTATAACACATTCCTAAACAACTCAAATTCATGATACACACGAAATCCTAACATAACTAACTCGATACTTTCCATACCGAGCCATAACCGACTCCGCCGCAGCCAAAGTCATCAACCGGTACGATCCGATCCTTCCAACCAGATCTTTCCTTCCTTATCCCATCTTCGGAACCATGTTGCCACGTCATGCACCGCATGCATACGTGCGAACATCTTCCTTCGACGTTCAGAAACTTTCATATGCACTGCCCTTGATTCAATCATCCTGCGCGACCTCCTGATCAGCTCAACCACAGTTCCTTCCGAACTTGGTTGTTGGAACCTCATCTCCTCCCTGAGACTAGTCCAATGGATCCCGTGACCAGCCATGACTTGAACTCAAGCAACACCTGCACATGAATAAACAACCAATCCATACGAGCCCAAGTCCTCGAATTGACTCAAGTTAGTTCCGAACACAACACCTTATGTGAGCACCTCACATAAGCATGTTGCAAAACCACGGTAACACGATATCATCCATATCAACCAAAACGCACCAAAAACTTAGCAAATGAATACTAAGCAATCTTTCCAACAATGTAAATCAAGTACGAAACATTGCAAATGAAAAGCAGAAGCACTACGGTCAAGTTCCGGACCTTGCCAGAGCAACCCGGACCTTGAGCCGGAGCTAACAAAAGCTAGTAGAACCTAGCGCCGGAGCTTACCAAAACTAGTACAATGAAGCACCTGCCGGCGCTTACCAAAAACTAGTACAATGAAGCACCTGCCGGAGCTTACCAAAAACTAGTCAAAACTAGTCAACCCAAAACCGGAGCTAGACAAAGTACGTTGGAGCTTAGCGAAAGCATTCCGAAGCTATCAAATTATGTTGGAGCTATCAAAGACATGCCGGAGCTAAAGATAAAGCTCACCGAAGCTAACCAAAGCTAGTCGGACCTTACCAAGAAGCCGGACCTAGCATCTAACGTAGCCGGAGCTACCCAAAACAAGCCGGACCTACCGTCGGACCTTGCTGTAGCTCGGAGCTAGAGTCGGACCTTGATAAAAAGGTGTTTTGGTGATATTAAAAACTTTTATCATCAAAGCCAAGTGTATTCACTACAAGCCAATGTATTCAGCACATATAGGTCTTACAATCTTCCTTAGACATTTGGATTTGATGATATCCGAAATATGCATCTAGGAAACATAGTAGTTCGCACCCGGAGGTGGAATCCACTATCTGATCTATTCTAGGTAGTTGAAATGGATCTTTTGGACATGCCTTATTTAAGGTGGTGTAGTCGATATTGTAGGATCGAAGAGCACGTGAAAAGATACCAGAGGGGGGGGGGGTGAATGGTAGATTTAAAAATCTTACGCAGCAGAAACAATTAAACCCCAAACCCTTTTGGCAGAAAAACAATCTGTTAAAGAAATCATGTGTGAGACTAATCTAAACGTGTTTCACTGTGACAAAAGTGATATATATCAGATAAAATCAAGTCACGAAGACAACAAAAAAAGAATTACTCAAATCTGTCAAGAAAAAATCAAGTTATGATCGAAAGATCAAACAAAAGTCAATCTGACCTACTCGAGGAAAAGACTTTCTGGAATGCTGCAAAGAAACTCGTGTATATCAAAAACCACAAATCCAATGACCGTGAAATTTTGACAGATGATAGATAATCAAGTTGTGAAGACAACCAAAAGGAATCACGTCAATTGGATCTGTAAAACTCGAGTTATGATAAAACCACCGACGAAATGTAGTGCTGTCCAGAAACTCGACGAGTAAAACTTGTCTGGAACAAGTCGGACGAACAAGGCACAAAAGTTCCTTCAAACTATGAATTTTATTCAATAGAACACAAGAGGAATAGCCCCAAAGTCGTACAGCACGAGCTCTGGGCTCCCTTGCTTATATAACCAGCCCTTAGGCCAACCCAATCTCAACTAGGGCTCCAATCCTACTCAGATTACGAATCGTAACTTTCCATAACTGCTCAAGATTCTTCTATACGCAGATAGAAGCAATATTAAGACTTCCAAACACCTTAGGAACGTATACCACATTCCTAAACAACTCAAATTCGTGATACACACGAAATCCTAACATAACTAACTCGATACTTTCCATACCGAGCCATAACCGACTCCGCCGCAGCCAAAGTCATCAACCGGTACGATCCGATCCTTCCAACCAGATCATTCCTTCCTTATCCCATCTTCGGAACCATGTTGCCACGTCATGCACCGCATGCATACGTGCGAACATCTTCCTTCGACGTTCAGAAACTTTCATATGCACTGCCCTTGATTCAATCATCCTGCGCGACCTCCTGATCAGCTCAACCACAGTTCCTTCCGAACTTGGTTGTTGGAACCTCATCTCCTCCCTGAGACTAGTCCAATGGATCCCGTGACCAGCCATGACTTGAACTCAAGCAACACCTGCACATGAATAAACAACCAATCCATACGAGCCCAAGTCCTCGACTTGACTCAAGTTAGTTTCGAACACAACACCTTATGTGAGCACCTCACATAAGCATGTTGCAAAACCACGGTAACACGATATCATCCATATCAACCAAAACGCACCAAAAACTTAGCAAATGAATACTAAGCAATCTTTCCAACAATGTAAATCAAGTACGAAACATTGCAAATGAAAAGCAGAAGCACTACGGTCAAGTTTCGGACCTTGCCAGAGCAACCCGGACCTTGAGCCGGAGCTAACAAAAGCTAGTAGAACCTAGCGCCGGAGCTTACCAAAACTAGTACAATGAAGCACCTGCCGGCGCTTACCAAAAACTAGTACAATGAAGCACCTGCCGGAGCTTACCAAAAACTAGTCAAAACTAGTCAACCCAAAACCGGAGCTAGACAAAGTACGTTGGAGCTTAGCGAAAGCATTCCGAAGCTATCAAATTATGTTGGAGCTATCAAAGACATGCCGGAGCTAAAGATAAAGCTCACCGAAGCTAACCAAAGCTAGTCGGACCTTACCAAGAAGCCGGACCTAGCATCTAACGTAGCCGGAGCTACCCAAAACAAGCCGGACCTACCGTCGGACCTTGCTGTAGCTCGGAGCTAGAGTCGGACCTTGATAAAAAGGTGTTTTGGTGATATTAAAAACTTTTATCATCAAAGCCAAGTGTATTCACTACAAGCCAATGTATTCAGCACATATAGGTCTTACAATCTTCCTTAGACATTTGGATTTGATGATATCCGAAATATGCATCTAGGAAACATAGTAGTTCGCACCCGGAGGTGGAATCCACTATCTGATCTATTCTAGGTAGTTGAAATGGATCTTTTGGACATGCCTTATTTAAGGTGGTGTAGTCGATATTGTAGGATCGAAGAGCACGTGAAAAGATACCAGAGGGGGGGGGGTGAATGGTAGATTTAAAAATCTTACGCAGCAGAAACAATTAAACCCCAAACCCTTTTGGCAGAAAAACAATCTGTTAAAGAAATCATGTGTGAGACTAATCTAAACGTGTTTCACTGTGACAAAAGTGATATATATCAGATAAAATCAAGTCACGAAGACAACAAAAAAAGAATTACTCAAATCTGTCAAGAAAAAATCAAGTTATGATCGAAAGATCAAACAAAAGTCAATCTGACCTACTCGAGGAAAAGACTTTCTGGAATGCTGCAAAGAAACTCGTGTATATCAAAAACCACAAATCCAATGACCGTGAAATTTTGACAGATGATAGATAATCAAGTTGTGAAGACAACCAAAAGGAATCACGTCAATTGGATCTGTAAAACTCGAGTTATGATAAATCCACCGACGAAAGGTAGTGCTGTCCAGAAACTCGACGAGTAAAACTTGTCTGGAACAAGTCGGACGAACAAGGCACAAAAGTTCCTTCAAACTATGAATTTTATTCAATAGAACACAAGAGGAATAGCCCCAAAGTCGTACAGCACGAGCTCTGGGCTCCCTTGCTTATATAACCAGCCCTTAGGCCAACCCAATCTCAACTAGGGCTCCAATCCTACTCAGATTACGAATCGTAACTTTCCATAACTGCTCAAGATTCTTCTATACGCAGATAGAAGCAATATTAAGACTTCCAAACACCTTAGGAACGTATACCACATTCCTAAACAACTCAAATTCGTGATACACACGAAATCCTAACATAACTAACTCGATACTTTCCATACCGAGCCATAACCGACTCCGCCGCAGCCAAAGTCATCAACCGGTACGATCCGATCCTTCCAACCAGATCTTTCCTTCCTTATCCCATCTTCGGAACCATGTTGCCACGTCATGCACCGCATGCATACGTGCGAACATCTTCCTTCGACGTTCAGAAACTTTCATATGCACTGCCCTTGATTCAATCATCCTGCGCGACCTCCTGATCAGCTCAACCACAGTTCCTTCCGAACTTGGTTGTTGGAACCTCATCTCCTCCCTGAGACTAGTCCAATGGATCCCGTGACCAGCCATGACTTGAACTCAAGCAACACCTGCACATGAATAAACAACCAATCCATACGAGCCCAAGTCCTCGACTTGACTCAAGTTAGTTCCGAACACAACACCTTATGTGAGCACCTCACATAAGCATGTTGCAAAACCACGGTAACACGATATCATCCATATCAACCAAAACGCACCAAAAACTTAGCAAATGAATACTAAGCAATCTTTCCAACAATGTAAATCAAGTACGAAACATTGCAAATGAAAAGCAGAAGCACTACGGTCAAGTTCCGGACCTTGCCAGAGCAACCCGGACCTTGAGCCGGAGCTAACAAAAGCTAGTAGAACCTAGCGCCGGAGCTTACCAAAACTAGTACAATGAAGCACCTGCCGGCGCTTACCAAAAACTAGTACAATGAAGCACCTGCCGGAGCTTACCAAAAACTAGTCAAAACTAGTCAACCCAAAACCGGAGCTAGACAAAGTACGTTGGAGCTTAGCGAAAGCATTCCGAAGCTATCAAATATATGTTGGAGCTATCAAAGACATGCCGGAGCTAAAGATAAAGCTCACCGAAGCTAACCAAAGCTAGTCGGACCTTACCAAGAAGCCGGACCTAGCATCTAACGTAGCCGGAGCTACCCAAAACAAGCCGGACCTACCGTCGGACCTTGCTGTAGCTCGGAGCTAGAGTCGGACCTTGATAAAAAGGTGTTTTGGTGATATTAAAAACTTTTATCATCAAAGCCAAGTGTATTCACTACAAGCCAATGTATTCAGCACATATAGGTCTTACAATCTTCCTTAGACATTTGGATTTGATGATATCCGAAATATGCATCTAGGAAACATAGTAGTTCGCACCCGGAGGTGGAATCCACTATCTGATCTATTCTAGGTAGTTGAAATGGATCTTTTGGACATGCCTTATTTAAGGTGGTGTAGTCGATATTGTAGGATCGAAGAGCACGTGAAAAGATACCAGAGGGGGGGGGGGTGAATGGTAGATTTAAAAATCTTACGCAGCGGAAACAATTAAACCCCAAACCCTTTTGGCAGAAAAACAATCTGTTAAAGAAATCATGTGTGAGACTAATCTAAACGTGTTTCACTGTGACAAAAGTGATATATATCAGATAAAATCAAGTCACGAAGACAACAAAAAAAGAATTACTCAAATCTGTCAAGAAAAACTCAAGTTATGATCGAAAGATCAAACAAAAGTCAATCTGACCTACTCGAGGAAAAGACAGTTCTGGAATGCTGCAAAGAAACTCGTGTATATCAAAAACCACAAATCCAATGACCGTGAAATTTTGACAGATGATAGATAATCAAGTTGTGAAGACAACCAAAAGGAATCACGTCAATTGGATCTGTAAAACTCGAGTTATGATAAAACCACCGACGAAAGGTAGTGCTGTCCAGAAACTCGACGAGTAAAACTTGTCTGGAACAAGTCGGACGAAAAAGGCACAAAAGTTCCTTCAAACTATGAATTTTATTCAATAGAACACAAGAGGAATAGCCCCAAAGTCGTACAGCACGAGCTCTGGGCTCCCTTGCTTATATAACCAGCCCTTAGGCCAACCCAATCTCAACTAGGGCTCCAATCCTACTCAGATTACGAATCGTAACTTTCCATAACTGCTCAAGATTCTTCTATACGCAGATAGAAGCAATATTAAGACTTCCAAACACCTTAGGAACGTATACCACATTCCTAAACAACTCAAATTCGTGATACACACGAAATCCTAACATAACCAACTCGATACTTTCTATACCGAGCCATAACCGACTCCGCCGAAGCCAAAGTCATCAACCGGTACGATCCGATCCTTCCAACCAGATCTTTCCTTCCTTATCCCATATTCGGAACCTTGTTTCCACGTCATGCACCGCATGCATACGTGCGAACATCTTCCTTCGACGTTCAGAAACCTTCATATGCACAGCCCTTGATTCAATCATCCTGCGCGAACTCCTGATCAGCTCAACCACAATTCCTTCCGAACTTGGTTGTTGGAACCTCATCTCCTCCCTGAGACTAGTCCAATGGATCCCGTCACCAGCCATGACTTGAACTCAAGCAACACCTGCACATGAATAAATAACCAATCCATACGAGCCCAAGTCCTCAACTTGACTCAAGTTAGTTCCGAACACAACACCTTATGTGAGCACCTCACATAAGCATGTTGCAAAACCACTGATAGGAAAAAAGGATGAGTCCCAATCTTCCGAAAGGTAATGATAAGTCGATTGATATGGAGATCTCGGCGTTGATGATCCGAGACCCTCGAGTAGAACACGAACAGCCCCTGCAATCACTACACCACCGCTCCGTTGGTTATCAACCGTGCTTCCCACGATTGACCTCGCCAAGAAGGCTAATCCCTGCAAGTGCAACCAAGAACACGAGCAAGAACAAGGTAGACACGATCTGAAATCGCGAAGTTGGGGTCTCACAAACCGTAGAACGGCGATATTATTGATCTAAGCAAAACCCAATTATCTATGGCGGCTACTATGGAGTATATATAGGTGGGAGGACGTCCAAAGGGGTGCTGGGGTCGTGACCTAACCCTAACACACGAAAATAATGGACTTAGACTTGATACAAGGCCCAATGGCCCAATACAGTGGCGCAGCACCCTAACAGATTCTGTACTTGATTTTGTTTCGACGGTTCCCTTAGACTCCGAAGGTATTTTGACATGGGACCGGCTCCATTGGAAAGGATATCCTTTCCCCTTTCCATGCATATGTAGAACGTCCAAAACGGAGTTCGTATGCGTCCTGGGCGTCCGTTTTAGTGAGTACTGCTCCTGGACTCTGAGTTGGATACGATTTGGAGTTTGGTTCGGTTTCCATCTTCTTTGAACGAATTCTCTGGTCTTCCACGTCCCTAATACTCCCTCCAGGTACTCCTTGAACCTCTCCATGGATCCTAATCACAAATAAATCATTAAGTAGCAATCTATGCTCAAAAACATATAAGGAAATATATAAGAACGAGTTCACCTCTGAAATTAATTGTTGTGTATGAACTCTATTGATCGCATCTTGTATGTTCAATGGAGTGTTATTTGTATCCATAGAAGTGATGTTCTCATCATCCTCTCCTTCTTGAATTGGAGTCGTCCTCGACTCAAGTTCATCTTCTCTTATGTGTTGGTCCAAATGTGCAACGCCATCAAATCTTTTTGTATGCATGAATGGAGGAGGCCAAGGTGGTGGACGACATAGTGCGCCATCTTGATCTTGTCCATCAAATAAGAGTACACATTCACTTGAGCCAGGATTCCAAACAAATAAACATTGTGCCATGTTTATTTGTGCAATGATAATATGCATGATCTCATCATTATCCCCTTCTTTATGACAAGCCGTCCTCGGCTTACTCGTATGTCCAGCAAAGAGGCTTGCTTTGGAGGTAGAATGAGTGTTGTCCATAATGCACGATCACAGTGAATAATGCTTTTGTTGTCCCTGCTGCAAGGAAAAAATACTAGAAAAACTTGACAATACATTATTAGTGTTAGTGCATCCATTCATTTCACCATGTTGTTGCAGCACAAAAGGAGCTTCCTCATTTGAACATATATAAACTTTATGCATCATAAACATACCATTATGTTCATATTTGCCTATAGCATGAAAAATATTTCTACTTAACAAAGGCAATTCAGATTGAGAAAATATTATCTTCTCTACTATATCTAGATCACAAAGAGTGTCAAATTCAATATAGCCCAAAGTATTTAGAGAAGATAACAATTTCAGCTCATCCCTTTCACATGTAGTTGGGATCAAATACTTAATTTCAGCACAAGTGAGTGATAAAGTATCAAATTCATTTGGATGTTCTAGCATAGGTACAATATAATTATCAGCACATAACTCATTTTTGTTGTAAGAATCAGTAGGAAAATCAACTAGTGGTAAATGTGTATTATGAAAAGGTTCATCTTGTTGCTGCTCATCGATAGCATGATTGGTAGCAAAATTCAGCACATCTGAAAATGTCATACCGTGGTTAACTGTAGAGCATTGTCCATTAACATTACTCTCATTTTCAGCAAGAAATTCAAATGCATTATGAGTTGATTCATAAAAAAATTCAGAAGAGATGTTCAACACCTCACTCTCATTTGCATCTCCATTTATTTGTTCATGTTCCTGCAAAAGATTAGGCAAAGGAGGAGGTACAACAAGAAAATTCTTCTCAAGTTCATGTATTTCATCTTTACAATGAGATACATTAGCAAAAGTTTCTCGCATAAGAATTTTCGTTTCTTTCCATGTTCGAGGTTTTTCTAATTCATTTAAATTGTTCCACCAAGTTAATGCACAATCTACTAATGCACGTGCAACATTTCTAATCTTTCTCCTCTCACACATATGACATTGTCCAAAAATTTTATCCATCTCTATTTCCCAAGTAATATATTCATCATAACCAAAACCATCATAAGAAGGAAGAGATGGGAGAATGTAATTACTTCTTATGGAAGGTGTTGTAAAGGTGGTCTGAATGTCATGTGAAACATTGGTTGATGTTTGATTTTTAGTGAGCAACTCTATCGTCGTCTTCATCATGTCCATCATCTCAGCATATAATGCATGATTCTTGCTTTTACCTGACATTGTTAGTAGCAAACAGAAGACAACACAAAAAATATGTTATCCCTATCAACTACAAAGGATAATGGCAAAGTGGAAGTGGAATCACACACTCTCAAGCGTCTTACTACGCTCTTACAAGTGTTCTTACCGACACTGCAGGTGGCATACAGTGGACGGTATGAAGAAACCAATGAAGCGTGAGATGATTGCAAAGGTATATCGATTCTGCTCAAGAGTAAGGTGTAGCTTGGATGGCACTTTCTATGTAGCAAGGATTAACAACAATGAAATCAGATAGTAAAGTTGAATAAGTGTCCAAAGTATTTGTCAAAGTTGCTGGCCTAAATGTGTTCCTAGTAGTTCAAGCTAGCAAGACATGAGATAAAACTAGATGACACAAAGAATGCAAGCACTTCTGATTTTTGTTGTTGTTTTTTTTCCTCTTTTTTTGTGCGACTTTTGTTTCTTGTTTTGCACTTGCTTTTCTCTTTTTTTCTTACTTTTTTTTTTCAGAATGTGCTGCAAGGGAAGAACACAATGAAAATCAATCCAAGATATCTCGTGTGTCCGTCGCAGATTTTCTTCTCAATCTTCCAAGGACAAATAGGCACACTTATAGGCTCTAAATTGGAAAACTTAGTACAGCAAGATTGTAGATATATCTCTCCTCTTTAATTTCAATATATGGAAGACCTATTTTGGAAAAGAACAATAGGAGATACAGCCCCCGAAATACAGACTGTTCAGAATTTTTAGGTCAATAACAGATTCGGATCTAATGCAATTTCAACATCGATAACTATATTTTCTGATAAAATGATGAATAATAAAGTTATAGAGAACTTCTTAATATTTCCAGAAAGTATAAGAACACGAAAATACGAGTTTGTATGAGCTAGATATGATGAAAATACTGAACTGGACAGAGATGAATCTAATCTGGACGTGATGACGTGATTCAAAAGGATGAATCAACACAATGCAAAACTCAAATTAAGACTAAAAACACTTTCTAAACCTGCAATATGACTCAACAACGGACACAAACTCAACAAAACCAAACTGAAAACGAAAGTTGCAAAGGCTCAATGGTGGTTTGGACAAAATAATGAACAGATCTACTAAACTGCAAATTTTTTGCGGATTTTTTGTGGACTCTAGGTATGAATAACAAAACTAATGTAATGGATAGATGAATTACCTAACGGGCAACCTGGAAATCTGATACCAATTGATAGGAAAAAAGGATGAGTCCCAATCTTCCGAAAGGTAATGATAAGTCGATTGATGTGGAGATCTCGACGTTGATGATCCGAGGCTCTCGAGTAGAACACGAACAGCCCCTGCAATCACTACACCACCGCTCCGTTGGTTATCAACCGTGCTTCACACGATTGACCTCGCCAAGAAGTCTAATCCCTGCAAGTGCAACCGAGAACACAAGCAAGAACAAGGTAGACACGATCTGAAATCGCGAAGTTGGGGTCTCACAAACCGTAGAACGGTGATATTATTGATCTAAGCAAAACCCAATTGTCTATGGCAGCTACCATGGAGTATATATAGGTGGAGGACGTCCAAGGGGGTGTTGGGGTCGTGACCTAACCCTAACACACGAAAATAATGGACTTAGACTTGATACAAGGCCCAATGGCCCAATACAGTGGCGCAGCACCCTAACAGATTCTGTACTTGATTTTGTTTCGACGATTCCCGTCCACTCCGAAGGAATTTTGACATGGGACCGGATCCATTGGAAAGGCTATCCTCTCCCCTTTCCGTGCATATGTAGAACGTCCAAAACAGAGTTTGTATGCGTCCTGAGCGTCCGTTTTAGTGAGTACTGCTCCTGGAATCCGAGTTGGATACGATTTGGAGTTTGGTTCGGTTTCCATCTTCTTTGAACGAATTCTCTGGTATTCCACATCCCTAATACTCCCTCCAAGTACTCCTTGAACCTCTCCATGGATCCTAATCACAAATAAATCATTAAGTAGCAATCTATGCTCAAAAACATATAAGGAAATATATAAGAACGAGTTCACCTCTGAAATTAATTGTTGTGTATGAACTCTATTGATTGCATCTTGTATGTTCAATGGAGTGTTATTTGTATCCATAGAAGTGATGTCCTCATCATCCTCCCCTTCTTGAATTGGAGTCGTCCTCGACTCAAGTTCATCTTCTCTTATGTGTTGGTCCAAATGTGCAACGCCATCAAATCTTTTTGTATGCATGAATGGAGGAGGCCAAGGTGGTGGACGACATAGTGCGCCATCTTGATATTGTCCATCAAATAAGATTACACATTCACTTGAGCCAGGATCCCAAACAAATAAACATTGTGCCATGTTTATTTGTGCAATGATAATATGCATGATCTCATCAACCACGGTAACACGATATCATCCATATCAACCAAAACGCACCAAAAACTTAGTAAATGAATACTAAGCAATCTTTCCAACAATGTAAAGCAAGTACGAAATATTGCAAATGAAAAGCATAAGCACTACGGTCAAGTTCCGGACCTTGCCAGAGCAACCCGGACCTTGAGCCGGAGCTAACAAAAGCTAGTAGAACCTCGCGCCGGAGCTTACCAAAACTAGTACAATGAAGCACCTGCCGGAGCTTACCAAAAACTAGTACAATGAAGCACCTGCCGGAGCTTACCAAAAACTAGTCAACCCAAAACCGGAGCTAGACAAAGTACATCGGAGCATAGCGAAAGCATTCCGAAGCTATCAAATATATGCTGGAGCTATCAAAGACATGCCGAAGCTAAAGATAAAGCTCACCGGAGCTAACCAAAGCTCGTCGGACCTTACCAAGAACCGGACCTAGCATCTAACGTAGCAAAACAAGCCGGACCTACTGTCGGACCTTGCTGTAGCTCGGAGCTAGAGTCGGACCTTGATAAAAAGGTGTTTTGGTGATATTAAAAACTTTTATCATCAAAGCCAAGTGTATTCACTACAAGCCAATGTATTCAGCACATATAGGTCTTACAATCTCCCCCTTGATGAATGCATTGGCAACACCATTTAAAATCTGAACATTGGCTTATTCACATAAAATTTTTGAAAACAATTTCCCCCCCTTTGTAAATCAAAAGTAAAATGAGAAGAAAATCTCTCCTTATGCACATATTCATCTTTTTATGCTCATCTCCCCCCCCTTTGACAATGTATTCAGCAAGTCATGAGCATGTAAACAAATTATCTCTCACTCTTTAGTTGTTATGAGCATATTATAACATATACATATAAACAAAACTCATCCAAGTCATACTATCAAGTACCTTACATTATCACATTAATGAAATACATAAAGTAGTGTAAGCCATGCTAGAGATCAAATGTAATTTTCAATTTAAATAAGTCATGATCTCACAAACTTAACTATCTCAAAACCTGATAGCATGACACTAGTTGCTGCATTTTATTATTTTCAAAGCATAAATTTATATCATATGATATTTGCAAGAGATTATATGCGCATATGCCTTATTCTAACCAACCAAGCCAAGCCTATGTCATTTGACAATCAGAAGCTTAAGGACATGGTTTTAGTCATACACAACTTCTTCCAAGTTCATATCTAAGTGCAATGACAAGCCATCTCAAAAGAAGAAGTGCGATGCATGCATATTCTCTTGATCTTTTCTCAATTTATATTTGTTCATAAAAACTCAACATTTGAGTTAATTACTTGATTAATTCTTAATGATTACAAGCATTTGTGAGCATGCAACAAGTTCAAAACAGCAAGAAAGTTCGACCATGACCAGATTTAGTGTAAGTAATTATTCCAATTACTAGACATGGCAAAAACTACAAAATGTATAACACGAGTAATGTAGTAAGAACTTTCAGCATGTAAAAGGACTCACAAAGTCATATATGTATGAAATACTATGCTCATATTATTTTAATTTCAGATTCACACATAGACTTCCCAAGTTTCAAAAACTTCCCCTCAATTTAAGCCATGAGGATGCATAACCCCTATTTCACTACGAATGAAACAAAAACGAGTGAAATCCAAAGGTTTTGTAAAAATGTCAGCCAATTGTTGTTCGGTATCTACATGGTGAAGCACAATGTTTCCTTTTTCAACATTATCTCGAAGAAAGTGATAACTAATATCAATGTGCTTAGTTCTAGAATGTTGCACGGGGTTTTTGGCAATGCAAATAGCACTAGTGTTATCACAAAACAGTGGAACACTATCTAGATCAACCCCATAGTCCTTAAGTGTTTGAACAATCCAAAGAGTTTGTGAGCAAGCACTAGCAGCAGCTACATATTCAGATTTGGCTGTGGATTGAGCAACTGAATTTTGTTTTCTGGAGGACCAAGCAACAAGAGAATTACCAAGAAAATGACAAGCACCGGAAGTACTTTTCCTATCAATCCTACAACCCCCAAAATCAGCATCCGAAAAAGCTTTCAAGGTAACGGTTGAGGAAGAAGGAAGAAAAATGCCAAATTCTTGAGTTCCATGTAAGTACCTGAGAATCCTTTTGATGGCTTGACGATGTGAAACACGTGGGGAAGCTTGAAACCGTGCACAAAGACATACGCTGAATTGTATGTCCGGTCTTGATGCCGTAAGGTACAAAAGTGAACCGATCATGCTTCTATATTCTTTTTGATCCACGGATTCACCATCTTCATCAAGTTCAAGTGTTGTTGCTGTTCCCATTGGTGTCCGATGAGGCTTTCTTTTGTCCATGTTGAAGCGCCTTAGGAGGTCTTTGGTATACTTCGTTTGATGCACAAAGGTACCCTCCTTGGTTTGCTTGATTTGCAGCCCCAAAAAGTAAGTGAGTTCACCCATCATACTCATTTCAAATTCGGAACTCATCATCGCTGAAAACTTGGACACAAGATCATAAGAAGCACAACCAAAGATAATATCATCCACATACACTTGAACGAATAATGAGTCATTGCCATGCTTAAGCACAAAAGGAGTTTTATCAACCTTGCCCATGGTAAAACCCTTTTCAAGTAAGAATGTTTTTAACCTATCATACCGTTCTCTAGGGGCTTGTTTGAGACCGTATAAGGCTTTGGACGGTTTTTAAACATGATTAGGAAAATCTGGATTTTCAAAACCTGGTGGTTGTTTGACATAAACCTCCTCATCTATGTAGCCATTAAGAAAAGCACTTTTAACATCCATTTGATATAGCTTAAAACCTTTAGATGCTGCAAAAGCTAACAAAATTCTTATGGCTTCTAATCTAGCGACAGAAGTAAAAGTTTCATCAAAATCTAGACCTTCAACTTGAGTGAAACCTTGAGCAACCAACCTAGCCTTATTCCTAACCACAACCCCATCCTCACTTTGTTTATTTTTAAATACCCATTTAGTTCCAATTAAAGTGTGACCTTGAGGTGGAGGTACAAGTTTCCAAACATTATTTCTTTCAAAATTTTCTAACTCTTCTTGCATGGCAATAATCCAAGATTCATTAGTGAGTGTGTGTGATGTATCTTTGGGTTCAAAAGAAGCAACAAAAGCATAATGAGCATGAGAGTTTGGATCGCAAAACCTGGACCGTGTGACTTGTTCGTGCAAGCTTCCAATCATCTGTTGTGGGGGATGATCTTTGTAAAAACGTAGGGGAGCAGATGTCTCACAAGCTTCTTCTTCATTAGGTTCATCGTAGATTGATGAGCTTGTGACTTGTGGATGATCAGGACCAGCAGAGGTGATAGCCGGAGCTTGTTCAATGTCCAGAGCTGGACACGTGTCAACTTCGGAACTACCAGGCAGTATCACCGGCTCTTCTTCATCTTCGAAAATACCCTCCCCCTGAGGATACGGATCTGGTCCTGCAACACCGGAGCTAGTACCTGGGCTAGCTTCATCAAAATACACTTCACAAGTCTGCACAATTTTGTTAGTGTCAAGTAAAAGCACACGGTAGCCTCTAGTATGAGATGGATAACCAAGAAACATGCCATCAATGGATATAGGTTCAAATTTATCAAGATTACCATGTTTCTTAACAAAGCATTTGCAACAAAAGACCCGAAAGTGTGTAACACTAGGCCTATGTCCAAACCGGAGCTCATATGGTGTTTTACCTAGCTTAGTACACAAGAAAAACGATTTGAGACATAACAAGCGGTTGCTAACGCATCAGCCCAAAATTTCCTAGGAGTTTGATATTCATCAAGCATAGTCCTAGCCATCTCAACTAAGGTTCTGTTCTTTCTTTCTACAACACCGTTTTGTTGAGGTACATATGGTGAAGAGAATTGATGATCTATTCTATTTTCAGCACAAAAGTGATCAAAAGATTGATTTTTAAATTCAGTTCCATTATCACTTCTAATTGTTTTTAATGATCCTGGGTGATCAATTGATAATCTAAGAAATAAAGTTCTAAAGTGACTAAAAACTTCATTCTTAGACGCCATAAAGTAAACCCAAGAGTATCTAGAATAATCATCAACGATAACAAGAACATACCATTTACCTCCGAAGGATTGAACACGTGAAGGTCCTACGGTGTCAAGATGCAAAAGTTGACATGGTTCAGTTGACATGATCATTGTGAGAGGAGTATGTGAACCTGCAACCATCTTAGCATGTCTACAAGAAGAGCACACAATTTCTTTGTCCCCTTTAAGCTTAGGCAGCCCACGTATGCGATCAAGGGCACTAACACGCGTTAGGTGATCAAAGCCTACGTGACCAAGTCTACGATGCCAAAAATATAAGTCATTTGAATTATTAGCAAATAGACACCTATGCTTAGAGGAAGACATATCAAAATCAGCTTTAAACACTCTTCCAAACCGAGACATGTTAAAAATAACCTCCCTATTTGAACCTACAACTTTGCAGAAGTTTCTATTGAAAATGATTTCTAGATTTTCATCTAGCAATTGTGAAACTGAAAGCAAGTTGTATTTCAAATTTTTGACAAGTGCCACATCCTTCAAAGTGTAGTGATCATTTACTCTAACCGAACCCTTAGCAATTATAGGAGTTGAAGAATTATCGGCAAAAGTAACATTCTCTACACGTGACACAAAAGAGAGGGAGGAGAACCAATCTTTGTTACCGGTCATGTGGCGTGAGCAACCTGAATCCACAATCCAAATGTTCTCCTTCCTCAAACGTGTAACCTACATAAAAGCACAATACGTCGATGACTCGATACTGGGGTTAGTCAAAAGGCATTTAGGTATCCAATACTGAGTCACACGACGTGCAGTAGGAAAAACACGCGAAAGCTGAGACAAAACAGCAGGTTTATGAGTCGAAGTTTGAGGTTTTCTATTCTTAACTCTTTTAGCACAAAAACCAGTAGCTCCGGAGGTAAAAGCAGCAGTTCCAAAAGACAAGGCTGAAGCTCCGGAAACAAAAGCTGAAGTTCCAAAGGAAACAATAGAAGGTCCGGGAGCTCTCGGAGCTATCGGAACTATCGGAGCTGCTTTTGCGGATTTCTTACCAGAAGGTCCGTAAGCTACCTTTTCAAATTTCTGACTCACTAAAGCAGGTTGTGTTTTTCTAATTGCATGAAAGTTATAAGATCTAGCAATTTTTCTTTCCTTTTTCTGTTGTTTAGCTAGTATATAACAAAAATCTATGACATGACCATCTTTACCACAGAAGTTACAATGAAATTTAACTTTGTGTTCATGTCTAGATGAGCAAGCAATGCTTTTATTTGAAACCGAATGAGACAACACTCCTGCAGATTTGAAAACCACTCCTTTTTGTTTAGGAACTGTTTGAATCAAACCACTTCCTAATGACTTTACAATCTTAGGTGGATGTGCCTTAGCATGAGCATGAGAATCAAAACCTAAACCAGTTTTATCATTGCAAGACTTGGAAGAATTCAACAGCAAGTTTAGGTTCTTATTCCCATTACAAAACCGATCTAATGTCCTATGCATGTTGTCAAGTTTATTGGACAGATCAAGGCAATTTTCACATGAAGTTTTTCCTTTTATTTTGCAATTGGAACAAAATTTAACTTCATGAGACCGTAAAGCTTTGTTCAATATAGAAATTTCATTCATAGCATCTTGCAGTTTTTTATCAAGATCATCACAACTAGAACAATGCAAATCAATTGTAGAACAAGAAGCATCTTTTAAGTTTCCAATATTAAGTGCAGCAAGCTCTTTGTTCTTTTCAATTTCTTCATCAAGTCTATCTAGAGTGGAGGAGTGTGCACTTCTTAATGTGGACAATTGTTCATAGATTAAGTCACATGAGGGACATGCATCATCACTAGGAATCAAAGTTTTTAAACGGTTAATTTCAGATTCTAATGATTCAATTTTAGCAGCATTATCCCTAAGCTTTTTGTCCTTTTTCTTGACAATAATAGTTGCACGAGAAATAGCATCACACATTTCATTGCAGGTAGAACATACCTCATCGTCTTCACTGTTGTGTTCTGCATCCTCCTGACTTGATCTTGATCTTGTTTTGCCCGCCATGAAACATAAGTTGGCCAGATCGTCATCATCTTCATCACTTTCAAAGTCTACATCACTTGAACTAAGTTCTTGAAGTGCGGTGATGAAGCTGTTAATCATCTTGCGTCCTATGGTACACTTCTTTTTCTTTTTGTTGGAATTTCCAGAGGAGGTCCGGACCTTGCTTTGTTTTTCTTCCCGGGTGGTCGGACCTGAAAGGTTAGGGCATTCTGTATGAAAGTGTCCTGTTTTACCACATTCAAAACAGCGTTGAGGTCCGGAGCTTCCTCTCCTTCTAGTTCTCACATTTTGCAATGCTTTTGAGAATCTAGTAGAGATGAGTGCCAACTCCTCTTCTGGAAATTCTTCGATCTGCTCCAGGGTTAGTGAGGACAATAAGGCAAGAGTATTGCAAGATGATGATTGGCCGGAGCTAGACATATCACATTGTGAAACAAATGCAGTAGACTTACCTGGGTTCTTACGTGCTAGGATGTCAATTTCATGAGTTTTTAGTTTAGAATAAAGTACATCTAATGTAAGAGAACTCATGAAAGTTGATTCACGAATAGATGTTACTTTCATCTCCCAAATTAACATGTCTAACACACTAAGAATTTGCCTAGCATTCTCAGCATCAGAAAAATTTACATTGACACTACGTAAGTTGCTGAGAATTTTATTGAACTGAGCAAAAAGGTCATCGATAGACTCACCTGGTTGCATCTCAAAATGCATATATTCCTTTTTGAACATATCTTGTTTTACCTCCTTGATTGTGTTGGAGCCTTCATGGTAATCACAGAGAGCTCTCCAAACATCGTATGCTGATCGGAGGTGCGCGACACGATCAAAGTCACTTTGAGTGAGTCCTTGGATGATCAAGTTTTGGGCTTTGTTGTTGTTGTCGACGTCTCGTAGGTTTGTGGCCGTGACTTGATCATTAGGTGGCACTTCGTAAGGCTTGTATACCTTCTCCCATATTGCAAAGCCTTGTGCCTGGATGAAAGCCTCCATGCGTGCCTTCCAAACCTGAAAATCAATACCAGCAAACACACAAGGTTTGGCGGAGTACTTCTCCATGATGATTAGTCAAAAACACGTGCAAATTACAAAGATTGGAGCACCGTGGCTCTGATACCAATTGTAGGATCTAAGAGCACGTGAAAAGCTACCAGAGGAGGGGGGTGAATGGTAGATTTAAAAATCTTACGCAGCGGAAACAATTAAACCCCAAACCCTTTTGGCAGAAAAACAATCTGTTAAAGAAATCGTGTGTGAGACTAATCTAAACGTGTTTCACTATGACAAAAGTGATAGATATCAGAGAGAATCAAGTCACGAAGACAACAAAAAAAGAATTACTCAAATCCGTCAAGAAAAACTCAAGTTATGATCGAAAGATCAAACAAAGGTCAATCTGACCTACTCGAGGAAAAGACAGTTCTGGAATGCTGCAAAGAAACTCGTGTAGATCAAAAACCAAATCCAATGACCGTGAAATTTTGACAGATGATAGATAATCAAGTTGTGAAGACAACCCAAAAGGAATCACGTCAATTAGATCTGTAAAACTCGAGTTATGATAAAACCACCGACGAAAGGTAGTGCTGTCCAGAAACTCGACGAGTAAAACTTGTCTGGAACAAGTCGGACGAACAAGGCACAAAAGTTCCTTCAAACTATGAATTTTATTCAATATAACACAAGAGGAACAGCCACAAAGTCGTACACCAGGAGCTCTGGGCTCCCTTGCTTATATAACCAGCCCTTCGGCCAACCCAATCTCAACTAGGACTCCAATCCTACTCAGATTACGAATCGTAACTTTCCATAACTGCTCAAGATTCTTCTATACGCAGATAGAAGCAATCTTAAGACTTCCAAACACCTTAGGAACGTATACCACATTCCTAAACAACTCAAATTCGTGATACACACGAAATCCTAACATAACCAACTCGATACTTTCCATACCGAGCCATAACCGACTCCGCCGCAGCCAAAGTCATCAACCGGTACGATCCGATCCTTCCAACCAGATCTTTCCTTCCTTATACCATCTTCGGAACCATGTTGCCACGTCATGCACCGCATGCATACGTGCGAACATCTTCCTTCAACGTTCAGAAACCTTCATATGCACTGCCCTTGATTCAATCATCCTGCGCGACCTCCTGATCAGCTCAACCACAGTTCCTTCCGAACTTGGTTGTTGGAACCTCATCTCCTCCCTGAGACTAGTCCAATGGATCCCGTCACCAGCCATGACTTGAACTCAAGCAACACCTGCACATGAATAAACAACCAATCCATACGAGCCCAAGTCCTCGACTTGACTCAAGTTAGTTCCAAACACAACACCTTATGTGAGCACCTCACATAAGCATGTTGCAAAACCACGGTAACACGATATCATCCATATCAACCAAAATGCACCAAAAACTTAGCAAATGAATACTAAGAAATCTTTCCAACAATGTAAAGCAAGTACGAAACATTGTAAATGAAAAGCAGAAGCACTACGGTCAAGTTCCGGACCTTGCCAGAGCAACCCGGACCTTGAGCCGGAGCTAACAAAAGCTAGTAGAACCTAGCGCCGGAGCTTACCAACACTAGTACAATGAAGCACCCGCCGGAGCTTACCAAAAACCAGTACAATGAAGTACTTGCCGGAGCTTACCAAAAACTAGTCAAAACTAGTCAACCCAAAACCGGAGGTAGACAATGTACGTCAGATCTTAGCGAAAGCATTCCAGAGCTATCAAATATATGTCGGAGCTATCGAAGACATGCCGGAGCTAAAGATAAAGCTCACCGGAGCTAACCAAACCTAGTCGGACCTTACCAAGAAGTCGTACCTAGCATCTAACGTAGCCGGAGCTACCCAAAACAAGCCGGACCTACCGTCGGACCTTGCTGTAGCTCGGAGCTAGAGTCGGACCTTGATAAAAAGGTGTTTTGGTGATATTAAAAACTTTTATCATCAAAGCCAAGTGTATTCACTACAAGCCAATGTATTCAGCACATATAGGTCTTACAGATACACATCCGAAGCTTCCCACCGGCCTTGGGTACGACAACTGGGTTTGCCAACCGTTTTGGATGGAAGACTTCTCGGATGAATCCAGCTTCGAGCAACTTCTTGATTTCCTGTCGGATGAAGTTTTGTCGCTCAATTGATTGCTTCCAGGGCTTCTTGTGTACAGGCCGAGCGTCTGGGCAAATCTTCAGATTGTGCTCAATCACCTCCCTAGGGATCCCAGGCATTTGTGATGGTTGCCAGGAAAACACGTCGACATTAGCCCGGAGGAAAGTGATGAGCGCGAGTTCCTATTTGTTGTTCAGACCCCCCAATATACGGGTAGTCTGAGCAACATCGGAACCGATTTGGACGACTTTGATGGGAATGCCAGCGTCGCCACTTGGTTGCACACGAGGTGTAGAGGTAGAGCCTTTGTGGCGAATGCTTGGAGGATTCGCAGCTGGCTCTTTACCGGATGCTTCCTCTTGCACTGTGGTAAGCGCATAGAGTTCTTCCAGTGCAGTTACTCCTGCGGTGCGATCTCCACAGATCTGGAGAACGCCCGTAGGTGTTGGCATCTTCAACACCAAATAACCATAATGGGCAACAACCATAAACTTGTATAAAGCTGGCCTACCCAATATGGCATTGAATGGTAGACTGATCTGCGCAACGTCGAAGATCAACTTCTCAGTTCTGTAGTTTTCCCGGGTCCCAAAGGTCAATGGGAGTGTAATAGAACCGAGAGGAGTAATGGTTCCCGGACCTACTCTGGAGAAAGGTCGGGATGGGCGAAGGTCCGAAGGCCAGAGCTGAAGCTTAACAAAAGCTTTGAAGCTTATGAGGTTTAGCCCGGGACCTCCGTCCACCATTACATGGTGGATTTGGATATTGTTAATGGTGGGTGACACCATCAACGGGAGTTGACCAGCCCCGATCATGTTTTGGGGATAGTCTGAAGCATCGAAAATGATGGGTGTGTCCGTCCACTTCCGATGTGGTTCTGCCTTAGCAGCAGGAGCTACCATGGCCATGTTCCGCCGTATTGTCTTGAGGATGCGACGAGAAGTGATGTCCCAAGAACCACCATAGATGGTGTTCAGGGTTTCCCAATGTTCATTGTCGGAGGCGTCTGAGTCATCGTCGATAGTACTGTAGACGGCTTTCAAGAACTTTTTAGGGTCCTGGAAACCTAGCTCCTCTTCAGTTGGAGCTTTGTCAACTTTTTGTTTTCCTTCCCTTTAACGGAAAGGAACTTCTTCCCGACGCTTGTTGTAGTGCTCAACAAGGTTCTGGACCTCCCGGCACTCTTCCAAGCTGTGTCGATTCGTCTTGTGAATCATACACCATGCTTTGGAACTATTGTCGTCCTCTGATGAAGGACGAGGTCGCTTCTCGGGGCGTGGCCCCCGGCTTCCAGGAGCTGCAGCAGCAGCTGGAGTAACGGTCGACGGCTTCTTTTTGCTGTTGGGCTTCTTCTTCTTCCTACCACAACCGGAGGTAGCAGCTTCAGTTTTGGAGGACTTCGGGTTGGCCTCCGGAGCTGGCTTGGAGTTCATTTCACGGCCCTCCACAGCTCTAGCGCATTTGTCGGCTAGGCTAAAGAGTTCCGTGACGCTGGTAACTTCCTTAATAGCCAGCTTCTCTAGCATCTTCTTATCTTGAACACCCTGTCTGAATGCAACAATAACATAGGAGCTCGATATTGAAAGAATGGTATTTCATACCTGAGAGAATCACTGGATGAAAGACTGTAGCGATTCCCCTGATGTTTGCTTTACAGCAAACAAGTCCAATTCAGTGCCGGGTCGGGGTGTAAGAACTCCCGAAGTTGGCAGTGAATTGTTGGCATAGTTCTGCCCAAATATTAATGAAGTCGGGTGGAAGACTCACGAACTAGGACCTTGCAGTCCCGGTTAAGGCCACAGGGAGGTAATTGGCCATTATAGCCTCGTCACCTCCAACTGTCAATATGGCAGTTGAGTAAATCTGAAGAAATTCGGTGGGGTTGACTATCGCGTCGAATTTTTCCGGCAAGTGAGACCGGGACTTCTGTGGCCACCTGACTATACGTAAGTGCATGGCCAGGGAATAACAACCTCCTCCTACTCCTTGAGGAGCAAGGTTGTCCCGAGCCTCTCGCCTTTTGCGAGCACGCTCGATGTGAACTTGGCCGTCCTGTTGCCGGTAGCGGCGATCCAGTTCCGATCGCAGATCATGGGTCGATATCCTCGTGATGGTATGGGTGCGTCGCGCACTGGGGGGCAGCAAAGTCACCTGTTGGGAGGCGGCACACCTCCTTTGTTGAGAGGCTTGTGAACCAAGTCGGCTAGAGATGGTCTGTCATTGTGAAGGTGCTCGCCCCGAAGGAGGAGGACCATGGTTGCTGATGCCTGCAGCCGCAACTGTGACCAGATGGTCAACATCAGCCCTCCACTGCTCCATAGCACCCTGGGGTGTGCCTGGAGGTGGTGGATGTTGCAAAAGAGCTCGCGCAGCAACGAGCGTGTGCTCGGGGTTGTTGTTTGCCGATGCGGTGATCGACACAGACGCTCCATCTCGTTGATTGGCATTGTTTGCCAGAACAGATGGTGCTGCAGTGCCTGCCAGAGCGTTGGCACCTACTGGTTGCTGAACATTGGAGGGGTTGCCTCCAGCAGGTTGTTCAGCATGATTGCCGTTGGATGATCCAGCAGTTGAATTCACCATCTTGTGATCTTGGAACAAACACGATTCCCCCAACCTGGCGCGCCAAATGTCAAAGTGAGGAATATGACACTTCCCCCGGACCCACTGGGAAGTAGCCTGCGGAGGTTCTTTTGTGGTTGGGGGACACAAGATCAATATCAAGATGGTGACCTCAGAGATTTACGTGGTTTGGGCCACCTGAGCATAACACCCTACTCCACGGGGTTTGTGTGATTATATTGAGCGAGTGAATTCGCTAAGTTCTGGTCACAATAGCCTGGATACGAATCCCCCGTTGTTCATGCAGTACAGCCCTTTTATAGTTCTAAGGACTGATCGTTACAAAGCTTGCCTGACCCGACATGTGGCCTTGGCGTGCTTAATGACCTAATACACCGTCTAAAGAGTATTAAGTACGATTAATAGTGTGATAACGTGCCTTCATGGCAGCGTTACCCCTATTAACGGTGCATGATCGTGTGTCATTAATATGGCATTAATGACACATTATCTGACCTTGTAACTGCCACCTTAACCATCTTTTAATGTCTGTCATGGTCATGATCGGCTTGTATTTCCATTGGTGACGAAGGTGCAAAGGCTACACACATGGTAGATCCGGAGCTTTCCCTTGCGGGAGAGTAGGTCCGGGGTTGTTGTACACATGTCAATACTGGAGCTCCTCTCTGACGGGGGCTAGGTCTGGGGCTGTTGTAAACGCGTAGTCGCCGGAGCTCCCCTTGGTTGGGAGTTTTGTTCCGGGCTTATTTTACACGTGTGTTAGCCCGAGAGCAAGCCATGTGAGGGGAGCGGTGTAAGGATCGAATGCCCAAGAGGGGGTTGAATTGAGCTTCTTTTCAAAAATTAAAGCAATAAAACTTAATTACTAAAAGCCCAATTCCCTATGCAAACAACCTATGCATTCAAGTGAATAGTAACTTTGCGGTATATGAAATGCACAAGTGTAAGGGGAGAGGAAGAAAGCGCAAACTCCCGAGGAGACACGAAGACACGGAGATTTATCCCGTGGTTCGGCAAGATCGTCAAGATCTTCCTACATCCACGTTGTGGCACCCACCAAAGGGTATGGCCACTCCCAAGTCACTGAGACCAGGGATCTTCACTATACTTCTCCGTTCGCCAACCTCGGCAAGGTGGAGCTCAAGCCTTGTACAAGTTGTATCCTCCGGGCTTCCACAACCGTCTTGGCAAGCTCCGGAAGGCTCTCTCCAATACAATCACCAAGGGACACTCCTCTACAGCTCTCACTACACTAGAGACTCCAATCACCAAGAATGGAGGCACACAAGCACTATTTCTAGTTAGTTCTAGCCTATCTCTTGGTGTACAAGTGGTGAAAATGATATGGAAGTGGTAGCTCAATGCCTTGAATGCTTGGTAAGGTGTAGAGTAAGTCTGGGCTTCAAGTCATATCAAATAGACTGGTTGAAGGGGTATAAATAGCCAGCCTCCACGAAATAGCCATTGGAAAAGTAGCCTGACATGACTGTTCTACGAACACCGGATGATCCGATGTTCTCCCCTCAGTTATCATCGGTCGAATCCAAATTAACTGATGTCACTGTGTCAGATATGAATGTTGTTAGACCGATGTTACACTTGCCTTCTCATCGGATGATCCGGTGGCACTTCATCCAGAATTGGTTTAGAATTGATGCTTACTGGAGTGATCGACCGATGTAATTATAGTTGTACATCAGATGGTCCGGTGTTACACTTGGTCCAGTAAGATTGCTTACTGTACTGATGGACTGATGTAACATTCCCTTCATCATCGGATGATCCAGTGAGTACTTAGTTCTGAGGTCTTCTTCTTCTGCTGAATCAACTCGATCGATGTGTTGTTTTCTGGAAACATCGGTTGATCCGGTGAGTTGATTTTGTTTGCTTCGAGTTGTTCTAAGTGATTCTTTTGGAATTTTATCGAGTGACCTCTTATACATTGTTTTGAAATATTCTTCTGATTTTTATCAATCATTGAGTGCTGTTAATTTTGGTTGAATAACATTGACATATGAGCTTTTACTTCTAATCTTCATAAAAATCGATTGACCTCATAGAATGATTGTTTAGGGGTCTCCAATTATATCCAATGATCAGTAGATGGTATTCATATAGATGTCATTTGATTGTGATGAGTGATATGGGAGACCTTGCATCCACAAATTCATTAGTAAAATACAACGGTTGTCATTAATCACCGAAACCATACCTCATCGGGCCTAGATGCTTTCAATCTCCCCCTTTTGGTGATTGATGACAACAAAACAAGTAAAGCATAATAGTAATGAATTTAAGGATACGTTACTCAAGAGGATATGCAATAAGTACAAGATTTAGCACACTTAAACTTGAAGGCTCAAAAACAATCAATAACTCGAAAGCTCAACGATCAATAACTCAAGAGACTTGAGTGGCAAACGAATACTCAATGAATAGCAAAATTGTAGCAAATCACCAAATTACAAAAGAACTCCCAAAAAGATAGACTCCCACTACAGCTAGGACTCCCCCTGAGACTAAGCTATCCCCCCCTGACTCTTCTCCCCCTTTGGCATCAAGACACCAAAAAGGAAGCCGAGTGCCTAAGGATCCTGAGCGCTCGGGGCGATGACGAACTGGTCACCGTCAGGGGTGCTGTCGTCGAAGCTGCTGCCTGCTGCTGCCGAAGCTGGAGTGGAGGTGACGGGTGCTGCGGGAGCCACTGTCGGTGCCTGCTGACTCTGGACGGCTGGCAACGGGGCACTGACAACGGATGCTGGCGTCTGCTGAAAAAGCGTCGTAGCCGGCAGGGGAGAGTGAATAGGAGCACCTGGAGCAAGCAGTGGGGACATGCTGATCGTCGGGATCAGCGCTGGTGCTGAGACTGGAGCTAACACGGGCGGACCTGGAGCTAGGTCGGGGAGAGAGAGAGAGAGTGAAGGGACGCGCTAAAAAGGTGGGGCCCAAACCCTAGCTCAAATTTTAACACCGGATGAACCGACGTCAGATAATAGGAGCATCGGTCGAATGGTACAGTAAGGGTATTCCAAAAGGTACCATTGACACCGGATGATCCGACGTGAAAAAGATTTGCATCGGTTGGATTTGGTGCAACTCTAGAAATGTGAACATCGGATGCATCGATGTTTCTCAGAATGAACTCATCGGTTGATTTGACTTTCTGACTGAGTTGACCCTTGGCACTTGAACACAAACTGATCCGATGAGCTTCTGGCCTAAGCATCGGATAATCCGATGACTACAAAACAACAACATCCCATATATGTCCTTTGACTCATACAAACAAACACGGAGAAACACATGTCTTAGGACTTTTTGGGCAACCCCTTACCCCTCAAAAGACTAGTTGCCAATAACTTGGCTAAGCCCTAAAGCAAATAGAACAGCGAAGAAAATAAGGAACAAATCCAAATAAAATGTAAGGCCCATGCTTTGTGAGCTAGAGGATTAAGACTTCTATCTCTTTAAAGCATGTTCCTTTAGGCATTACCGCACCTAACATTTTGTTCTTTCCACATCATGTGAGTTGAGATATTGCATTTCAAACAAGTCTCTTTCTCATGAAGTGGGTTCCCCTTTGTGACAATCTACCGTATGCAATGCAAAACAATTTATCATGCAAGAAATTAAATGTGAGTGCAAGTCTATATGGCAGGCATCATGCAAGACATAAATAAAATCTATCTTGCCAAATTTGAACCTTTCAAAGGCTTCTTCAGGGAGAGCCACTCTCCAAGCCTTGGGGAAACCCAAAGAAACCTCCATCCCAAGCTAACCCTTGCTCACCCCATATCCTTTGAAAGTTAGACAAGACCTATATGAGATGCATTCTTACATGATCATGGCAACTTACATGACGTTCGATGCATCTAGCACATTTAATTCACTTCTTAGTCTAGAAAAAGTTTTCTCATCAAGTGGTTTAGTGAAGATATCCGCCAATTGTTCTTCGGACCTAACACCTCGCAAGGAGATGTCTCCCTTAGCTTCATGGTCCCTCAAGAAATGATGGCGAATATCAATGTGCTTAGTGTGGGAGTGTTGAACGGGGTTCTTAGCAATCTTAACCGCACTTTCATTATCACAAAGGAGAGGCACACAACCAAGTTTGATATCAAAGTCCAAAAGGGTTGCTTCATATAAAGAATTTGGTCACAACATGCACCGACCGCAATATATTCCGCTTTCGCCGTGGACAAGGCAACAAAATTTTGCTTCTTGCTTGACCAAGATACTAGGGAACGCCCAAGCAAGTGGCACCCACCGGAGGTACTCTTGCGATCTACACAGCATCCGGCAAAGTACGAATCCGAGTAACCCAAGAGATGGAATTTTGCACCTTTAGAGTACCACAGGCCTACACTAGGGGTATGCTTGAGATACCGAAGTATCCTAAAGGCCGCCTTCCGATGCGATTCTTTAGGTGCCGCTTGAAAGCGGGCACACAAGCTTACACAAAACATGATATCAGGCCTAGATGCGGTAAGATAAAGCAATGAACCAATCATAGAATGGTAATTAGATTTGTCAATAGGTTTACCGTCCTTATCCGCGTCGATATGACAATTTGTTGCCATTTTATTACTTCTTGAGCTACAATCTCCCATCTCAAATTTCTTCAAGAGGTCCTTGGTGTACTTTTCTTGATATATGAAGGTCCCCTCTCTAAGCTGCTTGATTTGAAATCCAAGGAAGAAGTTGAGCTCTCCAATCATCGACATCTCGAATTCCCTAGACATCATTTTGCCAAACTCATGGCTAAGAGCTTCGTTAGTTGAACCAAAAATAATATCATCAACATAAATTTGACAAATAAATAATTCTTCGTCGATGTATAGATGTTGGAACTTGAAGCTACCCTTTGATCATGGCTCTCCTCAACTTTAGGCTTGTCACAACAACATCATTCTTGCTAAGAGTGCACGTTAGCCCAAGATCACAAAATTTGTGCAATTGAAAGCAAATTGGAACTAAGTAACTTAACATACAACATATTTAAAATGAATAAACCATGAAAAAATACAATTTTACCCAACCGAATTACCTTCCCCTTAGAATTATCACCAAAGGTGACTTGTTCATGATTGTTGGGGTCCTTTATGGAGGTGAACATACCATCGTTGCCGGTCATGTGTTGAGTGCACCCGCTATCGAGTACCCAATGTTTCCACCGGCTTTGTAGTTCACCTACACACATGAATTCAATTTTTGATTTTTGGCACCCAAGCCAACTTAGGTCCTTGTATGTGTGATACAAGTGTTTTTGGGACCCAAAGTTGCTTGGGGAGCTTCCCCTTCATGCCCTTTATGTCCTTGCCAATGAACCTTGCCTTCACCTTGCCATCTACTTTACTCAAGAGATAATAATGATCATTGAAAGTAGACTTGTAGTTAGTAGGCAATTTTGGAGAAGGCCGGTTAGGAAGAGGACACTCCCTTGTATGGTGACCGGTGACTTCACAATGTTGGCAATAGGAAACAACTTCCTTGATGAAGCTTGTACTAAGCTCCGGTGAGGGCACCTTTCCTTTTTTGGGAACCGGGAAGGATCCAAGTCCTCTCTTGTTGAAGGCCTTTGCTTGTTGGAAGAGGATTTCCTTGTGCTAGACTTCTCCTTTAGATAGTCTTGCCACACTAGTGCGGAGACTTTCAATTTCTTCCGTCAAGTCCTTCTCCCTAGCATTCTCTTTCAAATGCAAAGACTTGTGCATGACATTAGTGGCATGAGAAGTAATAGATACCTTATCATTAAGGGTTTCTTTCTTTATAGTTTTCAATTCTTGTTCAAGAACTTCATAAGCAAGGTTAGGTACTTGATGCTCTTGGATTAACTCATTGTGCTTTCCCAAGAGTGCTTGGTGTGCTAAGTCAAGATCATGGTGATCTAGCTTGATTTTAGCCTTATCTTCCTCAATTTGCTTGACATGAGATTTGAGCATGTCATGCTCCTTAAGTATGCTTTCATACTTGTCAAGCAAATCAAGGTTAGCACTCTCAAGCTTAGCACGAGTTTCTTCAAGAGCCTTGACCTTACTCTTTTCCCTCTTAATGATAGTGTTGTATTCATTTATTAATGAAGTTAAATCATCGGGGAAAGCTCATCATCGCTAGAGTCATCACATACCTTGGTGTTACCTTTAGCCATGAGGCACATGGGAGGTGGATGAATAGGTGAGTCATCATTGTTGGCAATGGCAAGGCCGACCAAACTTTCTTCTTCCGCTTCACTCTCTTCATCACTTGATTCTTCGTCGGTAGTCCATTCATTTGCCTCACACATGAACACCTTTTGTGGACCTTTCCTCTTCTTTGGGAAGAGTTTTGCCTTCTTGCCTTTGTCATGCTTCTTCTTCCCAAAGGATCTTGGTTTGGGCTTGTCCTCTTCATCATCCTCACTATCTTCAAGCTTGCGATGCTTGCTCTTGTGGTTCTCTCTTCTTTTTTCCGGTTTTTGACAATCATAGGAGATGCGGCCTTGATCACCACAATTATAGCAAGTCTTGTTGTCATCTCTCTTTGGTAGAAATGCTTTCTTTTTGGGATCAAAGGTGTATCCCTTCTTGGCAATCTTGGAGTTCAAGCGAGAGAAATTTCTCATCATTGATGCAAGCTCATCATCGTCATCTTCACTTGATGCTTGCTCCTCTTCACTTGGGCTAGGATCAACCACTTTCTTTTTGTTGAGATTTGTTCTCTTGATGGAAGCCTTTAGAGCAGTTGTGGTTGAAGATGATTCCTCCATCATCCCAAGCACACTCATCTCATGAGCGTGAATCTCTCCAATAAGTTCCAAAACTTCAATGTGATCAAGAGAATCTTTTTGAAGCATGGAGTTGATGATGTTGTACTTTGGCTTAGGAAGGAGCATAAGAATCTTGCGGTTGATGAGTCCCTTGCCAAGATAAGCAATGTCAAGAGCATTAATTTCCTCGATAAGCACATTCAAGCGAGAAAACATTTCATTGACATTTTCATGAGGTAGCATTTTGAACTCATCATATTTGGCCTTAAGCATATGATATTTTAGTTCTTTAACACGAGAAGAACCCTCATGAATTTCAATCAAGCAAGCCCAAATTTCACAAGCATTCTCTTTGCTAGCAATCCTAGCAAATACATCTTGACTAATGCATTCATAAATTGCATTTCTAGCTTTAGCATCCCACTTGATTTTATCACCAACATAATTATGCTCACCAAACCCCGCATGGGTCGCTTCCCATACCTTGGGAGCAATAGCCTCTAGATAAGCACGCGTGTGTGCTTTCCAATAGGCAAAGTTCATGCCCTCGAAGATAGGAACCGAACCCCCATTCTTGGCCATTTTAGCTCTCTAGCGATGAAGCTAGAATGATCCAATGAGCAACCTTGCTCTGATACCAATTGTAAGGATCGAATGCCCAAGAGGGGGGGTGAATTGGGCTTCTTTTCAAAAATTAAAGAAATAAAACTTAATTACTAAAAGCCCAATTCCCTATGCAAACAACCTATGCATTCAAGTGAATAGTAACTTTGCGGTATATGAAATGCACAAGTGTAAGGGGAGAGGAAGAAAGCGCAAACTCCCGAGGAGACACGAAGACACGGAGATTTATCCCGTGGTTCGGCAAGATCGTCAAGATCTTCTTACATCCACGTCGTGGCACCCACCAAAGGGTATGGCCACTCCCAAGTCACCGAGACCAGGGATCTTCACTATACTTCTCCGTTCGCCAACCTCGGCAAGGTGGAGCTCAAGCCTTGTACAAGTTGGATCCTCCGGGCTTCCACAACCATCTTGGCAAGCTTCGGAAGGCTATCTCTAATACAATCACCAAGGGACACTCCTCTACAGCTCTCACTACACTAGAGACTCCAATCACCAAGAATGGAGGCACACAAGCACTATTTCTAGTTAGTTCTAGCCTATCTCTTGGTGTACAAGTGGTGAAAATGATATGGAAGTGGTAGCTCAATTCCTTGAATGCTTGGTAAGGTGTAGAGTAAGTCTGGGCTTCAAGTCATATCAAATAGACTGGTTGAAGGGGTATAAATAGCCAGCCTCCACGAAATAGCCATTGGAAAAGTAGCCTGACATCACTGTTCTACGAACACCGGATGATCTGATGTTCTCCCTTCAGTTATCATTGGTCGAATCCAAATTAGCTGATGTCACTGTGTCAGATATGACCGTTGTTAGACTGATGTTACACTTGCCTTCTCATTGGATGATCCGGTGGCACTTCATCCAGAATTGGTTTATAATTGATGCTTACTGGAGTGATCGACCGATGTAATTATAGTTGTACATCGGATGGTCCGGTGTTACACTTGGTCCAGGGAGATTGCTTACTGTACTGATGGACCGATGTAACATTCCCTTTATCATCGGATGATCCGGTGAGTACTTAGTTCTGAGGTCTTCTTCTTCTGCTGAATCAACTCGACCGATGTGTTGTTTTCTGGAAACATCGGTTGATCCGGTGAGTTGATTTTGTTTGCTTCGAGTTGTTCTAAGTGATTCTTTTGGAATTTTCTCGAGTGACCTCTTATACATTGTTTTGAAATATTCTTCTGATGATTATCAAGCATTGAGTGCTATCAATTTTGGTTGAATAACTTTGACATATGATCTTTTACTTCTAATCTTCATAAAAATCGATTGACCTCATAAAATGATTGTTTAGGGGTCTCCAATTATATCCAATGATCAGTAGATGATATTCATATAGATTTCATTTGATTGTGATGAGTGATATGGGATACCTTGCATCCACAAATTCATTAGTAAAATCTAATGGTTGTCATTAATCACCGAAACCATACCTCATGGGGCCTAGATGCTTTCAATCGGGTCTGGTGCAATGTGACATGTAGGACCAGCAAGGGCCTTCGACCCTGACGGGTGAAACGTTCTTGCACTTGTTGCGGTATCATGGGGTACCCGGTACGTAGGGTACCGACAGCCACCAAGTACACCTTCGAAAAGTTCAAAGTCGGTTCAATGGCTCATCTAAAGCCACTACGAGTACTCTTATCAAGAGGCTTTTCCCTGAGAAATACACTAGAAGTAATGTGAGAGATCACATACTTAAGATGAAAAGCATGGTTGCTAAGCTTAAGACTATGGACTAGGAGTGAAAGATGAATTTCTCGTGCATCTCATTTTTGTCTCACTTCCAAAAGAATTTGAGCCATTTGTCATAAATTACAACTCTGTGCAGAACAATGGAACTTAGAAAAATTGATGGCTATTTGTGTCTAAGAAGATGAAAGAATTAAGTCCGCTCGAGGGATTTACACCATCAACTACGTGAAAGGAAAAGGCAAGAAGAACTTCCATTCTTCAAAGCCATATCTCAACATTCCTCAAAAGGACAAGGGAAAAGCTAGCTCTCATAGGATCACTCTAACAAGAGTGAAAAAAGTGGACAAATATAGGTGTTTCTTCTGTAAAGAGATGGGATATTTTCATAAAGATTGCATTGACTTTATAAAGTGGTGCAATAGGAAAGGTATGGACTTCGTAACTTCAATTAACGAATTTGTGTACTTAGACTATTCATCATGTGGATTGACTCAGGTGTCACCGTGCATGTTACTCTTTCGTTGCAGGGTTTGAATTTAAGGAGGAACCTAAGAAGGGGAGAAAGGAATATTAGAGTTGCTGATGGTCATGATGCTCAAGTTGTAGCTATTGGAGAACTTCCCTTGGTACTTAGAGATGGCTTTGTACTTACGCTTCATGATGTCCTTTATGTACACTCAGTTAGGAGGAATTTAATATCAGTTTCATGCTTAGGTGATTATGGATTTGTATGCCATTTTGGCGATGACAAATGTATCATTAAGATTAAAATAAGCTTGTGGGTCTTGCCATCCGACAAGACCAACTTTATTTCCTATCTATGCATGACAATGTTAATCAGATAAGCGATGTTCAGAATTCCTCACATAACGACTCAGGTTTTTATAGAACAAAAGAATCGATCCCTAAATATCATCAAAATTATGGCACTATCGCTTACGCCATATTTGGAGATGGAAAATTAAACGACTTGTCTCGCAATCGAATCTACATCGTTTGGGCTTTTCGGATTCAAAAGAATGCACAGATTGCATAAAAGGAAAATTCACTAAGACTATTAAAAAAGGCGCCAAACGTAGTACGAGAATCTTAGAATTAGTACACACAAACATTTGTGGCTCTTTTCACACGCTCTCCATTGACGGATTGGACTCGTTCATGAATGTTGCCTAGAGGGGTGTGAATAGGCTAAAACCTGAAATTTACTTAATTCAACCTTAATCAGAACAACAGGAGTGGACTAGTCCGAACTAGACAGGTAAATGCATGAAAGGAGTGATTTTTATGTGTTTTCAGTGATTCACTTAATGCGAAATGAAGATAGACAACCTAGCAATATAGTATAACAATTGCAAGTAGCCGAAAAAAGTTTAGCTAGGTGGATCGCAAGAATCAAACAAAGAACGGTAAGAATCCTAAAAGTGATCTAACAAAGAATGAAGGTAATACGAGGCAAGATACATGCAGATTTATATCAAGGTTCAGCTTCACGAAGAAGCCTACCTTCCCGTTGAGGAGTCCACAAAGGACCGGGTCTCTTTCAACCCTACCCTCACCAAGCCACCACGAAGGCCGACTTGTTCTTCCACTTAAATCATGGGGTGATTACAACAATTCTTGATGCAACTCACAATCTAAGTATCCCACAATCTTACAGCTCGAAAAGAAGTCGAATCACAACTAAAAATAACTCAAATCAACAACTCAAATCGAGACAATCAACCAAAAGCTCAAAGTATGAACAACTCCTTCTCTCTTCTCTCACCAATCCCACAAACCCTTATGATTCGCTCTTAGGGCTCAAACATGTGAGGAGGAAGGCTTTGGAAGGCTCTTTGAAGGCTATGGCGGAGCTAGGGTTCGAGAGTGGGCAAACTGAAGTCGGGGGATCCCTTTTTATAGGGGTCCTGACACTTAGCCGTTGCCACTAGAAAAAGTGTGAAATAGTCCGACCTCAGACCACAGACTAGTCTAGCCAGAGGGGACCACTTACGTCACTCTTGTCCAAGAACAAAAGTCCTCGCCACCTTTTGAATTCAAACAGTCACAGGACCACGTACTAGTCCATCCAGCAACGGACTAGTCTGATCTCACTAAAAACTGCTTTTCCAGGTGAGAACGGATAAGTCTGGTCCAAGCGGACTAGTCCGGGGACTTAGTCCCTGCAGTCAACTCCAAACTCCAAACGAACTAGTCTAACCCACAACGAACTAGTCCGATCTCACACAATACCTCTTGGTCCGTGCAGAAACAGACAAGTCTGTCAGGGCAAACTAGTCCGACCTTTTAGGACTTAGTCCCAAAAAGGCTCAGACCACTCACCACGGACTAGTCCATTCTCAAACGTACATGTTCGAACTCACACAGTAACTCTTGCTCTATCTAACATCGGATCAGTCCGATGTGGCTGGACTAGTCCGACCTTCCAACCTGGACAAGTTCGGCCTTATCCTTAAGGCTGCCTCGACTCGTCTCTCCAACTAAACCTAAACAGACTATGAGCTCATAGGTGATTCTCAAACACTCGACTTGTTGAAAATTCTCTACCACAAGGCTAAACTCGACACAATGAATTTTAAATCCTAAATTCTAATGTTCGAGTTTCTGACGCCTTTTGGCTCTTTTTCCTTTTTGAGTGTTTCCAATTTTGTTCCACTTTCAATCACCTGTACTTTCACTCACAATGTTCATTAGTCCCTTAGGAGTTGTCATTAATCATCAAAGCCCTCGGGGATTTAGCCTAGATGCACTTTTAATTCCCCCCTTTTGGTGATTGATGACAACACATTGAGTATTTTGATAAAACAGTGAGTAAGATTGTTTTCATAGTGCACAAGTGTATGGAGACCCTCCCATAAATGTGTGCTTGATTGATTTGCAATAAGAGTAATGCACATGAATGGTAACTATGGGAGTTTTTCATACAATTGTTTGTTATGGTGGGGTGCCTACGTGTGATGCAAAATATTGAGATGTGTTGAATGTGAGTGAAGCATGCATCTCAAATGAAATTTAACATCATCACACATAAGAACAAGATTGTGAGCATAATAGCATGATATTCAATTAAGCTTAACATAAGTGCAATGGTAGCCAACATAAAGTACCATAGTCATTACAAATCAAGTGCATAAATGTAAAGACAAGTTTTCAAAATACAACATAGTCCACGGATCTAGATACTCCCCCTAAATCTCTCCCCCTTTGGCATCAAGACACCAAAAAGGAAAAGAGAGAGAAGAGAGAGTATATGAACTACTCGTCATTGCTTGCACTAGCTTCACCAATGTCTTCATCACTTTGGGTTGCTTCATTGTCATCCTCCTCTTCTTCATTCTCCTCGCCATCGACCTCTTCAATGTTAGGGGTGGCACTAGAAGAGCCACCACCACCACTAAAGAGGGTGAGCTCCACCTCAGTGAGCATCGAAAAGGGTGTAATCTCTTTATCTTCGAAGGCCACCGGAGACATTGGAATCTTCGCCTTCTCACAAAGCTTCTTCATGTACCTTTCTTGTATTTGAGCCCATCTTTGAGTGTGAACTTCAAACTTTGTGGCATGATGCGAAGATTGACTTTAGGAACTTGAGAATGGCTTTGGAGGTGTCGCCGGAGGAGGAGGAGGAGGCGGGAGCGGAAGGAGGAGGTGCATTGGAGGCACCCCTCCAGGAAGCTCCGCCAACCTTAGGGACAGGAGGAGGAATCTGAGGGTGGAGAGATCAATGCTTGACATCCTTGACAGACTCTAGCGCAGACACCTTATCAATCATACACATTATGTAGGGAGCAGAGCCACATGACCGGTTCGGTGTATGAGAATTGTATATGTAGTCAAACAAGTTGAATCTTTCATCCTCCACTAAAAGCTTTACCATGTGCCTTAGATTCCCTTGGATCATATCGGCATCTCCATCCTTGGGTGCAATAGTCTTCCGCAAGAGCCGGTCGAGCACAATGAAGATAGGATGAACATACTTGGTGGCCGGAGGGTTGTAGAATCCATCAACATACATGAACTCCATATAACAAAGATCCATAGCTTTGAGGTTGTGAATGATGATGTCGTGGCTCAAGTGCTCTTCTAATCCAAGTAGCTTGGCAAAGTTAGAATACAACACCGAGTATTGCACTCCCTCGGTTAACCAAGTAATCTGTTGATCTCCGTAGGAGGAAAAAAGTGACAAGTGGTGTAGAACTGGGCAATGAATTCAGTGTTCCAATTGTATTGGAAACCCATGATTTCCTAAAGCCCATGTGAAAGTGCATCTAGGCAACCCCTTGGGGTTTTCGGACGATTGATGACAAGCAAATGAGATCCTAATGAATTTATTGAGATGACTGCAGGATCAGCAAAATGATATAGTTTGGTGCACTCAAAAAGGTGAAAAATGAAGTGGTGTACAAAATATAAAAGCCCAACTGTCAATTGAAGCACAAAGTAGATTTAAATGTATAGGATGTGTGTGAGAGACAAATCCCAAGTTCTCAAGTGTTTGTGTAGGGGTAAGGGCATAAAAACACCTAAAAACTCACTAAGCACCGGACTATTCCGTTCATGGACCGTGATGAGAAGAGATGAGTCCCGACCTTCCGAAAGGTAATGGATATGTCGATTGGTGGAGATCTCGACGTTGATGAACCAAGGCTCTCGAGTAGAACATGAAAAACCGCTGCAATCACTACACCACCGCTCCGTTGGTTATCAACCGTGTTGCACACGATTGACCTCGCCAAGAAGGCTAATCCCTGCAAGTGCAACCGAGAAAACAAGCAAGAACGTAGAAGACACGATCTGAAATCGCGAAGTTAGGGTTTCACAAACCGTAGAACGGCGATATTATTGATCTAAGAAAAACCCAATTGTCTATGGCGGCTACAATGGGGTATATATAGGTGGGATGATGTCCAAGGGGGTGTTGGGGGCGTGACCTAACCCTAAGATACGAAAATAATGGACTTAGACTCGATACATGGCCCAATGGTCCAATACGGTGGCGCAACACCCTGACAAATTCTGTACTTGATTTTGTTTCGACGATTCCCGTCGACTCCATGGAATTCTGACATGGGACAAGTGCCATTGGAGATTTTATCCTCTCCCCTTTCCGTTCATATGTAGAACATACAAAATAGAGTTCGTATGCATCTTGGGTGTCCATTTTAGTGCGTACTGCTTCTGGACTCCGAGTTGGACACGATTTTGAGTTTGGCTCGGTTTCCATCTTCTTTGAATGAATTCTCTGGTCCTCCACGTCCCTAATACTTCCTCCAAGTACTATTTGAACCTTTCTATGGATCCTAATCACAATTAAATCATTAGGTAGAAATCTATGCTCAAAAACATATAAGGAAACATATAATAACGAACTCACCTCTGAAAAACATTGTTGTCTATGAACTATATTGATTGCATCTTGTATGTTCAATGGAGTGTTGTTTGTATCCATAGAAGTGAGGTCCTCATCATCCTCCCCTTCTTGAATTGGAGTCGTCCTCGACTCAAGTTCATCTTCTCTCATTTGTTGGTCCAAATATGCAACGCCATCAAATCCTTTTGTATGCATGAATGGAGGAGGCCAAGGTGGTGGACGACATAGTGCGCCATTTTGATCTTGTACAGGATCCCAAACAAATAAACATTGTGTCATGTTTGTAGGTACAATGATAACGTGCATGATCTCATCATTCTCCCCTTCTTTATGACAAGCCGTCCAAAAGAATGAATCAACACAATGCAAAACTCAAACTAAGACCAAAAACACTTTTAAACCAACAATATGACTCAACCACGAAGACAAACTCAATAAAACAGAAATGAATAACAAAGTTGCAAAGGCTCAATGGTGGTTTGGACAAAGTGATGAATAGATCTACTAAACTACAAGTTTTTTGTGGCTTTTTTGTGGACTCTAGGTATGAAAAACAAAAAAATCGAAAGGATAGATGAATTAGGCCCGATCTTCCGAAAGGTAATGGATAAGTCGATTGATGTGGAGATCTCTACGTTGATGATTCGAGGCTCTCGAGTAGAACGCGAACAACCCCTGCAATCACTACACTACCGCTCTGTTGGTTATCAACTGTGCTTCACATGATTGACCTCGCCAAGAAGGCTACACTACTACAAAAAGCATTTTTACATGCGCCTCAATTTTTCAAACACAGACAGTCCTTAAAAATATGCGATTGTGATGACGAATGATATAATAACCACATGTGATGAAAGAACAACACAAGCGGATTTTAAAAAACAACCGCCTGGGTAAATACTCGATCTTCTCAAGCGGTTATTACTTAAGAACCGCCTGCAATAAATTAACATCACAGGCGGATGTTAAGAAACAACCGCCTGGGTAAATACATGATCTTCACAGGCAGTTATTAATTAAGAACCGCCTGTAATGTAATGAACTTCACAGGCGGTTCTTAATTAACAATGGCCTGAGAAGATCATGTATTTTCACCGGAGGTCATTGTGTAAGAACCATATGTAGTTGTTCAATTATCACAAGTGCTGTTCATCGAAATTACAGGGATGTAGTTGTTGCAATTATCACAACCGTATGTAGTCGTTGTAGGGAAAATTGTATCAGGAAAAAACACAGATGAGCGGATACTAGTACAGTAATGCATTATAGGAAATGCTCGATCACCAGTGAGGTTGGCTTAATTGTGATAATACACCATTAGAGGCTTTACAATTGTTCAAAGATAACATCTTTACACACTGAGCACAAGTTTAAGTGAGCCTCTCTCTGTAACAGCTGCAAACAACGACGATGAAGCACCCTGTCAAGTAGAAAACAAAAATCATGCTACATTCATTGTAGACCGATGATGATGCTCCCATCGATCAATCTAAATTGTACCGTCCTGCTTGCTCCCGAACACGTCTCTTATATTCCGCTGGATCCTGAAAATATTGATATTATTTAAATTAACAAATGTCGAAGGAGGAATGAATAACCTACATTGGTCACTAGGTCAAAGTGTCATCTAACCTTGATAAGTAGATTATAGCAATCATTTTCAACATCAGGCACATTTGGCTGGTGCAGCAAACGCTGAACTTCAAGTAGTATAGTTTTGATTGTAAAAGCACTGCACCACCCCTACGAAATATAATTTAAGCAATATAAGAAACCAGTTCAAATAAGTTCGACAACAATTAAGTAATAATTACATGAGAAAAATAGGTCTATCTTACAGTCTCTTGATCAAGAATCCCGATGTAGAGTGCTCCCGAACGATCGACATTTGGGTGGAAGAACCCACTTGGAAAGGCGCATCTTGGAGGCACCAAGGAATAGTCCTCAGAGAAGGAGATTGTCAGGGGGTAGTAACCATCTTCCCATTTAGTCTGCAAAAGAAATTTATTAATAGGAGGACGATGGTTAAACTCATATTGTGCTTGTTCTTCATGACTTACCCCTTCTTTACCAGGGACGATGCACCGTCACTTCAATAAATCTCCTGATTCAGGCTTCGCAGAGAAACCCTAGGCAGAGAAATTGAAAATACCAAAAACATACAAGACGGAAAAACAAACTACAGTTAAGTTCATCAGTCCATTACAAATACATATGTATATACAACCATGCGACCGTTATGCCATATGTACATACATGGGGATGGTTCTTGCGCCACGCCAAGCGCTCCTCCTTCAATCGGCTACACGCCCGAGACATCATTATCTGAAAGACCAAAATTCCAAATTATTGAGTCCAAACGCATATGTACACAAATGTAAAAGGACACAATCCATATACCAACACACAAAACTGGCAGCTTATGAAAATATACAAAGAAAAAGGTAGCATGCAATGCATAATAAGGAAACTATGCGAATTTACTTAGGTACCTCATGGCACGATGTGGGACTGGGCAGAGGCGTGCCTCCGCGGGGTCTTTATATAGGCGTCAGTTTTTCATAGGCGGTTTTTAAATTTTTCACAGGCGGTTGGTACTTAATAACCGCCTGAGAAGATATTTATCTCAGGCGGGTTTTACTTACCAACTGCCTCTGATGCTGCTAAGCTCCTGTCAAGCTAATCCCTGCACAGCAAGCTATTGTAGATGCAAGTAACACCCGTGGCTCATCATTTGAATTGTTGAAAGCATCAATTTGAAGCCTGACGATCCTTGGAAGGATTTTTCCATCCATTTGAACGATTTCTTTCCCTCCTGTCCATTTGAAAACTTAGGAAGATGCTCCTTTCTCAGTTTTAATGCCTAAATATATTGACTAAAAATCAGTACTCACTTTCTTAGTGCTTCACACAAGCGAGTAAGCGAACAACTTCAATCACAAATCTTGTTTTTACACTTTCGTAGGGATTTAATCTTAATGTTTCAAGCATAGATTTACCCAATAAGTGAAGCTTCCTTATCACACATGTTAACGGCAGTTATAAGTGAAGGATGTGTCGAAGCTAACGAAATCTGAATCGGACTGAAGATAAAGAGATCCTGCATATGAGTGGCAATATCTAGGTTAAACAGCGTGAAGGCTATCATCATAGCTTCATGCTGTCTAACCTGGACATTATCACTCATATGCAACATCTCTTTGTCATCAGTCCCATTGAGATTTCGTTTGCTTCGACACACCCTTCCCTTGTAACTGCTATTAACATGTCTGATGAAGAAGCTTGAATTATTTGATAAATCTATGCTTGAAAGATTAAGGTCAAATTCCTATGAAAATGGTAAAAACAAGATTTGTGATTGAAGTTGTACGTTTCGTCGCTTGTGTAAAGCACTAAGAGAGATGGTACTGATTTGTAGTCAATATATTCAGTCATTAGAACTGATAAAGTAGCATCTTCGTAAGTTATCAAAATGGAGAGAAGAGAAAGAAATCTTGCATGGCTTGTTTGGGTGTAATCCTATCCAAACAAGCCCTCAAATGGACGGAAAGTATCGTCACACTTCAATTGAATCTTTTAACAATCCAAATGATGAGTCCCAGGTGTTACTTGCATCTAGAAGAGCTTGCTGTGAAGGGATTAGCTTGACAGGAGCTCGAAACAAAAGCTGAATTTAATAATGTTCGAAACATGCTATCTAAAGCTGAAATAGAACATTGTTCTAAGTTGATTTCAGAAGATACAAATATATACAATATATATCATCTCGCATTGCTATATACATTTTTTCTAGCATTGACATCTTCTCGCATATAAGGTTTCAAATTCTTTTTAATGCTTCTCTCTACGCGCTTGATGTTTTCTGGTTCGGTGAAAAGGTACATCTCTTCGTACTGATTATATTCCTCTTCATTATCTCCCACATTCTCAACCCCAACAATATTTTGCTTTACAAAAACAATTACGTGCATCTTCTCAGTTTCTGGATCTTGAACATAAAAAACTTGTGCAACATTATCGGCGAGAATCCACAGGTCATCTTTATATCCCACTTTATTCAAGTCTACCAGTGTCAGCCCGTAATTGTCCACTTTCACACCATCATGATCTTTGACCCATTGGCACTTAAATACGGGAATTACCATTCTTTCGCCATAATCGAGTTCCCATATTTCCTCTACGAACCCGAAGTATGTGGTCTTCTGCCCTTGTGAATCATAAGCCTCAATACGAACACCACTATTTTGTGCAACACTCTTACTGTCTTTTTCTTTAGTGTAAAATGTGTAACCATTCATGTCATATGCTTGCCATGATGTCACCAAAGCAGATGGGCCAGAAGCTAACTTCTTCATTGTTGCCTCTTCTATAGTGTTTTGTATGGTATATTTTTGTCCATTAACCATTCAGTGAAACATCCTGTGCTCTTTCATGATCCAGTCCTCTGTGCGGTCTTGGTTTTTATCACGAAGCTCAATTTGGCGTTCCTCGATGTACGATTCAGCTATTGCGAGCTGTTGTAGTACACTAAAATGTGCACAATGTACATTCTTGTAATCTTGAACAATAAAAGTTTTCTTACCCACTTTGCCTCTCCTTGTAGTCTACCCTCATGTACCGGTATAGGCACACCTGTCGATTTTCCATCTTTGATTTAATCAGCGCAACCCTCAATCACTTCTTCAGTGGTGTATCCTTCCATAATTGAACCCTCTGGGTGAGCACGGTTCCGCACATAACCTTTTAATACTCCTAAATATCTCTCCAACAAAAACATATGATGTAAATATAGTGGCCCCAATGCTTTTATCTGATCATTAAGATGTATGATTATGTGTACTTGAATATCGAAAAAGGATGGTGGGAAACACATCTCAAGCTTGCACATTGTCTCGACGATGTATGTTTTTAGATAGTCTAAATCTTCACGTGCTATCACCTTTTGCGATACTGCATTGAAGAAGTAACACAAACGTGTGATGACAACTTTTATATACTCAGGTTTGATGAATCTTATTGCAATGGCAAGGAAAATTGTCATCATCATGTGACAGTCGTGAGAATTATAACCGAATAAAGACAAGTCTTTCATCGAGACTAGTTTGCGGATATTGGATGAGAAACTCGTGGGCACTTTGATCCCACACAAGCATTCGCAAATTGCTTTTTTCTCTTCTAGCGTCAAGTTGTAGCTGGCTGGGGGAAGGTAATGCTTCCCATTCGCCTTTTCTATTGGATGAAGCTCTGGTCTCAAATCAAGATTACTAGGTCCATACGTGAATTTAATCCGTCCTTTGTTTTCCTTGGCATGTCCAGCAAGGTCCCAATGATGCTGTCAAATACATTCTTTATAACGTGCATCAAATCAATACTATGGCAAAATTCCAGATTCTTCCAATACGGAAGATACTTGAAAAAAATTGATTGTTTCTTGAAAGCCATGTCAGTTGTATCATCCGAAGATGTACTTTTCTTTCTCTTCATTCCTTTACTATTTTTGCCCTTACCGAAAGCAATATGAATGTTCTTGACCATTTCAAACACAAGTTTTCCACTGTAAGGTTTTGGTGCGGTATCTTTTTCGATTTTGTTATCAAATTGTTCTTTCATCTTCCTATACTTGTGTGTATCTGTCAAGAACCGTCGGTGTCTCATGTACACCGTCTTTCTGGATGAAGTGAGGTATAGAAATCCAGTTCTATCCACGCACCTAACACAACCTTTCTTTCCTTTCATTTGTCCCGATAATGTAAACAGTCCGGGATAATCATGCACAGTAACGAATATCATTGCTCTTAACGTGAAATACTCCTGCTTGTACTCATCCCATGTACGTACCCCTTCATTCCACAATTTCGCCATATCTTCCATTAAAGGATCCAAGAACACATCAATTTCGATGTCGGGTTGTTTCGGACCTTGGATAAGAACAGATAACAAGATATATTTCCTTTTGTGACACAACCACGTCGGTAGGATGTACATCGTTAAGACCATGGGCCATGCGCTGTGTATGCTCCTTTTTTCGCCAAACGGATTCATTCCGTCTGTACCCAAGGCAAACCTCACATTTCTGATTTCCTTCGCAAATTTTGGATACTGAATATAAAAAATTTTCCACTACGTTGCATCACCAGGGTGTCGTATATGTTTTTCATTCTTCTTGTGTTGCTCGGAATGCCAACGCATAAGTTCAGCGTCCCTAGGGTTTGAGAACAACGCTTCAAGCGATCAATTACTGGAAGGTACCACATCACCAAGGCAGGAATTTTTCTCTTATTCTTCCCGTCTGCATCACTAGAAGTATCGTCATCGTCACCTTCAGGGCCAATAATAGACTTCTTATTGTTCTAAGCTTTTTCATGTTGGTAACATACTGGTGATTGTAGTCCTTCTTATATCTACTGACACCACAAATGGGGCATCTAGTTGCGATCTCATGCTCTTTGCGATACAGAATACAATGGTTCACACAAGCGTGTATTTTTGTCACACCTAGTGCCATCGGGCAAAGAAGTTTCTTCACTTTATAAGTGCTTCTGGGCAGTTTATTTGGATTTGGAAGAATTTTTTCTAGAAGATTCAAAAGATCAGAGAAACTACAATCGGACCATCCGTGCGTAGCTTTCAACTTTAGTAGTTCTAAGACTGCACGCAATGTAGTAAACTCTTTATCACAGCCGTTTGATTCGTCATATAAAAGCTCCGTCGCCGCATTCTGCAATGTCTCCATTTTACTTAAACCTTTGCTTGCTCCCATAGAAGTCAATAATATGGTTCAATGTGACGCAGCATTTCCTCACAATTGAACTCATCATCATCATCACCGGCTTGATTGTCACTACCGTCATCGATATGAACATTATCATCATCTGAACCTCTCTCATCATCTTTATCCACATCATGTGTATCTAACTCACCATGCTCTGTCTATATTGTGTAGTTATTTGTGACACCCGGTTCCGAATATGAACCAAGCGTAACGCATATGTGTGCCCAGGATGTTCAACACACATACACGAATGATTCACAAATGATTAACAGAATTTAACCACGTCTTAACTAATAAATAAGTACTTTATTACAATAATCCAATAGTTCACGAATAATATAACTCTAAATAATTGCAGCGGAAAATAAACTAAACAGCACGACTCCAATCCACAGGCAATTGACGGCGGTATGCAACCTAGTACTCCTCGTGATCCTCAGGGTACTCCCAATTGTCTCCAGTAGCTGTTGGGGGGGGGGATTGCAAGAGTGAGTACATGTCGTACTCAGCAAGTGTGGAAAGTATGACATGTGGCTTATTCAAATGACGACAAAAATAATGGCTAAGTGCTGAAAAGTACAGTAAAACATTTGAAAAGCATTATACTATGTCTATGTGAAACAATCCCATCATAACCATCATTTAACAGAATATAAACAATATCCAATTATTGCCAACATTACCATTATCCATGTCCATAGTGCATAAACCATAACCATTACCAGACCACAACCATAATCCAACCATAACCATTACCAAACCATAACCATCCCAAATCCCAATTCCAACTCTAATCATGTAGGTCATCCAGGCGCTCATAACCGGGAGCACGGCTATCATGATAGTTTTTAACACTCTGCAGAGGTTGTACCACTTTACCCACATGTTTGTGATTTTATCACCTTTCGATGACTAAGAAACCTCCATTGTGCCATCTCACACTTCCGTAGGTGTGTGGCCAAGAGATCACAAAATAGCCTTTCAAAAGGAACTACTAGTATATACGGGCCCACTAAGGTTTCACCGGCAGGCTTGAACCTCTATTCTCCCACCCACGGGTCCCCTCGTGTGCCATGCGGATCCCAGGGCAGTCCTCCTCGACTCCCATTCCCCGCGCCATCCAATGGTCCATACAATACTAGCAGCGCTCCTAATTATTCAGCTACGCCGCACCCATACTTGGCCTTGTGGTGGCACTGTTGACCTGGCATATTCTCGCATGAACCGGTCCTTAGATCTAAAGCAAGCAAACCACCATAACGACCAACCCATCCACATAACCATGCTTGCTTAGATCACCCATCGTATTGACCAGTTCACATTAACCAGAATATCATTGATGCATAATTAAATGTGTAAGGTTGTTTGCCATCCCAATTAATTAAGCGAAGCAAAAAGGTAAAAACCCTTCCCGACTCTCTACCATAATTCCAGGTGACAAGGGTGGTCAAACAAAACTAGTAAACTTCCTACCATAGGATTCCCATCAATTTGACACAAGCATGCAAGTTCGCAAACAAAACATTTAATTTAAAATAGGATCAATATGCTTCAAGGACACTTGCCTTGCTCCGGCGGATGGGGTTGCTCAAGCGCTTCGAAGTCTTGGGTTTGGAAATCCTCGTATGCAACCTCTTGAGCACGTTCCTCTACGCGTGATCATACATACAAGAAAACATATACAATTCAACATAATGCATACAAAATAATCAACATGCAATGACATGTATGCATGCACAATTTAATAATTAATTTACTACGGTCGTTTATTAATTAGATGCGACTAGTTCATACGTGTTCATAAGGGTTTACGGGGATTTTAGGGTGGATTAATGCTGCTGAAATAAAATTTATGGTGCAACTAAAATTAATTTACGCCTATTAGATTCAATATGATCGCAAAAATTCGCATCGGGAACGGACCCTACCGTAGATCTGACGGCGTGACGGTCGCGGAATAAATGCGACGCGAAGACGAAATAGGTGGTGCAGCAGTCCTTCGGCGGCACGACGACGGCGGCGCGATGTCGGCGACGATCTCCGGCGAACGGCGGTGTCCTCCTCTTTTTCTCCCTCTTCTTCCCTTTTTTTTCTCCTTTTTTTCTTCCCTGGGCGCCTCTGTTTTCTCTGTTCCCGGCGGCTGCTTCTGGCGGCTTTTCCTTGTCTGCTGCGACTGCTGGTTCGTGGGGAAAAAAAACCTAGGCCTGGGTCCTATTTATAGGGGCGGTGCTAGGGTACGGCCTTGGTACCGACTCTGTTCGGGGCGGGATTCGCGGCAGGGGAGTCGGACGCGGGAGGGAGTCCAGCGGGAGCGGGAGTATCGGGATGGGACGTTACAGCGCGGGAAGGGAGGTGGGACGGCGCGGGAGACCGCGGAGACCGGGGCGAGGCCCGAGCGCCTCGGGCGGCACGCGGCCGAGGGGGCAGGCGGGCGGCGCGGTCAGGGGGGCGGGGCCCGGCGCCTTGGCGCGCGCGTCGCGCGCGGCGCGGTCAGGGCGGGCAGGCGGCGGTGGGGCCCCCGGGGCGAGCGCGCGTGGGAGGCGGGCCCGGGGCGCTGCGGCGCGGTCAGGCGGCGGGCGCGCTCGCTCGGGCGACGCGCCTCGGAGCGCGGTGCGGAGCGGGGCCGGCTCGGCCGGCTGGGCCGCTGGCCTGGCCGCCGGGCGGCTCCTTTTTCTTTTTTTTTTCTTTATTGTAATTTATTATATATATATTTATATATATATAAATCATTGTATTTATTATTTATTATTTATTATTTTTATAACATATATAATTAATATTATTTTTTTATTATTATTTTCTTTTTCTACTTTTATATATTGCTATATATATTATTTATATATTTATAATATATTTTTACTATTATTTTATATCTATTTCCTATTACAAGTTTTAGCCTATAATTATTGTTTTCTTTTCTTCCTTTGCCACACGTATTTGTATACACATATGTTTTATTATTTTTCTTTTATTCTACTAGTGTTTAATGCATGACCATGTATGCAATGCATGATGCGAAAATTTAGGGTGTTACAAACCTACCCCCCTTAAAGTGAATCTCGCCCTCGAGATTCGATAGCATGGGGAAAAGATGAGGGAATTCTGCCTTCAGGTCTTCTTCACGTTCCCATGTAGCTTCGGCTTCCGTATGGTGTTTCCATTGCACTTTGCACCAACGGATCCTCTTATTTCTCGTGACTCTTTCTTTCATATCTAAAATTTTGATAGGTTGCTCGACATAAGACAAATCCTCTTGAAGTTCTAACTCGTCCATCGGCACTTGTTCTTCCGGTACCCTGAGACACTTCTTGAGTTGAGAGACGTGAAACACGTCGTGTACATCGGAGAGATACGTCGGCAGCTCAAGTCGATAAGCTACCTCTCCTCGCTTGTCCAGAATCTTAAATGGTCCGATGTAACGTGGTGCGAGTTTTCCCTTGACGTTAAACCGTCGCTGACCACTGATAGGTGACACTTTGAGGTATACAAAATCTCCAACTTCAAAAGTCAAACTCCTTCGCCTATTATCAGCATAACCTTTCTGTCGAGACTGGGCAGCCTTTAAGTTTTCCCGTATTATTTGGACTTGCCTTTCAGCTTCTTGTAACACGTCTGGACCAAACACCTGATTCTCTCCGGTTTCATTCCAAAACAAGGGAGTCCTACATTTCCTTCCGTATAATGCTTCATAGGGTGACATTTTCAAACTTGCTTGGTAACTATTGTTGTACGAGAATTCAGCATACGGCAAACTTTTATCCCAACTTTTCCTATGCTTTAAAGCACATGCTCTCAACATGTCTTCCAAAATTTGGTTGGTCCTCTCGGTTTGTCCATCTGTCTGAGGGTGATACGCCGAACTAAAGTTCAGCCTTGTTCCCATTGCTTCATGCAATTTCTGCCAAAATCTGGAGGTGAATTGAGAACCTCTATCCGAGACTATCTTCTTCGGTACTCCGTGTCGGCACACAATATGTTCCATATACAATTCTGCTAGCTTTGTGGTGGTATATGTGGTCTTGACAGGAATGAAATGAGCTGATTTTGTCAATCGATCCACAATAACCCATATTGAATCATAGCCAGACTGAGTTCGCGGTAATCCAACTATAAAGTCCATACCAATCTCTTCCCACTTCCACTCCGGGATCTTCAATGGTTGTAACAATCCGGCTGGCCTTTGATGTTCAGCTTTAACTCGTTGGCACACATCACAAAGTGCAACATATTCGGCTATGTCCTTTTTCATGCTGGCCCACCAATAACATGTCTTTAAGTCCTTGTACATCTTCGTACAGCCAGGATGAATTGAGTAAGGCGAGTCATGTGCCTCCTTCAATATTGTTTCTCGAATATGCCTGACATTAGGTACCACAATCCTCTTTCCAAGCCATAAGGTACCTTGTTCGTCCTCATCAAATCTGAATTCCTTTCCTTCTTGGGTCCTTTCCTTGATTTCTTGTATTTCCTTGTCCTTTGTCTGTCCTTCCCGTATTTCCTGCTCCAATGTTGGGTTGACTTCCATCGTTCCCATCTCATTTATGAATCCGAGGTTCAACCGTTCAAACTCCTTGCATAACTCGGATGGCAGTTCTTGAACTGTAAGTTGATGACTTACTCCCTTTCGGCTCAAAGCATCGGCCACTACGTTGGCCTTCCCTGGGTGATAGTTGATTCCCACGTCATAATCCTTGATGAGCTCCAACCATCGGCGTTGCCTCAGGTTCAGATCCGTTTGCGTAAATATGTACTTGAGACTCTTGTGGTCCGTATAAATCTCACATCGGTGACCAAAAACATAGTGTCTCCATATCTTCAGAGCGTGTACCACGGCTGCCAGTTCAAGGTCGTGCGTAGGATAATTCAACTCATGTTTCTTTAGTTGCCTCGATGCATAAGCTACCACTTGGCCTTCTTGCATGAGCACACATCCTAATCCTTGTCTTGATGCATCACAGTATATATCAAAACTCTTGCTCACGTCCGGTAATACTAACACTGGGGCGGTTGTCAATCTTTTCTTTAACTCTTCAAAGCTATCCTGACAAGCTTGAGTCCATCGGAATGCCTTTCCCTTCATGAGTAATTCGGTCATAGGCTTGGCTATCTTGGAAAAATCCTTTATGAATCGGCGGTAATATCCAGCCATTCCAAGGAAACTTCGAATCTCCTTGACATTCTGTGGCGGTTCCCACTTAAGCACATCTCTCACCTTCCCTGGATCAACTGATACTCCTCCTCCAGAGATAATATGGCCTAGGAAGGAAACTTCTCGTAACCAAAATTGACATTTACTGAACTTGGCATACAATTGATGCTCCCTCAATTTCTGCAGCGTAAGCCTCAAGTGTTCCTCATGTTCCTTCTCGTCCTTCGAGTAGATCATAATATCATCGATGAACACTACAACGAACTTATCCAGATATTCCATGAAGACCTTATTCATAAGATACATAAAGTACGCAGGCGCATTCGTCAATCCAAATGACATGACGGTGTACTCATAAGATCCATATCGTGTCCGAAATGCCATCTTGGGTATGTCTGATGGTCTAATCTTCATTTGGAAGTATCCTGACCGCAAGTCGATCTTGGAGAAGATACAGGCACCCTTCATTTGGTCGAACAAATCCTCAATACGGGGCAGTGAGTACTTGTTCTTAATTGTCACTTCATTGAGAGACCTATAGTCCACACACATCCTCTGGGTTCCATCCTTCTTATCTACGAAGAGCACTGGGGCTCCCCACGGGGATGAACTTGGGCGTATAAAACCCTTCTCTAGCTGCTCTTGAATTTGCTTCTTGAGCTCTGCTAATTCCTTAGGAGGCATCCTATACGGCCTCTTAGCTATAGGTGCAGTTCCGGGTATCAACTCAATGGCGAATTCTATGTCACGATCAGGTGGCATACCTGGCAACTCATCTGGGAACACGTCCGGGTACTCGCGAACGATCGGAATGCTTTCCAATGTCACTTCTTCCACGTGATTCAGCATCGCTTTTCCTCTTGCAGGTTGGGCTGCTTCAACTTCAATGCGTGTACCATGTTCACTTGTCAACTGCACAATCCTCTCGGCGCATTGAATGACTCCATTATACTTGCTCAACCAGTCCATTCCAAGTATTATGTCTATTCCTTGGGAGTCCAAGACTATGAGGTTTGCGAGAAAGTCTACCCCCCTTATTTTAATGCTTACTTTCGGACATACTATATTTGTCCTCATCTCTCCGCCAGGAGAACTTACTAGCATAGTTTGCTTCATATGAGATATAGGCAAATTGTACTTGGCAACATACTTTGATGAGATGAATGAATGAGATGCTCCTGAATCAAATAAAACAGTCGCGGGGTTGGAGTTGGCGAGAAACATACCAATCACGATGTCATCAGCTTGCTGAGCTTCCTCAGTAGAGATATGATTGACATTACCACGAGCAAAATTCTGCTGTCCACGGTTGCCTTGTGGTGCCCCTCCATTTGGTCGCGAGTGATTTGGCCTTGGTGCATTGTTCATAGGTCCATTGTTTCTCTTGGGGCATTGACTTGCAAAGTGTCCGGGTTCTCCACACGCATAGCATGTCTTACCACCCATAGCATTGGGGAAGTTTGGGCGCACCTGGTTTTGAGCATTTGCCGCCATGTTAGGACGCGGCGCAGGTGGCACAGGATTGCGAGGCGCTTGCATGGCAGGGCGTTGCTGCGGTGGCTGATTTGGGCGGGGCGGATAGGCAGTGCGGTATGCAGGAGCAGAGGGGTTGTATTGTGGTGCAGTAGGTGGTGCATAGCGGGGGCGAATATTGCTTCCTTGCTGCGGTCCATGCTGTGACATCTTCCTCTTGTTGTCCTGCTCCATCTCACGAATCTTGTTCTCAACCACAATAGCCTTGTCAACCAGCTTTTGGAAGTTTGGATAATCAGTATTGAGCAACTGGACTTGAATTTCATTGTTGAGACCCCTCATAAACAGATACTGCTTCCTACTATCAGTTTTGATGTCTTCTGGAGCATACCTTGATAATTGAGTGAATTTGTTGAGATACTCACTCACACTCATCCTTCCTTGCCTGAGATTTTCAAAGTCTTGTCTCCTCAGTATCATAACTCCTTCAGGTACATAGTGGGAACGGAAACTCTGTTTAAACTCAGCCCAAGTGATTGTCTCCTGATTATCATGAGCGTTGCAAAGGGCTTCCCACCAGTCAGCGGCTGCTCCAACTAGTTGATGTGATGCAAAGAGAACCTTCTCCCTGTCAGTGCACTGGACAATAGCAAGTTTCTTCTCAACCGACTTCAGCCAATCATCAGCTTCCATTGGGTCTGTGGCTTGTGCAAAGGTAGGCGGTCTGGTCCTCATGAACTCTCCCAAACGGTTGTGATGTGGCGGGGGTGGCGGTGGAGGCAGGTGGGGCTGATTGTTGTTGCCAGCTTGCAGCTGTCCCATGGTCTGTATCATGGTCTGCATGAGCTGGTTCTGCATAGCTAATAGTTGTTCAATGTTGATAGCTCCATGAGCATGTCCCTGGTTGTTCTGAGGTACTTCATTGCGCTCCTCCTCATCGTTGGCATCCCTCTGGTTACGAGTTCTCACCATCTGTTGGCGAAAGAAAGGTGGGGATAGAAGAATTTAGAATTTGGAAGGAAACGTCCCAACTATATGCATCAAGGTATGTGGCACTAAATAATCCTTTATTAATATAGACCTATATTATGAGGATGTGGACAATTGCCGAAGCATCCCACAACTCTCTACTAAGCACACAAGCACTCAAACAAGCACCAAACAGAATTTACAAAGATCCTAAAGGAAGTAATACAACTCAAAGCCACACAAGTATATCTACATCGCTCTTATTTACTAATGGGGGTGTGCCTATCCTTGAGTCGTGGCATAGGTCGAGGACTAGTCGTCGTCGAGCGGGAACTCATCCGGGTCCTCGTCGTCGTCGTCGTCGTCGGGGTCCTCGGGGTCCTGTGGGTCCTGGGGTGGTGAGGCAGCAGGCGGCGGTGGTGCGGTAGACGCCACACTGGAAGGCTCCTCGTCAGAGGACTCCTCAGAAGATGATTCACGCTGACCGTTGCGACGGTCTGGAGAGTCTGGGGTCCACATCGGGGTGTCGGACGCGTAGTCGTCCGGGTCCTCGTCGGTGATCCGACGATACCTCCTGATTATCGCCTCGTGGCGCTGGGCGAGGTCACGTCCATCCTGGATCTCCTGCTGCGCCCTCTGAAGTCGGGCACTCAACTGGGTCACGTCGCCAACAGTCTGACGAGACTGCGGGAGGTCCAGGGGTCCCTCCACGTGCCTGGAGACGAAGCGCGCAGTGCCACTAGGACGCTGCGGGACGAAGGCGTGAACCGTGTCCTCCAGACGGAAACGGCGGGCGTGGCTCCAGAAAGTGGCTGCTTCCCAGCTAGCATCCTGCTCTGCAGATCGGCGGGAGCTCCTCCAAGCAGGGCTGCTGTGGGTCTTCACCAACTCGTCACCGTAGTAGATATAAATTTTGCAGCTCCACTCCTTCCTGTCGGGGCGCTGCACTCCAGTGGTGTGGTAGGAGAGCGAGAGACTGTGGTGGTGGTAGCCAGCCTCACGGAGTAGGGCACGAAGACGGTGTCGCAACTGTCCTGCGGCTCTGCCGTCTGAACGGATCACCACGGGGTGACGGGGGTCGACGACCGGAGAGCGACTAGCCAACCTACGCGGGGGCACGAGTCCACCGGTCGACTTACGGGGGGTTGTCTTGGTGCGGGCCATCTACAAGAAACAAGAATACATTAGAAAAATAGTGAAAAACAAATTTGAAATTTTCAGCAGCTGAACGGCGGACAAAAAGCGGTGCAGCGGTTCCAAAAGAACGAAAAATAAAGAGAAAAATTACAGCAACCAACACAATAATTTTACCCACACATAATAGCAGCAAAACACACCGTTTTCGCGAAAATTTATACAGCAAAACAGCAGCACTTAATATTGCTCACTTCTGAAAATTTTTATCAAAAACGCAGCAGCGATCAATACTTTTTGCGGCCGAAAATAAAGGAAACAAAACAGCAGCAAAAATTTTCGAAAATAGCATATTAGAAGAGTGTTCCTAAGTGCTCTAGAGTGTCCATTCTACCTAGGCTTGCGTCCTACGGTCAACGCAGCTCTGATACCAATTTGTGACACCCGGTTCCGAATATGAACCAAGCGTAACGCATATGTGTGCCCAGGATGTTCAACACACATACACGAATGATTCACAAATGATAAACAGAATTTAACCACGTCTTAACTAATAAATAAGTACTTTATTACAATAATCCAATAGTTCACGAATAATATAACTCTAAATAATTGCAGCGGAAAATAAACTAAACAGCACGACTCCAATCCACAGGCAATTGACGGCGGTACGCAACCTAGTACTCCTCGTGATCCTCAGGGTACTCCCAATTGTCTCCAGTAGCTGTTGGGGGGGGGGATTGCAAGAGTGAGTACATGTCGTACTCAGCAAGTGTGGAAAGTATGACATGTGGCTTATTCAAATGACGACAAAAATAATGGCTAAGTGCTGAAAAGTACAGTAAAACATTTGAAAAGCATTATACTATGTCTATGTGAAACAATCCCATCATAACCATCATTTAACAGAATATAAACAATATCCAATTATTGCCAACATTACCATTATCCATGTCCATAGTGCATAAACCATAACCATTACCAGACCACAACCATAATCCAACCATAACCATTACCAAACCATAACCATCCCAAATCCCAATTCCAACTCTAATCATGTAGGTCATCCAGGCGCTCATAACCGGGAGCACGGCTATCATGATAGTTTTTAACACTCTGCAGAGGTTGTACCACTTTACCCACATGTTTGTGATTTTATCACCTTTCGATGACTAAGAAACCTCCATTGTGCCATCTCACACTTCCGTAGGTGTGTGGCCAAGAGATCACAAAATAGCCTTTCAAAAGGAACTACTAGTATGTACGGGCCCACTAAGGTTTCACCGGCAGGCTTGAACCTCTATTCTCCCACCCACGGGTCCCCTCGTGTGTCATGCAGATCCCAGGGCAGTCCTCCTCGACTCCCATTCCCCGCGCCATCCAATGGTCCATACAATACTAGAAGCGCTCCTAATTATTCAGCTACGCCGCACCCATACTTGGCCTTGTGGTGGCACTGTTGACCTGGCATATTCTCGCATGAACCGGTCCTTAGATCTAAAGCAAGCAAACCACCATAACGACCAACCCATCCACATAACCATGCTTGCTTAGATCACCCATCGTATTGACCAGTTCACATTAACCAGAATATCATTGATGCATAATTAAATGTGTAAGGTTGTTTGCCATCCCAATTAATTAAGCGAAGCAAAAAGGTAAAAACCCTTCCCGACTCTCTACCATAATTCCAGGTGACAAGGGTGGTCAAACAAAACTAGTAAACTTCCTACCATAGGATTCCCATCAATTTGACACAAGCATGCAAGTTCGCAAACAAAACATTTAATTTAAAATAGGATCAATATGCTTCAAGGACACTTGCCTTGCTCCGGCGGATGGGGTTGCTCAAGCGCTTCGAAGTCTTGGGTTTGGAAATCCTCGTATGCAACCTCTTGAGCACGTTCCTCTACGCGTGATCATACATACAAGAAAACATATACAATTCAACATAATGCATACAAAATAATCAACATGCAATGACATGTATGCATGCACAATTTAATAATTAATTTACTACGGTCGTTTATTAATTAGATGCGACTAGTTCATACGTGTTCATAAGGGTTTACGGGGATTTTAGGATGGATTAATGCTGCTGAAATAAAATTTATGGTGCAACTAAAATTAATTTACGCCTATTAGATTCAATATGATCGCAAAAATTCGCATCGGGAACGGACCCTACCGTAGATCTGACGGCGTGACGGTCGCGGAATAAATGCGACGCGAAGACGAAATAGGTGGTGCAGCAGTCCTTCGGCGGCACGACGACGGCGGCGCGATGTCGGCGACGATCTCCGGCGAACGGCGGTGTCCTCCTCTTTTTCTCCCTCTTCTTCCCTTTTTTTTCTCCTTTTTTTCTTCCCTGGGCGCCTCTGTTTTCTCTGTTCCCGGCGGCTGCTTCTGGCGGCTTTTCCTTGTCTGCTGCGGCTGCTGGTTCGTGGGGAAAAAAAACCTAGGCCTGGGTCCTATTTATAGGGGCGGTGCTAGGGTACGGCCTTGGTACCGACTCTGTTCGGGGCGGGATTCGCGGCAGGGGAGTCGGACGCGGGAGGGAGTCCAGCGGGAGCGGGAGTATCGGGATGGGACGTTACAGCGCGGGAAGGGAGGCGGGACGGCGCGGGAGACCGCGGAGACCGGGGCGAGGCCCGAGCGCCTCGGGCGGCACGCGGCCGAGGGGGCAGGCGGGCGGCGCGGTTAGGGGGCGGGGCCCGGCGCCTTGGCGCGCGCGTCGCGCGCGGCGCGGTCAGGGCGGGCAGGCGGCGGTGGGGACCCCGGGGCGAGCGCGCGTGGGAGGCGGGCCCGGGGCGCTGCGGCGCGGTCAGGCGGCGGGCGCGCTCGCTCGGGCGACGCGCCTCGGCGCGCGGTGCGGAGCGGGGCCGGCTCGGCCGGCTGGGCCGCTGGCCTGGCCGCCGGGCGGCTCCTTTTTTTTTTCTTTATTGTAATTTATTATATATATATTTATATATATATAAATCATTGTATTTATTATTTATTATTTTTATAACATATATAATTAATATTATTTTTTATTATTATTTTCTTTTTCTACTTTTATATATTGCTATATATATTATTTATATATTTATATATATATTTTTACTATTATTTTATATCTATTTCCTATTACAAGTTTTAGCCTATAATTATTGTTTTCTTTTCTTCCTTTGCCACACGTATTTGTATACACATATGTTTTATTATTTTTCTTGTATTCTACTAGTGTTTAATGCATGACCATGTATGCAATGCATGATGCGAAAATTTAGGGTGTTACATTATTTTTGGAACCTCTTTTCACAAAATGAGATTGGATTACTATAGTATATGTCCAAGCAATCTTATTTTCGCAGTCGGGACATGGACATAAGATGTCATCTATCTTTTGCAACTTCGCATGTCTCTTGGATGCTTCAATAAAATTTGCAACATTATGAATGTACATAGGATCGGGTCTTGGCATATTATACATTCACGCTCGACGGTCCATGCTTCAATAATAGAATTTTTGTCAGATTTACAAAATTTGGCCACAAATTTTCTCTAAAGGTCTTCTATAAAATGAATTTACAGAGACATAACAAGTATGATTAGGGCGACTAATGTAGGAGACGGGCGACGTCTTGAGGCAGACGGAGTCGAAGGCGTCGGGAGCAGCAAGCGGGGGTGAAGGATTGAAGTCGTGAGGCAAACAGGCCCAATGGCATGGGCTAGGTCTGGGTGGAATCTAGGGATGGCAATTATACCCGCGGGTACGGGTACCCGACGGGTATTGCACCTGACGGGTGCGGGTACAGGTGGATTTTTGCCGCCGCCCCCGACCTGACGCAATGGAGAGGTGCGCTGCTGGAGTGGGCAAACAGGCCCAGCAGCATGGGCTAGGTCTGGGTGGGATCTGGTCCGTTATATCTTGACGTCGGATCCCATCCAACGATGGTAACTAAATGGGTGAGTTATAAAACCATCTCCATAGAAAGCTAACCCTAATCACTCCTTCGAAATATATGCAAGCAGGAGGTACACACACACAAGTAGCATATTGAAAAGGAAAACACATAAAACTACAATTACAAGTTCTGGTAAACTTCATGCATCTTATATATATTACAATAGCATCTGTTAATTAAACATCATGTTCATGTCACATAATATGTACAATCTACAATAAGCTTATTATACAATATAGTCCATACATCAATATATAAAAGACCAAACTAGCACAACACACAAAAAGGAAACAATCTATATAGTCCATACATCAATATACCAGAACACAATCCATACAATCCTTACACATGCAAAAGGACAGAATCCATATACCAGAACACACAAAACTAGCAGCTTATCAGCTAATGAAAATATACAAAGAAAAAGTAAGGAAACTACATTTACCTCGCAGAGGCGTCAGCACGGTGGGGAGGCGTCAGCACGGTGGGCTAGCTGGGTGGAGAAGTGGCAGTGCGGGGTTGAGCAGCGGCGCGGCAGTATGGGCTGGGCGGCGGAGCGGCGGCGCGACACAGGGGAAATTCGGCAGCCTTGCGGCGTCGATATAAATTCTCCAGGGTTACGTTTTGACTGTGGTGAGGGGTCCTTATATAGGCGTCGATTTTTCCAGGCGGTTTTTAACTTTTTCTCAGGCGGGTTTTACTTACCAACCGCCTGAGAAGATATTTAATCAAGAATATTAATTAAGAAGAAGTAAATATCTTCACAGGCGGTTGGTACTTAATAACTGCCTGAGAAGAAGTTTATCTCAGGCGGGTGTTACTTGCCAACCGCCTGAGATAATGCCCGACACTGTTCTTCTGTTTCCTTATCCCTTGCTTCTTTTTTATTTAGATTCCAATATAAATACTCAAACATGTTTAGATTCTACAAATTGTGTCCAAATTCGATGATTCTTTCTTCTACATTTGTATAAAATTAACATCTACCACCTGAGAAAAATATTTTAAAACTTGTATAGCTGACATTAATGTTTTGGTAAATATCAAATTAATTTCTACTCACATATTATTCACATTTGTGTATCTCATAAAAAAAGATTCTTCACTCAAATTTGTTTGTATGAACATTTTTGTATCATTTATACATGTATGAATTTTGTTAATTTTTTTAAAAGCATTCCAACATGTCAAACTTCAAATTATCCATCATTCTAACTAAATGCTCATATACATATGAGGCATTCATCAAATTATGAACACACATTGATTCAAATTTTTTTAAAAAAATATGAAAAAAATTCATAGAGGTTGGTATGATGAGTAAAAATGTCCACTGAAAAATAAATGAAAAAAGCATTATATTCATCAAGATAGAAAAATGAAAAATAGCATTTGTTGTATGTTTTTTATGTTCTGACCAATTTCAAAGGATTTATGAAGTGAAATTTAATGGTAACCTTTACTTATCAATAATATTACAAGAAAGTGGAATTTTGCCTTTTTAAAGGACCCACATTTAATCAAGAATATTAATTAAAAATAAGTAAATAACTTCACAGGCGGTTGGTACTTAATAACTGCCTGAGAAGAAGTTTATCTCAGGCGGGTGTTACTTACCAACCGCCTGAGATAATGTCGATACTGTTCTTCAGTTGCCTTATCCCCTGCTTCTTTTTTATTTAGATTCCAATATAAATACTCAAACATGTTTAGATTCTGCAAATTGTGTCCAAATTCGATGATTCTTTCTTCTACATTTGTATAAAATTAACATCTACCACCTAAGGAAAATATTTTAAAACTTGTATAGCTGACATTGTAATGTTTTGGTAAATATCAAATTAATTTCTACTCACATATTATTCACATTTGTGTATCTCATAAAAAAAATATCCTTCACTCAAATTTGTTTGTATGAACATATTTGTATCATTTATACATTTATGAATTTTGTTAATTTTTGTAAAAGCATTCCAACATGTCAAACTTCAAATTATCCATCATTCTAACTAAATGCTCATATACATATGAGGCATTCATTAAATTATGAACACACATTGATTCAAAAAAATTTAAAAAATCTGAAAAAATTCATAGAGGTTGGTATGATGAGTAAAAATGTCCACTGAAAAAATAAATGAAAAAAGCATTATATTCATCAAGATAAAAAAATGAACAATAGCATTTGTTGTATGTTTTTTATGTTCTGACCAATTTCAAAGGATTTATGAAGTGAAATTTAATGGTAACCTTTACTTATCAATAATATTACAAGAAAGTGGAATTTTGCCTTTTTAAAGGACCCGCATTTAATCAAGAATATTAATTAAGAAGAAGTAAATATCTTCACAGGCGGTTAGTACTTAATAACCGCCTGAGAAGAAGTTTATCTCAGGCGGGTGTTACTTACCAACCGCCTGAGATAATCCTATCTTCTCAGGCGGTTGGTAAGTAAAACCCATCTGAGGTAACCATCTTCTCGGGCGGTCGGTACTTAAAATCCGCCTGAGAAAATGAGAGTCTACATATACCCCTCGGCAGCGTTAGGAAAACCTAACTCGGGCAAAACACTTAGACACCATTAGGCTACCAAAATTTTGTTTTCTACCAAGTGTTCGCTGCCGTCGCCGCCGAGTTTCGCCATTGCCGCCAAGCTTTGCCCTCGTCACTTCCATGTACGCCGAGCAAAGCCATTGCCATTGCCGTCGAGCTTCAAGGTAAACCCTAAACCCTTCGACCTTCCATCTTCCTTCGCCGTGCCGCCTCCCTCACCGCCCTCGCCGCTGACTTGCATATCCTTGGTTAGGGTTCGGGAATTGAAAAATGGTAGGCATCCTTGGTTAGGGTTCGGCGGAATTTGAAAAACTGTCAAGTTCGGTGGCATCTTTGGTTAGGGTTCGGTGGGGCAAGATTTATGTGGATGGTTATATCACGATAAATTGGTAGTTGGTTCTGTGTGTCTGAAACTAATTGGTAGTTAGTAACAGCAGTATATTCCCTATTCCTGTCATCGTCCTTGCATATGCCACATAATTCTCTATTAGGGGCAAGATTTAGCTATATTTGGTTAAGTTGAGCAAATTGGGCTAATTTTGGCTAAGTTACATTAGATATAGTTATACTTGACTAATTTTGACTAAGTTACGCTATATTTAGCTATATTTGGCTACTTTTGCTTAGAGTTAGCTATGCTAGACTAAGTATAGCTAAGTTTGCTTTTATTTCTCTAAGTTAGCTTCATTTGAGAAATTGTAGCTAATCTGTGCTACCAAAGATGCCTGCACTTGTGGCTCCATCAGCTTCATTTGAGCAATTGTAGCTAATCTATGCTACCAAAGTTATGCTATATTTAGCTCTGAAGCCAAACAAGTTGATGGCCAACTCATTTGTGATGCCAGGAGCATCCTCACGACCATATCTAGGTACCACTAGGTGTGGCGATGGAGTCTGAGCATATGTTGCCGATCTCTATGATACGAGAATGCCTTGGGTTGTCAGTGTAAAGTGAGCTTACTAGTTGCTGCTGCTGCTATCAGTCTCTTGCTTGATCAGTTATAGGTCTGGAGCTAGGCGCCGCCTAGTAAACCTCAAGAACGTGGTCGCCACTCTGAACGAAGCTAGCCTATTTAGAATAAGAAGATAAAATTGCCATTCCTGGTGAGCAACTTTAACATGCTTGTCACCCTCGCAATGTATAGGAACATTTTGGTCAGTCGCCTTAAACCCTAGAATGCCTTATCAAATCCTAGAATGCTTCCATCTTTTTTTTTTCATGCAACACTTCATGTAGAGTTAATATACCATTTATTAGATTTTTTGTCTTATTGGATCTGGCATGGAAAGCCCTAAGAAGACTGGTCCTGGTAGTAACAATAAAGAAGACAATGTGGAGTTTACTGACTCCGGCAGTTCAGGCTCCTATCACAGTCTATCGGATCCTTTTCTGAATATAAAAATTAAAAAGACTTCAGTGGATCTAGACCCGGAATATGATCCTGCCGACGAGGTATGGATCACGAATCTTAACTTCAGTAGTTCAAGTTAATGTTGGTTGTCAAGTATACGAAGTCTTATAATTTTTTCTACCTAGATTAATCGCGAAGACAATGAGGTGACATCGGCTCCTAAAACCGTAGAAGGTTCTCCAATGGATGAATCCTCAGCTTCACTCAAGTGGAAACGAGGGCAACAAGGTCTCAATAAGAGTCCATTGGACCACATCATGTACATAACAAGGGTCGGTCCAGGTGGGCTTCCCCAAGAACCACTGGATTCAGTTACCAAGTACCGTAATGCATGCGGTTTTCTTGTGAGGGAGGTTGTGCCGATCACAACCGAGAATTGGAGGAAATTACCCGAGCAGACCAAGAATGAGTTGTGGGAAAGGATAAAGAAACAATTCAAGTTTCCGAAAGGCACAGAAGAAGCTGTAAAGAAAGCAACATTGGTCTCTTGCGGCAAGAAGTTTCGATGCTGGAAGAGTGAAATGAATGCTTATGTTAAGGCCGATAAGGTCCCTAGCCCGAGGAAGATGGGAAAAATCACACAAGCTCAGTGGAAAGAGTTTGTTCGTCAAAAGAGCACACCTGATGCTAAAGCTCTAAGTGCAACTAGGTCAGAGTTTGCAAAAAAGAACAAATACCATCATCGCTTGGGGTCTGCCGGATATGCCCCCAAAGTCCAGAAATGGAATAAGATATTAGACGAAATTACCAGTAAGGGCAATCCTCACCCATTAGAAGGGTGCGATGAGCGAACTCAACACTGGGTCTTTGCTCGGTCAGGTTTGACCTGCGAGGGCAAACTTAAAAAGCCCGATTCTCTGAATGAAGTAGAGGATAAAATGAAAGAATGTAAGGATCGAACGCCCAAGAGGGGGTGAATTGGGCTTCTTTTCAAAAATTAAAGCAATAAAAACTTAACTACTAAAAGCCCAATTCCCTATGCAAACAACCTATGCATTCAAGTGAATAGTAATTTTGCGGTATATGAATGCATAAGTGTAAAGGGAAAGAAAGAGTGTGCAAACTCCCGAGGAGACACGAAGACACGGAGATTTATCCCGTGGTTCGGCAAGATCGTCAAGACCTTCCTACATCCACGTTGTGGCACCCACCAAAGGGTATAGCCACTCCCAAGTCACCGAGACCAGGGATCTTCACTAAAAGTCTCCGTTCGCCAACCCGGCAAGGTGGAGCTCAAGCCTTGTTCAAGTTTGATCCTCCGGGCTTCCACAACCGTCTTGGCAAGCTCTGAAAGACTCTCTCTCCAATCACCGACTGCTACACGATGAGTGGAATCACCAAGATACACTCCCTTACAGCTCTCACTACACTAGAGACTCCAATCACAAAGAATGGAAACACACAAGCATCATCTCTAGCAAGTTCTAGCCTATCTCTTGGTGTACAAGTGGTTTAATTGATGTGGAAGTGGTAGCTCAATGTCTTGAATGCTTGGAAATGTGTAAAGTAGCTCTGGGTATGAAGACCTTATGAAATGACTGGTTGAAGGGGTATAAATAACCAGCCTCCACGAAATAGCCGTTGGAAAAGTAGGCTGACATCACTATTTCGCAAACATCGGATGATCCGATGTTCTCCCTTCAGTTGTCATCGGTTGAATCCAAATTAGCTGATGTCAATGTGTCAGATAAGACTGTTGTTCGACCAATGTAACACTTGCCTCATCATTGGATGATCTGGTGACACTTCATCCAGAATGGTCCAGAAATAATGCTTACTGGAGTGATTGACCGATGTGTTATAATTGTACATCGGATGGTCCGGTGTTACACTTGGTCCAGAGTAATTGCTTACTGGAATGATCGACCAATGTAACACTTGCTTCATAATCGGATGATCTGTTGTGTACTTAAGACTGAGGTCTTCTTCTGATCAGAGCCAACTCCACCGATGTATTGTTTTCTAGAAACATCGTTTGATTCAGTGAGTTGATTTTGTCTGCTTCGAGTTGTTCTAAGTTATTCTTTTGGAATTTGTTCAAGTGACCTCTTAGACATTGGTTTGAATTATTCTTCTGATGATGACCAAGTCTTGAGTGCTGTCAATTTCGATGGAATAAATTTGACATATGAGCTTTTTCTTTTAGTCTTCATAAAATAGATTGACCTTGTAAAGTAATTTGTTTAGGGGTCTCCAATTGTATCCAATGAGCAGTAGATGATATACAAATAGAGTTCATTGAGTGTGATGAGTGAAATGAGAGACCTTGCATCCACAAACTCATTAGTAATATCCAACGGTTGTCATTAATCACCGAAACCATACCTCATCGGGGCGTAGATGCTTTCAATCTCCCCCTTTTTGGTGATTGATGACAACACAACGAGTAAAGCATAATTGTAATGAAATTAAGAATATGATACTCAAAAGGATATGTAATAAGTACAAAATCTAGCACACGAATCTTGAAGGCTCAAAAACGATTAATAACATATGAGAGAATTAAGTGGCAGAAGGATAACTCGAGAATAGCAAAAGAGTAGCAAATCTCCCAAATTACAAAAGACTCCCAAAAAGATATACTCCCCCTACAACTAGGACTCCCCTGGGACTAAGCTATCCCTCCCCCTGACTCTTCTCCCCCTTTGGCATCAAGACACCAAAAAGGGAAGCCGAGTGCCTAAGGATCCTGAGCGCTCGGGGTGATGACGAATTGGTCGTCGTCGGGGGTGCTGTCGTCAGAGCTGCTGCTAGCTACTGCTGAGGCTGGGGTGGAGGAGACCGGTGCTGTGGGAGCTGCTGTCGGTTCCTGCTGAGTCTGGACTGCTGGTAATGGGGCACTGACAACAGAAGTCGAAGTCTGCTGGAAGAGTGTCGCAGCTAGCAGGGTAGAGTGAAAAACGAAAACGAAGAGGCACTAAATAGGTGGGGCCCAAACCCCAGCTCAAATTTTAACATCGGTTGAACAAATGTCAGATGAGAGGAGCATCAGTCGAATGGTATAGTAAGGATATTCCAGAGGCACCTTCGGCATCGGATGATCCGACGTGGAAACGATTTGCATCGGTTGAATTTGGCACAACTCCAGAAATGTGAACATCGGATGCTCCGATGTTTCTCAGAATGAACTCATCGGTTGATTTGACTTTCTAACTGAGCTGGCCCTTGCACTTAAGCATAAACTGATCCGATGATGCTTCTGCCCTACGCATCGGAAAATCTAATGACTACAAAACAGCAACATCCCATATATGTGATTTGACTCAAACAAACAAACAAACAAAGAGAAACACATGTCTTAGTACTTTTTGGGCAACCCCTTACCCCTCAAAAAGACTAGTTGCAAATAACTTGGCTAAGCCCTAAATCAAATAGAACACAGAAAAATCAAAGGAAGAAATCCAAATAAAATGTATGGCCCATGCTTTGTGAGCTAGAGGATGAAGACTTCTATCTCTTTAAAGCATGTTCCTTTAGGCATTAACGCACCTAACACTTTGTTGTTTCCACATCATATGAGTTGAGATATTGCATTTCAAACAAGTCTCTTTCTCATGAAGTGGGTTCCCCTTTGTGACAATCTACCGTATGTAATGCCAAACAATTTAATGCAGGAAATTAAACATGCGTGCAAGTCTATATGGCAGGCATGATGCAAGACATAAATTAAATCTATCTTGCCAAATTTGAACCTTTCAAAGGTTTCTTCAGGGAGAGCCACTCTCCAAGTCTTGGGGAAACCCAAAAGAACCTCCATCCCAATCTAACCCTTTCTCGCCCCTATCCTTTGAAAGTTAGACAAGACCTATATGTGATGCAATCTTACATGACCATGGCAACTTACATGACGTTCGATTCATCTAGCACATTTAATTCACTCCTTAGTCTAGAAAAAGTTTTCTCATCAAGTGGTTTAGTGAATAATCCGCCAATTGTTCTTCGGACCTAACACCTCGCAAGGAGATGTCTCCCTAAGCTTCATGGTCCGGCAAGAAGTGATGACGAATATCAATGTGCTTAGTGCGCGAGTGTTGAACGGGGTTTTTAGCAATCTTAACCGCACTTTCATTGTCACAAAGGAGAGGCACACAACCAAATTTAATACCAAAGTCCAAAAGGGTTTGCTTCATATAGAGGATTTGGGCACAACATGCACCGACCGCAATATATTCCGCTTCCGCAGTGGACAAAGCAACGGAGTTTTGCTTCTTCCTAGACCAAGATACTAGGGAACGCCCAAGCAAGTGGCACCCTCTGGAGGTACTCTTGTGATCCACACGGCATCCGGCAAAGTTCGAATCCGAGTAACCCAAGAGATGAAATTTAGAACCTTTAGGGTACCACAGGCCTACACTTGGGGTATGCTTGAGATACCGAAGTATCCTAAAGACCGCCTTCCGATTCTTTAGGTGCCGCTTGAAAGCGAGCACACATGTATACACTAAACATGATATCGGGCCTAGATGCGGTAAGATAAAGCAATGAACCAATCATAGAACGGTAAGTAGATTGGTTAACAGGTCTACCATCCTTATCCGCGTCGAGATGACAATTTGTCGCCATTGGAGTACTTCTTGATCTACAATCTCCCATCTCAAATTTCTTCAAGAGGTCCTTGGTATACTTTTTTTGATAGATGAAGGTCCCCTCTCGAAGTTGCTTGATTGGAAATCCAAGGAAGAAGTTGAGCTCTCCAATCATCGACATCTCGAATTCCCTAGACATCATTTTGCCAAACTCATGGCTAAGAGCTTCGTTAGTTGAACCAAAAATAATATCATCGACATAAATTTGACAAACAAATAGTTCTCCATCGATGTCTTTGGTGAAGAGTGTTGTCCACCCTCCCGATATTGAATCCTTGCATGATCAAGAAACCCCGTAGTCGTTCATACCACGCCCTAGGTGCTTGATTGAGCCCGTAGAGCGCCTTGTGCAACCTAAACACATGATTAGGATTCCTCGGATCTTCGAACCCGGGAGGTTGTTCAACATAAAAAAGCCTATTAATATAACCATTAAGAAAGGCACTTTTCACATCCATTTGATAAAGCTTAATGTTATGATGTGATGCAAATGCAAGAAGTATACGAATAGCTTCTAGTCGAGCGAACGGAGCAAATGTTTCTCCAAAGTCTAGTCCTTCAACTTGCGAGAAACCCTTGGCCACAAGTCTTGCCTTGTTGCGGATCACAACACCGTTTTTGTCTTGTTTGTTGCGGTACACCCACTTTGTTCCGATGACGTTCTTGTCCTTGGGTCGCTCCTCCAATACCCAAACTTCATTGCGGATGAAGTTGTTGATTTCTTCTTGCATGGCCATTACCCAATTTGGATCTTGGAGTGCTTCCTCAATGTGAGTGGGTTCTACACATGAAACAAACGAGTAGTGCTCACAAAATGTAGCGAAATGGCGAGAACGTGTACTTACTCCCCTTGATGGACTTCCGATAATTTGATCAATCGGATGCGCCTTGGAGATGCGTCCATGCCTCATAAGTGGTTGTGAAGCACTTGGCGGTGGTGATGCATGTTGCTCTTCTTGTGATTGGACTTGATCATGGACTTCTTCTTCTTCTTGATGTTGTATAGCTTGTGAATCTTGTGTCGGCAATGAATCATCCTTTTCTTCTTCATTAACTTGGGGTGCCATAGATGTGTTGATGTTGGAACTTGAAGCTCCCCCTTGATCATGGATCTCCTCAACTTTAGGCTTGATGTCTCCAATGGTCATGTTCTTCATAGATTCTCGTAGAGGCTCATAATCATGACCAAAACTCTCCTCTTGGGAGCCATTAGTTTCATCAAACTCAACATCACAACTTTCCTCAACTAAACCGGAGGTTTGGTTGAATACTCGATATGCTTTTGAGTTTGATGCATAACCAAGAAAGATACCAACATCACACCTTCTTTCAAACTTACCGAGCCTTTTCTTGCGGTAGATGTAGCACTTGCACCCGAAGACTCAGAAATAGGAGATGTTGGGCTTTCTCCCAATGAGGAGTTCGTATGGGGTCTTTTGGAGTAGTCGATGTAGATAGACCCGATTTGCGGCATGGCACGGCGTGTTGATTGCTTCGGAACAAAACTTCTCGAACGTGCCATAGTCATCAAGCATTGCTCGTGCAAGAGTGATGAGAGTCTTGTTCTTCCTTTCAATGACACCATTTTGTTGAGGAGTGTATGTGGCGGAAAATTAATGCTTCACGCCTTCACGATCACACCACTCTCCAATGTTGTAGTTCTTGAATTCGGTGCCGTTGTCACTCCGGACCTTGATGATGGGAAGTTGAAATTCCCTTTGAGCACGGTTAGTGAAGGTCTTGAACACTTCCGGAGTTTCACTCTTGTCACCTAGAAACAAAGTCCAAGCATAGCGAGAGTAGTCATCCACTATAACAAGACAATAGAGATTACCACCAAGACTTTGATATGTGGACGGTCCGAAGAGGTCCATGTGGAGCAACACAAGTGGCTTGGAGTTTGACACCATTGTCTTCATCGGGTGGTGTGAAGCAACTTGTTTCCCGGCTTGAGAAGCGCTACAAAGCTTGTTCTTCTCAAATGTGACATCCTTCACGCCGGTCACCTTCCCGAGCTTGAATGACTTCTTGAGCTTTCTCATTCCAATATGAGCTATGTGTCGATGTCATAGCATACCCAAACTCGTCTTGGTGAAAAGACAAGTGGTCAAGCTAGCATCCTTGTTGGAGATGTCTACTAGGTAGAAATGTCCACGCCGAAACCCTTTGAAAATTAGTTCTTGGCTTGTTTCACTAGTCACAACAACATCATTCTTGCTAAAGGTGCACGTTAGTCCATGATCACATAATTGTGCAATAGAAAGCAAATTGAAACTAAGTGACTTAACATACAATACATTGGAAATAGATAAATCATTTGAAATTGCAATCTTACCAAACCCAATTACCTTCCCCTTAGAGTTATCACCAAAGGTGACTTGTTTATGATTGCTGGGGTTTTCTATGGTGGTGAACATACCATCGTTGCTGGTCATGTGTTGAGTGCACCCGCTAACATGAATTCAATTTTTGATTTTAGGCACCCAAGCCAACTTAGGTCCTTGTATGTGTGATACAAGTGTTTTTGGGACCCAAAGTTGCTTGGGGAGCTTCCCCTTCATGCCCTTCATGTCCTTTCCAATGAACCTTGCCTTCACCTTGCCATCTACTTTACTTAAGAGATAGTAATGATCATTAAAGGTAGACTTGTAGTTAGTAGGCAATTTTGGAGAAGGCCGGTTAGGAAGAGGACACTCCCTTGTATGGTGACCGTTGACCTCACAATGTTGGCAATAGGAACCAACTTCCTTGATGAAGCTTGTTCTAAGCTCCGGTGAGGGCACCTTTCCTTTGTTAGGAACCGGGAAGGATCGAAGTCCTCTCTTGTTGAAGGCCCTTGCTTGTTGGAAGAGGATTTCTTTGTGCTTGACTTCTGCCTTAGATAGTCTTGCCACACTAGTGCAGAGACTTTCAATTTCATCCATCAAATCCTTCTCCCTAGCATTTTCTTTCGAAGGCAAAGACTTATGCAAGACATTAGTGGCATGAGAAACAATAGATATCTTATCATTAAGGGTTTCTTTCTTTATAGTTTTCAATTCTTGATCAAGAGCTTCATAAGCAAGGTTAAGTACTTGATGCTCTTGGATTAACTCATTGTGCTTTCCCAAGAGTGCTTGGTGTGCTAAGTCAAGCTCATGATGATCTAGCTTGATTTGAGCCTTATCCTCCTCAACTTGCTTGACATGAGATTTGAGCGTGTCATGCTCCTTAAGTATGCTTTCATACTTGTCAAGCAAATCGAGGTTAGCACTCTCAAGCTTAGCACGGGCTTCTTCAAGAGCCTTGACCTTACTCTTTTCCCTTTTAATGATAGTGTGGTATTCATTTATCAATGAAGCTAAGTCATCGGGGGAAAGCTCATCATCGCTAGAATCATCAAATACCTTGGTGTTACCTTTTGCCATGAGGCACATGGGAGGTGGACGAAGAGATGAATCATCATTGTTGGCAATGGCAAGGCCGGCCAAGCTCTCTTCTTCCGCTTCACTCTCTTCATCACTAGATTCTTCGTCGGTGATCCATTCATTTGCCTCACACATGGACACCTTTTGTGGACCTTTTCTCTTCTTTGGGAAGAGTTTTGCCTTTTTGCCTTTGTCATGCTTATTCTTCCCCGAGAATCTTGGTTTGGGCTTGTCCTCTTCATCATCCTCACTATCCTCAAGCTTGCGATGCTTGCCCTAGTGGTTCTCTCTTCTTTTGTTTGGTTTTGGACAATCATAGGAGATGTGGCCTTGATCACCACAATTATAGCAAGTCTTGTTGTCATCTATCCTTGGTAGAAATGCTTTCTTTTTGGGATCAAAGGTGTATCCCTTCTTGGCAATCTTAGAGTTCAAACGAGAGAACTTTCTCATCATCAATGCAAGCTCATCATCATCATCTTCAGTTGAGGCTTGCTCTTCTTCACTTGAGCTAGGCTCGACCACTTTCTTTTTCTTGAGACTTGTTTTCTTGGTGGAAGCCTTTAGAGCAATTGTCTTTGAAGATGATTCCCCCATCATCCCAAGTACACTCATCTCATGAGCATGAATCTTTCCAATAAGTTCTGAAACTTCAATGTGATCAAGAGATTCCTTTTGAAGCATGGAATTGATGATGTGGTACTTTGGCTTAGGAAGGAGCATGAGAATCTTGCGGTTGATGAGTCCCTTGCCAAGAGAAGAATATCAAGAGCATTAATTTCCTCAATAAGCACATTTAAGCGAGAGAACATTTCATTGACATTTTCATGAGATAGCATTTTGAACTCATCATATTTGGCCTTAAGCATATGATACTTTAGTTCTTTGACATGAGAAGAACCCTCATGAATTTCAATCAAGCAAGCCCAAATTTTACAAGCTTTTTCTTTACTAGCAATCCTAGCAAACACATCTTGACTAATGCATTCATAAATGGCATTTCTAGCTTTTGCATCCCACTTGACTTGATCACCAATATAGTTATGCTCACCGAACCCCGCATGGGTCGCTTCCCATACCTCGTGAGCAATAGCCTCTAGATAAGCACACATGCGTGCTTTCCAATAGGCAAAGTTCTTGCCCTCGAAAATGGGAACCGAACCCCCAATCATGGCCATTTTAGCTCTCTAGCGGTGAAGCTAGAATGATCCAATGAGCAACCTTGCTCTGATACCAATTGTAAGGATCGAATGCCCAAGAGGGGGGGGTGAATTGGGCTTCTTTTCAAAAATTAAAGCAATAAAAACTTATCTACTAAAAGCCCAATTCCCTATGCAAACAACCTATGCATTCAAGTGAATAGTAATTTTGCGGTATATGAAATGCATAAGTGTAAAGGGAAAGAAAGAGTGTGCAGACTCCCGAGGAGACACGAAGACACGGAGATTTATCCCGTGGTTCGACAAGATCGTCAAGACCTTCCTACATCCCCGTTGTGGCACCCATCAAAGGGTATAGCCACTCCCAAGTCACCGAGACCAGAGATCTTCACTAAAAGTCTCCGTTCGCCAACCCGGCAAGGTGGAGCTCAAGCCTTGTACAAGTTTGATCCTCCGGGCTTCCACAATCGTCTTGGCAAGCTCCGGAAGACTCTATCCAATCACCGACTGTTACACGGTGAGTGGAATCAACAAGAGACACTCCCTTACAGCTCTCACTACACTAGAGACTCCAATCACAAAGAATGGAAGCACACAAGCATCATCTCTAGCAATTTCTAGCCTGTCTCTTGGTGTACAATTGGTGTAATTGATGTGGAAGTGGTAGCTCAATGTATTGAATGCTTGGAAATGTGTAGAGTAGCTCTGGGTATCAAGACTTTACGAAATGACTGGTTGAAGGGGTATAAATAGCCAGCGTCCACAAAATAGCCGTTGGAAAAGTAGGCTGACATCACTGTTCTGCAAACATCGGATGATCCGATGTTCTCCCTTCAGTTGCCATCAGTCGAATCCAAATTAGCTGATGTCACTATGTCAGATATGACCGTTGTTTGACCGATGTAACACTTGCCTCATCATCGGATGATCCGGTGACACTTCATCCAGAATGGTCCAGAAATAATGCTTACTGGAGTGATTGACCGATGTGTTATAATTGTACATCGGATGGTCCGGTGTTAGACTTGGTACAAAGTAAGTGCATACTGGAATGATCGACCGATGTAACACTTGCTTCATCATCGGATTATCCGGTGTATACTTAAGACTGAGGTCTTCTTCTGATCAGAGCCAACTCGACCGATGTATTGTTTTCTGGAAACATCAGTTGATCCGGTGAGTTGATTTTGTCTGCTTCGAGTTGTTCTAAGTTATTCTTTTGGAATTTGTTCAAGTGGCCTCTTAGACATTGGTTTGAAATGTTCTTCTGATGATGACCAAGTCTTGAGTGCTGTCAATTTCGATGGAATAAATTTGACATATGAGCTTTTTCTTTTAGTCTTCATAAAATTGATTGACCTTGTAAAGTAATTTGTTTAGGGGTCTCCAATTGTATCCAATGAGCAGTAGATGATATACAAATAGAGTTCATAAGTGTGATGAGTGAAATGAGAGACCTTGCATCCACAAACTCATTAGTAATATCCAACAGTTGTCATTAATCACCGAAACCATACCTCATGGGGGCCTAGATGCTTTCAAAGAAGTAATTGAAAAGCAACAGAAGGGTCTCTTCAAGCCGAAGGGGGAGAATGACCAACTTACCGCTATCTTAGGAAACCCTGAACACAGCGGACGGGTTCGAGCGGTCTCTTCTCAAATGTCTTGGCTAGATGGTTTCCCTTAAGATAAAGACACATATAGAAGACGTGAGAAGTTTAAGAAAACACTTGATGAAATGATTGCTCAAAAGGTCAAAGAAAATATGCAAGAAATAATGGAACAACTTAGACAATCAGGACAATTAGTGGCACTGAGTATAGTGATGGTTCCGGTGCAAAAGGAGCAATTAGTATCTCCAACTGCCTACCCTAGCAGCGTTGGTTCTGTGCCAGGCTCAGGGTCAACCCATAAGTTCCCTGTCGATGATATTTCTAACGACAAATCTTGTTGTCTTCTTGTCCCGGTAGGCAGAGCAGAGAACAAAACCAAACAGGTTGCCACTGCTATGGCAAAGCCTGATCGTGACTTCAACTGGAATCCACTTCCGTTGTATTATGCTGTGGTGCAAGTTCTTCAGATCATTGATAATGATTATGAAGATTATGAAATAGACCACGTCACACCTGAGGGGATCGCGACTCTGGGGCAGGCTATCAACCGATTAATCCTTTGGCACCGACGCGATATAGTGTTGGACGATGAGCCAATTTCTAGCCCCGTCGCATCTCCAAATACTGCAACCCCATCTTCTAACGCGAAAGTGCATGAAGATCCACTCCCAGTCTAGGAAGATCCACTCCCCCTATGTCTCAGCAAGGATGATAGTAACCTTGCTAGTAAAGATATCCAAGAGCAACAAGTTGGACAACAACTTCAAGCAGTACTAGAGCAAGTTGTTGCTAGTAAAGAGCAACTTGTTAAGCAACAGCTTGAAGTAGTACTAGAGCCAACTGTTGGGAGTAAAGAGCAACCAGTTGAACAACAGGTTCAACAAGCCAGTGTCCAACTTTCGACAACTACTCTTCGATCATTATTGCCTATCAAAGTTAGCCCATACAAAAATAAGAAACCTTCATCAAAAGTGTCAAAGTATTTGGAAACTATGAAGGAAAATATTATAAAATCGAGTGCATCTCATTCTTCTCATGAGCCAGAATTAGGAAATATTGAGGAGTGGGAAGAAGACGGTGTCATGTATAATCGGCGGACGGCTTTAGTTAAACCAGGAGTTCCAATATACAAGCTTGAGGATGTTCCTCCTAACTTTGAGAATGGGAAGCCGCTCATGACATCCGTACAACTTAGCAAACAACCCGTCCCGCTCAGAAGAATGCATGAGTGGTACATCCTTGCTAGCACAAGATATGGTCTTAATTGCGTCACATTTCGTATTCCAAAACAAGCATTCTGGAGCACTGGAGAAGATAGACTAGTCATTTTATTTGAAGAGTTGTGTCCCCTTTTGCATCGGGGCATGCTCGAAATCAACCTGCTGCTCGTCTGGTGCTTGTAAGTGCTCTAATATTTTGTATTTGCTTTTCTTACTATATGCATACGCATTTCATGATATTATAACAATCCTGGACTTCTTAAATAGGATGCAATACATGGATAATGAAAAGTTGGCACGCAAGACAGGTATCCTTGACCGTACTAGGATTGCAAAGGCGCTATTCGACGTCCAGGCGGATCGAAACTCAGAACAGTTCAAGCACATGAAAAAAAAAAGATTTTGAAAAAGCAATCGCAAAACTTAAGAAGGATAAAAGGACAGAAGTTGTAGCTTACATAGGACATGCAATGTTTAACTTTGTCAAAGACGGCAAGGACCTCGTAAAGGCTCCGTACAACTTCGAGTAAGTTCGACACATGACATTGAACTAGCATTTATTGGTAATTGTTAACACGTGTGTTTGTGTGTTTGCATTGATCACTACATAATGATATTCATCAAGCCAACGCAGGGAAAGGCAACAGTCTTGGACTCGGCCAATTTCCCACCAGATCGTTACAAAGATTTCCTTTCCATTTTGAAACTGTACATTTATTCAATAATTTTAATTTACACACATTTAGAATGTGTTGACAAGTTTTATATGACATTTCTTGTATTAAAGCGCTTGGCGGTTTTACGCGGAACAGCTTGACAGTGAGAGACCTTCCAATATGAATGCATTGGACATTAAAACATATTATGTTTGTCTGAAGCAGCCTGCTGGGAGTGTCTTATGCGGGTATTATGTATGCGAGCATCTTTGGACCGCCGACGTATATAGAGTGAATCGTTAGGATGTAAGTTATCCTTAATGTCGATACCTTATTTTCTTACTTTTGAGTTTCATTTTCATTGTAACTAGCATAGTTTAATACTTATATTCTCTGCTGTTCAATATTACCAGAAACATTATTTTCATATTTTGATTCCAACTTCAAAATTCAATTGCTCATAGTACAACTGCTCCAAAAATACCAACTAAATTCTTGTATACTCTCACTTTGATCTATACTTTGAGATTGTTCAAACCAACACATTCTAAACCTTGTTATGTGTTATATTGCAGCACACGAAGAATCTGAACGAAGAATGACTAGTTTGTAGAAGTATTTCTGATGTAGGAGCCGACAGGATTGCTTCTGAACTCTGTCAGTTCAATCGCCATGAAATTTTGCACAAAAAGGGAAGGTCTTTGATGAGAATGGTGCAGCAGCGGATGTGCCAGAACTTTGTGACTATGCCAATAGAAACAGTTTTTAGTGAAAACTTGTAAACTATGAGATGAATTGTATGTGTAACTTGTACATATGTATATTGTTTTAGTGAAATTGACTTCTGTGATGATAATATTGTTGACTTTTGTTCTGTGATGATATTGTTGATGTTTATTCTGTGATTATATTGAATTGACCTGGAAATTAGAAATAACAGCAGTAGTACTGCATAGGTTATACCTTATCACAAGCGGTTATTAACCAAGGGCTAGGCATGCCTGTGAATAACAATTATCATAGGCGGCTAGATACAGGTAAAGAATCATCTGTGATAACCTAATTATCACAGGCGGTTACTGTTAAATTAGAAGCCGGCTGTGGTAAAAGGTCTTCACAGGCGGCTTGATGTAGGTCAACATCTGCCTGTGATAACACTATTATCATAGGCGGTTAGTTATGCTGCAAGACCCGCCTGTGATAAGACAATTATCACAGGCGGATATATATGCTGCACAACCCGCCTGTGATAACTTATCTTCACAAGCGGCTAGCATAAGTAAAAAATGCTTGTGATAATGTTTCTTCACAGGCCGTATCATTTCTCCGCCTGTGAAATTGCGGATTATCACAAGCTCTTTGTTTCAGGCGGTTTTAAAAACCGCGTGTGATAATAGGTTTGGAGCCGCCTGCGATTAGGCTTATTGTAGTAGTGCTAATCCTTGCAAGTGCAACCGAGAACACAAGCAAGAACAAGGTAGAAGCAATATGAAATTCTAAGTTGGGGTCTCACAAACCGATGAACGGTGAAACTGTGTATAACAGATTAACCTAAGCAAAACCCAATTGTTCATGGTGGCTACTATGGAGTATATATATGAGGGAGGACGTCCAAGGGGGTATTGGGGTCGTGACCTAACACTAAAATACGAAAATAATAGACTTAGACTTGATACAAGGCCCAATGGCCCAATACGGTGGCGCAGCACCCTGACAGATTATGAACTCTATTTTGTTTTGACGATTCCCGTCGACTCCTAAGGAATTTTGATACCATACCAGCGCCAATGGAAATTTTTTCCTCTCCCCTTTCCGTACATATGTGGAACGTCCAAAACGGAGTTCGTATGCGTCATGGGCGTCCGTTTTAGTGCGTACTGCTCCTGGACTCCGAGTTGGACCCGATTTTGAGTTGGGGTCGGTTTCCATCCTCTTTGAACGTATCCTCTGGTCCTCCACGCCCCTAAATCTTCCTACAATTACACCTTTAACTTCTCTATGGATTATAATAACAATTAAGTCATTAGGTAGCAATCTACTCTCAAAAATATATAAGGAAACATATAAGAACGAGCTCACCTCTGAAATTAATTGGTTTGTGTGAATCCTATTGATTGGATCTTGTATGTTGAATGGAGTGTTGTGTATATGCATAGGAGTGATGTCCACATCATCCTCCCCTTCTTGAATTGGAGTCATCCTTGACTCAAGTTCATCTTCTCTCATGTGTGAGTCCATATGTGCAACGCTATCAAATCCTCTTGTGTGCATCAAAGGAGGAGGCCAAGGTGGTGGACGATATAGTGCACCATCTCCATATTCTCCATCAAATAAGCATGACCATTCACTTGAGCCAGGATCCCAAACAAATAAACATTGTGCCATGTTTATTTGTGCAATGATAATGTGCATGATCTCATCACCGGGTCTCTTCAAACCTTTTCCCTCTTCAAGTCACCACACAAGGTGATAGGAAAAAATATGAGGATGAGTCCTGATCTTCCGAAAGGTAATGGATAGGTCGATTGATGTGAAGATCTCGACGTTGATGATCCGAGGCTCTCGAGTAGAACACGAACAGCCCCTACAATCACTACACCACCGCTCCATTGGTTATCAACCGTGCTTCACACGATTGACCTCGCCAAGAAGGCTAATCCCTGCAAGTGCAACCGAGAACACAAGCAAGAACAAGGTAGACACGATCTGAAATCGCGAAGTTGGGGTCTCACAAACCGAAGAACGGCGATATTATTGATCTAAGCAAAACCCAATTGTCTATGGCGGCTACTATAGAGTATATATAGGTGGGAGGACGTCCAAGGGGGTGTTAGGGTCGTGACCTAACCCTAATACACGAAAATAATGGACTTAGACTTGATACAAGGCCCAATGGCCCAATACGGTAGCGCAGCACCCTGACAGATTCTGTACTTGATTTTGTTTCGACGATTCCTGTCGACTCCGAACGTATTTTGACATGAGACCGGCGCCATTGGAAATATTATCCTCTCCCCTTTCCATGCATATGTAGAACGTCCAAAATGGAGTTCGTATGCATCCTGGTCGTCTGTTTTAGTGCGTATTGCTCCTGGACTCCGAGTTGGATACGATTTGGAGTTTGGTTCGGTTTCTATCTTTTTTGAACGAATTCTCTGGTCTTCCACGTCCCTAATACTCCCTCCAAGTACTCCTTGAACCTCTCCAAGGATCCTAATCACAAATAAATCATTAAGTAGCAATCTATGCTCAAAAACATATAAGGAAATATATAAGAACGAGTTCACCTCTGAAATTAATTATTGTGTATGAACTCTATTGATTGCATCTTGTATGTTCAATGGAGTGTTGTTTGTATCCATAGAAGTGATGTCCTCATCATCCTCCCCTTCTTGAATTGGAGTCATCCTTGACTCATGTTCATCTTCTCTTATGTGTTGGTCCAAATGTGCAACGCCATCAAATCTTCTTGTATGCATGAATGGAGGAGGCCAAGGTGGTGGACGACATAGTGCGCCATCTTGATCTTGTCCATCAAATAAGAGTGCACATTTACTTGAGCCAGAATCCCAAACAAATAAACATTGTGTCATGTTTATAGGTGCAATAATAATGTGCATGATCTCATCACAAGGCCGACTTGAATCCACTATCATGGACAATCTCTGAGTTTATGGGGCAACCTCATACGTTGAGGGCTCCCACAAAAATTACAACGAAAAGATGATCAAATATACTCGAAAAGATTACAGGAGAGAGTACGAGTGTCAAGAGATCAATCCCCAAGAGCTCACAATGTGTAGACGACGATCTCCCAATCCCAAATCTAAGTGTTCAGTTGATTTTCACCTTTTTGGACTTTAGATGCGTGGGGAGATGTGTTTTTGGGCTCTTGTGACATGTGACGGCGCTAGGGTTTATGATTTTGATAGTAGAAATCAAAATTTATTATTGTGGGGTCATGGATCTCCTATTTATAGGGTATGTAAAAAGTTACCGTTAAAAATCCGGATGATCGGACTAGTCCGTACTGGGTATCGGACTTGTCCGTTGTGCTGTGTAGAAGTCGATGTGGAATGCAGCACACTAGAAACCTTAATTGTGTGAGGCATAACGGACTAATCCGGTGGATGTCTGGACTTGTCCGGTGCTAGTGTAATTCAACTCCAGAGAGTTGAACGGACTAGTCTAATCCAAGAACGGACTTGTCCGGTGCTACGTGTAATTGGACTCCAGAGAGTTCAATGGACTAGTCTTGTCCCATGGACGGACATGTTCGAGGTGCACTGAACATGATTTATAGAGACTTGAACAGACTAATCCAGTCTATGATCGGACTAGTCCGGTGCACAGTGTTATTGGATTGCAGAAAGGTTAACGGACTAGTCAGGTCCGTAGACGGACTAGTCCGGTGCATAGTGTATTTGGACAACAGAGAGTTAAACGGACTAGTCCGGTCTAATGATATCATGCACATTATCATTGCACAAATAAACATGGCACAATGTTTATTTGTTTGGGTTCCTGGCTCAAGTGAATGGTCATGCTTATTTGATGGAGAATATGGAGATGGTGAACTATAACGTCCACCCACTACAGGAAACCCGATGATTTACGATGGCTAGGGCCGTCACAAATAAGCCAAATCCTATTGCAAATAAGCTATTTGCGACGACTTTTATTATTTGCGATGGTTTCTGGTCGTCGCAAATAAGTCGTCGCAATTAAGCTTATTTGCGACGGCCAGCGTCGCAAATAAAAATATCTGCGATGGCTCGCAGCGGCCGTCGCAAGTTATTGTCGGGGGCTGGTGGGCCCCGCAACAATATTTGCGACGGCCTGACCGTTGCAATTAAAGCTTATTTGCGACGGCCTGGCCGTCGCAAATAAGTGCGTCTATTTGCGATGGCCTGGCCGTCGCAAATAAGTTCAGCCGGTAGGGCCCACGTGTCTTCCTCCGGGGCCCATGCGGCTATTTGCGACGGCCTGACCGTCGCAATTAATGCTTATTTGCGACAGCCAGGCCGTCGCAAATAGCAGAGGCTTACTTGTGACGGCCTGGAGCCTTATTTGTGACGGTATTGTATAAAAAGCCGTCGCAAATAAGTTTTTTTTATTTAAAAAAAAAACAGAAAATACTACCTGGCTCGATGGCCAGAATCACAGAACAGACAATATATATTACAAACTGTCATATAACAATAATCCAAACATGGCATCACAACACATCACAACACATCATCGTCGAAACATGGCATCAACATCAACAAACCAAACAAGGGCTCACTCGCCCGTCTGACCTCCGTAGCCACCTCCAAAGCCACCTTCGAAGTCGAAGTCGTCGTCACGCCTCATTCCAGGTGGCAGTAGCGACGACGACGGAGTTTGTGCAGCCGCCGCAGATCCCTGCATTTAATGAAACTTAGAGTTAGAATATAAATACATCAACATCTCTCCCTCCTCTCCCTCTATCTCTATAGATCCCCTCTCTTCCTATCTTCTTTCATCTCGCTATTGCTATCATTTTCCCTCTATCTCAATCTACATCTCCCTTTCTCTCTCTCTCTCCCTCTCCTTCTATCTCCAATCTCCCTCTCTCTCGTCATTCCTCTCCCACTCTATCTAACTATCTCTCACTCTTTCTTATATCTCTTTCTTCCATCTCAATCCTTTTATTCTATCTAACTATCTCATCTCTCTTCTATTTCAATCCTTTTTTCTCTATCTTCCTACCTCTTCTAACTTCATCTCTCACTATATCTATCTTTCACTGTCACTCTATTTCCTCGCTTTATTTTGGTTAAGTTGAGTTAAAACTAAAATTGTTAAGTTGACATAGAAAATTACCTGACCCGCAGAAGAAGGATCACCTGGAAGGACTGGTGGTAGTACCGGTAGCTGGATCCCCAGACCTTGCGCCCGAGCCATGACCTGTCATTGCAAAAATTAAATGTTACCTATAGTAAGTCATTTACGCTGAATTAATGAGAACTTTAGTTTTTATATTGTTACGTCCATTGCTTCCCGCATCTGTGCCAATGCTGCTACCTGGGTTTGGATCGTGGCCTCCACCGCGATCCTTTGGCGTTCCGCCTCCCCCCTTTCCTCTTCCTGTCGCCTGAAGTTGTCTTCTACAGTTTGTCAGAGGGACTGCACCTCAATGCCCCTCTGCAAGGCGTGACGACCTGTCGTACCCACCGGAGAAGCCTGCGTGGAGCTGCCTCTCGCAGGTCTCCCAGCCCTCGAGTCGACAACTCCGTCGAATATGGCGAGCCTATAAAAAAGAGAGTCAGTAATATCAAATTGAAATATCTTGAATACTTTGAATTGAAAATGATAAAATGACTTATAAACTCACCTTCCGTGTGCTTTTCCACCTCCGCTTGCATACGCGGCTTGAGGATCGATTGGTTCACGTTCCCAATCGAAATCTCGTCCAAATCCAGACCCGCGTCTTGTCACAAGCCACGCCCCCTCGGTCACTCTTAGGCTGTCCAAAAAGGGACAATTCCGAACATGCACGTCTCACATGCCAATGGCATGTGAGATGTGCTGCCGATCCGAAACGGGTAATACATTGCTCATTTTCATTTTGAGGTCATTTAAGAGAGAGGAAAGAACTAGAGAAAGAGTGAGAGGAAAGTTGGTCTTAGATGACAATTCCACATCCATTTCCACTATCCACGCAATCGCGGGTCATTGACATCCTTACCAACCCGTTCGCTTCCATGTCGCCTTGATGCATACGGTACCCCTACTATGGTCTATACAGCACGATCACACTTATTGCGTGTCGTGCCCTTCCGGGTTGGTCCGAGCTGGCCCAAAACCCTTTTATTTACATATATTAAGTAGTCACTCAAAAACATTAAATAGCAATAAATAATAAGCACCAATAAAAAATAAATATCAAACAATAGACAATATATTATATGAGCATGTGTATGATCATTGGCAATGAAGTAGCAATGATGTAGGATCATCTAAACATAACTAGCAATGTATGATCATATATGAACATGTATATGAGCACGCACAATTGAAAACATTGCATCATCTAAACATAATTAGCAATAAAGTAGGATCATATAAACATTACCACATTGCATCATATAAATATTGCATCATCTAAACATTCCATCATGCATTCCTAAACAAAACTTGAAAATTTAAACATTGCATCAAACATCCACTAAACATTGCATCATCTAAACATTCCATCATTCAAACGTCCATCAATGGCGTTGGAGGGACGACAGCGTTGGAGGAGGTGGCGTTGGAGGAGGTCGGCGGCCGGCGGTGTCGGAGGGATGGTGGCGCTGCTGTCTGATAACGTCGACGTTGCGGTCCAGGGGCAGGGACCACGGTGGGGGAAGGGCCGCGGTGGTGCGGTGCTGCGGGGGCGGCCGGAGGGGCCGGTGGGGGCAGGGACGGAGGCGGGAGCAGGGGCCGGAGGCGGGAGCAGGGCCGGAGGCGGGGGTGGGGCCGGGGGCAGGAGCAGGGGCGACGGTGGGGCGGCACCATGCGCGGGGCGACTGCGCTGCTCGGGGTCGGAGCGCCGCCACGGGGGCGGGGCCGAGGGCGGGAACAGGGGCGGCGGCGGGGCGGCGACTGCGGGCCGACGGCAGGGCGGCGACGGCGGGCCGGCGGCAGGGCATGGCAGGGCGGCGGGGCGTGGCATGGCGGCGGGGCTCTGTTGTGAGGTGAGTGGAGGTGAATGAACCATCGGTGTCGGGGCGACCGATAAAATCCCTTATTTGCGACGGCATCCTTAATTGCGACGACCCCACCATATGGCCATCACAATTAAGCTTATTTGCGACGACCTTTTTCGCAGCCGTCGCAAATAAGCGTTTATGTGCGACGGTTTTCTTATTTGCGATGGCCTTAGGGTTGGCCGTCACAAATAAGAGGTTATTTGTGATGGCCCTAGGGTTGGCCATCGCAAATAAGAGGTTATTTGTGACGGCTACATGCCATCACAATTTAAGCTATTTGCGACGGCTTGCCATCGCAAATAAATCCAGCCATCGCAAATGATCGCGTTTCCTGTAATGACCACCTTGGCCTCCTCCTTTGATGCACACAAGAGGATTTGATACCGTTGCACATATGGACTCACACATGAGAGAAGATGAACTTGAGTCGAGGACGAATCCAATTCAAGAAGGGAAAGATGATGAGGACATCACTCCTATGCATATACACAACACTCCATTTAACATACAAGATGCAATCAATAGGATTCACACACACAATTTAATTTCAGAGGTGAGCTCGTTCTTATATGTTTCCTTATATATTTTTGAGAATAGATTACTACCTAATGACTTAATTGTGACTAGGATCCATAGAGAAGTTAAAGGAGTAATTGGAGGAAGATTTAGGGGCGTGGAGGACCAGAGGATACGTTCAAAGAGGATGGAAATCGACCCCAACTCAAAATCGTGTCCAACTCGGAGTCCAGGAGCAGTACGCACTAAAACGGACGCCCAGGACGCATAGGAATTCCGTTTTGGAAGTTTCACATATGCACGGAAAGGAGAGAGGATAGCCTTTCCAGTGGGCGCTGGTCTCATATCAAAATTCCTTCGGAGTTGACAGGAATAGTCGAAACAAAATCGAGTTCAGAATCTGTCAGGATGCTGCGCCATCGTATTGGGCCATTGGGCCTTGTATCAAGTCTAAGTCCATTATTTTCGTACCTTAGGGTTAGGTCACGACCCCAACACCCCCTTGGACGTCCTCCCACCTATATATACTCCATAGTAGCCGCCATGAACAATTGGGTTTTGCTTAGATTAATCTGTTATACACAGTTTCGCCGTTCATCGGTTTGTGAGACCCCAACTTAGCAATTCAGATTGCTTCTACCTTGTTCTTGCTTGTGTTCTCGATTGTACTTGCAGGGATTAGCCTTCTTGGCGAGGTCAATCATGTGAAGCACGGTTGATAACCAACGGAGCGGTGGTGTAGTGATTGTAGGGGTTGTTCGCGTTCTACTCGAGAGCCTCGGATCATCAACGTCGAGATCTCCACATCAATCGACTTATCCATTACCTTTCAGAAGATCGGGACTCATCTTTTTCCATCAATCGGCTCTGTGTGGGCTTCCTCAATGAGGAGTAGATCTCTTTGGTGAGATCAAACCTCGATAAAAATCGGTGTCTCGTGTGCTTCTTTACTTTTGCATCTTTATTAGGGCACATAGTTGATCAATATCATAACTTGAATTGCAAATTGTTTTTTCACGTACAACTTCATGACATAGATTGAAAATTCAAGTAATCCTATCTGTTGTTTACATTTTCGCTGCTTAAAAGAATTTAAATCCTATTTAGATTCTTAATCAAATCGGCATACACCAAGCACACCGGACTAGTCCGCCCACACAACCGGACAAGTCTGGCCAATCAAGTTTTTGACCGTTTGATTAAGTGTGCAGGAAAATTGCAAAGCCTATTCACCCCCCTTTAGGCCACATTCAATTGGTATCAAAGCAGTTTCTCCATCAATGAGACTCACCGCTCAGAGAGATCAATGGCCTCTGAGAAGAACAACGAGACCCCAAAGGTGCTCAACACCGATGAAGAGTAAGAAACTAAAGCCTTCGATGTACTAAGAGAAAATACACATGATCATGAAGAAGTTCAATTGAAGGCACTTCTGAGGAAGAAACTGCTGGCACAGACGGGAAAAGAGAAGAGAGGACGACGGGGAGCGGTCATCACGACTACTCCTGATATCCTTACAATTATAATCATCTTAATTCAAGTAATCACTATCTTTCTATTCCCATGGGAAAGCCTCCGCAATTTGCTACACTATGTGGAAATACAATATGAAGATGCATCTAATCTCTTTGAAGCCTAGCCTTTTGCATATTCTGTGCACAGGTGTAGATATCTCGGACACGAACGAAGAACTCACTCCAGAACAAGAACAAGAAATTCACCGCAACGCACAAGTCATTGCAGCGATCACATCATCACTGAGCAGGGAGGAGTTCACCAAGATTGATGGATTGGAAAGCGCAAAAAAGATCTGGGATACACTTAAAACATCCCATGAAGGAAATAGATTAGTCCGAGAAGCCAAAATTGAGATGTTTGAAGGAGAGTTGGGGAGATTTTCTATCAAGGAAGGCGAATCACCTCAAGACATGTACAACCGGATGAAGGCGCTTATCAACAAGATTTGCGCCTATGGAAGCAAGAAATGGACTGACCATGAGGTGGTTAAAAGGATGATTAGAGCCTTTATGCTAAGAATCATCACATTATGCTCAATGATCTGAGAAAGCCCCGGGTTCCACAAAATGACACCGGATGAGCTATTGGGCATGATCATAAACCATGAGATGATGGAGAAGGAAGCCCAATACATCAAAGATCTAGCTGAGCTCACCTCCTCCAAAAAGAAGGAAGTTGCTCTCAAAGCAACTTGCAAGCCTAAAGGAAAAGAAACTCGTGAAGCTTAAGACGAAGAAGATACAAGTGACGTGAGCACTGACCTAGATGATGAAGAGACGATACTTTTCATCAATAAGTTGAAGCGCATGATGAAAAGAAGACATGTCACCAACTCAAATGAAGGCAAGAGCAACGAAAAAGGAAAATCCAAGGCTCGACGCACCTGCTATAACTGTGGCGAGTACGGTCACTTCATGGTCGACTGCACCTATGAAGAAAGTAAGAGAAAGAAAGAAACGAAGCCTCAAGAGAAGAAGATCTTCAGAAAATGTCGACAAGCTCATCAAGCGCACAACGGCAAGGAGTGGGACTCAAACTACAAGTCTTCCTCCGATGAAGAAGAGGAGATGGTCACCATTGCCATCAAGAAACCCACCATGAGATCTACACTCTTCCCAAACATGGGAGGACAGGACACACACAATCACACTTGCCTTGTGGCCAAAGAGGGCAAGAAAAAGGTTTGACTTACTCCCCCTTCGCTAAATTCCTCTATTGATGATTTTGATAGCTCTAGTGAAAATGAGGAGATGTTTAGGGGATTAAGTAATACTGCACTAAAGAAAATGAAAATATTGTAGGATGAAATCTTTGAGAAGGAGGAGCTTGTCAACCGATAAGAAGATATGCTCATCTGTGAAAGGAAAATATATAAAGAGGTTGAGAAACTCCTTGAACTTGAAAGAGAGAAGAACAAGTCATTTGAGAATGAGCTAGCCTTGAGTAAGGAAACTTACTCAAAGCTAGAAGACTCACACGTTGCAATCAAGGATGAACTTGCTAACTCGTCAAAAGTTAACAAGATTCTTGAGGTGCAAGTTGAGTCGCTCAAGCAAAGTGACTCCTCTTCCTCTAAAAGCTCACCTTCCAAAGGTGTAAGTTCGACAACTATTGCAACATGCACATGTTCTATTAAGAAAAATGTTGTCAAACCTGATTCTTCTACTTCGCATGCAACGCATCCTTCCCAAAGTGGCATATTCGACAAGGAGAAGATAAAATATGCACATAGTGCATATATGGTCACGAGACCTCCTAACGTCAAAGATGGTCTTGGGTTTGACAAGAACAAACACATGTCCACTAATGTCCTTGCTAAGAAGAGAATCACTTTTGTTAAGGAAAACTCGCATGAATCTGACTTGCAAATATTGTTTTGTACCTTTGATGCTTCCTATGTTCTTATGGAAGAAAAAGATAGAAATGTGTTTGCCAAATATGCACGACCACTCCACAAGGATTCTAAAACTTGTGTGTGGGTGCCCAAGACTCTTGTAACTAACCCGAGAGGACCCAAGCAAGCTTGGGTACCTAAAACCAAGGAATGATTCTGTTTTGTAGGCCTACTCCTCCGGTGGATCAAATTGAGTGCTAGACAGCGGATGCACCAATCACATGACTGGAAAGAGGAATATGTTTGTGGAGTATGAGCACAACGCAGATCCAACTGAGGGCATATACTTTGGAGACAACAACCAAGGAAAGGTCCTTGGTAGTGGGAAAATTGAAATCTCTTCTTAACATACTCTCTCGAATGTTTTACATGTAGATTCTTTAGATTATAACCTTCTGTCAATATCTCAGCTATGCGACAAAGGTTATAACTGTTTATTCACTAATGAGGGTGTGACCGTTTTTAAAAGAAGCGATGGCTCGATTGCATTCAGGGGAATGGTTAAGGGAAAGCTTTATCTTGTTGACTTCAACAAAGATAAAGCCGAACTCAACACTTTCTTGGTTGGTAAAACTAACATGGGATGGTTGTGACATAGACGGCTAGCCCATGTTGGGATGAGAAATATGCAGAAACTTCTAAAAAGTGGTCACATCCAAGGTATAAAGGATGTTGTCTTTGAGAAAGACAGGTCGTGCAGTGCTTGCCAGGCGGGAAAACAAGTTGGAGCACCGCACCCCGCCAAGAAAGTGTTCGATGAGACTAACGGCTCCCAAGTGGAGCAAGTTGACAAGTGTGTGCTAGATCAAGAAGAAGCCCCATGTGAAGCGTTGATAAGAATGGCTCTTGGTGATATTCTACCTCAAGAGCAACCTCAAGACTCAAGTGCACAAGATGAACCTCAACAAGGAAGCAAAGATCAAGGGGGAGCTCATGCACAAGATCAAAATCAGGAAGATTAAGAAGATCCATACAACCATAGAAGCAATCATTTAGGGGGAGACAATGACAATGAAGAGCTAGCAACTTCACAAGTCTCTCACCCAAGAGTACATCAGAGTGTGCAAAAAGATCATCCCGTCAACAACATCATTGGAGATATTGCTAAGGGAGTAACTACTAGATCTCGCATTGCAATTTTTTGTGAATATTACTCCTTTGTATCTGTTATGGAACCATAAAGGGTAGAAGAAGCCTTAAAAGATCCAGATTGGGTGATGGCAATGCAAGAGGAGTTGAACAACTTCAAGAGAAATGAAGTGTGGGAACAGGTGGAAAGACCAAAGGCGAACATTGTTGGAACCAATTGAGTCTTTCGAAACAAACAAGATGAACATGGAGTGGTAACGGGAAATAAAGTGAGACTTGTGGCTAAAGGTTATGTGAGACCTATGTGTGCTGAATACATTGGCTATGGCAATAAAAGTTTTGAATACTACCAAAACACCTTTATCATCAAGGTCCGAGCTCCAGCAAGGTCCGACGATAGGTCCGACTTGTTTTGGGTAGCTCCGGCAAGTTCCGACGTAAGGTCCCACTTGCTTTGGCTAGGTCTGACTTATTTGTCTAGGTTCGACTAGCTTTGGTAAGCTCCAGCGCTAGGTCTGACTAGCTTTTCTAAGCTCCAGCGCTAGATCCGACTAGCTTTGGTTGGCTCCGACGCTAGGTCCTGCTAGCTTTGGTAAGTTCCGGCGCTAGATTCTGTTAGTTTTGGTAAGCTTCGGTTCAAGGTCCGTTTAGCTTTGGTAAGGTTCGGAGCTTGATCGCAGTGGTTCTTCTTTTAATTTTAAATATTTTGAACTTGTTTTGCATCTATGGAAAGTTTGCTTAGTTTACTTGTATTAAGTTTTCGGTGTGTTTTGGTGGTTATAGTTGATATATTTTTGCTAAGGTTTGCAACATACTTATGTGAGGTGCTCACGTAAGGTGTTGTGCTTATCAGAACAAACAAGAGTCAAGTCGAGGACTTGTGCTTGGAAGTATTGGTTTTTTATTCATGTGTAGGTGTTGCTTGAGTTCAAGACATGGCTGGTGACTGTAAGTGCATCTAGGATATCCCTTGTGGGTTTTGGCTAATTTATTACAAACACATGAGATCCTAATGAAACTATTGAGATGATTGCAGGACAAACAAGTGAAACAGCTCAGTGCACACAAAAAGGTGAAAAATGGAGTGGTGTCCAAAGAGGGATACTTTGATGGAGCTTGGAAGATCAAATTAGATTTTAAATGTATAGGGAGTGTATGAAAGACACACTCCAAGAGCTCACAACTTTGCGCTAGGGTAAGGGTTTAAAATTAACCTAACTTTCACAATGCACTGGACTAGTCCGATCATGGACAGGACTAGTCCGTTTCACTTTCTGGAATCTCTCAAATTGAGAGACCGGACTAGTTCGTGTGTCCACCGGACTAGTCCGTTGAACTTTCTGGAGTCTCTCACATTGGGAGACCGGACTAGTCCGTGTGTCCACCGGACTAGTCCTTTGAACTTTCTGGAGTCTCTCACATTGGGAGACTAGACTAGTCCGTGTGTCCACCGGACTAGTCCGTTGAACTTTCTGGAGTCCCCCATCTGTGGAGATCGGACTAGTCCGCGGACTAGTCCGTTGAACTTTCTGGAGTCCACCTTCACACAGCACCGGACTAGTCCGAACTTGGACTGGACTAGTCCGGTAGACTTTCTGGACTTCAAAGTACACTGTGACCGGACAAGTCTGGACTTGCACCGGACTAGTCCGGTGTTAGGGTTTTTCAACGGTAACTTTTTGGAAACCATATAAATAGAGAATCCACGGCCTTCCAAAGGATATACACATCGAATACTGCTGGAAACACAAACCCTAGTGCCGCCACTTCGTCCCAAGAGCCTAAAACACATCTCCCCACACATCTAAGGTGCAAAAAGGAGTCAAATCATTTGAACACTTGGATTCGGGATTGGGAGATCGTCGTTCCTTCGTTGTGAGCTCTTGGGGTTTGATCTTTCTACACTTTTACTCTGCATTGTAATACTTTAAAGTGTATTTGATCGTCTCTTCCGTTGTAATTCTCGTGGGAGCCCTCAACGTATGAGGTTGCCCCACAAACTTGGTGATTACCCGTGATAGTGGAATCAAGTTGGCCTTCGTGGTGACTTGAAGAGGGAAAGGGTTGGAGACCCGGCTCTATGTGAGCTTCCTCAACGAGGACGTAGATCTCGTGGTGAGATCGAACCTCGGTAAAAATTCGCTTGTCTCTTGTGCCTCATTTACTTTACTTTTTGTTCACTAGATCACTTGATTACTAAACATCAATTAAGTTGCTTATAAGTTTCCACGTGCATTCATACAATAATCTTAAATCAAAGAATCTGTTGTTCTCCTTTCCGCTGCTAGAAGAACCTAGTTTCCAAACAACACTTAATCAACTCACAAGTTTCAGCACACTAGACTAGTCCGTCCACATAACCGGACTAGTCCGGTCCATCAAGTTTTTGACGAATTTATTAAGTGTGCAGGAAATTCAAAAGCCTATTCACCTCCCCTCTAGGCCACGTTCAATTGGTATCAGAGCAAGGTTCTCCACCAACGAGACTCACATCTCGGAGAGATCAATGGCCTCTGAGAAGAACAACGATATCTCGAAGATGAACATCAATGAGGAGGAACAAGAAGTTAAAGCCTTCGATGTGCTGAAAGAATGCCCACATGATGATGAAGAAGTGTGACAACTAAAGGCACTCCTGAGAAAGAAACTGCTAGGACAAAAACGAAAAGAAGAAGAGAATACGACGGGGAGTGGTCATCGGACTACTCCCGACATCCTTACAACTACAACCGCCTCAATTCAAACAATCACTATCTATCCATTCCTATGGGGAAGCCTCCACAGTTTGACGGAAGTGACTACATCATGTGGAAGTACAACATGAAGATCCATCTAATATCCCTAAATCCTAGTCTATGGCACATTTTTTGCAGTGGCATAGATATCCCAGACACGAATGAGGAACTCACCCCAGAACAAGAACAAGAGATTCACAGAAATGCACAAGTCGTCACCGTGATCACGTCATCACTAAGTAGAGAGGAATTCACCAAGATCGATGGCTTAGAAAGTGCAAAAGAAATATGGGATACACTTAAGACAGCTCACAAAGGAAATAGATCGGTTCGTGAAGCTAAAATCTAAATGCTTGAAGGAGAGTTGGGGAGATTTGCTATTGAAGAAGGCGAATCACCTCAAGACATGTACAACCGGATGAAGGCACTCATCAACAAAATTAGTGCCTATGGAAGTAAGAAATGGACGGATCACGAGGTGGTCAAGAGAATGATTAGAGCCTTCATGCTGAGAAATGTTACACTTTGCTCGATGATTAGAGAAAGCCCTGGATTTCACAAAATGACTCCAGATGAGTTATTGGGGAAGATCATAAATCATGAAATGACGGAGAAAGAGGCTCAATACGTCAAAGACTTAGCCGAACTCACCTCTTCCAAGAAGAAATAAGTTGCTCTCAAGGCAACGTGCAGACCCAAACTTAAGGAAACTCGTGAAGACCAAGACGATGGGCATACAAGCGACAAGAGCACTGATCTTGATGATGAAGAAATGGTACTATTTATCAAGAAGTTCAAATGCATGATGAAAAGAAGACGCGGCAACAATTCAAATGAAGGCAAAAGCAAGGATAAAGGAAAATCCAAGGCTCGACGTACTTGCTACAACTACGGAGAGTATGGTCACTTCATGGTAGACTGCCCCTATGAAGAAAATAAAAAAGAAGAGGGAAACAAGACCTCAAGAAAAGAAAAAATTTCAGAAAAAGAAGACAAGCCCATCAAGCTCATATTGGCAAGAGTGGAACTCAAACGACGAGTCCTCCTCTGATGAAGAAGAAGAGATAGCCACTATCGCAGTCAAGAAACCTACTATGAAAGCCACACTCTTCCCAAACATGGGAGGACAAGATATGAACAACCACACTTGCCTTATGGCTAAGGAAGGCAAGAAAAAGGTATGACTGACTCCTCCTACGCTAAATTCCTCTATTGATGACTTTGATAGCTCTAGTGATAATGAAGAAATGTTTAGAGGACTAAGTAAAATTGCTCTAAAGAAAATGGAAATGTTGTCGAACGAAATCTATGAAAAGGAGGAACTTCTTAACCGACAAGAAGATATGATCATCCGTGAAAGGAAGAGATATCAAGAAGTTGAAAAGATTCTCGAGCTTGAAAGAGAGAAGAATGAGTCGCTTGAGGTTGAGCTAGCCTTGAGTAAGGAAACTTACTCAAAGCTAGAAGACTCGCATATTGCAATCAAGGAAGAACTTGCTAACTTGTCAAAAGTTAACAAGATCCTTGAGGTGCAAGTTGAGTCGCTCAAGCAAAGTGACTCCTCTTCCTCCAAGAGCTCTTCCTCCAAAGATATGAGTTCGACAACAATCGGAACTTGCACTTGCTCTAGTAAGAAGAATGTTATTTCTAATACTCCAACTTCTCATAATATGCATGCGTCTCCAAGTGGCATCTTTGATAAGGAGAAGATCAAATATGCACGCGGTGCATATATGGTCACTAGACCTCCTAATGTCAAAGATGGCCTTGGTTTTGACAGGAACAAACACATGTCTACTCCTAATCATGCTAAGAATAGAATTGTATTTGTTTAGGAAAAATCCCATGAATCTGATTTACAAATATTGTTTCGTACATTTGATGCTTCCTATGTTCTTATGAAAGCCAAACATGGAAAAGTCATTGCTAAATATACAGGGCCACGACATAAGAACTTGAAAACTTGTGTGTGGGTTCCCAAGACTCTTGTGACTAACCTGAGAGGACCCAAGCAAGCTTGGGTACCTAAAACCAAAGAATAATTTTTTTTGCAGGCTTACTCCTTCGGTGAATCTAAATGGGTGCTAGATAGCGGATGCAAAAATCACATGACCGGAGAGAGAGGTATGTTTGTGGAGTACGCGTATAACAAGGATCCAAGTGAAGGCATATACTTCGGAGACAACAGCCAAGGAAAGGTCCTTGGTAGCGGTAACATTGAAATATCCTCTCAACAAACCTTATATAACGTTTTACATGTAGATTCTCTAGATTATAACCTTTTGTCAATATCTCAACTATGCGACAAAGGTTACAACTGTCTATTCACTAATGAGGGTGTGACCGTTTTTAGAAGAAGCGATGGCTCGATTGCATTCAATGGAATGTTGAAGGGCAAGCTTTATCTTGTTGACTTCAACAAAGATAAAGCCGAACTCAACACTTGCTTGGTTGCTAAGACCAACATGGGATGGTTGTGGCATAGACATCTAGCCCATGTTGGGATGAGAAATCTGCAGAAACTTCTAAAAGGTCTTCACATCCGTGGTCTTAAGGATGTGGTTTTTGAAAAAGACAGGCCGTGCAGCACTTGTCAAGCACGAAAACAAGTCGGAGCACCACACCCCGCCAAGAATGGGATGACTACCGAAAGACTGCTGGAACTCCTCCACATGGATCTCTTTGGTCCAATTTCGTACATCAGCATCGGTGGTAACAAATACGGTTTAGTGATCGTTGATGATTTTTCAAGATTTACCTGGGTATTTTTCTTGTATGATAAATCAGACAACAAGTTCTTAAAGAGAGCTCAGAACGAATTCTCATCAACCATAAAGAACATCAGAAGTGACAACGGGACATAATTCAAGAACCTCCAAGTTGAAGAGTTTCTCGATGAAGAAGGGATAAAGCATGAGTTCTCAGCACCCTACCCCCCCCTCAACAAAATGGAGTGGCCGAAAGGAAGAACAGAACATTGATCGAAATGGCCAGAACTATGTTGGATGAATACAAGAAATCAGATCGATTTTGGGCAGAAGCGGTGAACACCGCTTGTCATGCTACGAATCGGCTATATCTCCACCGACTACTGAAGAAAACTCCATATGAGCTCCTTACCGGTAAAAAGTCTAATGTTTCTTATTTCAAAGTATTTGGTTGTAAATGTTTTATTATGAACAAGAAACCGAGGGCCTCGAAGTTCGCTTCAAAGTCTGATGAAGGGTTCTTGCTCGGTTATGAATCGAATGCCTACGCCTATCGTGTCTTCAACAAAGTGTTCAGCCTTGTTGAGGTAGCAGGTGACGTAGTGTTCGATGAATCTAACGGCTCACAAGTGGAGCAAGTTGATAAGTGTGTGCTAGATAAAGAGGAAGCTCCATATGAAGCACTGAAGAAAATGGGACTTGGTGATATCTTACCACAAGAGCGAACATTCGACTCAAATGCATAAGATGAACCTCAACACGGAGGCAATGAGCAAGGGGGAGCACTTTCACAAGATCAAGATGAGGAAAATCAAGAATATCAAGATAATCATGGGAGCAATGATCTAGGGGGAGACAATGAACATGAAGATAATGAAGAACAATCAACTACACAAGTTCCACACCCAAGAGTACATCAGAGCGTGCAAAGAGACCATCCTGTCAATAATATCATTAGAGATATTGCTAAGGGAGTAACTACTAGATCTCGAGCTGCAAATTTCTATGAATACTACTCTTTTGTGTCTTTTCTGGAACCATACAGGGTAGAAGAAGCCTTAAGGGATCTAGACTGGGTGATGGCGATGCAAGAGGACTTGAACAACTTCAAAATAAATGAAGTGTGGGAGCTTGTGGAGAGACCAAAGGCGAACATCGTTGGAACAAAATGGGTCTTTCGGAACAAGCAAGATGAATGGAGTAGTAACAAGAAATAAAGCGAGATTGGCGACCAAAGGTTATTCTCAGGTTGAAGGTTTGGACTTCGATGAAACTTTCGCTCCTTTAGCTAGACTTGAGTCCATTCGTATTTTTTGGCATATGCTACTCACCATAATTTTAAGCTGTATCAAATGGACGTCAAAAGCGCTTTCTTAAACGGTCCAATCAAGGAGGAAGTTTATGTGGAGCAGCCACCAGGATTCAAAGACCAAGAGTATCCCGATCATGTCTACAAACTACGTAAGGCTCTCTATGGCCTCAAACAAGCTCCTCGAGCTTGGTACGAGTGCCTTAGAGATTTTCTGACTCAAAATGGATTCAAAATTGGTAAAGCTGACTATACACTTTTCACTAAACATTGTGATGATCCTATTCGTATGTCAAATTTATGTTGATGACATTATCTTTGGATCCACTAACAAATCTTTCTGTGAAGAATTTAGCAAAATTATGACAGATAGGTTCGAGATGTCAATGATGAGCGAATTGAAGTTCTTCTTGGGATTCCAAGTGAAACAACTAAGAGAAGGTACATTTATAAGCCAAACCAAATATACACAGGACATTCTCAAGAAATTCAGTATGGACAAAGCCAAGCCCATCAAGACACCCATGGCCATTAATGGACATCTCGACCTCAATGAAGACGGTCCAAATGTGGACCAGAAGGTATATCGGACCATGATCGGTTACTTACTTTATTTATGTGCATCTAGGCCAGATATTATGCTTAGCGTTTGCTTGTGTGCAAGGTTTCAAGCCGCACCTAAAGAGCGTCACTTAATTGCTGTAAAAAGAATCCTAAGGTATCTTGTGCACACAGCCAACTTGGGCCTTTGGTATCCCAAAGGATCCAAGTTTAACTTGATAGGGTATTCCGACGCCGACTATGCAAGATGCAAAGTCGATAGAAAGAGCACGTCAGGGACTTGTCAGTTTCTTGGTAGGTCCCTAGCTTCTTGGTCATCTAAAAATCAAAACTCCATTGCTCTTTCCACAGCGGAAGCAGAGTATGTTGCAGCCGGTAGTTGTTGTGCACAACTACTTTGGATGCAACAGACTCTTAGGGACTACGGCTACAATCTTAGCCATATCCCGCTTCTATGTGATAATGAAAGTGCTATAAAAATTGCACACAAACCTTTAGAGCACTCAAGAACTAAGCACATAGATATCCATCATCATTTTCTTAGAGATCATTCATTAAAAGGTGACATTGCTCTTTCACATGTTAGGACTGAAAAACAACTTGCATATATTTTCACCAAACCATTAAATGAGAAAAGGTTTTGTGAGCTTAGAAATGAACTTAATATTCTTGACTCTCGAAATGTGGCTTGAAACATTGCATACCTGGTTGAAACTTCAAACATCGCATTTTATTGTTAAAAATTGCCCCTCACCTCTTTTTTCTTCTAAGAAAACTAGTTTTAATGAAGAAATCTTGGAGTTTATGACCACTTCTCATTGTTGATTGCCTTCTGGTCATAAGTACCAAGATTATTTGCAAAACTTGTCCTTGGATCACTATTAATTATCTCAAAATACTTAGGTTTTCCAGGGGCACCGGACTAGTCAGGTTTGCCACCGGACTAGTCCGGACAGTTTCTCTTTCCTAGGTTTTCCAGGGGCACCGGACTAGTCTGGTCGGCCGCATATATAAGTAGCTGGCCGGCCCAAATCAAAATTTCAAACCTCCCTCCACTTCAAGTTGAGCCCTCACCTCTCCTCTTCCCTCCTAAACCCTAGCCCCCAAAGAGATCTTCGAGTTGAGCCCTCAAAATCGAAGCTTTCTCCGTGGGAAATCCTCTCCTTATCGAGTGGAATCTCCCCTCTGGAATCATCCGAACAAACTCTTGCTCCTTCACCGCGCATCTTCGAATCTCGATAAATTTCACCCTAAAACCAAAATCTCAACTTTTCTCATTCTAGCTCATTTCCTATGATTCCAAGGTTATGCATTGGCTTCATAGATGTATTCCTACCACCTTCATGTCATTTTGTATCCTTAGATAGAAGTTTTGGAATTCAAGGAAATCATTAGGGTTCTTGTTAGGTCGGACTAGTCCGGTGCTCAGAGACGGACAAGTCTGGTACGCCGGACAAGTCCGCACTCTGAACCCGGACAAGTCCGGTCTCTGACATCTGAATCCCTAAATTGACCTTGATCCTTGGTTCATTATTATCTAATCCATGAACTCCTTATTAGGAACGGTGTCTTCAAGCTCAAATGACAGCTCTTTCCACGTTGATGAAGAAGTTGAACGTGAAAAAGCGAGGAGAGCCAAGGAGAGGTACATGAAGAAAAGACATGATGTCAATGTGCACTCTCCACCCTCCGACGACAATTTGTCCAAGAATAGGAGGGTGGTTGTTAAGAAGGCCCAAGGAAAAGCTGGCGAGAGCTCCTCAGGGCCAAAGAGGACTCTCAACAAAGGGAAGGGGCTTGCTAGCGGACCCATTGGGCCCCTGAAGATGAAAAACCCAAGTCACCGCAAAAGGAAGCATTCCAGTGAAGATTTCACCGGGAAAGGGGGTGAGCTTGATGCTAGCTTCAGGAAGATTAATGTGTATAATCAACCTCGGCAATGCTGAGACCCAAGATTCTGGAGAAACTTCCATACCGACTACTACGAGCATGTGTACATGAAGATGAAGAATCCTGTTGTGAAGAGTCAATGGGTGAACATTGGGTACATGCAGTCGAAGAAATATCATGCCTTCCGTGAGGTGGTTGAGGCCCTGGAGAGGCACAGACTGAAGGAACTGTTTTCTTTTGAGAATGACTGGAACAATGAGATCATCACCCAATTCTACTCTACGCTCTACTTTGCTCGGTGTGATGGAGACAATCTTACTTGGATGACCCATGGTTCCAGGTATAGTGTTACTTATGATGAGTTTGCAAGGATTCTTCACCTTGAACATACTCTGGATCATGATCTTGTCATCCACAATTTGCAACCCTTGGAGAAGGATGAGCTCAAGTTCCTCTATGACACAAGGATGCCCTATGTTCCTCCCAACAGCAAATATTTGAAGCCCTTCTTTGTGGTCCTCAACAGGATCTTGAGGAAGATGATAGCCCCGAAAGATGGAGATGCAGGAACTATCCAAGGAACCTTGAGGACCCTAATGAAGGTCATTAGTGGAAGGAGACCATTCAATGTCTTTGAGTACATTTACAATTACATTGTGAACATCTCAATCACTCCCAATAGATCTTGCAGGTATGCCCCGTACATCATGTTCATGATTGATAAAGTGACGGGACTTGAGTTTGTCAAAGATGTCTCTCATACGGGGTTGAAGCCGCAAAAGCCCACCGAGTACACTCTTCCCTCAGCACCAGCTGCTCCTTCCTCCCCTGAAGCTGAGAGGGGGACTAAACAAACTCGGGATGTGAATGCCACAAGATCTGCAGCTGCTCCTCCTGGCTCTGCACCTGTCCATGAACCCTCCGGTGGTGTTCTCAAAATGCTCACCTCTATCTTTGCCTGCTGCCGCAAGATTGAAGTCAGGCAGAAGAAACATCAACAATATGTCAATGCCAACATCAAAGCTATATGTGACAAGCTGGATATTGAGCCGGTTGGATCCCCGCCCGCCTTCGAGGACTCCGAGGAAGATCCTGCTCCGGCGAATGATGATGGTGGTGAAGACGACGACTGGACCGAAATTGAAGAAGAGAACGGCGATGAGTGATTCCCCTCAATTTTTCCCTTTTTGGTGCCTTGATGCCAAAGGGGGAGAGATTGAGACTAGTAGTTTGAAACTATCTCTAGTTGTAGTCTTTATGCTTTTGTGATCGAGGACATGTATCTATTTTTAAAACCTTGTAATGCACTATTTCTTCTCTTATGTGTGATGCTCATTGTTGCTTGAATAATCATCTCTATGCTCATTGTTGATTATCTTTATTTCATCACACTTTGTTGATCACACACCTGTTAGGCACCCCACCATAAGGTGTGTGCATATGTGAGAAGCTTTTTGTGGATTTATCGTTATTCTCATATGTGCACACCTTATGAAAATCAAAATTTTACTCTCATTTGTGATATCTCAAACGGTTGTCATCAATCACCAAAAAGGGGGAGATTGTAAGTGCATCTAGGATATCCCTTGTGGGTTTTGGCTAATTGATGACAAACACATGAGATCCTAATGAAACTATTGAGATGATTGCAGGACAAACAAGTGAAACAGCTCAGTGCACACAAAAATGTGAAAAACGGAGTGGTGTCCAAAGAGGGATACCTTGATGGAGCTTGGAAGATCAAATTAGATTTTAAATGTATGGGGAGTGTACGAAATACACACTCCAAGAGATCACAACTTTGCGCTAGGGTAAGGGTTTAAAATTAACCTAACTTTCACAATGCACCGGACTAGTCCGATCATTGACCGGACTAGTCCGTTTCACTTTCTGGAAAATCTCATATTGGGAGACCGGACTAGTCCGTGTGTTCACCGGACTAGTCCGTTCAACTTTCTGGAGTCTCTCACATTGGGAGACCGGACTAGTCCGTGTGTCCACCGGACTAGTCCGTTGAACTTTCTGGAGTCTCTCACATTAGGAGACCGGACTAGTCCGTGTGTCCACCGGACTAGTCCACTGAACTTTCTGGAGTCCCCCATCTATGGAGATCAGACTAGTCCGTTAAACTTTTTGGAGTCCACCTTCACACAGCACCGGACTAGGCCGAGCTTGGACCGGACTAGTCCGGCAGACTTTCTGGACTTCAAAGTACACTGTGACCGGACAAGTTCGGACTTGCACCGGACTAGTCCGGTGTTAGGGTTTTTCAACGGTAACTTTTTGGAAACCATATAAATAGAGAATCCATGGCCTTCCAAAGGATATACACGTCGAATACTGCTGGAAACACAAACCCTAGTGCCGCCACTTCGTCCCAAGAGCCTAAAACACATCTCCCCACACATCTAAGGTGCAAAAAGGAGTCAAATCATTTGAACACTTGGATTCGGGACTGGGAGATCGTCGTTCCTTCTTTGCGAGCTCTTGGGGTTTGATCCTTCTACACTTTTACTCTGCATTGTAATACTTTAAAGTGTATTTGATCGCTTCTTTCGTTGTAATTCTCGTGGGAGCCCTCAACGTGTGAGGTTGCCCCACAAACTTGGTGATTACCCGTGATAGTGCAATCAAGTCGGCCTTCGGGGTGACTTGAAGAGGGAAAGGGTTGGAGAACCGACTTTGTGTGAGCTTCCTCAACGAGGACGTAGATCTCGTGGTGAGATCGAACCTCGGTAAAAATTCGCTTGTCTCTTGTGCCTCATTTACTTTACTTTTCGTTCACTAGATCACTTGATTACTAAACATCAATTAAGTTTCTTATAAGTTTCCACGTGCATTCATACAATAATCTTAAATCAAAGAAACTGTTGTTCTCCTTTCTGCTGCTAGAAGAACCTAGTTTCCAAATAACACTTAATCAACTCACAAGTTTCAGCACACCGGACTAGTCCGTCCACATAACCGGACTAGTCCGGTTCATCAAGTTTTTGACGAATTTATTAAGTGTGCAGGAAATTCAAAAGGCCTACTCACCCCCCCCCTCTAGGCCACGTTCAGTGACAGGATCCATTGAACTAGTCCTAGGGAGAAGTTGAGGTTCAACAACAAAGTTCGGGAGGAATTGTGGTTGAGTTGACTGGGAGGTTGCGCAACATGTTTGAATCCAGAACAATGCATATGAAGGTATCGTGGACGCCTTTGGAATATTTTTGCACATGTGCAAGGAGTGCATGGACGTAGCTATATGGTTCCGAGGCATGATGAAGAGATGTGGACGTAAAGAATTGGTCGGAAAGGTCCAACCGACTAGGTTACTCAGACTGCAACTGAGTCGTGTTTCACTCAAATATTGAAAGTTTTGAGTTGGTTATGATAGATTTCGTGTAGGTCACGAATTTGAGTTGTTTTAGGAATGTGGGATACTTTCCTAAGGTGTTTGGAAGTCCTAAGATTGCTTCTATCTGCGTATAGAAGAGTCTTGAGCAGTTATGGAAAGTTTCGATTCGTGAATTGAGGAGGATTAGAGTCCTAGTTTGAGTTGAGTTGCCTTTGGGCTGGTTATATAAGCAAGGGAGGCCAGAGCTCATGGTAGACAACTCTGGGGCTGTTTCTCTTGTATTTTGATCAATAAAATTCGTAGATTGAAGGAAATTTTGTGCCTTGTTCGTCCGACTTGTTTTCGTCAAGTCTTTCTTGTCGAGTTTCTACACAGCATTACCTTTCTTCAGTGGTTTTATCATAACTCGAGTTTTACAGATCCGATTGATGTGATTCTTTTTGGGTTGTCTTCACAACTTTATTTTCTATCATCTGAGAAAATTTCAAGGTCATTGGATTTGTGGTTTCTTATCTACACGAGTTTCTTTGCAGTGTTCCAGAACTATTTTTCTCGAGTAGGATAGATTGACCTTTGTTCGATCTTTCGATTGTAACTTGAGTTTCTCTCGATGGATTTTCATGATTCTTATTGTGACATATTCATGACTTGATTCTCTACAATCTATACTAGTTTTCTCAAAGTTGAACACATTTATATTAGTCGCACACATGATTTCTTCAACAGATCGGTTTTCTACCTAGGGATGTTTTGTTGCTTCTGCTGAAAAGTTTAAATCTACCATTCACCCCCCCTATAGTAGCTTTACACGTGATCTTCGATCCTACAATTGGTATCAGAGCCACGGTGCTCTAATCTTTGTGATTTGCACGTGTTTTTGATTAATCATCATGGAGAAATACTCCGCAAAACCTTGTGTTCTTAGTGGTATTGATTTTCAGGTTTGGAAAACATGTATTGAAGCTTTCATCCAGGCACAACGCTTCGCAATATGGGAAAAGGTGTACAAGCCTTACAATATGCCGCCGAACAATCAAGTCATGACTACAAACCTAAGAGATGTCGACAACAACAACAAAGCCCACAACTTGATAATCCAAGGACTAACTCAGAGCGACTTCGACCGTGTTGCACACCTCCGATCGGCGTACGATGTGTGGAGAGAACTTTGTGACTACCACGAAGGATCCATCACGATCAAGGAGGTAAGACAGGATATGTTCAAGAAAGAATACATGCACTTTGAGATGCAACCCGGTGAGTCCATTGATGACCTCTTTGCTCACTTTAATAAAATTCTCAGCAACTTCCGTAGTGTCAATGTTAATTTTTCAGATGCTGAAAATGCTAGGCAATTACTAAGTGCATTAGACATGTCAATTTGGGAGATAAAAGTCACATCTATTCGTGAATCTACTATCATGAGTACACTTACATTAGATGTGCTATATTCTAAATTTAAAACTCATGAAATTGACATAATCTCACGTAAGAACACCAACAAGTCTCTTGCATTTGTGTCTCAACGTGATATGCCTAGCTCCGACCAATCTTCATCTAGCAATACACTTGTTTTGTTGTCTTCACTAACTCTGGAATAGATTGAAGAATTTCCAGAAGAAGAGCTAGCACTCATCTCTATTTGGTTCTCAAAAGCATTACAAATGTGAGAACTAGTAGGAGAGGAAGCTCTGGACCTCAACGATGCTTTGAATGTGGTAAGACAGGACACTTTCATACAGAATGCCCTAACCTTTTAGGTCCTACTACCCGTGAAGAGAAGCAGAACAAGGTCAAGACCACCTCTGAAAACTCCAACAAGAAAAAGAAGGGTTCCATAGGACGTAAGATGATAAACAGCCTCATCACCACACTTCAAGAGCTCAGTTCAAGTGATGTAGATATTGGAAGTGATGAAGATGATGACGATCTGGCCAACTTGTGCTTCATGGCGGGCAAAACAAAATCAAGATCAAGTATGGAGGATGCAGAACTCAACAGTGACAATGAAGAGGTATGTCCTACTTGTGATGAAATGTGTGGTGCTATTTCCCATGCAACTGTTATTGTTAAGAAAAAGGACAGAAAACTTAGGGAAAATGTTGTTAAAATTGAGTCACTAGAATCTAAAATTAATTGTTTGAAAACCTTGATTCCTAGTGATGATTCTTGTTCCTCATGCGGTTTAATATATGAACAATTGTCCTCCTTAAGAAGTGCACACTCCTCCACTCTTGATAAACTTGAGTTAGAGATTGAAAAGAACAAAAAGCTTGCTGCACTTAATGACAGAAACCTATGCTTCTTGTTCTACAATTGATTTTTATCGTTCTACCTGTAATGATCTTGAAAAGAAACTAAAAGATGCTATGAATGAAATTTCAATACTGAACAATGCTTTACGTGCTCATGAAGTTAAATATTGTTCTAATTGCAAATCAAAAGGAAAAACTTCATGTGAAAACTGCCTAGAATTGTCTAAGAAACTTGATGACATGAATAGGACACTAGAGCAGTTTTGTATTGGGAACAAAAATCTAAACTTGCTACTGAATTAATCCAAATCTTGCAATGATAAAACTGGTTTAGGTTTTGATTCTCATGCTCATGCTAAAGCATATCCACCTAAAATTGTAAAGTCATTAAGAAGTGGTTTGATTAAAACATTTCCTAAACCAAAAGAGCTGGTTTTTAAATCTGCAGGAGTGTTGTCACGTTTGGGTTCAAATAAACATACTGCATGCTCAACTAGACATGAACACAAAGTTAAATTTTATTGTACCTATTGTGGTAGAGATGGTCATGTCATAGATTTTTGTTATAGACTAGTTAAACAACATATAAAGGAAAGAATGCAAGCTATATCTTATAACTCTCATGCAAAATTTGCTGCACATACTAAACCAAATGTCAGGAACATGCAACCTCCTGTTATGAGTCAAAAACATTCAAAGTTTACCTCCAGACCTTTTGCTTTTGCCTTCGGAGCTACTGATTTTCGTGCTACACAAGTAACACCTTATAGGTCAGTAGTTAAGAACAAAAAATCTCAACCTTTGACTCATAAACCTGCTATTTTATCTCAGCTTTCGCTCTTGCTGCACGTCGTGTGACTCAGTACTGGATTCCTAAATGCCTTTTGACTAACCCAGTATTGAGTCATCGATGTATTGTTCTTCTATGTAGGTTACACGCTTGAGGAAGGAGAACATTTGGATTGTGAATTCAGGTTGCTCACACCACATGACCTGTAACAAATAATGGTTCTCCTCCCTCTCCTTTGTGTCACGTGTAGAGAATGTTACTTTTGCTGATAATTCTTCAACTTCTATAATTGCTAAGAGTTCGGTTAGGGTAAATGATCACTACAATTTGAAGGATGTGGCACTTGTTAAAAATTTGAATACAACTTGCTTTCTGTTTCACAATTGCTAGATGAAAATTTGGAAATTATTTTCCCTAAAAATTGCTGCAAAGTTGTAAATTCAAATAGTGAGCTTATTTTTAACATGTCTCGGTTTGGAAGAGTTTTTAGAGATGATTTTTATATGTCTTCCTCTAAGCATAGGTGTCTAGTTGCTAATGATTCAAAGGACTTATATTTTTGGCATCGTAGACTTGATCACATAGGCTTTGATCATCTAACGCATGTTAGTGCTCTTGATCGCATACGTGGGATGCATAAGCTTAAAGGGGACAAAGAAATTGTGTGCTCTTCTTGTAGACATGCTAAGATAGTTGCATGTTCACATACTCCTCTCAGAATGATCATGACAACTGAACTGGGTCAACTTTTGCACCTTGACACCATAGTACCTTCACGTGTTCAATCCTTCGGAGGTAAATGGTATGTTCTTGTGATTGTTGATGATTATTCTAAATACTCTTGGGTTTACTTTATGAAATCTAAGGATGAAGCTTTTAGTCACTTTAGAACTTTATTTCTTAGATTATCAATTGATCACCCAAGATCTTTAAAACCAATTAGAAGTGATAACGGAATCGAATTTAAAAATCAATCCTTTGATCACTTTTGTGCTGAAAATGGAATAGATCATCAATTTTCTTCACCATATGTACCTCAACAAAACAGTGTCGTAGAAGGAAATAACAGAACCTTAGTTGAGATGGCTAGGACTATGCATGAATATCAATTTCCTAGGAAATTTTGGGCTGATGCGATTGCAACCGCTTGTTATGTCTCAAATCGTGTTTTCTTGCGTGCTAAGCTAGGTAAAACACCATATGAGCTTCGGTTTGTACATAGGCCTAGTGTTACACACTTTTGGGTCTTTGTTTGCAAATGCTTTGTTAAGAAACATGGTAATCTTGATAAATTTGAATCTAGATCCATTGATGGCATGTTTCTTGGTTATCCATCTCATACTAGAGGCTACCGTGTGCTTTTACTTGACACTAACAAAATTGTGGACACTTGTGAGGTGTCTTTTGATGAAGCTAGCTCAAGTACTAGCTAAAACATTGAAAGTTCGGATCCATATCCTCAGGGGGGTATTTTCGAAGAAGAAGAAGAAGAAGAGTCGGTGATATTGCCTGATAGTTCCGAAGCTGACATGTGTCCAGCTCTGAACTTTGAACAAGCTCCGACTACCATCTCTGTTGGTCCTGATCGTCCACAAGACACAAGCTCATCAATTTGCGATGAACCTGATGAAGAAGAAGCTTGTGAGACATTTGTTCCCCTACGGATTTACAAGAATCACCCCCCCGTAATAGATAATTGGGAGCTTGCATGAATGAGTGTTGACGGCTCCTAAGATATACTAACAAATCATGCCCGGCAAAGGCGCCAGAAATGCTTGTTGGTATTACTTATGCACCATTAACTAAACATCTCCAACTGATGTGTCAGAAATGCTTGTTAATAGTTCTATTGGATCATAGAGTGAGTTCCGCAAGCGCATGGAGATATCATTATAGCATTTCCCCTTAAGAGTATTCCCAAGGGTGTCATTTATTTGATCCCAAAGGAAGTCAGGGAAGAGATATAACAATCATCACGTGGAAAGGGTAGAAAGGTCTAGGTAAGAATCTAGTAAGGATGGATAACATAATAGTGGAGGTATTGTGCCACACAAAAAAGCTTTCAAATCTAAGGGGGGTAAGAGGATCCTAGAGGTTAGTTAAGGTTGAGAGTTATGGAGGTACTCCTACTATGCTCTATTGTACATGTACATAGTCTAAACTAATTATCCATAAGCTAGATCAATAGTGAATACTTATGCTATGTGGTTCAACACATCGGGCACGGGCTTACCCCTAGCAATACTAGGGCGACTCCCGCCAAGAGCCTGTGGCATAGCTGAACGTGGAGGATTACAAAGGATAGATAGGGCTGTCACCACCTACTGCCTACCTCTTCAATCCGTGGGTCTACAAGACATCCAATGCTACTTAGTTATCCTAGCACCATGCTAGCATATTAAGTAATTACCATAAGATCCTAGGAACAATCCATCCTAAGGCAATGAATTGAATCATCATTAAACCAATGTTGATACACAACATAATTATCCATACTAACCTAGTTATGTTATAATTAACTAGACTATAGTGGGGGTCTATAGGTTCTGTGATAATGAGATTTGTTCATGATGAAACATTCATAGAAGCTATACCTTCCACATACATGGACTCCATAATCAAACAAGAAACGCTTTGCCCAAGTATATGTATAAGTAGAGACTAAAGATACTATCTTTATTATGCATAAAGTCACAGATATAAGAAAGAATACATGAGCCATACCTTTCCCAATGTAGGATTGGGAAGAGAGAGACTCCTTACTGCTTTCCCAATTTGGACTTGGGACTAGAGACTCTCCTCTCTACAACCTAACTCCTCTAAGACTATGGATGATAGTGTATACAATAGAGATGAAGCTCAAGTGGTGTGTGTTGAAGTGAGGGGTAGGGGTCCTATTTATACTAGTGTTGAGGTCAGTTCCTGCCACCAAAAGCGCGCGAATCAGTCACCATTGACTCCAGGGAGCCTGGAGGAGCCAACACGTGGAGGCTGACCGAGTTTGGTGCAAAGAGCAGGTCGGCCGACCCCCCTGGTTCGGCCGATCTGTTCATTGAACCATTTTTCGTGTGCTTTCTCCAAGTGGCTGCCAGGTGGGTCCCATTGATGTATATGGGTGATACACTGTTGGATCTCCTCGGATACTTCTGTTTGTGGGCCATTTGATCCATGGGATGCCACGTGTTGTCGCCTGATTGGCTGGGATGTTATTTTATAGGATTGGTCCCTCTACATTTCCTCATTTCCTTCATAAAATGTTGCATACACATATTTCTCCAAGTCCAAGTGGAATTGGGTTAGATAGAAAGGTGATGTGTGCAAGAAATGACAAATCCTTCACATAATCGAGTTAAATTGATGGATGAAATTGGTATATAACAGCCGTCAACAAACTCTCCCAAGCTTATCCTTTGCTCGTCCCGAGCAAAGTCAAGAATTTAGGTTGATGATCAGGAGTTGCTACAATGTCTTTTTTTCAAAAGTATCTAATGCACAACAAGATACTCTACCTAGTATTGCAAAAATTGGCTATGATACCCTACCTTTCTTTAGTTATCACGGGGCTTATGCTTTTTCATATTCATGAGTAGTTGAAAGGTAGAATAGCAAATGGAGCGAACATAGCCTAGAAATCAAGCTCCACTTAAATCCCGAAGAATTCAATTTAGATATTAAGTACCTCAATTTGATTCTCTAAATCACTCCTTTGTGGATAGTGGAAATATTTCCTCACCAATGTATTGTGCCTCTACTATTCCTACTCATTGAATATGGCTTGTATGTGGAGCTATGTAAGGAAAGTAAGTAGGCATATTTGCATCACATATATTGCTAAGTCAAAAGAGTAAGCCTTAGGAGAATTCAAATCAAATCTTTTTGATTCAAGACTAGTGCATGTGTGATGTAGTGGAAGTGGATGTGGATACTTGAGATAACTACTTTTTGGTATAATCTCTCTTTCTTTTGCAGGGATGAAACATGGCTACTTTTCTTTTCTCTCTTTTTTTTCCTCATGCTTATGATGTAAGCATGCCTTTTTTTTCATTTTTGTAGCCATGTCTTCTACTCCCTTTCTTTGCAATGAATTTTGAAGAGAGTGCTAAACATGAATAACATGGAGTTTCTCTTTTTATTGTGGAATGGTGGGTATGATGGAATTTTGCTTCCTTCTAGTGTAGAAGTATAGCATGTGCAAGTGAAGTCTTGAATTCAAAAAGAGTTGAATGATTTCTCACATAGGTCTATACTAGTTTGACTAGGCTCAATGTGAATGCAAATAGCATATGCATAAGGTTTTGTCTATGTATGAACATCATATGGCTTTGGTAGGTATTTCCAATCAATTGAGGGAAACTTAAATCTTTTTAGAATTTCTCCGGAATCTAAGTTTTACTTTCAAACTAGGACTAGCAGCCCTATTACCCATTCTTGTCTTGCAACAACCTAGAATTAGATTAAGCTTTTGCTACCCACAACTTCCAAATTAAGGTAAAAGTATTTCAAACCAATGAAAGCAATATTCAGAGAGTAGCAAGTTGTAAACTAGAGACTTGGTAAAATAACATAGTGCAACTATTCATCATTTCATCTATGTGAATTCTAAATCATTCTTACCGCACATCTTTATTTGATGAAAGCAAATCTAACCTATATTTTTTTAAATGCAAGGTGGATGATGGATGGATGGAAAATAAATATGCAATGAATGTGATACATGTTACCTCAAGTGGGGGTCCTCCCCCAAGCTTGTTCTTCAACTGCCTCCGTGATAAGGGTTGAACCCTTGATGACGGAAGTACGCTGCAAGATCAGCTTGTTGTTGTTGTAGCGCCGTGTTGAAATTGGTGAATTGAGCATCCATGTGTTGTTGCCAATCCTGGGTACCTTGAACATGCTCTTGGAGTGTGCTGTAGATGTCACCCATTCTCACTGCAAGTTCTCCCATACGTCGAGTGAGGTCTGTCATTCCTTGGCTATAGTCATGATGACTTCTAGCCGAAAAGAAACGACGTCCTCTCATGGACGTTGGGGGCAAGCTGCTAGAGCTTGAAGTGGATAAGGGTGGATCCATTTGCCATTCTTGCCAAGATGATCCCCCAGTCTCATACGTCGGAGGTTGAGTCCATCCGGGCGCATAACCCGTTGGGTTCTCTTCCTCTTGGTATTCATGGACCGGAGAGATTATCGGTGGCATGCATGTGGCTGCAGCCATCGCACGATTCCTTGTTACCCTGCCAGAGACATTACTTCTTCTTGCTTCCTTAAGGGGAAGAAGATTAATGGTTAGCCTCCGACATTTGTACAAATGAAAATCTGGGTTAGTAACCGAATTTCATTGACAAAGACGGCATATAAAAATATCATGGAGGCATCATGATCATGCTTAAGGGTATGTCCTTGCACAAAATAGTCTTCATTAATTAACTCTCTTCCAGTTTCAATATATTCAAATGAAAAGTATTTAAGTGCTCCTACCCTATCAGCAATATGAGTAATCAATGAAGTGCATTCAATTGGTCCTAATTTTGAAATGTAATTAACCATTGTGTCATCATGGCTTTGACTGGAGCAACTTTTATCTTTTTAGTCATGGCAAACAAAATTTTCAATTCATCATCTCGCACAACCCTAACATCTCCCCTAGGGAACATAGTCATAGCCACCCATCTATGCATGAAGCGTAAGGTAGGGTTTTGGATGTGGCTATTCCTAGGAGCCCTACATGTGACCTCACTAGTTAGATCATGCCAAAAACTTTGTTTGTTAAACTTTGGCAAATTGTCTAAATCTAGCAAACACCGTTTATGGAAGCCTAGGATGCTACCTAATTCTTTCCATAGGATGTTGTATTCTTTTTGAAATAATCTAAAAGTAATACCATCAAATCCTATTCTTAGCGTAAGGAATTGGATAGTGAGAAGGTGTGAACCTTTCTCCTCTATGTGAGCAAAGTCATCAAATCCAATTGCATGCCAAATGGAAAGAAATTTGGAGTCCATACCTATTTTGGAGATCAAATGTGGATCGTAAGCCTTGGTGTGGTGGAACTCACAATCTTGGAGAAGCCTGCGTGCTTGATCTTAAACTTCGCTTCGTATGTCGAGGTCGTTGTCATGAAGAAGTTGGTGTGGGTTGCTTCTCTCTTCCATGGGAGTGTCCTCACACACACTTATCCTCCTTGGGCTTGTACCCATGATAGAGAGGCGTGCACTAGAACCTTCACCATGGCTTGAGCTTGTGTTGGTATTTCTTAACATCACAGAGTTATCCGCAAGCGCACGGAAATATCGTTGTAGCACTTCCCCTTAAAGAGTATTCCCAAGGGTATCAATCCAAAGAACATGTGTGCTAATCTTTCGAACTAGCTCACCCAAGGACACAAAGTTTTTTGGTAGGCAAGGAATAGATAGGAATTCAAAGTATTGATCCTAATCCAAGGTAGTTCGCAGTAGATGCTTGCTTCGGGCATGGGCTTACTCCTAGCAATACTAGGACGAATCCCGCTAAGAGCCTATAGCATAGCCGAACGTGGAGGATTATGAAGGACAAGTACGGTTGTCACCACCTACTGCCTACCTCTTCAATTCGTGGGTCTACGAGATATCCACTGATGATTTATAACCTAAGCACCACGCTTACGTTCTAAATCACTACTCTAGTTGTTTCGAACACAAAGCTACAATTAGAGCCTCTAATGAATTAAAGCAGTGAACCCACAAGTAAATACTTGTGCAAACTACTAAGAATAAAAGATCAAACTTGTATTGAATTCACAAAGGCTTAATTGATTGAGTAAAATCTTTGTAGGGGTACAAGTGTAGAAGAGGGACTTGACAAGCCCAAGCCTCCTTCTCCTAGAATCTTCACTACACTCTCCTTCTACTTTGGTAGCCTCTAGGACTACTCTAAACCTTTGGATTGTAGAACTATTCTCAACTTTTGGTGTGTGTGAGAAGTGAGGTGAGGGGGTCTATTTATAGGTGGAGAAGGGTCGGTTCCCACCACAATTAACACGCGAATCAGTCACCATTGACTCCAGGGAGTCGGGAGGAGCCAACACGTGTCATTTGACCGAGTTTGGCGCCAGGAAGAGGTCGGTCGAACCCCTGGTTCGACCGACCTGGTCAAGGCTCCCCTCGGGGAGTGCTTCCTCCAGGTGGCTTCCAGGTGGGCCCCCTTGATGTATATGAGTGCAACACCGTTGGATCTCCTCGTATTCTTCTGTTTGTGCGCCATTTGATCCATGTGTTGCCACGTGTCATCGCCTGATTTGTTGAAATCCATTTTCTTGGATTCATCCCTACATGTTTTGGTATTTTGGGTAATAATTCACCTGCATACAAATAAACACCAACACTTGTGGAATTGGGTTAGTGTATAACCCTACCACTATGTTTTGTGTTTCTTTTATGCACATTATGAGGTGAATTGACAGTCAAAATATGGTACTTAAGGACCGTCAACAACCCACACTTAGTCCTTTGCTCGTCCTCGAGTGAAGGCAAGAAGAACTAGAGTGTTGTCATGAATTTGCTATAAGGTAGAAAATAAGGATACTAGATATTTCAACTTATACCTTAATTCATAGATCCCCTTTGTGTATGTGGCTACCACATCAATCTTGGGTGTTTGGAAAGTGGAAGGGTTAGAATGAAGTTACCTTGGATCATTCCCAGCTAAAATGATTAGGCAATTGCTATATTTGAAAGTCATAGGAACTTTTGCCCTTGCCTTCTCGATTGGAATCTCTCAAATCTCTCAATGTGTTTGAGTCCTCACCATGGCATGTTTTGCCAATTCTTGTCCCTATAATAAAAGTGGCTATATCTGTAGCTTGGTAGGGATGAATGTGGCACACATTTGCAATTCATATATTACTAAGTCAAAAACTTGATCCTATGAGAGACTTATGCAATGAACAAAGTGAAGAGAAAATTCTTGTGCACATGAATGAAATGGAGGGGTGAGGTGATAACTCCCATGAATTTTCTCTCTCTTAAGGATGAAACATGGCTACTTTTTTTTAGCACTCTTACTCTTTTTCAAGAGTGGATGCTTTTTATTTTTCTTGTAGCCATGTCTTCTACTCCTTTTTATTTTTTTAGAGAGGCTTTTATTTGTATTATATGGAGTTTCTTTTTGGCGAATGGGTAATCGATGGATGCAAACTCTCAACGTGAGAAATTTTGCATGAATGGAGTGCACAAGAGTTTTCAGTTCAAAAAGTTCATGCATGTCACTCAATTGGGTCACGAGTTTGACAAAGTTCAATGAAAAGCAAAGTGGCATATGCTTGTGGTTTTCAATGAATGTATCATATGGCCTTGGTAGGTATATAAATTTCCAATGAGAGGTTTAGGCAAAGTTCAAGAATTAAAATATTTGCAAATGTCAAAATCAATTTCAAGCAAAAGGATGATTTCTAAAGAACTCATTTACCATATCGCACTAGTCAAATACCTAGATGATGTTTTTTTCCTATTGAATTATGGGAATCATAAACAAGGTAATGAATTGAAATATAAAGTATTCAAATTTTCAGTTTAAGCAAATCCTTGACTACCAAATTTTATTTCAATTTGTTGATTTGATTCATTTTAGATATGCAATGAAAAATATGAAATCAACTCAAACAGCAGGGCAACACATAAAAGTAGGGATAAGAAATCAAAACCGATTTTCTGGAGCGAAACGGAGTCGTACGGAGCAGAGCACAGGTCGGCCGACCAGGGGGTTCGGCCGACCTCCTGGTGGCTTTTCTGTAGCTCTGTTCCGTCGGGTCGTTTTGTTTATTCAGTTGCGACATGTTTTCATATGCAACGTTAATTTTTCACGTCGGTATTTCGTGACTTGGGGACATGTTTCCCCCACACTTGTTTCCTGAATTCTTTATTCAACAAAATAAACTAAAGGGGGAACTTTACCGGTGTTAGATGAACCTATAAGTTCACTTTATTGAAATCAAAATATGGGGATGCTTACATTATTCAACCTAGCTTTGGAAAACAAATGATTGGAAAAGAATAAAAATTCTAAGTAGTAAGCATCCTATGCTATCGGAACATCTAAACTATGGTGCGTTGTAGATGTCGGGCTCCCCGACGGCATTGCACAAGCGCCGTAGTTTGGCGCTCATGCCACGGCGAACACCATCAATCTCATCCTTGAGGGCCATGATATCGTCCTTCAGTTCCGCCCTCTCGATGCGCCCTTCAGCCACCATGTCAGTAAGCTTCTTGTTCTCCAAGCGGAGAGAAGCGAGCTCCTTGGTCAGCTGTGCCAATTTAGGGGCACGAGGAGAGTCCTCATCACTACCCTCAAACTGGTCGGGTGGCCCGTTGATGGCAGGTGGTGGGATGTGCCACCCAATCTTGGAGGGCAATGAGCCTGTCGACTCCTCCATCGCCAGATTATCCACGTGTTTGAATAGGCCCTTAGCGTAGCCTCGTTCGGGTTTGCGCACCCCGTGGATAAGAAAGCGATCTCCCATGCGTTCCGGCGAGGTACAGGTGGGCGTCTTGTAGTGGTGGCTCACTACATCGCCCATCTTACTCGTCAGAGTATACATGAACTCCTTGCCAGGCTGCAACGATGGGAGAGACTCATCTTTTCCGTGGAAAAGACGTGTCTTGACTGGGCTTAGCCCAGCCAAAGTCGAACGGCCTGGCGTCGTCAACTTCATCGGCATTATCCGAGGGGAGAGCGGCCGGACAGCGCTACGAGGTGTAGGGCCGCGCCCGCGTGGAGTCGTCACAGGTGGGATCATGGCAAGGGGCTTGACATCGATCGCCATGACGGACTCCAAGGCGAGGGAGGTTTTGTCATTGGCTGGCTTAATGTCTCCGCTCAGGTTGAAGGTTGAGCTGGAGGCATGAGGCACAATCTTCTTGTCGGCCATGACGAGGACGGGAGGAAGATGATGATTCAATGAGGTGCACGACTTTCCTCTCTTTTTCCGTCCGTTAAATAGGAGGGGAACGACGCGTTTCACCGAGGATTTTGTGAAGGATATCGAGGAGGATTAACACGAGAAAACAGAGACGTGAGCGGCGTGAAGGGAAGGTCGACCGACCCTACAGTTTGGCCAAACCCCTTCTGGCTCCGTTCGGGCCACATTTTCTCGGGTCGATTTAATGGGCCTTCTAGAAGAAGAATTGGATGGGCCCATTAGTTGGACGTGGAGAATTTAAACTGAATTGAAAGAAATGGCATGGAAATCGATTAGATTTACCACGTCAAACTCTTTTTCTATATCCTTTTGGGATTTCATAACACCACAGAGTTATCCGCAAGCGCACAGAAATACAGTTGTAGCACTTCCCCTTAAGGAGTATTCCCAAGGGTATTGAATCCAAAGAACGTGTATGCTAATCTTCCGAACTAGCTCACCCAAGGACACAAAGTTGTTTGGTAGGCAAGGAACAGAGAGGAATTCAAAGTATTGATCCTAATCCAAGGTAGTTTGCAGTAGATGTTTGCTTCGGGCACGGGCTTACTCCTAGCAATACTAGGACGACTCCCGCCAAGACCCTATGGCATAGCCGAACGTGGAGGATTACGAAGGACAGATAGGGTTGTCACCACCTACTGCCTACCTCTTCAATCTGTGGGTCTATTAGATATCCACCGATGATTTATAACCTAAGCACCACGCTTACGTTCTAAATCACTACTCTAGTTGTTTCGAACACAAAGCTACAACTAGAGACTCTAAAGAATTAAAGCAGTGAACCCACAAGTAACTACTTGTGCAAACTACTAAGAATAAAAGATCAAACTTGTATTGAATTCACAAAGGCTTACTTGATTGAGTAAAATATTTGTAGGGGTACAAGTGTAGAAGAGGGACTTGACAAGCCCAAGCCTCCTTCTCCTAGACTCTTCACCACACTCTCCTTCTACTTTGGTAGCCTCTAGGACTACTCTAAACCTTTGGAGTGTAGAACTATTCTCAACTTTTGGTGTGTGTGAGAAGTGAGGTGAGAGGGTCTATTTATAGGTGGAGAAGGGTTGGTTACCGCCACAATTAACGCGCGAATCAGTCACCATTGACTCCAGGGAGTCGGGAGGAGCCAACACGTGTCATTTGACCAAGTTTGGCGCCAGGAAGAGGTCGGCCAAACCCCTGGTTCGGCCGACCTGGTCAAGGCTCCCCTCGGGGAGTGCTTCCTCCAGGTGGCTTCTAGGTGGGCCCCCTTGATGTATATGAGTGCAACACCGTTGGATCTCCTCATATTCTTCTGTTTGTGGGCCATTTGATCCATGTGTTGCAACGTGTCATCGCCTGATTCGTTGAAATCCATTTTGATGGATTCATCCCTGCATGTTTTGGTATTTTGGGTAATCATTCACCTGCATACAAATAAACACCAACACTTGTGGAATTGGGTTAGTGTATAAGCCTACAACTATGTTTTGTGTTTCTTTATGCACATTATGAGGTGAATTGACGGTCAAAATATGGTACTTAAGGACCGTCAACAGCTTGCAGCCTCCTTACTCTTTCCAAACAACCTCTTCATGTCCTTTTGAGTTCAACAAGCAAGAACAAAACAAGGTGAGAAAATCCGAAAAGAAGCGATGTTTGGAAAACAAAATTCTCAACAAATTTTCTCCTCTTGAAAGCATGAGTGTAAAATGCAAATGCAAACAAAAGAAAATCTTTTTGGGGATGGATTTGAGCAAGAGTGTTGCAACGAAGAGCAAGAAAAATAAGGTGAGCTAGAGAGTGACTTGGGGAGGTGTAAAATGATGTGGTGTGTGAAGAGAGGTGCTCCTCACGGCCACAATTTATAGGGTGCACCCTCCAAAGGTCACTTGGGGTTCAAAATATAGCCGTTGGAGGAAGGGGAGCCAATTTGGCTCCACTCCCTGTTCGGCCGACCTGACAGGTGGCCCCCCTGGTTCCCCTTTCGGCAAGTGGCTCCCTAACAGCTATAAAGTTAGCACGTTGGTGAAATGCCACATGTGCAGCTCAGAAAAAATTGTTTTTTAAATAATAACCTTTTTTCAAATCCAATAATAAATTTTCTTTTAAAAAGAAAGAAAGAAAAATGATAGTTGAGAATATAAGACTCTCAACTTGCTAGGAAAAATCAAATATGCAATGGGAAAAATCCAAATGGGGTGGAAAAAGAAAGAAAGAAAAATAAAATGGGATAACTACCAATTTAACCTATTGGCGTAGGTCTCACCACCGTCCGATGAGATGGACATTCCTCTGTCTTCATTTTACATCCGGGCCCAGAGGGATGTGCTCGGACGGCTTGTCTTTCTTCTTCCGCCATTCCTTCTTTGGCGGCTTGGTGGACTTGGGCATTCGGGAAGGTCCAGGTGATTATGTCGCCTTTGGATATCGGCGTGGTCGAAACGACGGATTCTCCTCGTAGATTAATCTTCTCACGAATGCAATGAGTGAGTCCACCTTTGGAGGTGTGACTTCGACCACTATGATGTGTTTATCATTCGGCCCATACTTGATTCGAATCATGGAGCATTGCTCTGATCATGGCCGAAAGTTAAACTTTTCCTCCTTGCCATTGATATGGAAGTGGATTTCTCCAGCTCCCACATCTATGCGAGCTTTTGTAGTGTTGAGGAATGAGTGCCCAAGAACTAGTGGTGTATCTTTCTCAGTTTCCATGTCTAGCACCACAAAATCCACGGGTATGAAGCAGTTCCGGATCTTCATCGGGACGTCTTCACCAATACCTACTTGGGCATCACACTAACACGTGCTCCTAAATCACAAAGTGCCTTCTCAAAGTGGTGAGCCCCAATTGAGCATGAAATGGTAGGACATCTGGGGTCCTTCTTCTTTTCAGGAAGCCTATTGAGGATGGTTGCACTGTAGTCTTCCGTAAGCTTGATCACCTCAGTGGTGGGCAATGGTCGTTTGTTGTTCAATATGTCCTTGAGATAGAGAGCATAAGTGGGGACTTGCATCGCATCAATCAAGGGCATATTGATGTGGATCTTTTGGATGATCTCAACAAAATGGTTGAATTGCTCATCCACTGTTGGCTTCCTTTGTCTGTGAGGGAATGGCAATAAGTTGGTGTCTTAAAAGTGTTTGGCAATTCTCTCACCAAGTAATTCACTTGGGACATCCTCCTTCTCAGGCTCAGTTGTCCTCTTTTCTTGTGTGGGATATGGTGGGTCACGAGTGGTCTTTCCTCCTCTTGTAACCACTGCATTGAAGTTCTCCACTGGGGCTTCTGGTTGTCCCGGAATTTTGTTGTTTTCTAATGGATGGACAACTGCAGCAAGTTGTGCCAACTGAGTCTCCAACATCTTGTTGAAGCTCAGTTGATTCTTGAATGCTGAGGATAGTCCTTCAATCTTTGCATTGATATTCTCTAGGGTCTTGTCATTAGATGACAGCTTCTTGGATATGGCATCGTTGATCTTGAGCTGGCTAATGGCAAGTTCTCTCAAGTTGGGTTGATTGTTGTTGTACCCTCCTTGAAAGAATGTGTGTTGTTGACCCACCCTTGACCTCCTGGACGATAGCCATTGTTGTTGTTGAAATTTCCGTTGTTGGCGAGGTATAGGGCATCCTCACGAGTTTCTGGGCAATCATTGCCCGTATGACCCGTGTCGCCATAGACTTCACACGTTATGTGAGATCTAGGGCATATGATTACAAGAAACTTCACCACTGGATTGCCCATCAATTTTCTTCATTAGGAGGTCCAATTTTGCAGCGACCATGTCCACCTCCTTCAAGGTGTGCATGCCTCGCTGTCGAGTATGGAGACGCTCATCGTTCCATCCCATGTTGGACACCATCTTCTCAATAAGATCTTTAGCTTTTGACACCGTCAATGAGAAGAAGGCTCCTCCAGCAGCAGCATCCAAATGGTCACGAGCTGATGGGATCAGCCCGTTATAGAAATTTTGAATAAGGAGCCAATCATCCATCCTATGGTGGGGACAGGCTAGGATGTACTCCTGAAGCCTTTCCCATGCCTCGGGAATAGATTCCTTGGGCTCTTGCTGAAAGCTGGAAATCCTTCCACGTAGGGAATTGGTTTTACCCAACGGGAAGAATTTGGCGAGGAATTTCGTAGAACACTTCTCCTAAGTGTCTACAGCACTTTGGTTCGCGTATAACCACTGTTTCGCTATCCCAAGGAGAGAGAACGGGAACAGTCTCAGACGGACCACATCCAGAGACACGTCCTTGATCTTAAAAGTGTTGCAGATCTCGAGGAATTATTGCAGGTGAGCACTTGCATCCTCGTTAGCCTTCCCACAGAATGGGTTCGCTTGCACCATAGTGATAAGGCCAGTTTTGATCTCGAAGTTCACATCTCCCATGTTAACAGTAGGCCCAATAGGCACATTGTTAGCAGAGGGAGCTGAGAACTCACGAAGGGTCTTCTGAGTCATTGGCGTTTGGATTGTTGGTGCAGAAATGTTGGCTTGCCTTGCCGCTCAAATCTTCTGAGGAGTAACGACACGGGGTCGGTCTCTCAAAAGAGGTTCGAGATCTTCAACAAAGTTTTCCAGCAGGCGGAAACCAGACATACACTACCCTGTTTTCACATTTAAAATGCGAAAACAAAGAATGGTTACCCTACTAAAATCCTACCCAGGGTTCTATCCTATTCACTTAGTCATGTTATATATCTATTTGCCTTCCCCGGCAACGGCGCCAACAATGCTTGTTGATGGCTCCTAAGATATACTAACAAATCATCCCCGGCAAAGGCGCCAGAAATGCTTGTTGGTATTACTTATGCACCATTAATTAAACATATCCAACTGATGTGTCAAAAATGCTTGTTAATGGTTCTATTGGATCATAGAGTGAGTTCCGCAAGCGCACAGAGATATCATTGTAGCATTTCCCCTTAAGAGTATTCCCAAGGGTGTCATTTATTTGATCCCAAAGGAAGGTAGGGAAGAGATATAACAATCATCATGTGGAAAGGGTAGAAAGGTCTAGGTAAGAATCTAGTAAGGATGGATAACATAATAGTGAAGGTAGTCTGACACACATAAAAGCTTTCAAGTCTAAGGGGGGTAAGAGGATCCTAGAGGTTAGTTAAGGTTGAGAATTATGGAGGTACTCCTACTATGCTCTATTGTACATATGCATAGTCTAAACTAATTATCCATAAGCTAGATCAATAGTGAATACTTATGCTATGTGGTTCAACACATCGGGCACGGGCTTACCCCTAGCAATACTAGGGCGACTCCCGCCAAGAGCTTGTGGCATAGCCGAACATGGAGGATTACAAAGGACAAATAGGGTTGTCACCACCTACTGCCTACCTCTTCAATCCGTGGGTCTACGAGACATCCAATGCTACTTAGCTATCCTAGCACCATGCTAGCATATTAAGTAATTACCTTAAGAGCCTAGGCACAATCCATCCTAAGGCAATGAATTGAATCATCATTGAACCAATGTTGATACACAACATAATTATCCATACTAACCTAGTTATGTTATAATTATCTAGACTATAGTGGGGGTCTATAGGTTCTATGATAATGAGATATGTTGAAACAGTCATAGAAGTTATACCTTCCACATACATGGACTCCACAATCAAACAAGAAATTCTTTGCCCAAGTATATGTATAAGTAGAGACTAAAGATACTATCTTTATTATGCATGAAGTCACAAATACAAGAAAGAATACATGAGCCATACCTTTCCCAATGTAGGATTGGGAAGAGAGAGACTCCTTACTCCTTTCCCAATTTGGACTTGGGACTAGAGACTCTCCTCTCTACAACCTAACTCCTCTAAGACTATGGATGATAGTGTATACAATAGAGATGAAGCTCAAGTGGTGTGTGTTGAAGTGAGGGGTAGGCGGTCCTATTTATACTAGAGTTGAGGTCGGTTCCCGCCACCAAAAGCGCGCGAATTAGTCACCATTGACTTCAGGGAGCCGGGAGGAGCCAACACAATGAGGCTGACTGAGTTTGGTGCAAAGACAGGTCGGCTGACCCCCTGGTTCGGCCGACCTGGTCATTGCACCGTTTCTCGTGTGCTTTCTCCAAGTGGCTGCCAGGTGGGTTCCATTGATGTATATGGGTGATGCACCGTTAGATCTCCTCGGATACTTCTGTTTGTGGGCCATTTGATCCATGGGATGCCACGTGTCGTCGCCAGATTGGCTGGGATGATATATTATAGGATTGGTCCCTCTCCATTTCCTCATTTCCTGCATAAAATTCTACATACACATATTTCTCCAAGTCCAAGTTGAATTGGGTTAGATAGAAAGGTGATGTGTGCAAGAAATGACAAATCCTTCACATAATCGAGTTAAATTGATGGATGAAATTTGTATATAACAGTCGTCAACAACGAGTTACAAGATCCAGGTTTTCTGACCCCAATTCTCATGCTCATTCTGCTTTTGTTGCTTCTTTTGAACCCAAAGAATATCACACGCACTCACTAATGAATCTTGGATTATTTCCATGCAAGAAGAGTTAGAAAATTTTGAAAGAAATAATGTTTGGAAACTTGTACCTCCACCTCAAGATCACACTTTAATTGGAACTAAATGGGTGTTTAAAAATAAACAAAGTGATGATGGGGTTGTGATCAGGAATAAGTCTAGGTTGGTTGCTCAAGGTTTCACACAGATTGAAGGTCTAGATTTTGATGAAACTTTTGCTCCTGTTGCTAGATTAGAATCCATAAGAATTTTGTTAGCTTTTGATGCATTTAAAGGTTTCAAGTTATATCAAATGGATGTTAAAAGTGCTTTTCTTAATAGCTATATAGATGAGACTTTGGGTTCTAGTTTGAGAACCACTTGTTTTTCAAAAAAGGGATTTGGCTCAGGATTGCCCATTTTTCATTCCAGGGTTTCTCTGAATTTGGAAGTTACGGCAAGCGAAATGGGAGCAGCCTAAACCGTGAAAACGGAGTTGTGGGAGAGCAATACAAGCGTTGTGCTGATAGGCGAAGCAAAAATCAAAATTGCAGGCCGTCTAGAAGGGAAAGAAATTGCACGTGCCGAATGCATCAAAAAGGGTAGACTTCCCCTTCAAACAATTCGCGCTAAAATTGATTATTGCTGCTATCCAATTCGAACTATCTCGTACTCTATTTTTCTTTGCCAAATAAGCCAGCAAACGTTGACGTTTTCCGAGATGAAAGTCTCATGCACGGTTTTGCATGAGAGAAAGAAGCGAGGAGCGAGGAGCTGGATGAGAAGAAACTCTCATGTCCAGCATCAGATCACACGAAAGGTATTGGAATAGTGCAATTGCTTAGGGGCGAGTTTTATGTCAAGCAACCACCAGGTTTTGAAAATCCAGATTTTCCTAATCATGTTTACAAACTGTCCAAAGCCTTGTACGGTCTCAAACAAGCCCCTAGAGCATGGTATGATAGGTTAAAAACATTCTTACATGAAAAGGGGTTTACCATGGGCAAGGTTGATAAAACTCTTTTTATGCTTAAGCATGGCAATGACTCATTATTTGTTTAAGTGTTTGTGGATGATATTATCTTTGGTTGTGCTTCTCATGATCTTGTGTCCAAGTTTTCAGCAATAATGAGTTTAGAATTTGAAATGAGTATGATGGGTGAACTCACTTACTTTTTGGTGCTGCAAATCAAGCAAACTAAGGAGGGAACCTTTGTGCATCAAACGAAGTATACAAGAGACCTTCTTAAGCGCTTCAACATGGACTAAAGCAAGCCTCTTCGGACACCAATGGGAACAGCAGCGACACTTGAACTTGATGAAGATGGTGAACCTGTGGATCAAAAAGAATATAGAAGCATGACCGGATCACTTTTGTACCTCACGACAATATAGCGTATGTCTTTGTGCACAGTTTCAAGCTTCCCCACATGCTTCACATCGTCAAGCCATCAAAAGAATTCTCAAGTACTTACATGGAACTCAAGAATTTTGCATTTTTCTTCCTTCTTTCTCAAAAGTTACTTTGAAAGCTTTTTCAGATACTGATTTTGGGGGTTGTAGGATTCATAGGAAAAGTACTTCTAGTTCTTGTCATTTTCTTGGTAATTCACTTGTTGCTTGGTCGCTAGAAAACAAAACTTAGTTACACAATCCACAACCGAATCTGAATATGTAGCTACTGCTAGTGCTTGCTCACAAATTCTTTGGATTTTTCAAACACTTAAGCACTATGGGGTTGATCTAAATGTGTTCCACTATTCTGTGATAACACTAGTGCCATTTTCATTGCTAAAAACCCTGTGCAGCACTCAAGAACAAAGCATATTAACATTAGGTATTACTTTCTCCGTGATAATGTTGAAAAAGGAAACATTGTGCTTCACCAGGTAGATACCAAACAACAATTGGCTGACATTTTTACAAAACCTTTGGATTTCACTCGTCTTTGTTACATTCGTAGTGAAACTGGGATTATGCGTCCTCATTGCTTAAATTGAGGGGGGGCTTAAATTTGGGATCTGAATTTAAAAATAATATGAGCATCGTATTTCATACATATATGACTTTGTGATTCCCTTTATATGCTGAAAGTTCGTACTACATTACATGTTATACATTTTGTAGTTTTTGCCATGACTAGTAATTGGAATAATTACTTATACTAAATCTGGTCATGATCGAACTTTCTTGCTATTTTGAACTTGTTGCATGCTCACAACTGCTTTTAATAATGAAAAATTAATCAATAAATTATCCACATGTTGAGCTTTTATGTTCAAATGGAAAAAAAATGAGAAAAGATCAAGAGAATATGCATGCATCGCACTTCTTGTTTTGAGATGGCTTATCATTGCACTTAGATATGAACTTGGAAGAAGTTGTGTATGACTAAAACCATGTCATTAAGCTTCCTATTGTCAAATGACATATGCTTGGTTTGGTTGGTTAGAATAAGGCAGATGCGCATATAATCTCTTGCAAATGTCACATGATCAAAATTTGTGCTTAAAAGAAAATAAAATTGCAGCAACAAGTGTCATGCTTTCAAGTCTTGAAATAGTTAAGTTTGTGAGATCATGACTTGCTTAAATTGAAAATTACACTTGATCTCTAGCATGGCTTACAATAATTTATGTATCTCATTATTGTGATAGTGTAAGTTACTTGATAGTATGACTTGGATGAGCTTTGTTCTATATGTATATGTTATAATGTGCTCATAACAAATTAAAATTTCTCTTTTGTACCTTGTTGAATACATTGTCAAAGGGGGAGAAGTATGCAAGAGGGAGAAATAAGTATAGGGGAGAAATTGTTTTCAAAACTTTTCATGTGAATAAGCTGATGTTCAGATTTTAAGTGATGTTGCCAATGCATTCATCAATTGGGAGATTGTGAGACCTATGTGTGCTGAATACATTGGCTATGGCGATAAAAGTTTTGAATACTACCAAAACACCTTTATCATCAAGGTCCGACTCTAGGTCCGAGCTCCAGCAAGGTCCGACGATAGGTCCGGCTTGTTTTGGGTAGCTCCGGCAAGGTCGACGTAAGGTCCGACTTTCTTTGGCTAGGTCCAACTTCTTTGTCTAGGTCCGACTAGCTTTGGTAAGCTCCGACGCTAGGTCCGACTAGCTTTGGTAAGCTCCAGCGTTAGGTCCGACTCTTTGGTTAGCTCCAGCGCTAGGTCCTTCTAGCTTTGGTAAGTTCCGGCGCTAGATTCTGTTAGTTTTGGTAAGCTCTGGTTCAAGGTCCGGTTAGCTTTGGCAAGGTTCGAAGCTTGATCGCAGTGGTTCTGCTTTTAATTTGAAATATTTTGAACTTGTTTTACATCTATGGAAAGTTTGCTTTGTTTTATTTTACTAAGTTTTTGGTATGTTTTGGTGGTTATGGTTGATATCTTTTTTCTAAGGTTTGCAACATACTTATGTGAGGTGCTCACGTAAGGTGTTGTGGTTATCGAAACTAACGAGAGTCAAGTCGAGGACTTGTGTTCGGAAGTATTGGTTGTTTATTCATGTGCAGGTGTTGCTTGAGTTCAAGACATGGCTGGTGACGGGATCCATTGAACTAGTCTCAGGGAGAAGATGAGGTTCAACAACCAAGTTCGGGACGAATTGTGGTTGAGTTGATCGGGAGGTTGTGCAGCATGTTTGAATCAAGAACAATGCATATGAAGGTATCGTGGACGTCGTTGGAAGATGTTTGCACGTGTGAAAGGAGTGCATGAACATAGCTACATGGTTTTGAGGCGTGAGAAGAGATGTGGAAGTAAAGAATTGGTCGGAAAGGTCCAACCGACTAGGTTATGGACTCAGGCTGCGGCTAAGTCATGTTTGACTCAAATATGGAAAGTTTTGAGTTGGTTATGATAGGATTTCGTGTGGATCACGAATTTGAGTTGTTTTAGGAATGTGGTATACATTCCTAAGGTGTTTGGAAGTCTTAAGATTGCTTCTATCTGCATATAGAAGAGTCTTGAGCGGTTATGGAAAATTTCGATTCGTGAATTAAGTAGGATTAGAGTCCTTGTTTGAGTTCAGTTGGCCTTCGGGCTGGTTATATAAGCAAGGGAGGCCAGATCTCATGGTAGAAGACTTTGGGACTGTTTCTCTTGTCTTTTGATAAATAAAATTCGTAGTTTGAAGGAACTTTTGTGCCTTGTTCGTCCGACTTGTTTTCGTCAAGTCTTTCTTGTCGAGTTTCTGCACAACACTACCTTTCTTCGATGGTTTTATCATAACTCGAGTTTTACAGACCCGATTGACGTGATTATTTTAGGGTTGTCTTAACAACTTGATTTTCTATCATCTGTGAAAATTTCAGGGTCATTGGATTTTTGGTTTCTGATCTACACAAGTTTCTTTGCAGTGTTCCAGAACTGTTTTTCTCAGGTAGGACAGATTGACCTTTGTTCGATCTTTCGATCGTAACTTGAGTTTCTCTCAACGGATTTTATTGATTCTTGTTGTGACGTCTTTGTGACTTGATTCTCTACAATTTATACTAGTTTTGTCATTGTTGAACGTATTTAGATTAGTCGCGCACATTGTTTCTTTAACAGATCAGTTTTCTGTCGAGGGATGTTTCGTTGCTTCTGCTGAAAAGTTTTAATCTACCATTCACCCCACCTCTGGTCTACATGTGCTCTTCGATCCTACAGGTTACTAACAAGTCGAAGGTTTGGACTTCGACGAAACTTTCACTTCCGTAGCTATACTTGAGTCCATTCGTATTTTATTAGCATATGCTACTCACCATAATTTCAAGTTGTATCAAATGGACGTCAAAAGTGCCTTCCTCAATGGTCCTATCAAGGAGGAAGTGTACATGGAGCAGACACCAGGATTTGAAGATCAGAGTACCCCAACCATGTCTATAAACTGCGTAAGGCTCTCTGTGGCCTCAAATAAGCTCCTCGAGCTTGGTATGAGTGCCTTAGAGATTTTCTGACTCAAAATGGCTTTAAAATTGGAAAAGCTGATTATACACTATTCACAAAACACTTTGATGATCATTTATTTGTATGCCAAATCTATGTTGATGATATTATCTTTGGATCTACTAATAAGTCTTTTGTGAAGAATTTAGAAAGATTATGACAGATAGGTGCGAGATGTCGATGATGGGAGAATTGAAGTTCTTTTTGGGATTCCATGTGAAGCAATTAAGAGAGAGCATGTTTATAAGTCAAACCAAGTACACGCAGGACATCCTCAAGAAGTTCAATATGGACAAGGCCAAGCCCATCAAGACACCCATGGCGACTAATGGACATCTCGACCTTAATTAAGATGGTCCAAATGTGGATCAAAAGGTATATCGGTCTATGATTGGCTCATTACTCTATTTATGTGCATCTAGGCCAGATATTATGCTTAGTGTATGCATGTGTGCAAGGTTTCAAGCCACACCTAAAGAGTGCCACTTAATAGCTGTAAAAAGAATCTTAAGGTACCTTGTGCACACACCCAACTTTGGCCTTTGGTATCCCAAAGGATCCAAGTTTAACTTGATAGGTTATTCCGATGTCGGCTATGCAGGATGCATAGTTGATAGAAAGAGCACGTCGGGGGCGTGTCAATTTCCTGGCAAATCCCTAGTTTCATGGTCATCTAAAAAGCAAAACTCCATTTCTCTTTCCACAACTAAAGCAGAGTATGTTGCATCCGATAGTTGTTGCACACAAATACTTTGGATGCGACAAACTCTAAGGGACTATGGTTACAATCTGAACCATATTCCACTCCTATGCGATAATGAGAGTGCTATAAAAATTGCACACAACCCAGTAGAGCACTCAAGAACTAAGCACATAGATATTCGTCACCATTTCCTAAGATATCATTCATTAAAAGGTGATGTTGAAATTTCACATGTTAGGACTGAAAAACAACTTGCAGATATTTTCACCAAGCCATTAGATGAGAAAATGTTTTGTGAGCTAAGTAATGAGCTAAATATACTTGACACTTGAAATGTGGCTTGAAACACTGCACATCTGATTGTGATTTCAAAGTTTGCTCATTTTGCCAAAATTTCCCCCTTATCTCGATTTTCTCTAGAACACTATTTAAATGAGTAAATCTTGCTGAATTATGGCCATTGTATGATTGTTGATTGCTTACCGGTCATGTTCATCAATATTATCTGTGAAATAATGTCCCTTAGATCACTATTAGATCAAACAACCAAAATCCAGTTGTTTCAGTTCAATTCTATCCTGCTAACACTGGACTTGTCCGGGTTCAGCACAGGACTACAGAGATACAGACTAGTCCGGACCTTGTCTGTTGCATCGGACTTGTCCGGAGTCTACCGGACTAGTCCGGTATCGTCGGGGGTTAACCCTAATCTGTCGCCAGGAGCTCATCTACAACCTTGAATAACATCCTTCGCATTCTCTCTCCTCCTCCTCGAGCTCCAAAGGCGATTTCCACATCTAGCCACCAAAAACGCGGATTCCTCCAAGAGATATCTCCTCCTCAGCACGGAGCTTGTCCACTCTGGACTAATCTGGCCCCAAGTCCGCTCCTTCAACGTGAATCTGCAACTTTTCAGTAAAATTCTACTCAAACCCTAGCTCTCAACTTTTCTTGATTCTAGCTTGTTTCCTTCGATTCCTAGGGCATACATTACTTCTCTAGATGTACTCCTATTGTTTCCTAGTCCTTGTGCATCAATTCGAGGTAGTTTTGGTTCAAATAGGAAAAGTTAGGGTTCTTATGCCAGACCAGACTAGTCCAGTGTCTTGGTGCGGACAAGTCCGCACTCTGAAAATGGGCAAGTCCGGCATATGACGTTTGAACTTCTAAATTCCTATTTGTACTGAGTCTTCAATCCATTCTTATCTAAATCTTGAACCTGTTTGTCAGGCACGATGTCTTCAAGTTCCGAGGACAGCTCATTTCACTATGCTGAAGAGGTACAACATGCTCGAGTGCAAAGATCCAAGGAGAGGGTGATGAAGAAAAGACATTATGTTAATGTACATTCTCCTCCTTCTGACGACTCTCTTCCTAAGAGAACGAGAGTGATAGTGAAAAAGTCTCAGGGCAAGAATGTTGCTGAGAGCTCATTGGGGCCCAAGGGAACTCTGAACAAGGGCAAAGGACTTGCTAGTGGCCCCATTGGCCCCTTGAAGATGAAAGCTCCTACTCATCGCAACAGACAACCCTCTATTTCTTATCACTGGCAAAGGTGGTGAGCTAGCTAACAAATTCAGGAAGGTAGAAGTCCATGGTCCGCCCAAACAGTCAGTTGATCCCAGATTCTGGAGCAATTACCATGATGACTACTGTGAGCATGTGTATCTGAAGATGAAGAATCCAGTTATCAAAAGCCAATGGGTATACATCACTTACGTTCGGTCCAAGAGATGTCAAGCCTATCAAGAGGTTCTGGAAGCCTTGGAGCTGCATGGACTGAGGGATCTAGTCTCTTTCCAATGGGACTGGAACATTGGAGTCATCACTCAGTTCTACTCTACTCTCTATTTTGCTCGTGATGACAGTGGCATGATGTTTTGGATGACCCATGGAGCACAATACAGTGTCACCTATGAGGAGTTTGCAAGAATTCTTCACCTAGAAGATTCTGTGGAGAATGACATCATTAGCCACAATTTGAAGCCCATTGCTCCCAAAGAGGGAGATGCAGGGACCATTCAGGGCACCCTCAAAACATTGATGAAGGTGATAAGCAGGAAAAGGACCTTAAATGTCTTTGAGTACATATACAATGACATTGTCAATATTTCCATCACCCCTAATAGGTCCTGTGGCTATGCACCTTACATCATGTATATGATTGAGAAGGTGACAAGACTGGAATTTGTCCAGGACGTGCCTCATACCAGACTTAGGACCTAGAAGCCTACCATATACACTGTTCCTTCTGCTCCAAGCTCACCCGAAGAGGAACGAATATCCAAGAGGGCTCAAGAGGGAACAAGATCTGAGGCTGCTGCTCCTGCTCCTCCACCTCCTAGAGAGTCATCTAGTGGAGTGTTGAAGATGCTATCATCCATCTTTGCCTCTTGTCGCATAGTGGAAATCAAACAGCACAAGGAAAGTCCGGACAGGAAGAAGCATCAAAGATATGTAAAGGCCAACATCAAAGCTATCTGTGACAAGCTAGAGATGGAGCCAGTTGGGTCATTTCATATTTCAGAGGACTCAGAAGAAGATTTTACTGAAAGGACACCTCTAACTGAGCAAGAGTTGGCCTCATTTGGACTGGCTGGTACCTCTGATCCTCCTCCTCAAGCACCTGAAGATGAATGTAGCCTAGAGGGGGGTGAATAGGCCTTTTGAACTTTTGTCATAACCTGAAACGCTTAGAAACATGATCAAACATAGAGAAATCAGACTAGTCCGGTAGGGTGCAGACTAGTCCGGTGTGTGCGGACTAGATCGATCAAGTTTGATTGATGATTTCAATCCAAGTACTCTATGCAGCGGAAATTGAGTTGTAACTAGAGTGTATTGCTTCAATGAAACTAGATATGGCACAAGTTAACTTTAGTTTCAAAGTTTTAACGTGAGTTGAACAAGATCGATCAAACCCTAAATTGCAATTAATAGTAACAACAAAAGTAAAGACACAACGATTTTATCCCTTGGTTCGATTCCACAGAGGAAATCTACATCAACATTGAGGATTCCACGGAGGATCGGGTCTTCACCAATCCTACCCTCGTCGAATCACCATGGAGGCCGATTCTCTTCCACTAATCATAAAGGGGGGCAAATCACCGTGTTCAAGGGGCCTTCTCACAAGTTGAGGACTCCCCAAGATTTACAATTTGAAACACCACCAAACACACTCGAAAGATATGCAATCAAACAGCGAGAGTGTGTAAGAGATTCAAACCCAAGAGCTCAAGATGTGAAGAACGTGTCTCTTTTTAGATCTATGGTTAATCCTCAAGGATTTGATCTTTCTTGCATTGGATTGTGTGGAGAGACGTGTTTTCTGGGCTCTTAGAAGGTGTTAAGGCGCAGTGGGGTCGAGAGAGATCATAGTAGGGTCGTGCACCTCTATTTATATGAGGGTTTCCAAATGTTACCGTTAGGGTTTACAAATTCTGGACTAGTTCGTGGTGGACTCCACACTAGTCCGGTGTGCGGCGTGTGGAAAGCCCTAAGTGTTCAGGAATATCGGACTTGTCCGAAAACATGCGGACTAGTCTGATCTGGGCATTGGAGATATTCGGACAAGTCCAGCACATATCAGACTTGTTCAGCGTGGTGAATCCCTTAGTGAATTGAGGACAAGTCCGCACTTGGAGGTCTTGTCCGACTTTAGTCAGAGAGGTTATCGGACTAGTCCAGGTAATATCGGACTAGTCCGGTGTCGTGAATTTTTTAGGGGCTAAGGACAAGTCCGAAATTGGGGAACTTGTCCGAAGTTGGTCAGTGAGGATTTTGGACTAGTCCGTGGAATATCGAACTTGTCTGATGTTGATCAGAGGTATTATTGGACTAGTTCGGACTTTATCGGACTAGTTCGTTGCAGACAAGTCCGCACTGGGAGGACTTGTCCGTTCCTGGATAGAGAGATTATCGGACTAGTCTGGGGTATATCAGACTAGTCCGGCCATGTGTAAATTTGTGCAGTGAGAGTGTTTTCTTTTGCTTGAGCTCTTGGGGTGTGTTTCTCCAACACACTCCATACACAAAGAGTATTCTATTCATCTTTTGAGCTCTTTTCAACTTGATTCCTCACTCTCCTTTCTTTTTGCGCTTTCTTCATAATTTCATTAAAAGTTGCACTCATCTCAACAATTTAGTTAGGATCTCATTTGTTTGTCATAAATCAACCAAAGCCCACAAGGGATGCCTAGATGAACTTTCAATCTCCCCCTTTTTGGTGATTGATTACAACCAGTTGAGATTTCACAAATATGATTAAAAGTCCAGATTTTCATAAAGTGTGCACATATGAGCTTGGAATAGATTAAGGAATGAAAACATAAGACATATGTGCACTCTTTATGGTGGGGTGCAAAACTAAGTGTGTGTAAGGAATAATCGTGATGAGAATGAGATAATTGACATAATCATATCAACATCAATCATATATGTCAATCTCAAAGCATAAGCATAGATTATATCAAACTATTATCACATACTTCATAAACATAACTGAGAAGCATAATAAGAGTCTTACAGCCCTAAAAATAGTCTTACACCACCAAAAGCATAACAGAGATCAAAAGATACAAAAGGAGCTCTCATCTCTCATCTACAGCTGCAACCTAATGACTCCCCCTCAATCTCTCCCCCTTTGGCATCAAGGCACCAAAAAGAAGGAGAGGAGGGATCTAGAAGTCACTGCAGGCTCATTCCTCGCTGTCGGTCCTCTTGTCGTCTTCATTGTCGTCAGCCTGAGGAGGAGGACGATGAGAACCACTCGTCGTGTCCCCAACGCCAAAATAGGCAAGCTCGAAAGGAAATAAAGGTGGAAGCTCCGAGAAGTCAGAAGGAGAGTCCTTGGAGATGACAGGAGATCCAATAGGCTCCATATCCAGCTTCTGGCAAATATTCTTGACATTTTCTTTCACGTACTTCATGTCTGCTTTTCTTGCCTTGTTCAACTTGTGAAGCTTCACCTCAGCCTTTTTGCAGGAGCCAAAGATGGCGGCAAGTACTTCAAGATGCCACTAGGAGACCCTTTTTGAGGAGGGGCCCTAGTAGTGGAGGCAGGCCTCGCATCTCCTTGAGCTCTCCTAGGAGCTTCTTCACTTGAGACAGGAGATGGAGCAGTTGGAAGAGAGGCTTGAGGAAGCTTCTGAGGCCTTAGAGGAGTATGCTCTACATCCTTCACGAACTCAATTCATGTGACCTTCTCAATCATAAACATCAAGTATGGTGCATAGCCACAGGAGCGGTTCGGTGTGCAAGAGATTTTCACCATATCATTCCAGATATAGTCAAAAACATCAAACTTCCTGTCCTTGCTGATCACCTTCGTCAATATCCTCAGATAGCCTTGGACACTCCTTGCATCTCCGTCTTTCGGATCAATAGTCTTCCGGAGCACTCTATTTAGAACCATGAAGAATGGCTTCATGTTCTTGGTGGAAGGGGGGTTGAATTTCAAGCGAGTGTCATAGAGGTGCAGCAGTCTTGCAAACTCATCATAAGACACTGTGCACTTGGATCCATGAGTCATCCAAGTCACCCTTTCCTCTTCATCGCTGGCAAAATAGCAGGTAGCATAAAACTGAGCAATGACTTCATCATTCCAGTTGTATCCGAGGGCAAACAAATACTTCAGACCATGCCTCGCGGCAGCCTCTACCACTTCATCGAAAGCACCATAGGTTTTTCTTTCAAAATGGCTCCAGTCAATCCACTGGCTGCAGACCACCGAAGTCTTCAACGTGAGATACACAGAACTATAGTAGTCCGCGTGGAAGTTGCTCCAGAACCTTGCATCAACTGCATTCCTGGAACTATTGTAGCAGTGAATCGTCCTGAGTTTTGAAGCCACGTCGCTTCCTTTGCCATTGAATCTTTCTTCAGCAGGGTCTCTGTTCCCCTGTCTTGGTGCACTCATCCGGAGAGGACCAATCGGGCCAGAGTCGATCCCTTTCCCTTTGCCCTTAGCTTGGCGATGAGCCGCTGAGCTAGGGCAAGCTACATCCTTTCCTTTGGATGCGGGCCTCTTGGACGGGACCTTTCACCGCACCCTAGGTGGAGTGGGCGACGGGTCAGCAGCACAGTCTTGCTGCTTCTTGCTTTGGCCCATCGAGGACCGAAGCAATGACTCTTGGTCCATCTCAGCCTCATAGTTGGAGATCTCATCATTGGAGCTCGACATGGTCCTGACAAGAGGATTATACAATACATGGATGAGGATTGATGTCAAGGAAATGCATTGAGTAGTTTAAATTTAGGGTTGAGTTCAGTCAAAGATCGGACTTGTCCGTACTGAGATCGGACTAGTCCAGTGTTTAACTGCTCAAACCCTAACTAGCAAATCAATAGTGGTTCTCAATGCAAAAATAGCTTAAGGTAAATGTAATACAACAAGGAGTCATGTATTAACTAGTGGAGCTAAGCTATTTGGTCCATAACAAAAGAAATTGAAGGTTCTAGGGTTTTGGAGAAAGTTTACCAAAATCCTTTGATTCTTGAAGTTGGAGGAGTTGTTGTTGCGGACTAGTCTATGGACCTCGATCCCCTTGCGATGAAGATCGTTTTCCATGGAGAGTTGAAGAGATTTTGTGGAGAAATCTCCAAATCACCTTGGGGGCGCTCGAGTGAGGAGGGAGAATGTGAGGAACATTGTGTGGATGAAGGAGATTAGAGTTTGGCGGTCCTTGGGTTATGGAGTCGAAAAATCGGACTAGTCTATGGTCAACCAGACTAGTCCGGACTATCGGATCTCTGCAGACTAGTCTGCAGTGTGCGTACTAGTCTGGGTAACCACGGGCTAGTCTGTGGTAACCAGAACAGAAGCATTTATCCCATTCATATATATTCAAAGGTGCTTACTAAGAAAATAGGGGGCAAAACACACAAATAATCTTGATTAATATGATCAGTAAACATACAACAATCAAGTTATGACCATAATTCACAAACATCCAGTAATTAACATAGTTTTTTGGAGGAAATAGAGAGATATGATTTTCATAACACAATCAATAGATTTTGAAGATGGCATACAGGTATGCAAGTTTTCAAGCCACGATCCGAGCATCAAGGATATTTAGTTCATTTCGGAGCTCACAAAAATGTTTCTCATCAAGTGGCTTGGTAAAGATATCGGCTAGTTGTTTTTTAGTATTGAAATGATAAATGGTTATGTCGCCTTTTATTGAATGATCTCTCAAAAAGTGATGTTGGATGTCTATGTGTTTAGTTCTAGAGTGCTCAACGGGGTTATGGCAATTTTAATGGCACTCTCATTGTCACAAAGGAGTGGAATACGGCTCATATTGTAACCGTAATCCCTTAGAGTTTATTGCATCCAAAGGAGTTGTGCACAACAACTCCCGGCTGCAAAATACTCTGCTTCATCCGTGGATAAGGCAATGGAGTTTTGTTTCTTGGAGGACCAAGAAACTAGGGATATACCTAGGAATTGGCAAGTACCGGAGGTACTTTTTCTATCTACTTTGCATCCAGCATAATCTGCATCGGAGTACCCAATGAGATTGAACTTTGAACCTTTAGGGTACCAAAGTCCTAGGTTGGGTGTATGAACTAAATATCGCAAGATCCTTTTTACGGTTGTCAAATGACATTCCTTAGGATTGGCCTGAAATCTTGCACACAAACATACACTCAACATAATGTCAGGCCCAGATGCACATAAATAAAGTAGGGAGCCAATCATGGAGCGATATACCTTTGGATCCACGCTTGATCTGTCTTCATTGAGATCCAAGTGTCCATTTGCTGCCATGGGAGTTTTTATAGGCTTCGCTTTGTCCATTCCAAACTTCTTGAGTATGTCTTGAGTGTACTTGGTTTGGCTTATAAACATCCCTTCCTTTTGTTGCCTCACTTGGAATCCCAAGAAATATCTCAATTCTCCCATCATAGACATCTCGAATCTATCTGTCATAATCTTACTAAATTCATCACAAAAGGATTTGTTAGTTGAACCAAATATAATATCATCAACATAAATTTGACAAATAAATAGATCATTGTCAAAATGCTTGGTAGACAACGTGTAATCAGCTTTGCCAATCTTAAATCCATTTTCAATCAAAAATCTCTAAGGCACTCATACCAAGCTCTAGGAGCTTGTTTGAGGCCATAGAGAGCCTTGCACAATTTGAACACATGGTTGGGAACTCTTGATCTTCAAATCGGGGGGGGGGGGGGGGGGGGGGGGTTGCTCCACGTACACCTCCTCCTTGATTGGTCCGTTGAGGAAGGCGCTTTTCACATCCATTTGATAGAGCTTGAAATCATGGTGAGTAGCATATGCAAGTAATATTCGAATCGATTCAAGCCTAGCTACGGGAGCAAAAGTTTTGTCAAAATCCAAACCTTCGACTTGTGAATACCCTTTGGCCACAAGTCATGCCTTGTTCCTTGTCACCACCCCGTTTTCGTCTTGCTTGTTGCGGAAGACCCATTTAGTGCCGACGACATTGAGCTTGGGTCATTCGACAAGTTCCCACACCTCGTTCCGTTTGAAATTGTTCAGTTCTTGTTGCATCACCACCACCCAATCCGGATCTTTCAATGCATCATCAATCCTGTGTGGTTCCAAAGAAGATACAAAGGAGTAATGTTCACAAAAATTAGCTATACAAGATCTAGTGGTTACTCCCTTTTGGATGTCACTGATTATATTGTCGACGGGGTGATCTCTTTGGATGCATTGATGTACTCTTGGATGTGGCACTTGTGGTCTTGAATCTTCATGATCATCTTCTTCTCCCCCTCGATGGTTGCCCACATTGATTTGTTGATCACCTTGATCTTCATGAGGTTGGTCTTGTGTAGAAGCTCCCCCTTGATCATTTACCTTCACTTGTGGTTCATCTTCTTCATTCGCATTTGGAGGTGGTGTTTGTGGTCGAACGTCGCCCAACGCCATTCTTCTAAACGCTTGACATGGAGATTCTTCTCTATCTAGCACACATTTATCAACTTGCTCTTCTTGAGAGCCGTTAGTTTCATCGAACACTACGTCACGTGCTACTTCAACAAGTCCGGAGACATTGTTGAAGACACAATAGGCGTAAGTGTTTGAATCATAGCCAAGCAAGAAACCTTCATCGGACTTCGAAGCAAACTTTGAAGTCCTAGGATTATTGTTCAAAATATAACATTTAGAACCAAAAACTCAAAAATATGAAATATTTGGCTTGTTACCGGTGAGTAGTTCATATGACATTTTCTTGAGTAGGTGATGAAGATAGAGTCGGTTTATGGCGTGAGAAGCGGTGTTAACCGCTTCAGCCCAAAACCGATTCAAAGTCTTGTACACATCAAGCATTGTCCTCGCCATATCAATGAGGGTTTGGTTCTTCCTTTTGGCTACTCCGTTTTTGGAAACCCTATAAATAGGAGATCCACGGCCCCACAATGATATCTTTCGATTCCTACTATCAAAATCATAAACCTTAGTGCCGCCACTTGTCCCAAGGGCCCAAAAACACATCTCCCCACGCATCTAAAGTCCAAAAAGGTGAAAACCAATTGAACACTTGGATTTGGGATTGGGAGATCATCATCTACACGTTGTGAGCTCTTGGGGTTTGACCTCATGACACTCGTACTCTCTCTTGTAATCTTTTCGAGTGTATTTGATCATCTTTTCATTGTAATTTTTGTGGGAGCCCTCAACGTGTGAGGTTGCCCCATAAAATCGGTGATTGCCCGTGATAGTAGAATCAAGTCGGCCTTGTGTGGTGACTTGAAGAGGGAAAGGGTTTGAAGAGACCCGACTCTATGTGGGCTTCCTCAACGTGGAGTAGATCTCTTTGGTGAGATCGAACCTCGGTAAAAATCAGTGTCCCGTGCGCTTCTTAACTTTTGCATCTTGATTAGGGCACATAGTTGATCAATATCATAACTTGAATTGCAAATTGTTTTTTCACGTACAACTTCATGACATAGATTGTAAATTCAAGTAATATTATTTGTTGTTTACATTTCTTCTGCTTAAAAGAAGTTATATCCTGTTTAGATACTTAATCAAATCGGCATACACCAGGCACACCGGATAGTCCGCCCACACAACCGAACAAGTTCGGTCAATCAAGTTTTTGACCGTTTGATTAAGTGTGTAGGAAATTTTCAAAGCCTACTCACCTCCCCCCCTCTAGGCCACATCAAGGATATTTAGCTCATTCCTAAGTTTGCAAAGGCGCTTTTCATCTAGTGGCTTGGTAAAGATGCCGGCTAGTTGTTTTTCAATTCTAACATGTGAAATTACTATGTCTCCCTTCATTGAATGATCTCTCAAGAAGTAGTGTCGGATGTCAATGTGTTTGGTCCTAGAGTGTTCAATGGGGTTATGGGCAATCTTAATAGCACTCCCATTGTCGTATAGGAGTGGAATATGGTTTGTATTGAGACCATAGTCACTTAGAGTTTGTCGCGTCCAAAGAAGTTGTGCCCATCAACTTCCGGTTGTGTCATACTCCGCTTCGACTATGGATAGGGTAATGGAGTTTTTGTTTTTTAGATGACCTTGACACTAGGGACCTACCCAAGAATTGGCAAGTCTCGGAGGTACTCTTCCTATCAACCTTACATCTGGCATAATCCGCATGGGAGTATCCGATGAGATTAAACTTAGACCCTTTTGGATACCATCGCCTAAGGTTTGGTGTATCAACTAAATGGCGCAAGGTTCTCTTTACGGTGGTAAAATGACACTCCTTAGGTGAAGCTTGAATCTTGCACACATGCATACACTAAGCATAATATTGGACCTAGTTGAACAAAAGTAAAGATACAATCATGGAGCGATATACCTTTTGATCCACGTTAGGTCCATATTCATCGAGGTCGAGGTGTCCATTTGTCACGGCATATTGATGGGTTTGGCCTTGTCCATGCAAAACTTCTTGAGTGTACTTGGTTTGCCTTATGAAGGTGCCTTCTTGAGTTGCTTGACTTGGAATCCTAGAAAAAACTTCAACTCTCCCATCATGGACATCTCAAACCTCTTCGTCATAATTTGACTAAACTCTTCACAAAAAGATTTGTTAGTATAACCAAATATAATGTCATCGACGTATATTTGGCATACAAATGAATCATTATCCACATTCTTAGTAAAGAGTGCATAATCGACTTTTTCTATCTTAAGACCATTGTTAATGAAAAAGTCTCTAGGCACTCATACAAAGCTTTAGGAGCTTGTGTGAGGCCGTAGAGAGCTTTATGTAACTTAAAGACATGGTTAGGATACTCATTGTCTTCGAAGCTGGGCAGCTGCTCCACATACACCTCCTCCTTAATCGTACTATTGAGGAAGGCATTTTTTGCATCAATTTGATACAACTTGAAATCAATGTGAGTATCATAGGCTAATAATATTTAAATTGATTCAAGCCTAGCTACAAGAGCAAAAGTTTCATTAAAATCCAAACCTTCGACTTGTGAGTACCCCTTGGCCACAAGTCTAGCTTTGTTTCTTGTTACCATTCCATGTTCATCTTGCTTGTTGCGGAAAGACCCACTTGATATGCCACGTTGGGATTAGGTCTTTCCACAAGCTCCCACACTTGGTTTCTCTAGAAGTTGTGGAGCTCATCTTGCATGGCCACAACCCAATCCGGATCTCATAGGACATCTTCAATCTTAAATGGCTCCAAAGAAGACACAAAGAAATAGTGAGCACAAAAGTTAGCCATGCAAGAGCGAGTCATTACCCTCTTGGAGATGTCTCCAAGGATGTTGTCAACGGGGTGGTCCTGTTGAATGCATTGATGAACTCTTGGGTATGGTACACTTGGTATTGAGTCAACTTCTTCTTCTCCTTATTCTTCTTCGTCTCCTCCTTGATCATTGCCACCATTTTGATATTCATTGTCTTGTACATGGTGATCTTGACCTTGATCTTGATCTTTGGGAACTTGGCCTTGATCTTGGGTGTGGGCACCTCTTGTGATGAAGATTGGTCACTTGGGCCTTATTGTTCTTGTAGTTGTATGTTGCCAAGTGCCATTCTTCTAAAATCCATACACGATGCTTCATCTTCATCTACCACACATTGATCAACTTGCTCCGCTTGAGAACCATTAGTTTCATCAAACACCACGTCCGTGCAATTTCAACACAACCGCGGGTTTTGTTGAAGACACGATAGTCGTAGATGTTTGAATCATAGCCAAGCAAGAAACCTTCATCGAATTTCGAAGTGAACTTCGAAGTTTTAGGATTCTTGTTAAGAATTCAGCACTTACTATAGGAAACTCTAAAGTAGGAGTTGTTTGGTTTGTTACTGGTATGAAGTTAATATGGAGTTTTCTTCAATAGGCGATGGAGGTAGAGGCGGTTTGTGGCATGGCAAGCGGTGTTGACCACTGTTGCCCAAAACTGATCAGATGTCTTGTACTTATCAAGCATGGTTCTTGACATATCAATAAGAGTGTGGTTCTTCCTTTCGGCCACCTCATTTTGTTCGAGTGAGTAGAGTGCCAAAAACTCATGCTTGATTCCCTCCTCATCCAAGTATTCTTCTCCTTGGTGTTCTTGAACTCGGTGTCGGTGTTGCTTCTTATCTTCTTGATTCTCAAGGAGAACTCATTTCGATCTCTCCTCAAGATTTTCTTGATGATACCTTGAGTTTCACCTTTGTCATGCAAGAAAAATATTCAAGTGAAGCGGGAAAAGTCATCAACAGTAATTAAACTATATTTTTTACCACTAATGCTTATATAAGCAATGGGACCGAAGAGGTCCATGTGAAGCATCTCCAATGGACTTGTTGTTGTCATCACATTTTTGGTGATATGTGCAATTCCAACTTGTTTTCCAGCTTGGCACGCGCTACAAGGCATATCCTTCTCAAAAACAACATTCTCAAGACATCAGACATGATTGTCTTTTAGAAGTTTTTGAAGATTCTTCATGCCAACATGGGCTAGCCTACAGTGCCACAACCACCCCATTTTGGTCTTTGCCATCAAGCATGTGTCAATTTGAGTTTTATCCGCGGTGAAATACACAAGATAAAGCTTTCCCTTGAGCACACCCTTGAAGGCAATTGAGTTATCTTTTCTTCTTGTGACAATCATGGCCTCGTTAGTGAACAAACAATTATAACCTTTCTCACACAATTCATATATAGATAAAAGGTTCTAATATAGAGACTAAACATGCATAACATGAGAAATAGTGTGTTGAGGAGAAATGACAATTTTACCCATATCTAGTACCTTCCCTTGGCTATTATCACCAAAGGAGATGCCTTGACTTGGATCATCGTTTTCTTCATACTCCACAAACATTCTTCTTGCTCCGATCATGTTATTGGTGCATCTACTATCTAGCACACATTTTGTGTCACCGGTGGAGTAAGCTTACAAAATAAGTTTAGGCTTTTGCTTTAGGTACCCAAACTCGATTGTGTCCTTTGAGGTTAATGACAAGGTATTTGGGCTCCCACACAAAAGGATTTGAGCTCTTGTGGAGTGGCCCAACATATTTAGCATAAACATAACCAAATCTACTCTTCATAATCACATAAGATGCATCAGAATCATGAAACATGGGATTTGACATTTTTAGCATTTTGAGCATCTTTGTGCTTTTTCACCATTTGAAGAGAAGTAGATGCATGATGTTCATGCTTGGCTCGATATGAACCTTCCTTGACAAGAACAATTTGCATCTTGATATTCTTCGAAATTTTGGCATTTTGCTTTCCTTCTCTTGAATATCCAAGACCATCTTTGATCAAGGGAGATCTTGTGATTGAGTATGCACTACGTGCATTCTTGATCTTCTCCTTGTCAAAGATGCCACCCTTAGGTTACTCTTGCTTTTTGCATTCTTAAGCTCATTTTTCAAATCAATTACAAGGTTAACACATTTGCAAGTTTTAGTACTCGACTCCATATTAGATAAGTTTGAGCTTGTTGAGGTGGAATAAGAGACACTTAACTTGAGAATTTCGAATTGTGCCTCAAGGTTCTTGTGAACTTTGTTCAAGTTCACAAGTTCATCTTGAAGCACAACATTTGAACTCTTGAGACTTGAAGAAGTCTCCCTGCTCTTGGTAAGTTCAAGTTCAAGTACTTTTTCTTCCCCCTCTCAAGATTGAGGAGCTTCTCAAGATCAATACTCTTTTGCCGCTCATTTGCAAGCAATTCCTCTTGTTCATCGACAAGTTCCTCTTTACCCAATATTTATCAGAAAGCATTTTCATCCTAGTTATATAACTTTTGTTCAAGCCTTTAAACATGTACTCATTTTCACTAGCACTATCAAAATATCCGTCTTTAATTGAACGCCAAGAAGTTTTAGATTTAACCTTTCGCTTTTCCTCCTTTTCCATGAGGCATGTGTGGCTTGAGGTCCTCCGTTCTGCCTTGTTGGACAAGAGGGTCTTCTTCATGGTTGGCCGCTTGATGGCGATGGTTGCCATCTCTGCCTCATCATCGGAGGAGGACTCATTGTTGGAGTTCCACTCCTTGCCAACATGGGCTTGGCCATGTGTTTTCTTCTTCTTGAACATCTTCCTCTCTTGAGGATTTTAATCCTTTGTCTTTTTCTTGTTTTCTTCCTTCTCGTATGGGCAATCTACAATGAAATGCTCATACTTGCTACAGTTGCAACAAGCTCTCTAGGACCTTGACATGCTCTTCTCCTTGCCTTTGCTCTCATAGTTGGACCCTCTTCTTTTCCTCATCATTCTCTTGAAAAATTTGATGAAGAAAGCCATCTCCTCATGATCCATGTCGGTGCTTTCTTCTTCACTTCCTTCATCATTGCTTTATGTTGCACCTCTTTGCCTTTGGATTTGGGTGAGGCTTTGAGAGTAATGCCCCTATTAGCAAGGTCGTTGACATGGCTTGCTTCCATCTCCATCATCTCGTGGTTGATGATCTTCCCAAGCACCTCATCCTGAGTCATCTTGTGGAAGTTTAGACTCTCTCGGATGAGGGTGCAAAGGGTCACATTCCAGAGCATGAAAGCTCTTATCATCCTCTTGACCACTTCATTGTTCATCTATTTATTGCATCCGTATGCACAACTCCTATTGATAAGGGTTTTGACTTGGTTGTAAATTTCTTGAGAGGTTTCGCCATCTTCCAAGCTCCTCCTCGAACATCTCAATCTGGGTCTCCCGTACGGATTAGTTGCCTTCATTTGCAAACTTGGGTGTGTCCCAAATCTCTTTGGCTTGCTCAACTCGTCCACCTTTTTGAATTCTTCTTGGCTCAAGGACGAGTTGAGCACGACCGTCGCTTGAGCGTTGCGGTATTTGTTGTTCTTGATCAGGAGTAAGCTATTTGTCATCCACGGGGATATCTACACCTGTGCAAACAATATGTGTAGTGAGAGAAATAAGATGCAACTTCATTTTATGCTTCCACATGGTATAGTTAGTGCCATAGAAATGTGGAGGTTGCCCCTAGGAATAGACAAGTAGTTAGAATGAGAGTTCAAGCACTCATATTTAAAAGGATTTTGAGTGTAGTCTTCTCCACTCTTCTTGAGCTTCTTCTCTTTCTCAAGCCTTCTCCTCTTGGCTTCATTTCACGCCCTTTGAAGAAGGTCCACAAGGCGCTTCACTTCTTCATCTTCATCTTTGCTTTCAATATCGAAAGGAGGAGGGGTTTGCTTGGTCCTCTACATGTTGTCGATCTTGAGGGGTGGAGGTTTTGGTCCTTGTTCGCCATTTTTGAGTTGTTCTCGCCGGTACCGGTGGTGTCTTGAATTGGCAAGTACTTCTCATTGTTTCCCCCCATCTCCTCTCAAAGCGGTTAAGCTCTAAGGAGAGTTAGGCTTTGATACCAATTGAATGTTGCCTAGAGGGAGCTGAATAGGCTAAAACTTGAAATTTACTTAATTAGAACTTAATCAGTACAACAAGGGCGGACTAGTCTGACCTGGGGGCGGACTAGTTTGGCCTGGAGGCGGACTAGTCTAGACTGGACAGTTAAATGCACGAAAGCAGTGATTTTTATATGTTTTTCCAGTGCTTCACTTAATGTGAAACGAAGATAGACAACCTAGCAATCTAGTATAACAATTGCAAGTAGCCAAAAAAAAAGTTTAGCTAGGTGCATCGCAAGATTCAAACAAACGATAAGAACCCTAAAAGTGATCTAACGAAGAATGAAGGTAAAATGAAGTAAGAGATACACGGATTTATCCTGAAGTTCAGCTTCACAAAGAAGCCAATGTCCCCGTTGAGGAGTCCACGAAGGATCGAATCTCTTTCAACCCTACCCTCACCAAGCCACCACGAAGGTCGGTTTTTTCTTCCATTAAATCATGCGGTGATTACAATGATTCTTAGGGCAACTCACAATCTGAGGCTCCCACAATCTTACAGCTCGAAAAGAGGTCGAATCACAACTCAAAACGACTCAAACCAACAACTCAATCGAGAGAATCAACCAAGAGTTCAAAGTACGAACAACTCCTTCTCTCTTCTCTCACCAATCCCATAAACCCTCAAGATTCGCTCTTAGGGCTCAAAGATGTCAAGAGAAGGCTTTGGAAGGCTCTTGGAAGGCTATGGCATCGCTAGGGTTCGAGAGTGGGTAAAGGATAGTTGGGGGATCCCTTTTTATAGGAGTTCTGACACTTAGCCGTTGCCACCAGAAAAAGGGTGGACTAGTCCGGCCTCAGACCACAAACTAGTCCGGCTAGAGGGGGCCACTTACATCACTCTTGACCAACCACAAAAGTCCCCACCACCTTTTGAACTCAAACGGTCACAAGACCACGGACCGGTCCATCCAACAACGGACTAGTCTGATCTCAATCAGAATCTGCTTTTCTGGATGAGTATGGACAAGTCTTGTCCAGGCGGACTAGTCCCCCCCCCCCCCCCCGGCGAACAAGTCTGGCCTGCCAGGACTTAGTTCCTGCAGCCAACTCCAAACTCCAAATGGACTAGTCCGATCTCACACAGTACCTCTTGGTCTGTGTAGAAAACGGAAATGTCTGCCAAGATGGACTAGTCCGGCCTTTTAGGACTTAGTCCTAGAAAGGCTCATACAACTCACCACGCACTAGTCCGTTTTCAAACGGACATGTCTGAACTCATATAGTAACTCTTGTTCTGCCTAACATTGGATCAGTCCGATGTGGCCGGACTAGTCCGGCCTTCCAGCCCAAACATGTCCGGCCTTATCCTTAAGGCTGCCTCGACTCATCTCTCCAACTAAACCTAAATGGACTATGAGCTCTTAGGTGATTCTCAAACACTTGACTTGTTGAAAACTCTCTACCACGAGGCTAAACTCGACACAACGAATTTTAAACCCTAAATTCTACTCTTCGAGTTTGTCGACGCCTTTTCCCACCTTTTTCCTTTTTGAGTGTTTCCATTTTTGTTCCACTTTTAATCACTTGTACATTCACTCACAATGCTCATTAGTCCCTTAAATGTTGTCATTAATCATCAAACCCCACGGGGATTTAGCCTACATGCACTTTCAGTTCATAACCATCATGGATGACTATACTCGTTATGGCTACATCTGTCCAATCAAGGAGCGATCCGAAGCATTGGATAAATTTAAGATCTTTAAGAATGAATTTGAAAATCAGCACAACACTAAGATTAAGGTCGTAAGGTCTGATCGTGATGGTGAGTACTATGGTCGGCACACCCCATATGGCCAAGTTCCAGGAACTTTGTACGGTTCCTAGAGAACATGACATAGTCGCCCAATATTCTACACCGGGTGAGCCTCAACAAAATGGAGTAGCGGAGCAGTGCAACCGTATGCTAATGGATATGGTTTGATCTATGCTTAGTTACTCAGACTTACCGATTAACTTGTGGATGGAGGCGTTAAAAACCGACATTCATTTGCTTAATCAGGTTCCTTCTAAGTCGGTGATGAAGACACCGTAGAGTTGTGGACGGGATGTAAGACCTCACTTAGATACTTGCACGTCTGAGGTTTTCATGCTGAGGCTAAGTTATATAACCCAAACATAGGAAAGTTGGATCGTAAAATAGTTAGTTGCCATTTTATTGGCTATCCTGATAAGAGCAAGGGCTTTCGTTTCTTCTGTCCCAATAGGTACACTAAGTTTGTCAAAATGAGACATGCCTTTTTCTTAGAGGATTCAATGATCAGAGGGAGCACGGTAGGACGCGAGATTGATCTTGATGAGAAGAGGGTCTACGTGCCCAATCCTATAATTCAAGAACCATTCTTCACTCTACCTGCTGTTGACGCACCACGAATGCCTGATAATGGTGGCACGACACATGTTGTTCATTCTTCATCAGCGACACAAGTTAGTGATGCTCCTGTACAGCAGGATTCAGCTCAATCTTTTGAGCAACCTGAATCATCCGTCGCTAATGAGAAACAACAACCGCTCCAAAATAAGGCGCAACTTAGGATATCTCAGAGAGTTAGAGGGCCTGCAATACCGAATGACTATAAGGTCTATATGAGTGAAGAGTTTCAGATGCAAGATGATCCCACCTCATTTGAACAATCTATGAGCAGTCCTCAATCATCTGAGTGGTGTAAAGACATGGAGAATGAGATGAGGTCTATGGATGCAAACAAAGTCTGGGAATTAGTTGAAGTTCCTAAAGGAGCTAAAACAGTAGGTTGTAAATGTGTCAACAAAATCAAACAGGACTCTAAAGAGAACATTGAAAAGTATAAAGCCAGACTTGTTGCAAAAGGTTTCACTCAAAGAGAAGGCATTGATCACAATGAGACGTTCACACCCATCTCAACTAAAGATTCATTGAGAATCATCAAGGTATTTGTCGATACCTTGGATACCAGGTACCCCCGATACCGCACTTAAAACCAAGGAGTTCCTATGTTCTAGTTGAAGACTTCCGAAGGCAACACACGTCCAACAACACTGGGTCCGCATCCCTTGTTTGGGTATCTCTGGTGCTACCTTCCTGCGGGACTGGACCTACCTTCCTTCACATGGATGCTCCGGTACCACCATGTGTTTAGCAACCTCGGACCTAACTCCCAGTAGAGTGAAGCTCCGGTGCCACCACGCATCAAGTGGCTCCGAACCTACCTCCCCACAGAGGGAAGCTATGGATCTACCACGTGTTGGACCTCCGGACCTAAGCCTGCAACGGGAAGACTACATGATCTCTAACTGCATGGACATTCAAGAGGCTATTAAACAGTCGTTACAAGACCTGGTTAATGTGTCATTAGTTCAGTATTAATGACACACAATTAGAGGACTATCAAGACATCTAACACCACCATTAAGGCACGTTATCACATTGTTAATCACAAATTATACATGTAGATCGTGTATAGGTGCTTAATTACAGCCGAGGCCACCTGTCGGGCCAGGCATGCTCTATAACGGCCGGTCCTTAGTATATAAAAGGGTTGTGCCGCACGGTAGAAGACAAATAAGCTCACACGCACACAAGCAACCTCAAACACTCGCCCTACGCACATACTCAATCAACAACCACCCCCTGGAGTAGGGTATTACGCTCAGGCGGCCCGAACCACATAAAAACCCTCGTGTCACCATCTTGTTCGTGATCTTACACGCTCCATCTGAATACGAACCTCCGCGGATTATGCTTTAGTAGTACCGGGGGGAAGTGTCGTTGCTACACTTCGACATTGCAAAGTGTAATTTGTGATTAACAACACTTCCCCCGGTATTACTAAACGTAGTCCGCGGAGGTTTGTATTCGGATGGGCACGTAAGATCACAAACAAGATGGTGACACGAGAGTTTTTACGTGGTTCGGGCCCCCTGAGCATAATACCCTACTCCAAGGGGTGATTGTTGATTGAGTATGAGTGTCTGTGGCGAGTGTCTGAGTATGCTAGTGTGTATAATAGCTTAGTCCCCCCTACCGTGCGGTAAAACCCTTTTATATGCTAAGGACTGGCTGTTACAGAGATTGTCTGGCCCGACAGGTGGCCCCAGCCGTAATTAACCACCTATACACGATCTACATGTATAAGCAGTGATTAATAGACTGATAACGCGCCTTAATAGTGGTGTTACTAGTCTTGATAGACCATTGATCGCGTGTCATTAATACTGATTTAATGACACGTTAATTGGGACTTGTAACAGCTATTTAATAGCATCTTGAATGTCTGCGCCGTTGGAGATCCCGTAGTATTCTTGTTGCAAGCTTAGATCCGGGGGTCCTACACGTGGCAGCTCCGGAGCTTCCCTCTGCAGGGAGGCAGGTCCGGAGCCACTTGACACGTGGCATCACCGGAGCTTCCCTCTACTGCGGTTAGGTCCGGGGTTGCTGAACACACGGCAGTACCAGAGCTTTCCATTGAAGGGACGTAGGTTCGGTCCCGCAGGACACGTGGTAACATCGGAGCTATCCAAATGAGGGATGCGGGCCCAGTGCCGTCAGACGTGTGTTGCTTTGGGAAGTCATCAACTCGTACATAGGAACTCCTTGGTTTTAAGTGCGGTATCAGGGGGTACCGGTATCCAGGGTACCTATAGTGGCCCCCAGGCCCACCTTTGGGAGAAAGTCTCTGGGTGAAGTTATTCTAACAGAGGCGGGGCCACCTTCGATTCTCGCACTGCGGCTTCAAAGTCTTTTTCTGGGCGGTTGAAGTGACGACAAAGAGTTATGCCACCGCCACATGACCCTTTTTGACACAGCGCATGGGATCCTAGTGTGAGGATCGCACACAATTGAAGGTCCCCGATTCCCAATACGAAATTCGTATCGGTTCCCCGCATAATCTCGGTAGCCCTGTCAGGCGGCCGCCCTTGGGCTTCCAACTTCTCATCATGACAATGGTTTGCCTGGTGTAACCTTTTAAGTAAAGTGGACCCAAGCCCCCTTGTCATTGACGAGGTCATCTACGATTCGGGTCTGGAGGTAGTTTCCATTCAAGCATTGCGGAGGCTTACTAAAGGGAGGAAGTCCGCAGAGGCAGAGAACTCTTTACGCCTTCATTCGACATTGCGCTTAGAGCTCTCTGCCCTTGCAACCTTTCTTCCTCCTCTGCTCCACTTTGCGGCGATGGAGTTGGGACTTCCTCGAAGCCAGATCAAGAAAAATGAAGACTTGCCGAAGGTCCGCACCTACATGGGGTGGTCAAGCGACTCCTTCAACAACCCGATCTCTGTCAGCAAGTTCCCCTTCAAGATGGAGAATCCTGGTGAGATCGTCTACTTATTGTCGTATGCCATGGTGGGGCTCATCCCACCCTTTTTCAAGCTTCCTGCTGATGCTGCTGGACTTCTACGGTCTGTAGCTTCATCACCTTGGCCCCCACTCCTTCTTGCTGGTGGGGTATTTCGTCCACTTTTACGAGATGTGGGTGGGTGTGCCGCCCTGCATCGAGCTTTTCCGGACCTTCTTCATGGTCTATGCAAGTGGGAAGAGCAACGAGTATCTCGGCTTCTACTACATCGTGAAGCTCAAGAACTCACCCCTCAAGTACCTAAAGACATTCCCTTCTGGGACGTGGACAGCTCGAAGAAGGACTAGGTGGCCCCATGTACTTGACCTTCTCCCCGGTCGGAGCGAGGAGAAGGATTCCAGCTCTGGCCCCCTGCATCTGCACGGAGCCGTCAATGTAGAGTGTCTAGTGAAGCTCAGTGAAGAATGAGATCTTAGGTTTCTTCTTCCGATTACTTAGGCCCCCTAGAGTTGATGAAGAAGGAGTCCACTCCGCCACGAAGTCAGCCAACGCTTGACTCTTAATAGCATGTCGAGGCAGGAATTCAAGATCGTGTTCTGCCAGCTCTGCAGCCCACTTGGCGATATTTCCGGTAGAATTTGGATTATGTAATATAGCACACAGTGGAAAGGAAGTTACCACTGATATCTTGTGGGCTTGGAAGTAGTGACGTATCTTTCTTTAGACAATAACGACTGCATATAGCAGCTTATGCACCTTAATGTAGCGATTCTTGGCGTCGTGGAGCACTTCACTAATGAAGTACACTGGCCGGTGGACGGTCCAAAATCTCCCAGAGGGGCCCGGAGCTTATTCTCCATCAACTTGGACCCTCCCGGAGGGTTCCAGATCTTCTTCTTGAGCAACCCGGACCCTCCCGGAGGGGTCCCGATTTTGTTCTTCATCAGCCCGAACCTCCTCGAAGGGATTCGAACCTTCTTCTTGTACTGTGGGAACTCCCTCGATTAAGAGATATTGATCCTCAAGCCTCTTGCCTTTAGGATACGTACCTGGGGGATAGTACCCAGGCTCGCCTTTAGGTAGCTCCGGGCCCTTCCGAAGGGGTCTAGGCTCCTGAGCTAAAGATGGCTCTGGTCTTTCCGCAACCAGGAACATGCTGACAACCTCCATAGTTGCCAAAATGTAAAGCAGAAGAGGCTCACCAGGCTCTGGGGCTACCAGAACTGGTAGTGTGGTTGAGTTGCTTGAGCTCTTGAAACACCTTCTCTACTTCTTTGGACCAATGAAATGCTCTGAACATCCTCAATAGCTTGAAGAAGGGAAACGCACATTCTGCCAGACTTGAAATGAATCGGCTGAGTGTGGCTAGAAATCCAGTTAGCTTCTGAACGTCCTTGACGCGGGCTGGGGGTCGCATCTCTTCCATGGACTTGATTTTCACCGGATTTTCCTCAATTTCTCAGTGAGCCACCAAGAAACCGAGGAGCTTTCTGGAGTTAACCCTGAAGACGCACTTGTCTGGGTTGAGCTTCGTACGCGTCAAGTGCTGGTTTTTTTAGACGGCTTGCAGATAGTCAAGGAGTGATTCCTTGTTCTTCACCTTGAGGACGATGTCATCGACGTAGACCTCCACCAAGTCCCTGATGAGCTCTCTAAATGTTTTGTGCATCACTCATACAAAAGTCAAAGCATCATTTTTGAGACCAAAAGGCATGGCAGTATAACAATATAACCCATCTACTATAATGAAGGCAGTATGCTCTTCATCTTCCCTAGAGATTTGAATCTGATGATATCCAGAGTAGGCGTCTAGGAAACACAGTAACTCACACCCGGAGGTAGAATCCACTATTTGATCTATTCTAGGAAGTGGAAATGGGTCTTAGGGCATGCCTTATTCAAGGTGGTGTAGTCGATGCACATCTGAAGCTTCTCGTCAGCCTTTGGTACAATAACTAGTTTTGCCAGCCAACGTGGATGGTGAACCTCCCACATGAAACCAACGTCGAGCAACTTCTTGATTTCTTGTTTGATGAAGTTTTGCCGCTCGACAGATTGCTTCTAGGGCTTTTGTTGTACTGGCCATGCATCGGGTATATCTTCAGGTTGTGCTCGATCACCTCCCTAGGGATCCCAGGTGTGATACCTATGTGTGCTGAATACATTGGCTTGTACTGAATACATTGGCTTTGATGATATAAGTTCTGAAATTCTGCCAAAACACCCTTTTTAGCAAGGTCTGACTCTAGCTCCAAACTTCTGCAAGGTCCGACAATAGGTCTGACTTTCTTTGTCAAGGTTAAACATGTTTTTGGGTAGCTTCGGTGAGCAGTGTCTTCAGCTCCGGCATATCTTTGATAGCTCCGGCATGTCTTTGTTAAGCTTCGATATGTTTTGCTAGGTCTGACTTATGTTGGTTAGCTCCGACATATTTTTCTAGCTCCAGCGCTTGGTTGTACTAGCTTTGGTAAGTTCCCGCGCTAGGTTGTACTAGCTTCGGTAAGCTCCGGCGCTAGGTACGACTAGCTTTGGTAAGCTCCGGTGCTAGGTCCTGCTAGCTTTTGTAAGCTCCGGCTCAAGATCCGGTTAGTTTTGGCAAGGTCCGGAGCTAGTTTACTGTTCTGCTTTTAACTTGCAATGTTTCAAACTTGCTTTATATTCTTGGAAAGATTGCTTAGTATTCATTTGCTAAGTTTTTTGTGTGTTTTGGTTGATATGGCTGATATCATTTTGCTATGCTTTGCAACATTCTTATCTGAGGTGCTCACGTAAGGTGTTGTGTTCGGAACTAACTTGAGTCAAGTCGTGGACTTGGGCTCGTACGAATTGGTTGTTTGTTCATGTGCAGGTGTTGCTTGAGTTCAAGTCATGGCTGGTGACAAAATTCTTTGGACTAGTCTCACGGAGAAGATGAGGTTCCAACAACCAAATTCAGGAGGAATTGTGGTTGAGCGGGTCAGAAGGTCGCGCAGGATGATTGAATCAAGGGCAGTGCATATGAAGGTTATGGGACGTCGAAGGAAGGTGTTTGCATGTATGAATGTGTTGCATGACGTGGCAACATGGTTCCAAATATGGGCTAAGGAAGGAAAGATCTGTTTGGAAGGATCGGATCGTATCGGTTGATGACTTCGGCTGAGGCAGAGTCAGTTATTGCTCGGTATGGAAAGTATCGAGTAGGTTATGATAGGATTTCATGTGGGTCACGAATTTGAGTTGTTTTAGGAATGTGGGATACATTCCTAAGGTGTTTGGAAGTCTTAAGATTGCTTCTATCTACGTATAGAAGAGTCTTGAGCAGTTATGGAAAGTTTCGATTCGTGAACTGAGTAGGATTAGAGTCCTAGTTAGAATTGGGTTGGCCTAAGGGCTGGTTATGTATACAAGGGAGGCCAGAGCTCATGGGAGACGACTTTTGGGCTGTTCCTATTGTATTCTATTGCATAAAATTTGTAGTTGAAAGGAACTTTTGTGCCTTGTTCGTCCGACTTGTTCCAGACAAGTTTTACTCGTCAAGTTTCTGCACAGCACAATCTTTCATTGGTGGTTTTATTATAACTCAAGTTTTACAGATCCGATTGACGTGATTCTTTTTTTGTTTGTCTTCACAACTTGATTTTGTATCATCTGTTAAAATTCCATGGTCATTGGATTTGTGGTTTCAGATCTACACAAGTTTCTTTGTAGTGTTCCAGAACTGTTTTTTTCGGTAGAATAGATTAACCTTTGTTCAATCTTTCGATCGTAACTTGTGTTTTTCTCAACAGATTTGAGTGATTCTTATTGTGTTGTCATTGTGACTTGATTCTCTCTGATATCTACAGTTTTTGTCACGATGAAACACATTTAAGATCATTTGCACACATGTTTTATCATTTGTTTGATTTTCTACCAAAGGGGTTGGGATTAAATTATTTCCGCTGCGTAAGATTTTTTAATCTACCATTCACCCCCCCCCCCCCCCCCTTGGTAGCTTTTCACGTGCTCTTTGATCCTACAGTTGGTATCAAAACAAGGTTGCTCTAATCTTTATGATTTGCACGTGTTTTTGACTAATCCTCATGGAGAAGTACTCCGCAAAACCTTGTGTGTTTGTTGGCATTGATTTTTAGGTTTGGAAAGCACGCATGGAAGTTTTTATCTAGGCGCAAGGCTTCAACATATGGGAAAATGTATAAAAACCTTATGAAGTGTCACCAAAAAATCAAGTTGCGGCTACAAACCTATGGGACATCGACCACAACAACAAAGCCCAAAACTTGATCATCCAAGGACTCACTCAGATCGACTTCGATCGCGTTGCACATCTTCGATCAGCATACGATGTGTGGAGAGCACTTCATGACTATCACAAAGGATCCAACACGATCAAGGAGGTGAGACAAGATATGTTCAAAAAGGAATACATGCGTTTCGAGATGCAACACAGTGAGTCTATCGATGATCTTTTTGCTCGTTTTAACAAAATTTTCAGTAACTTGCATAGTGTCAACGTAAATTTTTCTGATGTTGAGAATGCTAGGCAACTTCTTAGTGCATTAGATATGTCAATCTGGGAGACGAAAGTTACATCTATTCGTGAATCAACTATCATGAGTTCTTTTACATTAGATGTACTTTACTCTAAACTAAAGACTCATGAAATTGACATTTTATCATAAAAGAATCCAAATAAGTCTATTGCATTCGTCTCACAACGTGATATGCCTAGCTCGGGCCAATCATCATCTTCCAATACTCTTGCTTTGTTTTCCTCACTAATCCTAGAGCAGGTTAAGGAATTTCCAGAATAAGAACTAGCACTCATCTCTACTAGATTCTTAAAAGCATTGCAAATGTGAGAACTAGAAGGAGAGGAAGCTCCGGACCACAGCGCTGCTTTGAATGTGGTAAGACAGGACACTTCCATACAGAGTGCCTAATCTTTCAGGTCCTACCACCCGTGATGAGAAACAGAACAAGGTCAAGACCATCTCTGGAAACTCCAACAAGAAAAAGAAGGGTACCATAAGACGCAAGATGATAAACAGCTTCATCACCGCATTTCAAGAGCTCAGTTCAAGTGATGTAGACTTTGGAAGTGATGAATATGATGATGATCTGGCCAACTTATGCTTTATGACGGGCAAAACAAGATCAAGATCAAGTCAGGAGGATGCAGAACACAACAGTGATGACGATGAGGTATGTTCTACATGTAATGAAATGTGTGATGCAATTTCTCGTGCAACTATTATTGTCAAGAAAAATGACATAAAGCTTAGGGATAATGCTATTAAAATTGAATCACTAGAATCTGAAATAAACCGTTTAAAAACTTTGATTCCTAGTGATGATGCATGTCCCTCGTGTGACTTGATCTATGAATAATTGTCCACATTAAGAAGTGCACACTCCTCCACTCTAGATAGACTTGATGAAGAAATTGAAAAGAACAAAAAGTTGTCTGATTTTAATGTTAAACACTTAGAAAAATGCTTCTTGTTCTACAGATGATTTGCATTGTTCTACATGTAATAATCTTGATAAGAAACTAAAACATGCAATGAATGAAATTTCCATTCTGAACAATACTTTACGAACACATGAAGTTAAAAATTGTTCTAACTACAAACTTAAAGGTAAAGCTTCATGTGAAAACTGCCTAGACTTGTCTAAAAAGCTTGATGACATGAATAGGACACTAGAGCGGTTTAGTAATGGGAATAAGAATCTAGAGTTGTTGTTGAATTCTTCTAAACCTTGCAATGATAAAATTTGTTTAGGTTTTAATTCCCATGCTTATTCTAAAACACATCCACCAGACATTGAAAAAACATTTGGAAGAGGTTTAATCAAAACTGTCCCTAAACAAAAGGATGTGATTTTTAGATCTCCAGGAGTGCTTTCTAATATTGTTTCTAATGTTGAATGCTCATCTAGACATGATTACAAAATTAAATTTCATTGTACTTACTGTGATAAAGATGGTCATGTCGTAGTTTTCTATTATAGACTAGCTAAACAAATTGAAAAAGATAAAATGTCTGCTAGATCTCATAAGTTTCATGATAAATCTGCTATGCATGCTAAACCTAGAATTAGAAACATGCAACCTGCTTTAATGAGTTAGAAATTTGCAAAGATAGCATCCGGACCTTCTGGTAAGAAATCTGCAAAGGCAGCTCCGGTAGTTCTGATAGCTCTGAGAGCTCCCAGACCTTCTGTTGTTACCTTCGGAACTTCATTTTTTGCACCCAGAGCTTCAGCCTTTTCTCTTGGAGCTTCTGTGTTCACCTCCGGAGCTACTGGTTTTCGTGCTAAACACGTAACAACTTTTAAAAAAGTGGTTAAGAATAGAAAACCTCAACTCTTGAATCATAATCATGTTGTTTTGTTACAGCTTTCGCATGTTGTTCCTACTGGACATCGCGTGGCTCAGTACTGGATTCCCATATGCTTATTGACTGAACCCAGTATTGAGTCATCGACGTATTGTGCTGTTGTGTAGGTTTCACGCTTGAGGAAGGAGAACATATGGATTGTGGATTCAGGTTGCTCACGCCACATGACTAGTAACAAAGAATGGTTCTCCTCCCTCTCTTTTGTGTCACGTGTAGAGAATGTTACTTTTGCCGATAATTCTTCAACTCCTATTATTACTGAAGGATCGATTAGAGTGAATAATCACTACACTTTCAAAGATGTGGTACTTGTTAAAAATTTTAAATACAACTTGCTTTTTGTGTCTCAATCGCTTGATGAGAATTTAGAAATAATTTTCTCTAAAAATTGCTGCAGAGTTGTGAATTCAAATAGTGAGCTTTTGTTTAACATGTCTCGCTTTGAAAGAGTTTTTAAAGCTGATTTTAATATGTCAACTTCTAACCATAGGTGTCTAGTTGCCGATGATTTAAAAGATTTATTCTTCTGGCATTGTAGACTTGGTCACTTAGGCTTTGATCACCTCACTCGAGTTAGTGCTCTTGATCGCATACATGGTTTACCTAAACTCAAAGGGGACATAGATATTGTATGCTCTTCGTGTAGACATGCTAAGATGGTTGCTGGTTCACATGCCCCTCTCACGATGACTATGTCAAGTGAACCTAGTCGACTTTTGCACCTTGACACTGTTGGTCCGACACGTGTACAATCCTTTGGAGGTAAATGGTACGTGCTTGTAATTGTTGATGACTATTCCAAGTACTCTTGGGTCTATTTTATGGCATCTAAGATTGAAGCTTTTACTCATTTTAGGACTTTATTTCTTAGACTATTAATTAATCACCCAGGGTCATTAAAAGCAATCAGAAGTGATAATGGAACTGAATTTAAAAATCAATCATTTAATCAATTTTGTACTGAACATGGAATAGAACATCAATTTTCTTCACCTTATGTTCCTCAACAAAACGGTGTTGTAGAAAGGAAAAAAAAACTTAGTTGAGATGGCTAGGACTATGCTTGATGAATATCAAATTCCTAGAAAATTTCGGGCAGATGTAATTGCAACAGCTTGTTATGTTTCAAACCGTATTTTCTTGTGCACTAAGCTTGGTAAAACACCTTATGAACTTCGGTTTGGACATAGGCCCCGTGTTTCACACTTTAAGGTTTTTGGTTGCAAATTCTTTGTTAAGAAACATGGAAATCTTGATAAATTTGAAGCCAGATCCGAAGATTGCATGTTTCTTGGTTACCCATCTCACACTAGAGGATACCGTGTGTTTTTACTTCGAACTAACAAGATTGTGGAGACTTGTGAAGTTTCTTTTGATGAAGCTAGCCCAGGTACTAGCTCCGATGTTGCAGAACCAGATTCATATCCTCAGGGGGAGGGTATTTTTGTTGAAGAAAAATTCACCGCTGTGATATTGCCTGATAGTTCCCAAGCTGACATGTGTCCAGCTCCGAACTTTGAACAAGCTCTGACTACCACCTCTGCTGGTCCTGATCGTCCACAAGCCACGAGCTCATCAATCTGCGACGAACCTGATGAAGAAGAAGCTTGTGAGACATCTTCCCCTACGGATTTACAAGAATCATCCCCCGAAACAGATAATTGGAAGCTTGCATGAACGAGTTACAAGATCCAGGTTTTCTGACCCTAATTCTCATAGTCATTCTTCTTTTGTTGCTTCTTTTGAACCCAAAGATATATCACACACACTCCCTAATGAATCCTGGATTATTGCCATGCAAGAAGAGTTAGAAAATTTAGAAAGAAATAATGTTTGAAAACTTGTACCTCCACCTCAATATCACACTTTAATTGGAACTAAATGGGTGTTTAAAAATAAAAAAAGTGAGGATGGGGTTGTGGTTAGGAATAAGGCTAGGTTGGTTGCTCAAGGTTTCACTCAAGTTGAAGGTCTAGATTTTGATGAAAGTTTTGCTCATGTTGCTAGATTAGAAGCCATAAGAATTTCGTTAGCTTTTGCTGCATCTAATGGTTTTAAGCTATATCAAATGGATGTTAAAAGTGCTTTACTTAATGGCTACATAGATGAGGAGGTTTATGTCAAACAACCACCGGGTTTTGAAAATCCAGATTTTCCTAATCATGTTTACAAACTGTCCAAAGCCTTGTACGGTCTCAAACAAGCCCCTAGAGCATGGTATGATAGGTTAAAAACATTCTTACTTAAAAAGGGGTTACCATGGGCAAGGTTTATAAAACTCTTTTTGTGCTTAAGCATGGCAATGACTCATTATTCATTTAAGAGTATGTGGATGATATAATCTTTGGTTGTGCTTCTCATGATTTTGTGTCCAAGTTTTCAGCTATGATGAGTTCAGAATTTAAGATGAGTATGATAGGAGAACTCACATACTTTTTGGGGCTACAAATCAAGCAAACCAAGGAGGGTACCTTTGTGCATCAAACAAAGTATACAAAAGACCTCCTAAGGCGCTTCAACATGGACAAAAGCAAGCCTCTTCGGACACCAATGGGAACAGCAACAACACTTGAATTTGATGAATATGGTGAAGCCATGGATCAAAAAGAATATAGAAGCATGATCAGATCACTTTTGTACCTCACGGCATCAATACCGGACATACAATTCAGCGTATGTCATTGTGCAAGATTTCAAGCTTCCCCACGTGCTTCACATCGTCAAGTCGTCAAAAGGATTCTTGGGTACTTACATGGAACTCAAGAATTTGGCATTTTTCTTCCTTCTTCCTCAACCGTTACTTTGAAAGCTTTTTCCGATGCTGATTTTGGAGGTTGTAGGATTGATAGGAAATGTACTTTTGGTACCTTTCACTTTCTTTGTAATTCTCTTGTTGTTTGGTCCTCTAGAAAACAACACTCAGTTGCACAATCCACTGCTAAATCTAAATATGTAGCTGCTGCTAGTGCATGCTCACAAATACTCTAGATTGTTCAAACACTTAAGGACCTTGGGGTAATTCTAGATAGTGTTCCACTTTTCTGTGATAACACTAGTGCTGTTTGCATTGCTAAAAACTCCGTGCAACACTTGAGATCTAAGCACATTGACATTATGTATCACTTTCTCTGTGATAATGTTGAAAAAGGTAACATTGTGCTTCACCATGTAGATACCGAACATCAATTGGCTAACATTTTTACAAAACCATTGGATTTCACATGTTTTTGCTTTATTCGTAGTGAAATTGGGGTAATGCATCCACAAGGGTTGAATTGAGGGGGAGTTGATTTTCAAATTTGGAATATGAGAATCAGAACTTGAAAATATGAGCATAATATTTCATACATATATGACTTTGTGATTCCTTTTTGTGCTGAAAGTTCTTACTACATTACTCATGTTATACATTTTGTAGTTTTTGCCACGACTAGAAATTGGAATAATTACTTACACTAAATCTGGTCATGATCAAACTTTATTGCTTTTTTGAACTTGTTGTATAATCACAAGTGCTTTTAATCATAATGAATTAATCAAGTAATCAACTCACATGTTGAGTTTTATGAACAAATATAAATTGAGAAAATATCAAGAGAATATGCATGCATCGCACTTCTTCTTTTGAGATGGCTTATCATGGCACATAGATATGAACTTGTAAGAAGTTGTGTATGACTAAAACCATGTACTTAAGCTTCTGATTGTCAAATGACATAGACTTGGCTTGGTTGGTTAGAATAAGGCAGATGCACATATAATCTCTTGCAAATATTATATGATCAAATTTATGCTTAAAAGATAAATAAAATTGCAGCAACAAGTGTCATGCTTTCAGGTTTTGAAATAGTTAAGTTTGTGAGATCATGACTTGCTTAAAATTGAAAATTACACTTGATCTCTAGCATGGCTTACACTACTTTATGTATCTCATTGATGTGATAGTGTAAGTTACTTGATAGTATGACTTTGGATGAGCTCTGTTTTATATGTATATGTTATAATATGCTCATAACATTTGAAATTTCTCTTTTGAACCTTGTTGAATACATTGTCAAAGGGGGAGAGAAAATATGTGAATTTTTTAAGAGAAGTATGCAAGGGGGGAAAATTGTTTACACATTGCACATATTCACAAGTGTTTTTAGCACGATTTTTCTCAAAAGAAAAAAAAATTATGTGGTGTTGCCAAAGGGGGAGAAATTGTTTTCAAAATTTTTAATGTGAATAAGCCAATGTTCGGATTTTAAGTGGTGTTGCCAATGCATTCATCAAGGGCGAGATTGTGAGACATATGTGTTGAATACATTGGCTTGTACTGAATACATTGGCTTTAATGATATAAGTTCTGAAATTATGCCAAAACACCCTTTTTAGCAAGGACCAACTCTAGCTCCGAGCTTCTGCAAGGTCCGACAATAGGTCCAACTTGCTTTGTCAAGGTTCAACATGTTTATGGGTAGCTCCGGTGAGCAGTGTCTTTAGCTCCGACATGTCTTTGTTAAGCTCTGATATGTTTTGCTAGGTCCGACTTATGTTGGTTAGCTCTGACATATTTTTCTAGCTCCAGCGCTAGGTTGTACTAGCTTTGGTAAGTTTCGGCGCTAGGTACGACTAGCTTTGGTAAGCTCCGGTGCTAGGTCCTGCTAGCTTTGGTAAGCTCCGGCTCAAGGTCCAGTTAGTTTTGGCAAGGTTCGGAGCTAGTTTACTGTTCCACTTTTAACTTGCAATGTTTCGAACTTGCTTTATATTCTTGGAAAGATTGCTTAGTATTCATTTGCTAAGTTTTTAGTGTGTTTTGGTTGATATGGCTGATATCGTTTTGCTATGTTTTTCAACATGCTTATGTGAGGTGCTCACGTAAGGTATTGTGTTCGGAACTAACTTGAGTCAAGTCGCGGACTTGGGATCGTACGAATTGGTTGTTTGTTCATGTGCAGGTGTTGCTTGAGTTCAAGTCATGGCTGGTGACAGGATCCTTTGGACTAGTCTCAGGGAGGAGATGAGGTTCCAACAACCAAATTCAGAAGGAATCGTGGTTGAACGGGCCAGGAGGTCGCGCAGGATGATGGAATCAAGGGTAGTGCATATGAAGATTACGGGACATCGAAGGAAGGTGTTCGCACGTATGCATGCAGTGCATGACGTGGCAACATGGTTCTGAAGATGGGCTAAGGAAGGAAAGATCTGGTTGGAAGGATCAGATCGTATCGGTTGATGACTTCGGTTGCGGCGGAGTTGGTTATGGCTCGGTATGGAAAGCATCGAGTAGGTCGATGAGTAGGTTTAGGCCCGATCTTCCGAAAGGTAAGTCGATTGGAGTGGAGAACTCGACGTTGATGGTTCGCGGCACTCGAGCAGTTCGAATACCCCTGCAATCACTACACCACTGCTCTGTTGGTTATCAACCGTGCAGCACACGCTTGACCACGCCAAGAAGGCTAATCCCTGCATGTGAATCGAGAACACAAGCAAGAACGTAGAAGACACGATCTGAAATTGAGAAGTTGGGGTCTCACAAACCGTAGAACGACGAAATTGTTATTCTAAGCAAAACCCACTGAGTATTACCAGCAGCTGCAGTATTTAAAGGCTAGGGTTCGTCCAAAACATGATTAGACGCGTCCCTAATGGACACTTACGGGATACAAGGCTCAAAGGCCCAATTCGGTGATGCAGCACCAGACAAAAATTTTGACTCGAATTGTTTCGACTATACCCAATGACTCTGTAGGAATTTTGAGGTGGGACCAGAACCATTGGGAATTTTTTCTTCTCCTCTTTCCATGCATATTTAGAACGTCGAAAACAGAGTCCGTATGCCTCCTGGGCGTCCGTTTTAAGGTGGACTGCTCCTGGACTCTGAGTTGAACTCGAGTCCGAGTTGTAAACTGTTTCCATCAATTGGTGGATGTCCCAGCTGGTTCTCCACGCTCCCAAGGCCTCTTTACTTCACTTGTTGATTTTCTTCATTATTCCTAATAACAATTAAATCATCACATAGCAATCTATTCTCAAACTCACATGCAAAAGAAGTTAGGAGCGAATTCACCTGTTGACTTATTAACCGTGCTCGTGCTCTTATGATTGGTCCTTGCATTTCAATGTGTGTCTCCGCTGTTGTGATGTCCTCATCATCCTCCCCCTCTTGAATTAGAGTCGTCCTCGACTCAAGAGTTCATCTTCTTCTCCCAAGTACGGTCGCAAATCTGAAATGTTAAATGTAGGACTAACCCCGAAATCGGGAGGCAATTGAAGCTTATATGCATTATCATTAATCTTTTCAACAATCTTAAAAGGACCAGCAGCTCATAGCATAAGTTAAGATTTTATCAAGTCGGGAAATTGCTTTTTTCTCAAATGTAACCACACCAAATCACCCGGTTCAAGTTTTACTTCTTTTCTACCTTTACTACCTGCAATCCTATACTTCTCATTCATCATTTCAATATTTTTCTTTGTAGTTTCATGCATCTTAAGAATGAATTCAGATCGTTGTGTAGCATCCAAATTTATAGTTTCAGAAGGAGGCAAAGATAGTAAATCAATAGGAGCACGGGGACTGAAACCATACACTACCTGGAATGGACTTACCTTTGTCGTGGAGTGAACGGATCTGTTGTAAGCAAATTCTATATGTGGTAAACACTCCTCCCACAACCTCAAATTTGTTTTCAAGACAGCCCGCAACATAGTAGATAAAGTACGATCAACTACCTCGGTTTGTCTGTCCGTTTGTGGGTGACATGTAGTTGAAAACAGCAACTTGGTTCCCAATTTATACAACAAAGTTCACTAAAAATGGCTTAAAAATTTTGCATCACGATCAGAAACAATGGTATTTGGCACACCATGTAAACGAACAATTTCCGTCAGAAATAAATCAGCAATGTGTGAGGCATTATCATTCTTATGACAAGGTATAAAGTGTGTCATTTTGGAGAAACGATCAACAACTACAAAAATACTATCCCTCCCCCTCTTAGTCCTAGGCAATCCCAAAACAAAGTCCATAGAAATATCCTCCCAAGGTACACTAGGAACAGGAAGAGGCATATAAAGACCATGTGGGTTAAGGCGAGACTTAGCTTTATTGCAAGTAGTGCATCGTGACACGTAGCGCTCGACATCATGTCTCATCTTTGGCCAAAAGAAGTGTGTGGACAGCACGTCTTCAGTTTTCTTCACTCCAAAATGTCCCATCAAACCTCCTCCATGTGCTTCCTACAAAAGTAATAGACGAACGGAGCTAGCTGGAACGCATAGCTTGTTAGCACGATGGAGGAGACCCTCTCGCAGCACATATTTATTCCAAATTTTTCCTTATCTACAATTTTCAAAAGCATCTTTGAATTCCAAATCAGTAGGATATAATGCTTTTTTTGTTCCCAAACCAATGATTTTATGATCAAGTTGGGACAGCATGGTATAACGCCTAGATAATGCATCGGCAATGAAATTTTCCTTCCCTTTCTTATGTTTAATGATGTATGGAAACGACTCTATGAACTCAATCCATTTAGCATGTCGTTTATTCATATTGGTTTGACACTTAAGATACTTCAATGATTCATGATTGAAATGTATGACAAACTCCTTAGACCAAAGATAATGTTACCAAGTTTGTAATACTCGCACTAAGGCATACAATTCCTTATCATAAGTGGAATAATTCAGAGAAGGACCATGAAGTTTTTCACTATAGAAAGGAACGGGTTTACCTCCTTGTATGAGAATGCCTCCAATACCAATGCCGCTTGCATCGCATTCTAGCTCAAAGGTCTTGTCAAAATCAGGAAGTTGTAGCAATGGTGCTTGTGTAAGCTTCGATTTGAGAGCATGAAAAGCTTGTTGCTGTTGTTCGCCCCATCGAAATGGCACTCCCTTCTTCGTTAGCTCATGTATAGGTGATGCAATGGTGCTGAAATCCCGCACAAAACGCCGATAAAAACCTGCAAGACCAAGAAAACTACGAACATGTGTGAGGGTTGTTGGGGCTGGCCAGCTGGTGATTGCTTCAATTTTTGTCTCATCCATCTGAATTCCGTGCGAGGCAACGACATAGCCAAGAAACGAGACTCGATTGGTGCAAAAGACACACTTTTCGATGTTACCAAACAAACTTGCATCTCTCAAAACAGTAAAAACGGCACGTAAATGATGAAGATGTTCATCATATGACTTGTTGTAAATGAGGATATCATCGAAGTAAACCACCACAAATTGTCCAATGAAAGCACGTAAAACCTCGTTCATTAAACGCATAAAGGTGTTGGGTGCATTAGTTAAACCTAAAGGCATGACTAACCACTCATAAAGTCCAAACTTGGTTTTAAATGCAGTTCTCCATTCATCTCCTAGTGCCATTCTAATTTGGTGGTAACCACTCACTACTAGGATTCCGGTTTATTGCGACGAAAAAAATCGTTGCAATAGGTCGAAATTCGTCGCGATAGGTTGTTGTCGCAACGAAATAGAACGTCGCGATAGTTTTTTCGAATCGTGGCGATTACAGCCGTGGCAATAGGTTATTGCGACGACTTGACATCTGTGGCAAATAGTATGGTATTGCAACGACTCCACGTTGGTAGCAAATAGTATGGTATTGCAACGGTTTAACGTATTGGGACGATTTAATGTATGGCGACGAAAATATCGGCGTTGCAACGATGTCACATTCGTGGCAAAAAGTACAGTACTGCAACGACTCCACGTTCGTTGCAAATAGTATGGTATTGCAACGGTTTAACGTATTGCGACGATTTAACATATTGCAATGAAAATAAAGGTGTTGCAACGATGCCACATTCGTGGCAAAAAGTATGGTATTGCAACGACTCCACGTTCATGGCAAATAGTATGGTATTGCAACAGTTTAACGTATTGTGACGATTTAACGTATTGCAACAAAAATAACGGTGTTGCAACGATGCCACATTCGTGGCAAAAAGTATGGTATTGCGACGACTCCACATTCATGGCAAATAGTATGGTATTGCAATGGTTTAACGTATTGCGACGATTTAATGTATTGCAACGAAAATAATGGTGTTGCAACAATACCACATTCGTGGCAAAAAGTATGGTATTGCAACGACTCCACGTTCGTGGCAAATAGTATGGTATTGCAACGTTTTAACGTATTGCGATGTTTTAACGTATTGTAACAAAAATAACGGTGTTGCAACGATGCCACATTTGTGGCAAAAAGTATGGTATTGCAACGACTCCACGTTCGTGGCAAATAGTATGGTATTGCAATGGTTTAACGTATTGCGATGATTTAACGTATTGCAACGAATAGTACGTTATTTGCGACGATTTCATATTTGTGGCAACAAGTACGGTATCGCGATGATTTCATACTCGTGGCGAATAGTATGGTATCGCAACGTTTTCACATTCGCGACGAATAGTACGGTGTTGCAACGATTTCACATCCGTAGCGAATAGTACGGTATGGCAACATTTTTACATTCGTGGCGAATAGTATGGTGTTGCAACGATTTTACATCCGTGGCGAATAGTACGGTATCGCGACAATTTCACACTCGTGGCGAATAATATGGTATCCCGACGTTTTCACATCCGCGGCGAATAGTACGGTATCACGCCGATTTCACATCTGCGGCGAATAATATCGTGTCGCGATGTTCTCACATTCGTGGTGAATACTACAGTGTTGCAACGATTTCACTTCCGTGGCGAATAGTATGATATCGCGACGATTTCACACTCGTGGCGAATAATATGGTATCGCAGCGATTTCACAGCCGTGGCCAATAATACGGTAATGCAACGATTTCACGTTCATGGCGAATAGTACGGTATTGCAATGATTTCAAAACCATGACAACAGTATTGTATTGCAACAATTTCTGATGTGTGGCAATAGGTTCGTAATGCAACATATTCAAATCTGTTGCAACAGGGTCGTAATGCGACGTTCTCTGGGTGGTGGCAATAGCAGTCTAGTGCAACGCTTTTTTGGTCGTAGCCAAATGTTTGTAGTGCAACGTTTTATAATTTGTGGCAATAGCTAGCTTCCTATTGCAACAGTTTATTTTCGTCGCAATAATCTGTTAATGCCACGTTTTATAATTAGCGGCACTAGAATACTAATGCACCAGGTTTGAAAATTAGTGGCAACAGAATCAATATATTCGCACATGATACGTCTGTCGACTTAACAACAAACATCCAACAATTGATTCAACGCTCAAGGATCCTTGCGTCGTTGCGAGACGATGTTATTTACAGTTTTTTCAGGTTGCAACATTGTACCCATTAAAATAGCACCGCGACGAGTTGTAGTATTAGGAATAGTTTCTTGAACATCCAGCTTCGACTTGGTGCGAGCAGAAGCCTTTTGTGGAGTTGCTGCTAGCCGTTGTTGATTTTGCAAGCGCTCCATCATTCTGTGCATGTCTGCTAGCTCCTTTTCTTGCCGTGCAGAATTGGCTGCCATCTGATCATGTAAAGCCTGGACTTCCTGGTTGAGCTGTTCAGTTGCCTGGACGAAGCCATCCATCTGGGAGGTCATATAATCATTTCTTCCTTCCAACTCTTGCTCCAGAGAGCTGAGGTCTTCATTTCTATTTTGCAAGGATCGAACTTGCTAGCCGAGCTGGTCAAACATCTGGATACGCAGTCTTTCAGAAACATTAGGTTTATCCATATAACCACGCCCCCGAAACTGTGATCCTCCAGAACTGGTTGCAGATATATAAGTAAGCTGGAAGATGTTGTTTCTTTCCTCATCTGGGATTGGGACTCCCAGCTCAGCATCCTTGACGTTGATTTGGGCACGTGCCTGGGTCTATATACCAAAAGAAAAGTCACATGTACATTGCAAATATTTATTTAAATGGGGACTGTTTGAAGTGTTTCTCACATGTACAGCTTCTGCCTGCTCGTTTGCCCATTGACCGTTCTTCACATGGCTTGCCTCCCACAGTTCTATGTCATCGGGTTCTTTTCCGGTCTCTGGGTCTCGCTACATCAAATACAAGTAAAATTTGATTGAATGATTGCAGTGCAAAGTAAAAGAATGATTTAGTTTTCATACCTTCTCGTAACTAAGTTGGGCGTAGGATTTCGAGCCAAGCAAGTGTTTTGCCTTTTGAGTACTTCGATTTCGTGAATTGGTTCTGCTTATTGACTGCAATTTTAAGAATTAATTTCACGAATGGGTGTTATCAAATAGTTTTTGTAGGATATGAAGGTATTAGAAAGCTAGCTGACCTTGACTCACTCGGACCCAAAATAGTCCATAAGCACCAACCAATCGGAATCTGCTACGTCCACAGGCTTGTTTTGTATATGTTCCTCATCGGTCGAATACTTCTTATAGGTCGCATGCAATGTTGATCGCCACCCCTTGTAGCGCTCACGAGCAATCTTCAATATTTTTCTTCTGGTATCATTTGTGTCCTCCAAGTCCCAGGCATTTTGTACATTGTATATCACACTGTTATAAACGTACAAGATGGAGATCGCTAGAAAAAAATACTTATGTGGGGTGTCACAACACTAACCAGAATGTCTCTCACTATATCGCTCTTCGAAGTATCGCCAACCTCTGCCCACTTCCTTACACCAGCGAGGGGTGCATTTTTTTTGTTGTAATAACCACATCATCAACAAAGTGCCGCTGATTAGGACCAACCACAGCACCCAACCTATCGGACCACTGAATTTGTAGCTTCCTATTCTGATCATTCGTTTTATTTGCAGATGCTAGATAGCGCAATTTAGCAACCTTAAGTCCTTTAGCCACCCCTCTTCCAAACTTCTTTCCTTCTGTTAGTGTCATTTAAACGGTAAACATTTAAAGCAAATTAGCAACTGACCAGGCCTAGTATCATGTACAAATAGTGTGAAAGAAGAAGAAGTCTGATGTTTTACCATCTTCAGGACGAGTGCGGCAAATACGAGCGTGGGAACACCGTATCACAACAGCATTTTGCTCCATATTGGGCGATGCATCGACTTGTTGACTTCTTTGTTGCTATTCATACCCTACAATCAGGCATCAGGCAGTAGTCAGTGGCGCTACAGCACCCGTAGTATTGCAATGGATTTTCAGTCCAGCTGCGAAGCAGGCAAGACAGTAGTTGGCAATGCTAGAGAAAGAGAGGGTTCGCCTGGTGCTCATCCTCTGCAGTACTGCCAGTTTGGTCTGACTGACATCAGCAGGAGCGCATCTCGAGGCAAATTGGTGGCAGGGCAAGTCATGGACGTCAGCGGTAGTAGCAGGTAGAGGATGCAAGACAGATGAGGCGGGCAGCTTGCGACGTTTAACAAAGCTAGGGTTCGGTCTGGCAGTGCAGTGACCACATTTAAGTCAGAGGATCGACGTCCATATTACACCGGTGATCTCACGTGACTTACATTTTTACTGCAGGCGATGCAGTAAAGATCCAACGGTGTGATTCTGTTGGATCTTTACTGCATCGCGTGCAGTAAAAACGTATAAGTCAGGTGATCTGCGTCCATTGATATCACCCCGGAGCAAGTCTCGAGGCTAGGAGGACAGTATGGCGGATCTTGGAATTAAATTTAGCTAGATTGCATACTGATATTTTGCTCTGCATGTTAGCATCTCGCCCTAAAGTGCTACTAGAACGGATACATGAATATAATCTTGCGTTAATTACCAGACATCAGCAACGCATTTGGCAGTGTAAAAAATAGAATTGAGACCATATAAGCAGCAATGAACCCTCATGTACATGCATCTCTAAACTATATGATACTAACATTTCTTAGTGGACAAGGGTCAATGATATTGGACTATTTTTTCCAGGGTATTCCATGTCATATGGGGCATAGCATGTAGGTACGCCATAATGGCCAGGGGTTTGCGGGCGGCAGGTTCATCATGGCACGCGAACGATGGGACGTGGATATGGAGGGAGACGCGTCGGGTAGGACAGTGAAGTGACCACCAGTAGGGCGTGGGCACTGGTCGGTGCTGTGATCGGCGGCGACATGGGTTTGCGGGCGGCGGGGTCATCATGACACGCGAAGGATGGGACGTGGTGATGGTCGAGGGAGACGCGTTTCTGAGGACACTGAAGTGAGCAGAAGCAGGGCGTGGTCGCCGGTGCCGGAGTGGCGGCGGCGAGAGAGCCCAGCGTGCGCGTGTAGGCATCAATAAATCACGCCATCACATATACTCACCAGCAGGGTGTGGGCGCCGGCCGGTGCCGGAGTGAGCGGCGGCGATAGGGGTTTGCGGGCGGCGAGGTCATCATGACACGCGAAGGATGGGACGTGGCAATGGTGGAGGGGGACGCGTCGGGGAGGACACTGAAGTGAGCAGCAGCAGGGTGTGGTCGCCGGTGCCGGAGTGGCCGGCGGCGAGAGAGCCCATCGTGCGTGTGTAGGCATCAATAAATCACGCCATCACATATACTGATTAACTGTTAACTAGGACTAGGAAACTACAATCGCAATGCTAAAATATTTAGTAGAGCCCGGTACATATTTATACTCGTAGTACCAGCATGGGATGACGAATCTCGGGGTTCCTGAGCATCAGGTGCTGTAATATTCTCTGCATACCATGCAAAGGAATTAACGTGTTATAAATATGTGTATTTTGATAGTAAACACATTTATAGTTATACCAGGTGCTTGTTGCCCATCACGATTACTTGTAGACGACATGATGGTTTGGTGTCTTGTTCCTAAAGTAAAGAGTATATATAGTAAGTGACAGTGATAACGTCAGATTACATGAGGATGTGTATTTTAGATCGGGCGTTGTGGTTGCTATGAACTGAAAATGTTTGTTTTGAACGGAGGAATTAGAAATGAAGGAATAGGAAAAAAAACCGTACAATCTGAGAAAGAAAAACAAGAAAAACGTGTATAAACCGTGGGAACTAAAGATCTTAGGAATACAAGTTTGGAACACAGGAATGAGAGTACAACATTGGGAGTGGTTGATAAGATAACCCTGGCGTCATTTACTTCTAAATCAAGAAATTACATAGTACATGCGGTTTTTAATAGTTACCTTTCCTGACATGGACATGTACTAGAAATACACTACCATAAACTGTCGGAGCGACATTTATTTTGGGGCAGAGGTGTAGTGTATTTTATATATGGAAAAAAGTAGAATGCAATCAGATGCTAGGGTAAAATAAAAAAAGAATCGACTGTAGGATGCAGATCTAACGATTGAGGATAGTTGATTGCACGATTGCACCATTAATCAGATTTTATACTAGACATTCATGAAACATAAGAGCATATAAGGAGTTGGGACGACAACTAGGAATGAACTGGCTGCAGCTGTTGGGACGACAACTAAAGCGACAAGGAGGGAGTAGCTCTATAAAAAGACGGCATGGATCGTGTAGGACTTACGTAGCACAAAACTGGAGTCCGGGATGGCGCAGGGCGCGGTCGGCGACGAAGAGGTTCGGTAGAGCCCGTCAAACTTGGTCGCTCGATGTTGTACCCACAGCCACCACCACCACTCACACGAGAATTTCTTAGGAATGCAAGTTTGGAACACAACACTAAGAGGAAAACATGTGTGCCGGGAACGGAAGCCACTGCGGGATTAGAGGGAGACACACATTTATATTCGTCGTGGCTAGCTACAAATGGGGGGGACTGGAATTTTGGGCGCACGGAGTGAAGTTTCAATTGTGAAAATCTCAATTGTGCGAGCCAAGAAGAACGAAAATTTTTTTGAGGGACCGCTACCTGCCGTTCATCTTTGTTTTCATGGAGATGTAAAAGCAGTCATGTGGTAGTGCGACATTCCAAAAAAAATACAAACAAAAATATGAATCGCCAAATGTATCATTGTGCTAATGCAAACGACATGCAAATACAGAACACCCAAGTCCACTAAAGGAGGACGGCAAATCCATGGTCTAGTAAAAGGTAAACAATCAGCATTTTATATATAACATTCGTCGGAATGAAATGATAACATATACAGAGTATATACTACTACAAAAAAAACATTTTCCCCTGTGATGTCTAATCTTCAGGCCGTCGATCCAAAGCCTCTTGTGATACGAGTATCACAGGTACATACGATATATATATCAACAATATCATCGGATATTAGTTACAACGGATAAAGTACTTTTCATGCACCTGTTGCATCAGGCGATGGACTAGTTAGCAATTTAGATGATGTAATTTCCTAATCAAGTTAATTATGCATCATGTCTGTTGTTAGTTCTATTACTTGTAAGGATAATGTTTACCGGATTCATTCAGCCACAAGAAATATAGACGGTCCCATGATACAAACATATAGGAGATGTTTTCGATAAAAGAAGTTTTTTGATACTGCATATATAGAACACATTGTTCATGAACATAAAGACATATTTCATTAACAAACAAGTAATAGGAAAACACGTAGTAGACAGCAAGAACAAGACAAACTACACCTAATACTACTCTACTCAGAGATCATGAAATAGATAAACTACTCCTAATACTACTCTACTAGGAGAAAACCACGTCCTCCTCCTCCGCCGCTGCTGCCTCCTCCGCCTCCGCCGCTGGTGCCGCCTCCTCCTCCTCCGCCGCCGCCGCTGCTGCCGCCTCCGCCGCCGCTGCCGCCTCCTCCTGCTCCTCCTCCGCTGCTGCCGCCGCCTCCATAGCCGCGTCCACCTCCGCGTCAAGAGACGCCTCTTGCTACGCCTCCTCCACTGCCGCCGCTGCCTAAGCCGCCTCATACTCCTCAACCTCCATCACAGTCCGAAGCTTCCCAGCGACACGGTGCTTAATCTTCAGGAGGCCCTCTACCCCAGCAACCTCCGCGATCGTCTCGTGGAGGGCGTCGAGACGACCGGCCACAGTCATCAACCCATAGCAGTAGTGGCCCGCGGTGTCCATGCTCGTGTGGAGGGGAGGGGTCCCAAGACACAAACGGCGACACGAGCAATCTGTGTCAGAAAAGACCTTCAGCGCCACTGCGTTGAGCGCTAGTGCGCTATGAGCGGCGGCGGACTTGGCGTCGGTGGCCACCTTAAGGCGTTGATCGAGTTCGTCGATGCGGTCAGTGAGGAATCCGAGAGTCTACTCAACCTAACTGGGATGAGGAAGTGCAGGCGCCGCGGGCGGAGATGCGGGCGCCGCCATCAGTTCCACCGGCATTGCCGGTGGCGATGGAAACGGAAAAGGAGGTTTGGAGGACGTCGATGGCCTAGAGCACTTCGGTGCGGGGCTACCCATTTGTGTGGCGATGGAGGTGCAGAGAAAGAGCGAGAGGTGGTCGACGGTGGCGGGGGGAGAAGTTTAGAGGCTAGGATCTAAGGAGTGGTGCGGCGGAGAAGCAAGAGGACGGTGAGCCTTTATAGCGGGTCGTCATCTAAGCGGGCATGTCGAGATGATCGGACGCTAGATGAAACCGCGCTTAATTATGAACCGGTCGGTGGCCCCGGTTTCCTCGAAACCGCGGTTTGCATCCTCTTGGTCCCAACGGCTCAACGTGTCCCATTAGGAGTAAATTTACACGCAGGGAAAAACAATTTTTTCGTTATATAAAAAAATCCGTCCGTACACGCCTAAACCAACTTCGTGACCGCGTGTCCGTGCCAGGGGACGCCTTGTAGCGAATATGGGCCTAGTCCTGCACGCATTACTTTCATTTGGATTTTTAACTGCAACTGTGCACCATGCCTTATAACATCGGTGCACCGACCTCAACTTTCCGCGGTGGGACTAATCCTTCGCACCTGTTCCATATGTTCTTTTCTTCTCTGTCTGTTGTCTAATACTATTTCTGTTCTATGTTCAACATGCATGTGCTACCTCGATCCACGATCATGTTTCATGATGTTATATGTGTGTTTTCTCTTTTTGTTGAAAGATCGTCATGTACTGTTTTAGGTGTGTATATATATATATATATATATATATATATATATATATATATATATATATATATATATATATATATATATATATATATATATATATATATATATATATATATATATATATATATATATATATATATATATATGCATGCATGTTAGTGTTGTTAAACATGACCGAGGTTAGTGGCGGAGCTGCAGTTATACCATTGGGTTTGGGTTCAGATGAACCCAATAAAATTTTGTAAAGCAAGCATGATTGACTAATTGCTACTAGTTTGAACCCATTGGATTCAGGTGACTCATACTTAATCCACACATATATTTCTAAGCTAACCCATTGGAAAATTTTCTAGCTCCGCCACTGACCGAGGTGTTTTAATTCTAGATATGTCTAACATGCACGGACCACAAACATGATCAACCAATTCCACTACGTAAGAAACCCAAATAGGAGACAACAATGGGCAACAGATCGGATGTCCATCAATCACAAAGCAATGTGAGACGCGCTTAAAGTCATTGTTTGTCCCCTTTAGCTTTGCAATTACAAATCGAGACGAGCTTCAAACCCTAAGATCTTTTGTTTTTGTCCAATTTGCTCGGTTCAGTTGTGACAGATTAACACATCACTAAACTTAGAGCACATTCACTTGATTGAAATCCAGAAATTCTAACACACCAGTATTCATTGACACGAATGAACACATATATATTACAAAACACAAGAAATATGTAAAAGAACAGAATTGAAGCTAAACATGTACAAGAACTCCTAAAACTACAAAAGAAATATGTACAAGAACCCCTAAAAACTACTCTGCCGGCCTCGCCTCCTCCGCCCTCTCCCCCAACTTCTCAAACCACGACAAGCGGTCCTCCTCCTCCTCCTCGTCATCGTCGTCATCGTGGTGGTGGTGGTGGTCGTTGTCGTCGTCGCCGTCGTCATCGTCGTCGTCGTGGTCATCGTCATCATTGTCATCCTCCTCCTCCTCCTCCTCCTCCGGCGATGATGCAGCAGGAGAGTGGGCTGGCTGCTCCGGCTGAGCGATTGCTCCGGCTGCACCGGTGGCTCCGGCTGCACCGGTGGTGGAACCCCGCCACGACGGAAGTTCCTCTCCGTCGCCGCCACCAGGGCATTACGGCCCTCGGCGCCGAGCTCCTGGGCCATCGTCCTGGACAAGATGTCCAGGCGATCGGCCACACCCGTGAGGGCGTAGTGGTAGCGGTCGGTGGTATCTATTCCCGGAAACTCAGGAAGGGTACCAAGACCCAAGGCGTCCGAGGCCCGAGACGCACTGTTGTACACCTATCGCGCCATAATGAGGCGCTGGTCGTCGTTCACCCTCTCGGGGGAGCTGCAGCATATCCGCTTGCAGGGTGGCTGCCTCGGCGGGCTAGGAGGCGGAAGGTTGGCCATGGCTGTGGTGGTTCGTCAGCGCCGGGTTAGGAGGTGGAACGATGGAAGAAGAAGAAAGGAGTGCAAAAGTTTTGTGCTTGTACATAACCGACAACATCGCGCACGCGTCCCTACACCACGGCTTCCTAACTTCTCCACAGACCTCGTGTGGCATACACATGTTAATTTTCTATTATGCTGATGGGACGCATCGAGCCGTTGGGACCGTGCAGCATATAAATCCGCCTGTGATAATTGTCTTATCAGGGTTGGGTCTTGCAGCATAACTAACCGCCTATGATAATGGTGTTATCACAGGCGGATGTTTACCTACATCAAGCCGTCTGTGAAGACCTTTTACCGCAGCCGATTTCTACCATAACAGTAACCGCCTGAGATAATTAGGTTATCACAGATGGTTCTTTACTTGTACCTAGCAGTCTGTGATAATTGTTTTTCACAGACATGCCTAGCCGTTGGTTAATAACCGCTTGTGATAAGATATAACCTATGCAGTACTACTGCTATTATTTCTAATTTCCAGGTCAATTCAATATAATCACAGAACAAAAATCAATAATATCATCACAGAACAAAAGTCAACAATATTATCACCACAGAAGTCAATTTCACTAAAACAATATACATATGTACAAGTTACAGATACAATTCATCTCAAAGTTTACAAGTTTTCACTAAAAACTGTTTCTATTGGCATAGTCGCAAAGTTCTGGCACATCAGCTGCTGCACCATCCTCATCAAAGAACTCCCCTCTTTTGTGCAAAATTTCATGACGAATGAATTGACAGAGTCCAACAGTAACCCTATCGGCTCCTCCACTAGGAATACTTCTACAAACCGGCCATTCTTCGTTCAGATTCTTCGTGTGCTGCAATATAACACATAACAAGGTTTAGAATGTATTGGCTTGAACAATCTCAAAGTATAGATCAAAGTGAGAGTATACAGGAATTTATTTGGTATTTTTCGAGCAATTGTACTATGAGCAATTGAATTTTGAAGTTGGAACCAAAATATGAAAATAATTTTTCTGGTAATATTGAACAGCAGAGAATATAAGTATTAAACTATGCTAGTTACAATCAAAATGAAACACAAAAGTAAGAAAATAAGGTATCGACATTAAGGATAACTTACATCCTCACGATTCACTCTATATACGCCGGCGGTCCGAAGATGCTCGCATACATAATAGCCGCATAAGACACACTCAGCAGGCTGCTTCGGACAAGCATAATACGTTTTAATGTCCAATGCATTCGTATTGGAATGTCTCTCACCGCCAAGCCGTTCCGCGTAAAACCGCCAAGTGCTGTAATACAAGAAATGTCATATAAAACTTGTCAACACATTCTAAATGTGCGTAAATTAAAATTATTGAATAAATGTACAGTTTCAAAATGGAAAGGAAATCTTTGTAACAATCTGGTGAGAGATCGGCCGAGTCCAAGACTGTTGCCATTCCCTGCGTTGGCTTGATGAAGATCATTATGTAGTGATCACTGCAAACATACAAACACATGTGTTAACAATTACCAATAATTGCTATTTCAATGTCATGTGTCGAACTTACTCGAAGAGGTACGGAGGCTTTACGAGGTCCTTGCCGTCTCTGACAAAGTTAAACATCGCATGTCCTATGTAAGATGCAACTTCTGTCCTTTTATCCTTCTTAAGTTTTGCGATTGCTTTTTCAAAATCTTTTTTTTCATGTGTTTGAACTGTGCTGAGTCTCGATCCGCCTGGACGTCGAATAGCACCTTTGCAATCCTAGTAGGGTCAAGGATACCTGCCTTGCACTCCAACTTTTCATTATCCATGTATTGCATCCTATTGAAGAAGTCCAGAATTGTTATAATCTCATAAAATGCGTATCCGTGTAGTAAGAAAAGCAAATACAAAATATTAGAGCACTTACAAGCACCAGACGAGCAGCAGGTTGATTTCGAGCATGCCTCGATAGTAAAGGGCACGTAGCTCTTCAAATAAAATGACTCGTCTATCCACTCCAGTTCTCCAGAATGCTTCTTTTGGAATACGAAATGTGACGCAATTAAGACCATATTTTGTGCTGGCAAGGATGTACCACTCATGCATTCTTCTGAGCTGGACGGGTTGTTTGCTAAGTTGTACGAATGTCATGAACGGCTTCCCATCCTTAAATTCAGGAGGGGCATCCTCAAGCTTGTATATTGGAACTCCTGGTTTAACTAAAGTCGTCCGCCGATTATACATGACATTGTCTTCTTCCCACTCCTCGATATCTCCTAATGATGGATCATGAGAAGAACGAGATGCACTCGATTTTATAATATTTTCCTTCATAATTTCCAAATATTTTGACACTTCTGATGAAGGTTTCTTATTTTCGTATGTGCTAACTTTGATAGGCACTGATGATCGAAGAGTAGTCGTCGAAAGTTGGACACTGGCTTGTTGTTGAACCTGTTGTTCAACTGATTGCTCTTTACTCCCAGCATTTGGCTCTAGTACTACTTCAAGTCGTTGCTCAACCGGTTGCTCTTTACTAGCAATAGCTTGCTCTGGTACTGCTTGAAGTTGTTGTCCAGCTTGTTTCTCTTGGATATCATCCTTGTTGAGACATAGGGGGAGTGGATCTTCCTGGACTAGGAGTGGATCTTCATGCACTTTCGCCTTAGGAGATGGGGTTGCAGTATTTGGAGATGCGATGGGGCTAGAAATTGGCTCATCGTCCAACACGATATCGCGTCGGTGCCAAAGGATTAATTGGTTGACAGCCTACCCCAGAGTCGCGATCCCTTCAGGTGTGACGTGGTCTATTTCATAATCTTCATAATCATTATCAATGATCTGAAGAACTTGCACCACAACATAATACAACGGAAGTGGATTCCTGTTGAAGTCACGATCAGGCTTTGCCATAGCAGTGGCAACCTGTTTGGTTTTGTTCCCTGCTCTGCCTATCGGGACAAGAAGACGACAAGATTTGTCGTTAGCAATATCATCGACAGGGAACTTATGGGTTGACCCTGAGCCTGGCACGGAACCAACGCTGCTAGGGTAGGCAGTTGGAGATACTAATTGCTCCTTTTGCATCGGAACCATCACTGTACTCGGTGCCACTAATTGTCCCGATTGTCTAAGTTGTTCCATTATTTCTTGCATATTTTCTTTGACCTTTTGAGCAATCGTTTCATCAAGTGTTTTCTTAAACTTCTCACGTCTTCTATATGTGTCTTTATCTTTAGGGAAACCATCTAGCCAAGAAATTTGAGAAGAGACCGCTCGAACCCGTCCGCTGTGTTCAGGGTTTCCTAATATAGCGGTAAGTTGGTCATTCTCCCTCTTCGGCTTGAAGAGACCCTTCTGTTGCTTTTCAATTACTTCTTTCATTTTATCCTCTACTTCATTCAGAGTGTCGGGCTTTTCAAGTTTGCCCTCGCTGGTCAAACCTGAACGAGCAAAGACCCAGTTTTGAGTTCGCTCATCGCACCCTTCTAATGGGTGAGGATTTCCCTTACTGGTATCGTCTAATATCTTATTCCATTTCTGGACTTTGGGGGCATATCCGGCAGACCCCAAGCGATGATGGTATTTGTTCTTTTTGCAAGCCCTGACCTAGTTGCACTTAGAGCTTTAGCATCAGGTGTGCTCTTTTGACGAACAAACTCTTGCCACTGAGCTTGTGTGATTTTTCCCATCTTCCTCGGGCTAGGGACCTTATCGGCCTTAACATAAGCATTCATTTCACTCTTCCAGCATCAAAACTTCTTGCCGCAAGAGACCAAAGTTGCTTTCTTTATAGCTTCTTCTGTGCCTTTCGGGAACTTGAATTGTTTCTTTATCCTTTCCCACAACTCATTCTTGGTCTGCTCACGTAATTTCATCCAATTCTCAGTTGTGATCGGCACAACCTCCCTAACAAGAAAACCGCATGCATTACGGTACTTGGTAACTGAATCCAGTGGTTCTTGGGGAAGCCTACCTGGACCGACCCTTGTTATGTACATGATGCGGTCCAATGGACCCTTATTGGGACCTCGTTGCCCTCGTTTCTGCTTGAGTGAAGTTGAGGATTCATCCATTGGAGAACCTTCTGCGGTTTTAGGAGCCGATGTCACCTCATTGTCTTCACGATTAATCTAGGTAGAAAAAAATTATAAGACTTCGTATACTTGACAACCAACATTAACTTGAACTGCTGAAGTTAAGATTCGTGATCCATACCTCGTCGGCAAGATCATATTCCGGGTCTAGATCCACTGAAGTCTTTTTAATTTTTATATTCGTAAAAGGATCCGATGGACTGTGATAGGAGCCTGAACTGCTGGAGTCAGTAAACTCCATATTGTCTTCATTATTGTTACTACTAGGACCAGTCTTGTTAGGGCTTTCCATGCTAGAACTAATAAGACAAAAAATATAATAAATGCCATATTAACTCTACATGAAGTGTTGCATGAAGAAAAAGATGGAAGCATTCTAGGATTTGATAAGGCATTCTAGGGTTTAAGGCGACTGACCAAAAGGTTCCTATACATTGCGAGGGTGACAAGCATGTTAAAGTTGCTCACCAGAAATGTCAATTTTATCTTCTTATTCTAAATAGGCTAGCTTCGTTTAGAGTGGCGACCACGTTCTTGAGGTTTACTAGGCGGCGCCTAGCTCCAGACCTATAACTGATCAAGCAAGGGACAAAAAGCAAATCCTCCAGCCTTTTTCTAGTATCAAGAATCGCAAAGTGTGGCACTTGGATTTGGATGGTGATGTGAGGCGAGGCGAGGTAGCTGCAGGCGAGAAGAGACACTCTTTTTCAGCGATGAGGGCGAAGCTCGGTGGTGACGGCGAAGCTCGGCGGCGACGGCGAAGCTCGGCGGCGTACCTGGAAGTGATGAGGGCGAACACTTGGCGACAAACGAAATTTTGGCAGTCTAACGGCGTCTAAGTGTTTCACCCGGGTTAGGTTTTTTCTACGCTGCCGAGGGGTATACATAAACTCCAATTTTCTCAGGCGGATTTTAAGTACCGACCGCCTAAGAAGATGGTTACCCCAGACGGGTTTTACTTACCAACTGCCTGAGAAGATATTTACTTCTTCTTAATTAATATTCTTGATTAAATTTTGGTCCTTTAAAAAGGCAAAATTCCACTTTCTTGTAATATTATTGATATGTAAAGGTTACCATTAAATTTCACTTCATAAATCATTTGAAATTGGTCAGAACAAAAAAAACATACAACAAATGCTATCTTTCATTTTTCTATCTTGATGAATATAATGCTTTTTTCATTTATTTTTTCAGCGGGCATTTTTACTCATCATACCAACCTCTATGAATTTTTTCAGATTTTTTTAAATTTTTTTGAATCAATGTGTGTTCATAATTTGATGAACGCCTACATAAAGACCCCTCACCAACCGCCTATGAAGACGTGTCGAAGACCGTGCGCAACCTTTCTTTTCCCCGAGGCGCGACCTTTCAATGCGCCGTAAACCAACTGCTCCATCTTCCACTCCGCGCGGCCTTAAATACGCGCTATCACCCGTTAGTTCTCCACAAGCGCGTCGCTCATTTTGAATCTTCTTCTTTTCTTTGTCTTCCTCCGCTCCGACGACCCAACACCACTATGGCCGACCTTCCGCTGCCAAGCCCTGCGAGGGAGCCACCTTGCAAAAACCATGTTGCAGCTCCCCCGAGAGGATCAACACCCAACAGCGCCTCCTCATGGCGCGAGAGGCGTACAACAATACGTCTCGCGCCATGAGTGCCTTGGGGTTCGGTACCCTTCCAGAGTATCCTGGAATGGGTACCATCGGCCACTACCTCTACGCCCTCACGGGGGTGGCTGATCGTCTCGACATTCTGTTTGCGACGATGGCCCAGGTTCTTGGCCCCGAGGGCCGCAGAACGCTGGTGGAGGCGACGGCTGGCAACCTCGGGGTTGCACCGCTGGTGCAGCCGGTGCAGCCGGTGCAACCATCCCTGTCTCCTATTGCACCGGCGCCAGAGTCGCCGCTGGAGGACGAGGAGGAGGAGGAGTAGGAGTAGGATTTAATTTGTTTTTCTTTGTTGTTTTTAGTTGCTTCTGTTTTGTAAATATTGTTAATGAATGAAATATATATTTGTTCATCTATGTGATTGAATATTACTTGTGTATCTTGTGTGTTCTTGTGTGTTCTTGTGTAAATACTGTGTATCTTGTGTGTTCTTTTGTGAGATGTGTGATTGAATATTGTTAATGAATGAGTATCTTGTGTGTTCTTCAACTGGGTGAATGAATGAATGTGTAGTGTGTTCATCGTGTTCCTCAAACTCGGGTATCATAAGGTAATTATCTCAGGCGGTTGGTAAATAATACCCGTTTGAGATAAAAATCTTCTGAGAAGTTATTAAGTACCAACCGTCTGTGAAGATATTTACTTCTTCTTAATTAATATTCTTGATTAAATGTGGGTCCTTTAAAAAGGAAAAATTCCACTTTCTTGTAATATTATAGATAAGTAAAGGTTACCATTAAATTTCACTTCATAAATCTTTTGAAATTGGTCAGAACATAAAAAACATACAACAAATGCTATTTTTCATTTTTCTATCTTGATGAATATAATGCCTTTTTCATTTATATTTTCAGTGGACATTTTTACTCATCATACCAACCTCTATGAATTTTTTCAGATTTTTTTAAATTTTTTTGAATCAATGTGTGTTCATAATTTGATGAATGCCTCATATGTATAGGAGCATTTAGTTAGAATGATGGATAATTTGAAGTTTGACATGTTGGAATGCTTTTAAAAAAAATTAACAAAATTCATACATGTATAAATCATACAAATATGTTCATACAAACAAATTTGAGTGAAGGATCTTTTTTTTATGAGATTCAAAAATGTGAATAATATGTGAGTAGAAATTCGTTTGATATTTACCAAAACATTACAATGTCAGCTATACAAGTTTTAAAATATCTTGTTTGGGTGGTAGATGTTAATTTTATACAAATGTAGAAGAAAGAATCATCGAATTTGGACACAATTTGTAGAATCTAAACATGTTTGAGTCTTTATATTGGAATATAAATAAAAAAGAAGCAATAGATAAGGAAACTCAAGAACAGTATCGGGCATTATCTCAGCGGTTGGTAAGTAATATCCGCCTAAGATAAACATCTTCTCAGACGGTTATTAAGTACCAACCGCTTGTGAAGATATTTACTTCTTCTTAATTAGTATTCTAGATTAAATGTGGGTCCTTTAAAAAGGCAAAATTCCACTTTCTTGTAATATTATTGATAAGTAAAGGTTACCATTAAATTTCACTTCATAAATCTTTTGAAATTGGTAAGAACATAAAAAACATACAACAAATGCTATTTTTCATTTTTCTATCTTGATGAATATAATGCCTTTTTCATTTATTTTTTCAGTGGACATTTTTACTCATCATACCAACCTCTATGAATTATTTCAGATATTTTTAAATTTTTTTGAATCAATGTGTGTTTAAAATTTGATGAATGCCTCATATGTATATGAGCATTTAGTTAGAATGATGGATAATTTGCAGTTTGACATGTTGGAATGCTTTTAAAAAAAATTAAAAAAATTCATACATGTATAAATGATGCAAATATGTTCATACAAACAAATTTGAGTGAAGGATATTTTTTTATGAGATACACAAATGTGAATAATATGTGAGTAGAAATTAATTTGATATTTACCAAAACATTACAATGTCAGCTATACAAGTTTTAGAATATTTTGTTCATGCGGTAGATGTTGATTTTATACAAATGTAGAAGAAAGAATCATCGAATTTAGACACAATTTGCAGAATCTAAACATGTTTGAGTATTTATATTGGAATCTAAATAAAAAAGAAGCAAGGGATAAGGAAACTGAAGAACAGTATCGGGCATTATCTCAGCGGTTGGTAAGTAATATCCGTCTGAGATAAACATCTTCTCAGACGGTTATTAAGTACCAACCGCCTGTGAAGATATTTACTTCTTCTTAATTAATATTCTTGATTAAATGTGGGCCTTTAAAAAGGCAAATTCCACTTTCTTCTAATATTATTGATAAGTAAAGATTACCATTAAATTTCACTTCATAAATCTTTTGAAATTGGTCAGAACATAAAAAAAACATACAAAAAATGCTATTTTTCATTTTTCTATCTTGATGAATATAATGCCTTTTTCATTTATTTTTTCAGTGGACATTTTTACTCATCATACCAACGTCTATGAATTTTTTCAGATTTTGTTAAATTTTTTTGAATCAATGTGTGTTCATAATTTGATGAATGCCTCACATGTATATGAGCATTTAGTTAGAATGATGGATAATTTGAAGTTTGACATGTTGGAATGCTTTTAAAAAAATTAACAAAATTCATACATGTATAAATGATACAAATATGTTCATACAAACAAATTTGAGTGAAGGAACTTTTTTTTATGAGATACACAAATGTGAATAATATGTGAGTAGAAATTAATTTGATATTTACCAAAACATTACAATGTCAGCTATACAAGTTTTAAAATATTTTGTTCATGCGGTAGATGTTTATTTTATACAAATGTAGAAGAAAGAAACATCGAATTTGGACACAATTTGCAGAATCAAAACATGTTTGAGTATTTATATTGGAATCTAAATAAAAAAGAAGCAAGGGATAAGGAAACTGAAGAGCAGTATCGGGCATTATCTCAGGCGGTTGGTAAGTAATACTCATATGAGATAAAAATCTTCCTTGACGGTTATTAAGTACCAGCCGCCTGTGAAGATATTTACTTCTTCTTAATTAATATTATTGATTAAAGATCTTATCAGGCGGTTGGTAAGTAAAACCCGCCTGAGATAAACTTAAAAACCGCCTGTTAAAAACCGACGCCGAGACGGGGAACCCTCACCACACGCCCGCTATTAGACGACGACCCGCTATAAAGGCCCACCGTTCTCTTGCTTCTCTGCTGCACCGCTCCTTAGATCCTAGCCTCCAAACTTCTCCCCCCGCCACCGTCGACCACCTCTCGCTCTTTCTCTGCACCTCCGTCGCCACACAAATGGGTAGCCCCCGCCGAAGCGCTCTAGGCCATCGACGTCCTCCGAACCTCCTTCTCCGTTTCCATCGCCGCCGGCAATGCCGATGGAACTGATGGCGGCGCCCGCATCTCCTCAGCCTGACTGGTTACAGGAGACTGTCCGCCTCTTTACCGCCCGCATCGACGAATTAACGCGCCGAATTAAAGATGTTGAAGACGACGTGTCCTCCGCCGTCGAACATGCAAGAGTATTGGACACAATGTCGCGGGATGTATTTAACAATACATCTCTCATCTGTCGCCGTCTGGGTCTTGGGAGGCTTCCCCAGCTCCCCAGCATGGACTCTACCGGCTACTACTTGTTCGGGTTAAGCTTTGTGGCCGCTCGTCTTGACGCCCTCCACGAGACGATCGCGGAGGTTGTTGGGGTACAGGGCCACTGGAAGATTCTGCACAGCGTCGCCTGTATGCTCGGTGTGGATACGGAAGAGGAGTCGCCGCCGCCGTCGGAGGCGGAGGCGGAGCTGCCGGAGGATGCGTCGGCCGCGGCGCGCGCGGCAGCGGAGGTGGACGAGGCCTCCGAGTAGAATAGGATTAGGAGTAGTTTTGTTCTTGTTTCTACGTGTTTTTCGTCCATGTTTTCTTTACTCTTGTTTGTAATATATGTGTTTGTAGTATGTTAATAATATGTCTTTTATGTTCATGAACAATGTGTCTGATGTATTATCGAAAAATTCTCCTTTTATTGAAAAACATCTCCTTTAACGACGCCAAGTTTTAACCTTTGACCCACTTCGTGCATGAATCGAAAACATCTCCAGTCGTGATGTTGTGTTTCTCTTTTTTTTTTTGATATTTTTTCTTTTCATGTTTTGTCATGTTGTTTTCCTACAAAAAATCTGAACAGTCGCGAGACTCGCGATGTTATTATTGCACCGACTGGATAATCCACTTGATATCCCTCGAAGCCTTGTTCTCAGGAGAGGCAACAAAGTCAGCGGGGAAGGACGTTCATTGATTGTACCAGTTCATGTCCTAGGTCTTGATTTTGTGGACCACCTTCCGGGTGATGAGGAGGACCCTCCGCCTTTCAATGGCAACCCCCACCCTTACCACGGACCAGTCTTGCTTGGTCCTTATCCTGATGATCAAGGTCCTTCGCCTGCTGCCCCAGATGACTTGGGCCAGAATGATCCTGGCGACCAGTCTAATGAAGCGTCGGATATGTTGTCCACGGTGCAGGTAGCATATAATATCCTAATCTTTCTCCTCATATATAGCGTGTTAACTATTTTTTTGGCCCCAAATGATCTATAAAAATTACTCCAGATTTGATGATGCCATAAACTAATCGCTGCTAAAAACAACGACAGTGGTCTAAGCAAGGTTGTCGTGATGCAGGATGCATAGAGGTAGACCCAAGCAAGGTGGTGGTGCAGAACGATGCATGGAGCTAGCTGACGGACTGAAGGTGCTGCTTGAAGAGATGTGGTGCGGACTAGATGTGTCGATTAGTTTATTTTGTGTTTTTTATTACGTAAGAGCTAGTACTGTCAAATTAAATAGTTTGTTGCCTGGAATGGTACGTTGAACACTATTGTTTGGTTCTGTCGATGTTTATATCTAGTATTTAATCCTTGTTTATATCACTATGTTGCTGGTTGAAGAGATTTTATGTGTATGCTTTATTTTAATCCTTGTTTATATCACTGTGTTTATATCTAGTAGTACTTAATTACGAACCTGTATAGAAGTAGCAATTTATACAACTTTATTATTAGTGAAGCCAGAATTTATAGAACCTAGATTTTTTAAAGCACATGTCTCACTTTCGGAGGAATCCATTCCTTTAAACTGCCCCGTGAGTTTCCTTTGATGCAAACGGGGCTAAACAAAAGACGAGCGCGCATAGGAGAAACACAACAAGTGAAACATTCATCAGAGACGAGCATGCATATATAGGAGAAACACATCAACATGCCTTATACAAGTCTATTTTATATACAGTACTCCCTTTGTTCACTTTTCATTGGCGTTGGGAGAACTAGGGGTAGCGCATCCAAAAGGGAATGGAGGGAATATAACCCATAGAGTACAACACGTTATGGCAGAACAAGTCATACTCGCGCTCAATCCTACAGTTCTCAGTGCAGAAGACGGTCCACTCGTACCACCCTCGCCGGCCGCAGCGGGCAGGCCCCTGGTTCCCCCCTGTTGGGCAGCGGCAAACGTAATCATCAATTTCGGGCAGCGCCACCGGCGGCGGTCCCGGAGGAGGCCTACGCAGTAACCTCCAGCTCACAAAAATGTCGAGCCTCTGCATGGCTTGATTTCGACACCGGCAGCACTCCGTGTTGGTCCTCTTCATCGTGACGGACCCGACTGCGTTGTCGCCGACGTGGGCCTCGCCTTCGACCTGCTGGATATACTCAAGGGCGTCGCGGTCCCCGCGGTCGGCGTCGTAGCAGAGCATGGCGAGGACGTAGGCTGCCACCTTGTGGCCGTTCGCGGCCGCCCGGGCAAGGAACTGGGTGCCCCGCTGCGCCTGCGCGCGGCCGTAGTTGAACACGAGGTCGAACCCAGTGACGTAGCACACATGACGGTCGCCCACGTTGGCCAGGCGCTCCACGAGGGCGTTGTAGCTCCCGTTCTCGTGCCGTTGGAACCACTCCCAGCTGCTCTCCAGCTCCAGCGCCACACGCCTGCCCACGGCGGGATCACGGCACGCCGCGTGCATGGCCTTGCAGGTGGCGCACAGACTGGAGAGGTCGTCCATGGGCTGGGTGGAGGTTGCGGCGACCCACCCCGCAATCAGGACCGCAATATCGTGCGGCAAGGGGAACTCCATGGGCTTCGAAGGGAACCAATGAGGGCGCGCACGATAGAGAGGAAGAGTACGCGCGGAGAAGAGGATGGTGTGTGTGGCGGAGTAGAGGATGGTGTGTCGTCTTACTACTCTTTATTAGTACGCGCGGAGAAGACGATGAGACGCCCGGTGATTTTTAGTACGCGCGGAGAAGAGGGATGGTGGTGTGTGGGCAGTTATTTCCAGCCAATTTTTTTGTGTCCCAGCTCAACTTTACTTTCACTGTATGGTCATGTCAGCTGTGTGCTGTGCACATTTTCAGCTACTGTCCTTTGTTGCCGTAGCAACTTGCTGGCATTGAATGGAAAGTGGGAGGATATGCATTGATGAAGGGTGTTAGGGTAATTTTATGTGTTGACTAATGTGCGGTTTGAATCCTAAAAATAGAGTTCACTTGGGAGTATAAGATGGTCACCCGCGCCATCGTCTTTTCTGCACAACCGTTCCAACATCCTCTCTTCTCTCCACAAAACCTAGCCGCGGCTAGTATACAACAAATGCTTTCGAGCTCGAGCAACCCTCCGCCACCGAGCCCGCTGAGGGACCCAGCCGCCGGTAAGCGGTCGCGGCTGGACCCCCCTCGCCGCCGCGCGTGAAGTATACCCTCCTATTCAACATGGCCCGAGATGTATTTACGGATACATCTCACTCCATGGAACGCCTTGGGCTCGATACCCTTCCACAAAGTACTGGAATGGACACCACGGGCCACTACGTCTTCGGCCTCTCGCACGTGGCCTCTCGTCTCGACTCCCTCTGGGAGACGATGGCGGCCGAGCTTGGCATCGCGGATCGTCGCAACCTCATCGTGGCGGCGGCCTTGAGACTGGGTCACCTTCTGTCGCCGGAGCCCGAGGCGCTAGAGGAGGGTCAGGAGCCCGAGGACCCACCCGAGGAGGAGGAGGTGGAGGCTGAGTAGAGTAGTATTTAGGTGTTTTCTTTTCATGTTTTTAGTTGTAGTTTTTCATTTCATGTTTTTAGTTGTAGTTGTTCGTTTCATGGTTTTAGTTGTAGTTTATCTTTTCTAGTGTTTGTAATATACTCCCTCCATCCAAAGCGAAAAGTATTTTGGGACGGAGATACTCCCTCCATCAAAAGGGACAAGTATTTTGGGACGGATGGAGTAATGTTTTTAAGTTAAATGTACTTGGTGTTCTTGTTCATGGATGTACTATCTGTGCAAAATTAGTTCGAATTTTCCGATCGCCAAACCCTCCTTGTCCCCAAACCGGTGGAGCTACCAGGAGATCGCCCGCAGCGGGGCCCGCAAAGCGGTCTGTAAAGTAGTAGTAACAGGAAAATGCAACAGGCCAGTAGCTAGGACTGGAAAGAAAAAAGTGAAGACAATACGAGGAAGAAAATGTTTGAAAAAAGGAAGGACAACCGAAATGTTAAACAGGAAATCTTTTCACGGAAATTAATCCAGTCGTAATCCTCTTAAACATAGGCTCCCTTTGAAGGATAGGATTTGTAAAGGATTTTTAGTTTCCATAGGAAATGTAACACATGAGCTAGGACACTTTGGTAGCCATACTAAAAGAGCTGCTTATCCGCCTCATCCACTTCCCCACGCCGCTAGTTGAATCTCTTCGGCCGCGGGAAGGTGTCCCCCGAAGAGTTCGAGGACACCGAGGAGTGTCCGTCAGAAGAGTCACCTGATGACGAGGAGGCTGGGGAGTTGGGGTGGACCGGCAGCGTATAGTCGAGGTAGTGATCCAGGTGGATGATGAGCTCCGTCGTGAGGCCGCCAGGCCGGGCCACTGCAGCATGGTTGAAAGGTTCCGCGAGCGGTCCGCCGTCACTCCCAGTCCGGCCATCACTTCCTGCAAAGAAGGTGGCCATCTTGGCCAGAGGCAGGAGGCTTGGGTCTTTCATCCACCCAACGACCGTGCATAGGTCAGCACGCTCCCGGTGGTAAGTGGAAGCATCAAAGTGATCAAAGAGGAAGACGTCACCCAGAACCTGTCTGATGCCCTCTGCAGACCAGACATGCAGAGGGAGGTTCTCGATGGCAACCTGCACGTGGAAGAACCACCCGATGATCAGCACACCGACGCCAAAGCTCCATGGCCGGAAGTAGTGGTTATCATCCGGCATGGAGATGATTGCCGTCTCGATGGCGAGCTCCCGATAGTCATCACGGGTGAACCACACCAGGAACTCACCATCCCCAAACGTGGACACGGTGAAAGCCCAATGCGGGATTTCAAGTTGGTGATGGATGGCCAGGGTGATCTCCATGGGCGTCGCCTCGCTGCGACCTCCTCCGGGTCCTAGAACAGCTACTTGGCGGTGCAAACGGATAAACTCCGTCGTCATGAGGCGGTTGTTGACCACCGTGCATTGCCCCTCACGAGGGCGCAGGGACGGTGAGCCTACAGGTACCTGCTCGCGTCTAACATGGTTGCGAGGCATGGCGCTGCAACAACAGAGGCAAAGGACTTCTCAGGCAACACACGGGAGCATGGATGGGAATCAGTCAGGAACTTGAGCCTGGAAGCAATAGGGGGGGGGGGGGGGGGGGGTTAAGAAGGCGAGGATGAAGAGGCCAAACATCAGAAGCAACGTCCCTTGATGATCTCATGAAAATCCAGTGATAGGACCGAACCTTTCGAGGCCTTCGGCTCTGTGCAAGCGTCATGAATGCGCGAAGGCCCAGCTTAAATATAAAGTGAATCAGCGCAGTTTCAGCCCACAAAGAACAAGCGGCCCAGCTTTTTCGTCCTGCCTGCCTGCCCGCGGCGGGAAATTTTTGTCACGCCAAATGAAGAAGGAAAATAAGAAACGAAAATAATATTTTATTACAGTACCCTTCAACCCGCAATGCGCTTGTAGGAGCATCCGCCAGCCGCCACGATTGTAGGAGCATCCGCCGGCCGCCACGCTTGTAGGAGCATCTGCGGGCCGCCACGCTTGGAGGAGCATTCGCTGGCCGCCATGCTTGGAGGAGCATCCGCTGGCCACCACGCTTGGAGGAGCATCCGCTGGCCGCTACGCTTGGAGGAGCATCCGCCGGCTGCCACGCTTGTAGGAGCATCCGTCGGCCGCCACTCTTGTAGGAGCACCCGCCGGCCGCCAAGCTTGGAGGACCAACTGCCGGCTGCCACGCTTGGAGGAGCATCCGCCGGCCGCCACGCTTGTAGGAGAATCCCCCAGCCGCAGCGCGTGGAGTAACAATAGCTAGGTACAGTTGCTCACATAATGTGTTCTTGTACATCTATCCTCTTACGGATAGGCTGATGGCTGATTGAATTGTAGGAAGCGATGTCAGAAGATAAGACATGGATGGGAAAAGACAGGCATACGAGGGAGTGGCAGGAAGGAATGAAGTCATTTTTAAATTTTGCATTTCAGGGCACTCGTGAAGGAGGAACTATGCCTTGTCCTTGCACGAGATGTCGTAATATTTGCCACAAGACACACAAGGGAGTTCATTTACACCTGCTCATAAATTGGATTTTATTGGATTATACTTGTTGGATACACCATGGAGAAATACGAGTTCAGGAAAATATTGTTGTGGAATCAGCAAATAATGAGGAGATAATTTCTGATGGTGGTGCTATGCAAAATATGTTGTCCAGTCTACTTAGAGGCACTGATCATGGTGGTACTTCAGGAGATGTTGATGATCAAGAAAATGCTATAAACCAGCAGGAGCCAACTGGGGATGCAAAGAAATTCTATGACTTATTAACTGATGCCAAAAAGGAGTTGTATCCAGGTTGTTCGCAGCTGACCCAATTATCCTACATTGTCAGGTTCTACCAGATAAAGTGTTTAACTGGTATGAGCAAAGTAGCTTGTGAGATGTTACTTGAACTATTCTCATTTGCGCTTCCAAAGGGCCACTGCATTCCTAATACACTTGATAAACTTCAGAAGGTTGTTCGTGACCTCGGGCTGGACTACCAAAAGATCGATGCATGTGTCAATGACTGTGTGTTATTTCGGAAGGACTATTCTCTGCTGAATAGTTGCCCAGAATGTGGTGAATTAAGATGGAAAAATAGTACTGTTGGGGATGCAAGAGAGGCTTTACCTTGTGGAAAATCCAAGAAGCTTGTAGAACACAAGGTTCTACGCTACTTCCCTCTTATTCCCCGTCTACAAAGGTTTTATATGGCAGAATCAACGGCATCAAACATGTGCTGGCACAAAGAAGGTCGTGCTGATGATGGAATATTACGCCATCCCGCCGATTCGAAAGCATGGAAGCATTTTGATAGCATTCACCCAAATTCCTCATCTGATCCTCGCAACATAAGACTTGGGCTAGCATCTGATGGTTTCAATCCTTTTGGAGTAATGAATGTTTCTTACAGTACATGGCCTGTGATTCTAATCCCTTATAATCTACCACCTTGGTTGTGTATGAAGCAGTCTTATTGGGTGATGTCAATGATAATTCCTAGGCCAAAGTCACCTGGAAACAACATTGATGTGTATCTGCAGCCTTTGATTGATGAGCTACTAAAATTATGGTATGATGGTGTTGAAACATATGACAGTTTAAAGAAAGAGACATTTGTCATGCGAGCTTCTTTATTGTGGACAATAAATGATTTTCCAGCATATGCAATGCTATGTGGATGGAGCACAAAAGGGAAGCTAACATGTCCATACTGCCATATAAACACGGATGCCTTCTGGTTGAAATATGGACGAAAGCATTGTTACATGGGTCATCGTCGTTTCCTACCTCAGGATCACAGATGGCGTCGAAACAAAGGTTCTTTCAACAACAAGGCAGAGAATAGAGAGGCTCCAACATCACTCTCTGGTGACGAAGTACTCCAACAATACGAGTGTTTTGATCAAGTGAGTTTTGGACCGACGAATAATAAGAGAAAGCACACCGAGGAAAATAGATGGCATAATTGGAAGAAGAAAAGTATATTTTTTGACCTCCCTTATTGGAAGACATTGCTAATAAGGCATAACTTGGATGTCATGCACTTTGAGAAAAACATTTGCGATAGCATATTGGGGGCATTGCTTGCTATGGATGGTAAAACAAAAGATAGGCTACAAGCTCGTCTTGATATGAAGGATATGGGTATACGGCCAGATCAACATCCGAAGTTCATAAAGAGCAAGTACACATTCCCACCAGCATTATATACTTTGGGCAAAGATGAGAAGACCACCTTGTGCAAGTTTTTGGGGAATGTGAAGGTGCCCGATGGTTATGCCTCAAACATCAAGAGATGTGTGGACATAAAAGCATGTAAGGTATCGGGTCTAAAAACTCATGACTGCCATATTATATTTCAGAAGCTCCTTCCTATTGCAATACGTAACATATTGCCTAAAAAGGTTGTTGCACCTTTAATTGAGTTTAGCACATTCTTTTCTGGAATTTGTTCTAAATAATTGGCAGAACCAGATTTGGACAAGATGAGCAAACAAATTTCTGAAACAATTTGTAAGCTTGAGAAGTTGTTTCCTCCCACTTTCTTTGATATCATGGTACATCTTCCAACCCATCTTGCCGAAGAAGCATGGTTGGGTGGACCTGTTTCTTATAGATGGATGTATCCAATTGAGAGGTACCTTGGTACATTGAAGAGGTATGTACATAACAAAGCTCACCCGGAGGGTTCTATAGCTGAGAGATATATTGCTGAAGAGTGTATGACTTTTTGTAGTCAGTTTTTGGATAACATCAGCACCAAGCGTAATAGGCCAGAACGTCATGAAGCTGCAGCTACAAATGAACCTTCTGTTGATAATTCTAACATATTTACAAAAGTTGATAATTCTAAAAAAGGGTATAAATGGGACCAACTTACTATGGTGGAACTACATAACATCAGGCATTATCTTATTACTAACGTTGAAGAGGCCGCTCCATGGATCAAGTAATAACGTATAACTCAGATATTGTATACTATATATATGGCTTATTGTAGATGGCTAATTTAATTTTGTACCCTTTTAAGTGAGCATATTGAAGAGCTAAAAAAGATTCATACTCGTGATGTTGATAAACGCCATAGAGATGAGTTTGTTGATTGGTTTCAGAAACGAGTAAGTACATGCAAGTTTGCACTTTGATGAAATATTGAACAAATATGTGTTCTGAAATTGGTTTGTCGTCGATAACCCCTGTTATACTAATGTGTACAGATTACGACATTACACAAAGAAGGGAAAGCATCCAATTATTTGTATGCATTATCTAGAGGACCCGATCGTCGGGCACGCTTTTTTAGTCGGTTATTCATCAATGGCTTCTTCTTTCGAACTGCAGATGTGGAAAAAGATTTACGGACACAAAACATGGTATTGTTGTTCGGGGCACTGATCATGATTGATTTGGAGTAATCAAGAAAATCATTGCTGTTGATTTTGAAAAAAATCAAGAGGTTCTGTTATTTCAGTGTGAATGGTTTGATCGGCCTTTTGGAAGCAGTCAGAACCAAAGCAGAGGCTACAAAAAGGATCAATACGGAATTATAAATGTTGACACTACTCTGTTTCGATTCCAGTATGAGCCTTACATTCTAGCCACCCAAGCAGAACAAGTTTTTTATGTTCCAAGTGTGAAGCATCCTAAATGGGCTACAGTTGTTAAAACGAAGCCACGGAACCTTTTTTCCATGCCCCCTGGAGATAGTGAAAATAATGTGACTGAGACGAGGGAGGCTAAGATATTTCATGATGATTTGCTTATTGATGATATCAATAATGAGGATACGACCGCATGGGCTAGGAATGACATTGAGGGAGCCAGCGGCGATGCTTCCACTCTTATAATGACAACGTCAGGTGATCGGTTTGAGGTAGATGGAGTTGCATCAGAAAATGAAGACGACGATGATGACGATACATATACCAATGATGGTCATGTAGCTCCATTGTGGGGGGACGACAGCGAAGATGATGATTTTTAGTATAATTAAGTACGTGACATGTAGCTCCACAATGAACTCATCCGTCCGAACCAGACATTTATTTTTCAGATATTTATATTTGCTACCCGAAAAGTACCCGATACCTGATATTTCAGTTTTTCGGTCTCGGTTTATTTGCCCACCCCTAATTTACGTAGTAGTAGCATATATATGGGATATACATATTTGTCCTGCATGTTTTTTTTTGCAAAACTATTTAGTGATATATACTATGTGCATATTACATATGTAAAACTAATGTAAAGTATAAAACTTTTTCAAAGGGAAGTCTTAGGTTTCGTCAAATCTATCTTTCAGATTTACGCAATTTTGATCTATTTTAACAATACAAGAATTGTACTTTTAGATTCACCATGAAGATATTTCCATAATATACAATCTAGTACTACATGTTATTGAAGTTAATAAATTCCATATAAATCATTTGTCAAAGGTAATTAGTTCGACCAAAACAGAAATAGAGTTGAGTTGGGGCGGAGGAAGTATTATACGTTGTTGTTTGCCGCATAAGGTTTCGTCCTTCGTTCAAGCCGTAACCATTTGTACAGGCGGCTGATGCGACCGGGCGCACCGAGCTTACGTGCGCGCCAGTCACCAAGGTGCCTTAGACGCGCGCAGAGCATGCGTTGAAATCACCTGCGGTACTACAGGTGCAATAACAGTCACTGACATGTGGGTCTGGCTGGCTGTTGGGCCCACATGTCAGTGACTTTTGCTGCACCAGCAGTACTGCAGAGGTTATGTATCCCGCATGTGCATCTTTGAATTCAATTGGAACCGCTCCGCGTCCCATCACCGCTTTACCATGAACCACTGCGGATGGTCTTAAAGGCAGGCCCGGCTCTGGGCCTAGGCGGGCGGAAATAGATTTTCTGCAATCCTCGAGAACAGATCGAGGGAAAGGCTCATCGCCCATAGCGGTCGTGTAGCTTCTGTCCCCTCGATCCGTTGGCGATGAGCCTTCTCCTCATCCGTTCTCGAGTTCACGGCGGCCACGGCGCCGCTTCTACCCTGCTTCTGGACTGAGGACGCTGATGATCCGCAATATACTTTTAAATCTGCGCGTTGGTATTCTCCCCCTCATATTTGTTGATGCGTTAATACTTGATGTTTTACATCATTGAGTATGTTACGGATCATCAGCGTTGTTAGTCCAGCACTGAGTCATCAGGAGGCAAAAAGTAATGAACATCACTGATCAGCACTGCGCCGAGGAGAACGCGAAAATTGTTTGCTAATTCGTGGCAACAGATCCTAATGCAACGACTGTGTTCCGTGGCAATAAAGTTGTAACGCCACGAACCAGTAATTCGTGGCAACAGATTCTAATGCAACGATTGTGTTTCATGGCAATAAAGCTGTAACGCCACGAACCAGAGTATCCTGGCAACACATCCTAATGCAACGATTCTGTTTCATTGCATTACGGTCCAAATGCAACTGTTTGCTGATCCGTGGCAACAGATCCTAATGCAACAACTGTGTTCCATGGCAATAAAGTTGTAATGCCACGAACCAGAAATTCGTGACAACAGATCCTAATGCAACATTTGTGTTCCGTGGCAATAAAGTTGTAACGCCACGAACCAGTAATTCATGGCAACATATCCTAATGCAACGATTGTGTTCCATGGCAATAAAGCTGTAATGCCACGAACCAGAGTATCGTGGCAACACATCCTAATGCAACGATTTTGTTTCGTTGCATTACGGTCCAAATGCAACTGTTTGCTGATTTGTGGCAACAGATCCTAATGTAACGACTGTGTTCCGTAGCAATAAAGTTGTAACGCCACAAACCAGCAATTCGTGGCAACAGATCCTAATGCAACGACTGTTTTCCGTGGCAATAAAGCTGTAACGCCAAGAACCAGTATTTCGTGGCAAAAGATCCTAATGCAACGACTGTGTTCCGTGGCAATAAAGTTGTAACGCCACGAACCAGTAATTTGTGGCAATAGATCCTAATGCAACGACTGTTTTTCGTGGCAATAAAGTTGTAATGCCACGAACCAGTATTTCGTGGCAACAAATCCTAATGCAACGATTGTGGTCAGTGGCAATAAAGCTGTAACGCCACGAACCAGTAATTCGTGGCAACAGATCCTAATGCAACTATTGTGTTCCGTGGCAGTAAAACTGTAACGCCACGAACCAGAGTATCGTGGCAACATATCCTAATGCAACGATTCTGTTTCATTGCATTACGGTCCAAATGCAACTGTTTGCTGATCCGTGGCAACAGATCCTAATGCAACGACTGTGTTCCATGGCAATAAAGCTGTAACGCCACGAACCAGTAATTCGTGGCAACAGATCCTAATGCAACGACTGTTTTCGGTGGCAATAAAGTTGTAACGCCACGAACCAGTATTTCATGGCAATAGATCCTAATGCAACGATTGTGTTCTGTGGCAATAAAGTTGTAACGCCACGAACCAGTAATTCGTGGCAATAGATCCTAATGCAACGATTGTGTTCCGTGGCAATAAAGTTGTAATGCCACGAACCAGAGTATCGTGGCAACACATCCTAATGCAACAATTTTGTTTCGTTGCATTACGGTCCAAATGCAACTATTTGCTAATTTGTGGCAACAGATGCTAATGCAACGACTATGTTCCGTGGCAATAAAGTTGTAATGCCACTAACCAGTAATTCGTGGCAACAGATCCTAATGCAACGACTATGTTCTGTGGCAATAAAGCTGTAACGCCACGAACCAGTATTTCATGGCAACGGATCCTAATGCAACGACTGTGTTCCATGGCAATAAAGCTGTAATGCCACGAACCAGTAATTCGTGGCCACAGATCCTAATGCAACGACTATTTTCTGTGGCAATAAAGCTGTAACGCCACGAACCAGTATTTCGTGGCAACAGATCCTAATGCAACGATTGTGGTTTGTTGCATTAGCATCCTGACGCCACGAACTAGTGATTCGTGGCAACGGATCCTAATGCAACGATTGTGTTCCATGGCGATAGATCCTAGTGCCACGAACTAGTGAATCGTGGCAAAAAGCCAAGCTTACTGCAACGATTTAGTATTCGTTGCAGTACAATCGTTGCAACAGGTCGGAATCCTTGTAGTGACTATGCAAGTCAATTTTTGTGAAGATGATAGCACCACTCAATTCATCAAGCATGTCATCTAAGCGAGGAATAGGATAACGATATCGAATGGTGATGTTATTAATCGCTCAACAATCAACACACATGCACCAACTACCATCTTTCTTAGAAACCAAAAGAACAGGAACGGAACAACAACTAAGGCTTTCACAAATGTACCCGTGGTCCAAAAGATCTTGGACTTGTCACTGAATTTCCCTAGTTTCCTCTGGATTCGCCCTGTATGCTGCACGATTTGGCAAACTTGCTCCTGGAATCAAATTAATCTTGTGTTCAATGCCTCTCATCGGTGGTAAACCAGGGGTATCTCGGAGGGAAACACATCCTCAAACTCCTACAAAAGGTTAGCAACAGCAGGGGCAATGCAATAGACAATTCATGAAGTGAAAACATGGCTTCTTTGTTACTAAAGCATAGCACATCCCCTTAGCATCGAATAAATCAGCAAAGTCAGATTTAGTTGCGAGCAACGATGGTGATTTTAACTAAATGACTTTCTGTTTTCAGATTCTAGTTTTGTTGCTTTGCCATCACGAATTTTACTCTTCTCAAAATGCACAATTTCAGCAGGAGTCATGGGGAGCAAAGTGATTTTCTTTCCCTTATGCATGAGAGTATGTTTATTAGTTCTACCATGATGAATAGCATATGTATCAAATTCCCAAGGATGACCCAATAAAAGAGAACAAGCATCCATAGGAACGACATCAAAATCAGCAAAATCATGGTAAGAACCAATTGAGAAATTTATTCTCGCTGTTTGTGTTACCCGAACCTTACCGATGTTGTTGAACCATTGAATGTGGTATGGATGAGGGTGTCCTCTTGTTGTCAAACCAAGTTTCTTGACGAGCCCGTGTTCACCAAGTTATTGCAGCTACCTCCATCAATTATAGTGTGTACACGGCAGTCCTTGACGACGAGAAACATGTGGAAGAGGTTGTGTCGTTATAGCTTGTCGCCGGTCTCCACTTTGGAGCTCAAGGCATGCTGCACAATGATGCTCCTATAGTTCTCCGTTGCTGCTGTACCAAGTACCTCTTCTTCGGTGTGTTCCTCATTTGAATCTGTAAAGTAAGTGGCAAGAGCATATTCATCTTCAACATCCAAAGTATTATCATACCCGCCATCGTTGTGTGCTATGTATGCTCGTTTGCTCGGGCAATCTCTCATCATATGACCAAGTCCCTAGCAGCGGTGACACTTAATGTCCGAAGTACGACCCGTAGAAGGAGTGGACGACGAAGGCTTGAATGATATTGCCTTGCTGCCTTCCGACACACGAGAAGGTGGAGCAGCAGGTATAGTTCATTGGCCGCCATTGGATGGTGTAGTCGCTGCACGGGGGGTCGAAGATGGTGCTGTTTTTGATGGTGTAGACGTCGAACGCGGCGTGAAGTTGATCCTCGTGCTATGTTGTTGTTGTTGTCGGCCCTGCTATTCTTTTTCTGCGAACATAGCAAGATGAAACAATCTGTTAACAGTATCATATTCCTTGTAATCAACAATGTCCTGAATTTCACGCCTCAACCCCCCCATAAAACGAGCTATTTTATCATCAATGTCCTCTACTACCCCACAACGCAGCATACCCTTTTGTAACTCTTGATAATACTCCTCTACGGACATGTTACCTTGGTCTAAGCGCTGCAATTTTTGCGAAGGTCCCGCTGAAAAGATGGAGGAACAAGTCGAACACACATAGCTTCCTTTAATCTATCCCATGTTGGAGGATCAGTTCTAGTTTTAACAAGTTCATTCCACCATATGATAGCAAAGTCCTTAAACTCACTAGTGGCTTGGCAAACTTTATGTTGTTCAGGAACAAGATGGGCATTAAATTTTTGCTCTACTGTCATCTCCCAGTCAAGATAAGACTCAGCATCATAAGCACCATAAAAAGGGGGTATAGTAAATTTCACTTTAGCAAAAGGATCATCAGGAGGACGATTATAATTGTTATGATGATTATTACCTCCCATACCTCGACGATAAAGTGGTAGTCTTGGCTGATTGTTGTGATCTTCCATATCATCATAAGCATTGTCTTCATGTCTTCAAGTGAGAGGCAACCGAGCATCAAAAGTATTCATCCGAAGAGCAAGGTCATCAAGTTGGCGAGTCAAGTTCGCCAATGACTCCTCTGTTGTTGCGTTGTATTTGGCGAACATATCTGTCATGGTCTTCATCATATCACGTAACTCAGCATGTTGAACACATTCGTCATCATTTTCTTCTCCTGCCATTGTCAGTAGGAAACAAAAGACAACAAAAATATGGTATTCCTATCAACTACAGTGACAATGTGAAAGGTGGAAGAAAAAAAATCTCTCTCGCTCAAGCATCTTACCATGCTCTTACAAGTGTTCTTATCGACACAGCAGGTGGTGTGGACGGTGAGATGAACCAATGAAGCGTGGGTTGATTGCAAAGATACCTGTTATGCTCAAGAGAAAGGTGGAGCTTGGATGGCACAATATGGTGGCTAATAAGCAGAAAATCGTTAACGGGTAAACAAAGTTGAATGAGTATTCAATGTAGGAAACTGTTGCTGGTCAACCAAGTGCTCTAGGGCCTAGCACAACACAAGGAAGTAGCAAGGCAAAAGGAAGACGGAATGATATAACCAACAATCACAGCACAAGTAGTATAGGCCAATTGCTTTAATATGTGTGTTCTTCACTAATTTTTTCCTTTTTTTAAATATTTTTTGATATTTTTTCTTTACTCAGGAGCACGAAGATATTAAGCACACAAATTTGCAGCTCAATTGGATGTAATATCGGCCTATAGAAAATCAAGAAGATTCTTTAAAATTCGTGCTGAAACTTCGGAGGCCAGATAGCCTATCTTTCGAGGGGAATTTGGGCAATCTAATTTCGCCGAACGCGGCTATGCTGCAGAAAAACAGATGTTAAAATTTTGTGTAGATGGGTTTGAAAAAAATCGCCTCATTTTGAGTTCGTATGTGAAAGTTATGGCTGTTTTAAGGTAGGTTGTCCGAGTTACGATTTTTGGATGTTGATTCCAACTCAGTTTGAGAACAGAACTCGCAATCGGATATGAAAATGATCGGAAATTTGCACAGCAACCAATGGGGTGGTGTGTGATGATTCAAGGATGAGTGGAACAAAGGTTTGTCACCTAATCTAGGGCTGGCGATGCGGGACTTCATGCAAGGCGGCCAGCTAGGGCAAACCGATGAACGTGGTGGATCGGTTTGTTATTTAGGGATTGTGGAACAGGTGTCGAACAGCAGGAAAACAAGGATGAAACACGATAACTAGGACCCAAAACACAAAGCTAAACCAGCAACAAGACTCGACCACACGAATGCAAACTCAACAATGCAAAATGAAACTAAAGGCACTATAGTCCAGGAAGCGGGGAAAACGATCTAATTTTTTTTGTGGCTTCTCTGTGGACTCTAGGTATGAAACAAAATCGATCTAATGGAAGGAAAACAAAGATACCTCATGGGCAACCTGGAAATCTGATACCAATTAATAAGTAGGTTTAGGCCCGATCTTCCGAAAGGTAAGTCGATTGGAGTGGAGAACTCGACGTTGATGATCCACGGCACTCGAGCAGTTCGAATACCCCTGCAATCACTACACCACTGCTCTGTTGGTTATCAACCATGCGGCACATGCTTGACCTCGCCAAGAAGGCTAATCCCTGCAAGTGAATCGAGAACACAAGCAAGAACGTAGAAGACATGATCTGAAATTGAGAAGTTGGGGTCTCACAAACTGTAGAACGGTGAAATTGTTATTCTAAGCAAAACCCACTAAATGTGACCGGCGGCTGCAGAATTTAAAGGATAGGGTTCAGCCAAAACACGATTAGACACGTCCGTAATGGACTCTTACGGGATACAAGGCCCAAAGGACCGATTCGGTGGCGCAGCAACGGATAGAAATCTGGACTCGACTTGTTTCGACTGTTCCCTATGACTCCGGAGGTGTTTTAAGGTGGGACCAGAACCATTGGAAAGTTTATCTTATTCTCTTTCCTTGCATATGTAGAACGTCAAAAATGGAGTCTGTATGCCTTCTGGGCGTCCGTTTTAAGGTGAACTGCTACTGGACTCCGAGTTGAACTCGAGTCCGAGTTGTAAATTGTTTCCATCAACTTGTGGACATCCCAGCTGGTTCTCCATGCTCCCAAGGCCTCTTTCCTTCACTTGTTTATCTTCTCCATTATTCGTAATAACAATGAAATCATCACATAGCAATCTATTCTCAAACTCACATGCAAAAAATGTTAGGAGCGAATTCACCTGCTGACTTATTAACCGTGCTCATGCTCTGCTGATTGGTCCTTGCATTTCAATGTGTGTCTCCGCTGTTGTGATGTCCTCATCAAGGTTATGATACGATTTCGTGTGAGTCACGAAGTTGAGTTGTTTTAGGAATGTGAGATACGTTCCTAAGGTGTTTGGAAGTCTTAAGATTGCTTCAATCTGTGTATAGAAGAGTCTTGAGCAGCTATAGAAAGTTTTGATTCGTGAACTGAGTAGGATTAGAGTCCTAGTTAGGATTGGGTTGGCCTAAGGCCTGGTTATATATACAAGGGAGGCCATAGATCGTGGGAGACTACTTTTGAGCTGTTCCTCTTGTATTCTATTGAATAAAATTTGTAGTTGAAAGGAACTTTTGTGCCTTGTTCGTCCGACTTGTTCCAGACAAGTTTTACTCGTCGAGTTTCTGCACAGCTCTACCTTTTGTCGGTGGTTTTATCATAACTCAAGTTTTACAGATCCGATTGACGTGATTCTTTTTGGGTTGTCTTCACAAATTGATTTTCTATCATCTGCTAAAATTTCAAGGTCATTTGATTTGTGGTTTTGGGTAGAACAGATAAACCTTTGTTCAATCGTAACTTGAGTTTTTCTCAACGGATTTGAGTGATTCTTATTGTGTTATCATTGTGACTTGATTCTCTCTGATATTTACAGTTTTGTCACGATGAAACACATTTAAGATCATTTGCACACACAGTTTATCAATTGTTTGATTTTCTACCAAAGGGGTTGGGATTAAATTGTTTCCGCTGCATAAGGTTTTTGAATCTACCATTCACCCCCCCTCTGGTAGCTTTTCACGTGCTCTTCGATCCTACACCAGGAATCTATGATGGTTGCCATGAAAACACATCGACATTTGCCCAGAGAAAAGTGATGAGCGCGAGTTCCTATTGTTCGTCCAGACCTCACGATATATGAGTTGTCTGGGCAGCATTGGAACCAATTTGTATAACTTTGACAGGATGTCGGTGTCGCCACTTGGTTGCATACGAGGTGTAGAAGTTGAACCACACTGACGTGAGCTCGAAGGTTTTCAAGTTAGTAGTTCCTTGCTAGATTCTTCTTCCTACACTGTTGCGAGCGCATGAAGTTCTTCCAACACAGTGACCCCAACAGTGCGATCCCCTCGGATCCAGAGGACGCCTGAAGGGGTCGGCATCTTCAACACTAGATAGCCGTAATGGGCTATGGTCATGAACCTATACAGGGCTGTCCTGCCTAGGATGGCATCAAAGGGAAGGTTGATGTGTACCACATCAAACACCAGCTTCTCGGACCTATAGTTGTCCCTGGTCCCAAAGATTACCGGAAGTGTAATAGATCCGAGAGGAGTGATGGCTCCCGGAACTACTCCGGAGAAAGGACGTGAGGGCCTAAGGTCCGATAGGTTGAGCTGGAGCTTCGTAAAAGCTGCAAAGCTGAGAAGGTTGAGTGTCGTGCCTCCGTCCACCAGGACATGATAGAGCTGGATGTTGTTGATGGTAGGAGATACTGAAAGTCACCTAGAGGGGGGGTAGATAGGCAATAAGACCTGAAATGGCTTAATCAAACGAGATTAAATCACTCAGGCTAGACTTGTCTGAACAGGGCCGGACTAGTCCGCTCAGCACAGGGAGAAAATCTAAAAACTTGATTTCTACAAGTTATTTGCGGAATTTATGTTCACTGAAGATGTAGATAATGTATAGTAACCTAGTACAACTTAGATTGACAAGATAAAGCTATTAGGTTACAAGATTTCAACAAAGATTAATATGAAGAATAATATGAACCCTAAAAGCAATTCTAGTGATTACAAAATGTAAAGGGACACGTGAGACAAGATTTATCCCGTGGTTCAGCTCCACGAAGAAGCCTACATCCACGTTGAGAAGTACACACAAGGACCGGGTCTCACTTGACCCTTTTCTCACCAAGCCACCACAATGCTCGGCTTGGTTTCCAGTATATCAAAGGGTAATCACCAAGTTTCTAGGGGCTACTCACAATTTGAGGCTCCCACAAATGAATACAGCAAGGAGAACATGAAGCTCAACTCACACAAGCCACAAAACACAACACAATGTCCAAGAGATCAAACCGAGAGCCAAAGCGCGATGATCTTCCTTCACTCTCCTCCCCAAACCCTAATCTCTTCAAGATTTGGTCTTTGAGGGCTAGTAGGACGAGTAGAAGGCTTTGTAAGGCTCAAGGAATGTTGTGGCGGCGCTAGGGTTCAAGTATTTTTCAAATAGGGGTTGGAGGTCCCCTTTTTATAGGGGTCTCGACAACTAACTGTTGCCACCAGGGCAAACCCGGACTAGTCCGGCCCTTTGCCACGGACTAGTCCGACCTTTTGGGACCACCGACAATTTCACGCCATCGATCGACAAAACAGATGATGTGTGCACCAACGTTTGAATTTAAAACGGCCACTGACAACACGGACTAGTACGGTCAACAACGGACTAGTTCGAAGTCGGGCAGAATGGTTTAGTCCGTCCCAAAAAAACTAAACTGGGTAGGCCCGGACTAGTCCGGCCACTGGGGCAGACAAGTCCGGCCTTCTAGGTTTTGGCTCGGTTTCTCACACTAAGTCTCAAACAGACTAGTCCGTGCCACAATGGACAAGTTCGAACTCTTCCAGAATGCTTTGGTCCGTCCCAAAACGGACTTCTCTGGGGGGTCCGAACTAGTCCGACCTCTGTGGCAGACAAGTCCGGCCTCCCAGGACTTAGCTCCATATCTGCTCACCAAGAGAATAATGGACTAGTTTGTACCCATACAGACAAGTTCAAACTCATCCAGAGACGTTTAGTCCGACCCATAACAGACTACTCTCGTTGGCCGGACTAGTTCGGCCTGAGGCCCGGACTAGTCCGACCTCCTATTGTTTTCTCTCATTTTGGCTTCTCACTTAGGCTTTTCTCTCAACCACCACTTTAAGCCCTCTTGGGTGATCTCAATGAACATGATACAGCCACCCTCACACATGATAGGGCTCGTCTAAACTCAACACCATGGAAACCCTAATTTCTATGCTTGAGCCTTTAACGCCTGTTTCAACCTTTTCCTTTTTGAGGGATTTTGTCTTCTTTCAATTATCACACCTGTGCTTAAGATCAACTTAGCTCATCATTCTCTTAATTGTTGTCAGCAATCATCCAAAACCCACGGGAATGCCTAGATGCACATTCAATCTCCCCCTTTTTAGTGATTGATGACAACACCTTAAGATTTAACAAAAAGGATAATAGTTTGTTTTCATAACATGTATGTGTATGAGTAACTCCCTCTCAATGTATGCATCAAGAGTAAGAGAGATTGAGAGAGTTCTCATACATATACATGTTATGGTGGGGTGCCTAAGTGATGTGCTCATAAATTGTGATAAAACAATAAATATGCATGGTAAACAAGTCATTTGAAGCATAACACCACAATTTAAGCATAGTACATGAACCATAGATTAAGTCTTACACAAATTGAAAATGTGAGAGTTTTAAAAGATAGTCCATAGTGAATCAAAAGAGACAATGATATAAAACTATCTAGGTAAGTAACCCCCTTCCAATCTCTCCCCCTTTGGCATCAAGACACCAAAAAGGAAAAGAGATAAAGAGAGCCCTAAGATATAATCTTCATCATCATCGTCTTCATCGTCGTCTCCACCTTGCCTTTCACTGTCGCTCTCCATCGCCTCTAGATCATTGGCATCATCATCTTCTTCTTCCTCGAACGGAGCCGCCATGGGGGTGCTAACTTCACCAAATTGGGCAAGTTCTTCGGCGGTGAACTCCGGGAATGGGGTCATCTCTCCATCACTATCTGCGGTGGGAGACATGGGGACTTTGAGCTTGTCGCACATCGCCTTGAGATACTTCTCTTGGCGACGCTCCATGCGACGTTGCCGAACTTCCGTCTTCCGACAAGAAGCGAAGATTGCCTTGAAGCGCTTGAAGAAACCACTGTCGGACTGTGATGGAGGAGGAGGTGGAGGTGGTGAATGCACAAAGTGAGAGGAAGAAGCAGGATGATCCGCGTTCTTCCTTCGAGGTGCAGCTGGCTCCGGAGGAGGAATTTGAGGACGAATTCTTCGATGAACAATGTCCTTCTTGAAATTGAGCCCGAACACCTTCTCAATCATGAACATGATGTAGGGAGCATAGCCACATGATCGGTTAGGAGTGTGAGAGATGTTGAACATGTAATCAAAGATGTAGTCAACCATGTTGAATCGGACATATCCACAAATAAGCACCATTAAGTGCCGCAAATTTCCTTGAATAATGTCCGCCTCTCCATCTTTGGGGGCAATAGTCTTCCGGAGCACATGGTTGAGGACACTATAGAACGGCTTGATGTTCCTCATATGTCCCGCCTCATATGGTATATGACTTGGGTACATGTAATCCAAGGTGTCTCGATCAACTGGCTATAGGTTGGAGATGATGATCTCGTTCTCCAGTTGATCTTCCAAGTCAAGGAACTGAGCAAACTCCTAATAAGTGGTGGAATATTGCTCTCCATGGGTCATCCACGTGATCCGTCGATCTCCATCTGTGTGGAAGTAGACGGTGGAGTAGAATTGGGCAATAACCTCCACATTCCAGTCATATTGGAATGTCAACAGCTTCTTCAAACCATGGCGCTCTATGGCCTCAATCACAGCATTGAAGGCCAAGTGATCCTTTTGGGCCATGTAATCCCAATCAATCCATTGTGCATCTATCACTGGCGTCTGCTTGGATACGTAGATTATCCTATAGTAGTCACAGTGGAAATCACAACAGAAGCGAGGGTCTGCGGTGCTCCTCTCACGTTGATACACATTGATCTTCCTTAACTTCCTCGCCTTTTCAGCCCCTTTGCCTTTGAAAATGTTAGCATTAGAAGCAGCTGAACGGTTGGGGTTCCTTGCGGGTGAGGACATCCTCAAAGGACCAATGGTTTGAGAAGCTCCCTTCTTAGCCTTGCTTACAGGCTTCTTGACACTAGGAGTTTTCCTCTTGGGTGCCTCAGTCACCGGTGCCTTTCCCTTGTCTTTGGAGCTCCTGGCCTCCTGAGTTCTTGCTTTTTCTCCCATGGTCACAAGCCTCTTCTTCTTTAGAGTTGCCTCAGCTGCAGCTAAGTTGTGTGCCTCCCTTTGCTTCTTCTTAGCATTCCTTGCCTCCGACTGCGATTCCAGGTATGCTATGGCAAGTTCGCGCTCCTCACGAGCACGACGATGAACTTCTCGCCTTCCCGCCTCGGCCTCGGGATCGGAAAGGGGAACGTAGTCGGAATCTGACATTGTCACTGATAAGAGATGCAAAGAAGAGTATATGAGTCCAAGGAAGTGGAATATTGAGTTAGAGTTTGCAAAATCGATCAAGGTTAGAATTTTCACTGTGTAACCCGGACTTGTCTGCCCTAGGGCCGGACTAGTTCGCATGTGCCAGACTTGTCCACGCTCTGGCCGGACTAGTCCGGTGTACACAGTAAGAACCCTAATCTTGAGAAATTTTGCAAAATCTACGGATCCGGCCACAAAATTTCAGGGATATGATCACAATGATATATGAAACAACTTTTGTGAAGAAGTTTCTAATGAAAGACCTAAAAGAATTGAATTTCAAAGATTTTAGGTTTAGGTCAAGAATACCTCTTCAAATCTTCGAATCGATGCAATGTGGATGAAGAGTCGGCCTAGGATGCTTGGAGAAGAGTTCCCATGCACCTTGGGGCTTCAATCCACGGATTGGAATCAAGATTTGGTGGAGGGAATTGAAAATCGCCGAGATGGGGGCGGTTTTCGTGCGTTTTGAGGAGAGGGCGTTTGAATGGAAGTGAGGAGGTCGAGGGCTCCCTGGGGAGGTTAATTCCCCAGGGGCCGGACTAGTCCGGTTGGAGACCTAGACTTGTCTGGCCTCCGGACTAGGTCCGAACTTCTCTGAACAGCCGGACTAGTCCGGTTAAAGGGTGTACAAGTTCGGTTAAAAGGCTGAAAACTCACATATACTGAGTTTTCAACAGATATTTGATCCTTTTGGGCTAGATTTTCACAAAAGATCTTTGTAAACATGGTCAGTAAGCAATCAACAACCAAATTATGACCATAATTCACAAAGATTCAATAATTTCAAAATAATTTGTAGAAAATTGAGGAGGAAAAGTTTTCGCAACCATGTGTGAATTTTGAAGTAACAATCAGATGTGCAAAACTCAAGCCACATTTCAAAAATCTAAGATATTGAGCTCACTCCTAAGTTCACAAAATCTTCTCTCATCTAGGGGCTTGGTAAAAATGTCGGCCAATTGTTTTTCGGTTCTCACATGGGAAATTGCAATGTCTCCTTTGATGGAGTGATCTCTCAAGAAGTGGTGGCGAATATCGATGTGTTTGGTCCCTGAATGTTCAAATGGGTTGTGGGCTATTTTGATGGCACTCTCATTGTCACACAGGAGCGGGATATGGCACAAGTTTATGTCGTAGTCCTTAAGAGTTTGTCGCATCCAAAGAAGTTGTGCACAACAACTTACGGCAGCGGCATACTCCGCTTCGGCTGTGGAAAGAGAAATGGAGTTTTGTTTCTTTGAGTACCAAGACACTAGAGATTTACCAAGGAATTGGCAAGTTCAGAGGTACTCTTTCTATCAACTTTGCATCCCGCATAGTTCGCATTGGAATATCCAATGAGGTTAAACTTAGAGCCCTTGGGGTACCAAAGTCATAGGCTTGGTGTGTGAACCAAATATCTAAAAATTCTCTTAACGGTGGCCAAATGACACACCTTAGGAGCAGCTTGAAATATAGCACGCATACAAACACTAAGCATGATATCGGTCCTAGATGCACATAAGTAAAGCAATGAACCTATCATGGAGCAATATACCTTTTGGTCCACATTTGGATCATCTTCATTAAGATCAAGATGTCCATTGGTTCCCATTAGAGTCTTGATGGGTTTGGTTTTGTCTATGTCAAACTTCTTGGGTATATCTTGTGTGTACTTTGTTTGACTAATGGATGTGCCTTCCTTGAGTTGCTTCACTTGAAAACCTAGGAAAAACTTCAACTCCCCCATTATGGACATCTCAAATCTCTCGGTCATTATCTTTGAAAACTCATCACAAAAAGCTTTGTTAGTAGAACCAAATATAATGCCATCAATATATATTTGGCAAATAAACCAATCATCATTGAAATTCTTAGTGAACAAGGTATAATTGGCCTTCCCAATTTTGAAACCATTTTGAGTTAAGAAATCTCTAAGGCACTCATAACAAGCTCTAGGGGCTTGTTTGAGGCCATAGAGATCCTTACACAAATTGTAGACATGGTTTGGGAAGTCTTGACCTTCAAAGCCGGGGTGTTGCTCCGCATACACCTCTTCTTTGATTGGACCATTAAGGGATGCACTATTGACGTCCATTTGGTACAGCTTAAAATCATGGTGAGTAGCAAAAGCAAGTAATATACGAATTGATTCAAGCCTACCTTTTCATAATACACCTTTATCACTAGTTTATTTTCCTACCAATTCTTACAACAAAAATGACTTGTGTGATGATAATTATATTATCCCTATGATAGAACAACCAAATGAATTTGATATTTTATCACTCACTTGTGCTGAAATTATGCATTTGATTCCAATTACATGTGAAAGGGATGAGCTGAAATTGTTGTCTTCTCTAAATACTTTGGATTATATTGGATTTGACACTCTTTGTGATCTAGATATTGTAGAGAGAAGAATATTTTTTAAAACTGAATTACCTTTGTTGGCAAAAAAATAGTTTCATGCTATAGGGAAATATGAACATAGTGGCATGTTTATGGTGCATAAAGTTTACATATGTTCAAATGTGCAAGCTCCTTTTGTGCTACAACACCATGGTAAAGTAAATGAATGCACTAATGCTAATAATGCCTTGTCAAGTTTCTATAGTATTTTTTCCTTGCAGTGGGGACAACAAATAAAAGAGAAGCATTCGCTGCGGTTGTGCAATATGGACAACGCTCATACTATCCTCAAAAGCCTCTTTGCTGGACATACGAGAAAGCCGAGGACGGCTTGTCATAAAGAAGGAGAGAATGAAGAGATCATGCATAATCATTGCACCTATAAACATGATACAAAGTTTATTTGTTTGGGGTCCTGGCTCAAGTGAATGTTTGGTATAATTTGATGGAAAAAATCAAGATGGTGCACTATGTCATCCACCGCCTTGACCTCCTCCTTTCATACATACAAGAAGATTTGATGGCGTTGCACATTTGGACCAACACATGAGAGAAGATGAACTTTATTCGAGGATGACTCCAATTCAAGAAGGGTAGGATGATGAGGACATCACTTCTATGGATACAAACAACACTCCATTGAACATACAAGATGCAATGAATAGAGTTCACACACAACAATTAATTTCAGAGGTGAGCTCGTTCTTATATGTTTCCTTATATGTTTTTGAGAATAGATTGTTACCTAATGATTTAATTGTGATTAGGATCCATGGAGAGGTTCAAGGAGTACTTGGAGGAAGTCTTAGGGACGTGGAGGACCAGAAAATACGTTCAAAGAAGATGGAAAGTGAGCCCAACTCAAAATCGTGTCCAACTTGGAGTCCAGGAGCAGTTCGTACTAAAATAGACGACCATGATGCATACGGTCTTCATTTTGGACGTTCTACATATGCATGGAAAGGGGAGAGGATAACAATTCCAATGTTGCTGTTCCCATGTCAAAATTCCCTAACATTGACGGAAATCGTCGAAACAAAATCGCATTCAGAATCTGTCACGGTGCTGCACCACCGTATTGGGCCATTGGGCCTTGTATCAAGTCTAAGTCCTTTATTTTCGTGTCTTAGGGTTAGGTCACTATCCCAACACCCCCTTGAACATTCTCCCACCTATATATACTCTATAGTAGCCGCCATAAACAATTGGGTTTTGCTTAGATCAATAATATTGTCGTTCTACGGTTTGTGAAACCCCAACTTCGCGATTTTAGATTGTGTCTTCTACGTTCTTGCTTGTGTTCTCGATTGAACTTGCAGGGATTAGCCTTCTTGGCGAGGTCAATCATGTGAAGCACGGTTGATAACCAACAGAGCGGTGGTGTAGTGATTGCAGGGGTTGTTCGTGTTCTACTCGAGAGCCTCGGATCATCATTGTCGACATCTCCACATCAATCGACTTATACATTACCTTTCAGAAGATCGGGACTCATCTTCTCATCAATTGGTATCAGATTTCCAGGTTGCCCGTTAGGTAATTCATTTATCCATTCAATTAGTTTGTTTTCATACCTAGAGTCCACAAAAAAGCCACAAAAACTTGTAGTTCATATATCTATTCATCACTTTGTCCAAACCACCATTGAGCCTTTGCAACTTTGTTTTTCAGTTTCTTTGTTTTGAGTTTGTGTCTGTGGTTGAGTCATATTGCTGGTTTAGAAAGTGTTTTGGTCTTAGTTTGAGTTTTGCATTGTGTTGATTCATCCTTTTGAATCACGTCATCACGTCCAGATTAGATTCATCTCTATCCAGTTCAGAATTTTCATCATATTTGACTCATACGAACTCGGATTTCGGAGTTCTTGTATTTTATGGAAATCATAAGAAGTTCTATACAACTTTTATATTCATAGGTTTCCCAGAAAATGGATTTATTATGGTCAAAAGTGCATTAGATCTGAATCTGTTCTTGACCTAGAATTTTTTAACAGTCTGTGTTTCAGGGGCAATATATCCTATTGTTCTTGTCCAAAATATGTCTTACATATATTGAAATTAAAGAGGTGAGATATATCTAAAATGTTTATGTTGTAAGTTTTTCTATTTTGAGCCTCTAAGTGTAGATGGAGCAGAAAATTTGTGACAGGCCCACAAGATATATTTGATTGCTTTTCATTGTGTTCTTCTTTTGCAGCACATTCTGAAAAAAAAAAAGACAAAATAAAAAGGCAAGTGCAAAACAAGATACAAAAGCCGCACAAAAAAAGAGGAGAAAAAACAACAATAAAAAGTGCTTGCATCCTTTGTCATCCACTTTTGTCTCATGTCTTGCTAGCTTGAACTACTAAGAACACATTTAGGCCAGCAACTTTGACAAGTACTTTGGACACTTATTCATCTTTACTATCTGATTTTAATTGTTGCTAATTCTTGCTACATATAAAGTGCCATCCAAGATACACCTTACTCTTGAGCAGAATCGATACACCTTCGCAATCATCCCACGTTTCATTGGTTTCTTCATACCTTCCACCATTTGTCACCTGTTGTGTTAGTAAGAACACTTTTAAGAGCGTGGTAAGATGCTTGAGAGTGTGTGATTCCACTTCCACTTTGACATTATCCTTTGTAGTTGATAGGGATAACATATTTTTGTTGTCTTTTATTTGCTACTAACAATGTCAGGTAAAAGCAAGAATCATGCATTATATGCTGAGATGATTGACATGATGAAGACGACGATGGAGTTGCTTACTCAAAATCAAACATCAACCAATGTTTCACATGAAATTCGTACCACCTTTACAACACCTTCCACAAGAAGTAATTACATTCTCCCATCTCATCCTTCTTATGATGGTTTTGGTTATGATGAATATATTGCTTGGGAAATAGAGTTGGATAAAATTTTTGGACAATGGCATATGCGTGAGAGGAGAAAGATTAGAAATATTGCTAGTGCGTTAGTTGATTGTGCATTAACTTGGTGGGACAACTTAAGCGATTTAGAAAAACCTCGAACATGGAAAGATATGAAAATCCTTATGCGAAAACTTTTGCTAATGTATCTAATTGCAAAAATGAAATACATGAAGTTGAGAAGAATTTTCTTGTTGTACCTCCTCCTATGCCTAACCTTTTCCATGAACATGAACAAATAAATGTAGATGCAAATAAGAATGAGGTGTTGAACAACTCTTCTGAATTTTTTTATGAATCAACCCATAATGCATTTGAACTTCTTACTGAAAATGAGAGTAATGTTAATGAACAATGCTATACATTTAACCAAGGTACGACATTTTCAAATGTGCTGAATTTTGCTACCAATCATGCTATCGATGAGCAGCAACAAGATGAACCTTTTCATAATACACCTTTACCACTAGTTTATTTTCCTACCGATTCTTACAACAAAAATGACTTGTGTGCTGATAATTATATTGTCCCTATGATAGAACAACCAAATGAATTTGATATTTTATCACTCACTTGTGCTGAAATTAAGCATTTGATTCTAATTACGTGTGAAAGGGATGATCTGAAATTGTTGTCTTCTCTAAATACTTTGTATTATATTGGATTTGACACTCTTTGTGATCTAGATATTGTAGAGAGAAGAATATTTTTTAAAACTGAATTACCTTTGTTGGCAAAAAAATAGTTTCATGCTATAGGGAAATATGAACATAGTGGCATGTTTATGGTGCATAAAGTTTACATATGTTCAAATGTGCAAGCTCCTTTTGTGCTACAACACCATGGTAAAGTAAATGAATGCACTAATGCTAATAATGCCTTGTCAAGTTTCAATAGTATTTTTTCCTTGCAGCGGGGACAACAAATAAAAGAGATGCATTGTTCGCTGCGGTTGTGCAATATGGAAAACGCTCATACTATCCTCAAAAGCCTCTTTGCTGGACATACAAGCAAGCCAAGGACGGCTTGTCATAAAGAAGGGGAGAATGACGAGATCATGCATAATCATTGCACCTACAAACATGATACAAAGTTTATTTGTTTGGGGTCCTGGCTCAAGTGAATGTTCGGTATAATTTGATGGAAAAAATCAAGATGGTGCACTATGTCATCCACCGCCTTGACCTCCTCCTTTCATACATACAAGAAGATTTGATGGCGTTGCACATTTGGACCAACACATGAGAGAAGATGAACTTGAGTCGAGAACGACTCCAATTCGAGAAGGGGAGGACGATGAGGACATCACTTCTATGGATACAAACAACACTCCATTGAACATACAAGATGCAATCAATAGAGTTCACACACAACAATTAATTTCAGAGGTGAGCTTGTTCTTACATGTTTCCTTATATGTTTTTGAGAATAGATTGCTACCTAATGATTTAATTGTGATTGGGATCCATGGAGAGGTCCAAGGAGTACTTGGAGGAAGTCTTAGGGACGTGGAGGACCAGAAAATACGTTCAAAGAAGATGGAAACCGAGCCCAACTCAAAATCGTGTCCAACTCGGAGTCTAGGAGCAGTTCGCACTAAAATGGACGCCCAGGACGCATACGATCACCGTTTTGGACGTTCTACATATGCATGGAAAGGGGATAGGATAACCTTTTCAATGCCGCTTGTACCATGTAAAAATTCCTACGGAGTCGATGGAAATTGTCGAAACAAAATCACATTCAGAATCTGTGAGGGTGTTGCGCCTCCGTATTGGGCCATTGGGCCTTGTATCAAGTCCAAGTCTATTATTTTCATGTCTTAGGGTTAGGTCAAGACCCCAACACCCACTTGGACGTCCTCCCACCTATATATACTCCATAGTAGCCACTATAAACAATTGGGTTTTGCTTAGATCAATAATATTGTTGTTCTACGGTTTGTGAAACCCCAACTTCGCGATTTCAGATGGTGTCTTTTACGTTCTTGCTTGTGTTCTTGGTTGCACTTGCAGGGATTAGCCTTCTTAGCGAGGTCAATTGGGTTAAGCACGGTTGATAACCAACGGAGCAGTGGTGTAGTGATTGCAGGGGTTGTTCGTGTTCTACTCGAGAGCCTCGGATCATCAACGTCGAGATCTCCACATCAATCGACTTATCCATTACCTTTCGGAAGATCGGGACTCATCTTCTCATCAAAAGGTTTCATCAAAATCTAAACCTTAGACTTGTGAATAACATTTGGCCACAAGTCTTGCTTTGTTCCTTGTAACCACCCCGTGTTCATCTTGCTTATTGTGGAACACCCACTTGGTGTCTACAACATTCGCATTAGGCCTCTTCACTAGCTCCTACACTTGATTTCTTTCAAAGTTGTTGAGCTCTTCTTGCATGTCCATCACCCAATTCAGATCTGGTAGTGCTTCTTCAACCTTGTGAGACTCCAAGGAAGAAATAAAAGAGTAATGTTCACAAAAATTTGCAACACGAGATCGAGTAGTTATCCCCTTGGAGATGTCTCCTAGGATGTTGTCAATGGGATGATCCCGTTGAACACTTTGATGTACTCTTGGGTGTGGTGCTTGAGGTCTTGGGTCTTCATCATCATCTTCCTCATTTTCTTCGTCTCCCCCTTGATTGATGCCTCCATTTTCATCTTCTTGGAGCGCATCTTGGGGGACTTGAGCTTGATTATTTGAGGAAGATCTTGCTTGATGTGTAGGATGGTCACTTGAGTCTTGAGGTTGTTCTTGTGGTCGTATGTCTCCAAGTGTCATCCTTCCTATCACCACTTGTGGAGCTTCTTCTTGATCTAGCACATGACGATCAACTTGCTCCACTTGAAAGCCATTAGTCTCATCAAACACTACGTCACGTGCTACTTCAACAACTCCGGAGGATTCGTTGAAGACACGATAGGCATAAGTGTTTGAGTCATAACCAAGCAAAAAACCCTCATTGGACTTATAAGTGAACTTTGAAGTCCTAGGCTTCTTGTTTAGAATATAGCATTTGCTCCCAAAAACACGAAAGTAAGAAATGTTGGGCTTGTTATCGGTTAGGAGCTCATAGGATGTCTTCTTAAGAATGCGGTGAAGGTACAACCGGTTTATGGCATGGCAAGCGGTGTTAATCGCTTCCGCCCAAAACCGATCCGACGTCTTGTATTTGTCAAGCATGGTTATTGCCATCTCGATGAGGGTCCTATTGTTCCTCTCGGTCATCCCATTTTGTTGAGGGGAGTAGGGGGCCAAGAACTCATGTTTGATGCCTTCTTCATCCAAAAACTCTTCAACTTGAGTATTCTTGAATTCGGTGTCATTGTCACTCCTTATGGTTTTGATACTTATGGAGAACTCATTTTGAGCTCTCCTCGAGTATTTCTTGAGGACACCTTGAGTCTCACTCTTATCATGCAAAAAGAATACCCAAGTGAATCGTGATAAATCATCAACAATAACAAGACCGTATTTGTTACCGCCAATCCTAGTGTAGGCAATTGGACCAAAGAGGTCCATGTGTAGAAGATCCAATGGTCTTGTTGTCATCATGATGTTCTTGGATGGATGTAGAGCTACAACTTGATTTCTGGCTTGGCATGCGCTACATGGCCTATATTTTTGAAACACAACATTCTTCAAACCTCAGACGTGCTCGCTCTTAAGGATTTTTTGCAAATCCCTCATCCCAACATGGGATAGCCTTCTATGTCAAAGTCATCCCATGTTAGTGTTTGCAATTAAGAATGTATCAAGTTGGGCTTTATCTGCAGGGAAATCCACAAGATAGAGCTTTCCCTTGAGTACACCCTTAAAAGCAATTGAGTCATTGCTTCTCCTTATGATGGTCACACCCTCAATAGTGAATAAACAATTATAACCTCTGTAGCATAGTTGTGATATGGACAAAAGGTTATAATCAAGTGAATCAACATGTAAAACATTAGAAAGAGTATGATTAGGGGATATAGCAATTTTATCGGTGCCAAGGATTTTTCTCATACTCTACAAACATCTTCCTCTCTCTCGTCATATGATTAGTGCATCTGCTATCAAGAACTCACTTGGTTCCACCGGAAGAGTATGCCTACAAGAAAGATTTAAGCCTTGGCTTTAGGTACCCAAGCGATGTTGGGTCCTTTGATGTTAGTCAAGAGGCACTTGGGCACCCACACACAAGGTTTAGGACTCTTGCATTGTGGCCCAACATACCTAGCATAAGCTGTACCAAACTTGTTCCTTAATAATACACATAGAACAAGGGATGAGGTTCCTTCTTAGGCATTTTAGGAGATGTAGCAATGCTCTTTCCTTTATTAGTGTTGTATGAGTCTCCTTTGACAAAAACAATCAAGTCTATGCCATTCTTGGTAGTTTTGGCATTTTGCCTCCTCTCCCTAGAATAGCCAAGACCATCCTGGACAAGGGGATGTCTTGTGTTGGTATATGCACTATGTGCATATGCCATCTTCTCCTTGTCAAAGATGCCACCTTTTGGTGCTTGGTTGTTTTGTGCCAATTTAAGCTCATCTTTAAGTTTTAGAATCAAGTTTGAGCATTTACATGGTTGAGGTGCTTCGGATCTGACATTTGTGGAAGGTGAGCTTGTAGAGGAAGAAAGTGCATTGACCTTGAGAGACTTCACTTGTGTTTCAAGGATCTTGATAGCCTTTGTCAAGCTAACAAGTTCATCCTTGAGCACAATTGTAGTGTTCTCAAGGTTTGAGCAAGTTTCCTTGCTTAAAGCGGGTTCACGCTCAAGTGCCTTGCTTATTTCTCTTTCAATCTCCAAGAGCTCCTCAAACTCTTGACATCTCTCCTTTTGTTGGATGAGCATGTCCTCTTGACGGTTGATGAGCTCTTCCTTCTCAAATATCTCATCCGTTAACAACCTCAATCTTTTCAAGGTACTTTTGCTCATATCTTTAAGCATATGTTCATTTTCACTACTACCATCAAAATAATCATGAGAAGAAATTGAAGAAGATTATTTAGATTTAACCTTCTTTATTCCCTCCTTTGCCATGAGGCAAGTTTGCCTTGAGTTCTCCAAGTTGGAGAAGAGCTTGTTATCCATAGTTGTCTTCTTCATGGCAATAGTTGCTATATTCTCTTCTTCATCGGAGGAGGACTCCTCATTTGAGTCCCACTCCTTCCCAAGGTGGGCATATCTCGATTGCTTCTTCTTCTTGAAGTGTTTCTTCTTTTGAGACTTGCTCTCCTTATTCTTCTTGTTCTCTTCATGTGGACAATCCACAATAAAGTGGCCATATTCACCACAATTGTAGCAAGCCTTTCTTGATCTTGTCTTGGGCTTGTCCTTGATCTTGCCTTCACGGTGGTGGCCCCCCCTCTTTCTTATCCACATTCTCTTGAAGTTGTTGATGAAGAGTGTCTCTTCCTCATTGGTGTCGAGGCACTCTTCATCACTCTCTACCTTCTCTTGAGATCCTGAGGATGTTGCCTTGAATGCAACATCTCTTTTCTTGGAGGAGGAGAGCTTTTGAAGGTCGTTGTAGAACATGGTTTCTTGCTCCATCATCTCGTGGATGATTATTCTCCCTAGCACTTCTTCGGAAGTCATCTTATGGAATACAGGACTCTCACAAATTAGTGAGCAAAGAGTGACATTTCTAGGCATGAATGCCCAAATCATCCTCTTTACCACCTCATGGTCGGTCCACCGGGTACGTCCATAAGATCGACTCTTGTTGTTGAGGGTCTTTAGGCGGTTGTACATGTCTTGGGGAGACTCACCATCCATGATAGTGAACCACCCAAGTTCTCCTTCAATCATCTCGATCTTGGCCTATCTTATGACACGGTTGCCTTCATGTACCATCTTGAGCGTGTCCCATATTTCCTTGGCAACCTCCAACCCTTCAATGCGGTTGAACTCCTCTCGAGCCAAAGAGGAGGTGATTACTCCAACGGATTGAACATTGCGATGAAGGAGGACGGCTTGCTCCGGAGTAATGTCTTCCTCATTCTTGGGAAGATGCACACCTGTCAACACAATTTGCCACAAGCTAGGGTTTATGGAAATGAGATGCATCTTCATATTATGCTTCCACATGGAATAGTCATTTCCACCGAACTGGGGAGGTTTACCAATAGGAATTGATAAATAATGATTGCTAGCAGTTAATTGCTCATAGTTATAAGGATCTCGGCAGTAGTCTTGTGAACTACTCCCATTGTCGGTGTTGATTGGAGCGATCAGCTTGATTTCCCTCTTGGGGACATTGAGCTTCTCATGAATCCCCGCCTTAAGTAGACGAACTTCCTCGTTGTCATTTGGATCCTATTGAAGAACATTGACATTCTTCATCTTGTCATCATCAACGATCACCGGAATATCGTTGTCACCCCTTCTAGCCATCTCCTCTCCGAGTTGTTAGACCCTTGGTGGAGAGGTCTGCTCTGATACCAATTGAAAGTCGCCTAGAGGGGGGTGAATAGGCAACAAGACTTTAAATGGCTTAATCAAATGAGATTAAATCACTAAGGCCGGACTTGTATGAAGAGGGTCGGACTAGTCCGCTCAGCACAGGGAGAAAACCTAGAAACTTGATTTCTACAAGCTATTTGCAGAATTTAAGTTCACTGAAGATGTATGCAATGTATAGTAACCTAGTACAACTTAGATTGACAAGTTAAAGCAATTAAGTTACAAGATTTCAACAAAGATCAATATGAAGAATAATATGAACCCTAAAAACAATTCTAGTGATTACAAAATGTAAAGGGACACGTGAGACAAGATTTATCCCGTGGTTCAGATCCACGAAGAAGCCTACATCCACGTTAAGAAGTCCACACAAGGATCGGGTCTCACTTGACCCTCTTCTCACCAAGCCACCACAATGGTCGGTTTGGTTTCCACGATATCAAAGGGTAATCACCAAGTTTCTAGGGGCTACTCACAAGTTGAGGCTCTCACAAATGAATACAGCAAGAAGCACATGAAGCTCAACTCACACAAGCCACAAAACACAACACAATGTGCAAGATATCAAACCGAGAGCCAAAGTGCAATGATCTTCCTTCACTCTCCTCCCCAAATCCTAATCTCTTCAAGATTTGGTCTTAGAGGGCTAGTAGGACGAGTAGAAGGCTTTGGAAGGCTCAAGGAATGTTGTGGCGGCGCTAGGGTTCAAGTATTTTCAAATAGGGGCTGGAGGTCCCCTTTTTATAGGGTTCTTGGCAACTAACCATTGCCACCAGGGCAAACCCGGACTAGTCCGGCCCTTTGCCACGGACTGGTCCGACCTTCTGAGACCACCAACAATTTCACGCCATCGATCGACAAAACAGATGATGTGTGCACCAACGTTTGAATTTCAAACGGCCGCGGGCAACACGGGCTAGTACGGTCAACAATGGAATAGTCTGAAGTCAGACAGAATGGTTTAGTCCGTCCCAAAATGGACTAAACTGGGTAGGCCCGGATTAGTTCGGTCACTGGGGTGGACAAGTCCGGCCTTCTAGAATTTGGCTCGGTTTCTCACACTAAGTCTCAAACGGACTAGTCTGTGCCACAACGGACAAGTTCAAACTCTTCTAGAATGCTTTGGTCCATCCCAAAACGGACTTCTCTGGGGGCTCTGAACTAGTCCGACCTCTATAGCGGACAAGTCCGGCCTCCTAGGACTTAGCTCTATATCTGCTCACCAAGAGAATAACGTACTAGTCCATACCCATACAGACAAGTCCGAACTCATCCACAGATCTTTAGTTCGACCCATAGCGGACTACTCTTGCTGGCCGAACTAGTCTGGCCTGAGGTCAGGACTAGTCCGGCCTCCTAGTGTTTTCTCTCATTTTGGCTTCCCACTTAGGTTTTTCTCTCAACCACCACTTTAATCCCTCTTGGATTATCTCAATGCACATGATACAACCACCCTCACACATGATACGGCTCGTCTAAACTCAACACCATAGAAACCCTAATTTCTACGCTTGAGCCTTTGACGCCCGTTTAAACCTTTTCCTTTTCGAGGGGTTTTGTCTCCTTTCAATTATCATACATGTGCTTAAGATCAATTTAGCTCATTAGTCTCTTAATTGTCACTATCAATCATCCAAAACCCACGGGGATGCCTAGATGCACTTTCAGATACCATCATTGGCAACTGATCAGCTCCGGTCATGTTCTTCGAACAATCTGAAGCATCGAATAGCAGTATCCATACACTTCTGATGAGGCTCTGCCTTGGCGGTGGGAGCTACAGCAGCCATCTCCCGGCGCATAGTCTTGAAGATACACCGGAGGTAATATCCCAAGACCCTCCATATATAATATACAGAGTCTTTCGACACTCATTGTCGGATATGTTAGAGTCGTCGTCCACAGTGTTGTAGATGACCTTCAAGTACTTCTTGGCGTCCTGGAAGCAAAGCTCCTGTTCTGACAGATCTTCTCTGACTTTCTGTTTCCCCTCCTGTTGGCGGTATGGGGCTCATTCTTGGCACTTGTTGTTGCGTTCAACAAGCTGTTGGACCTCGCGACCGTCTTCAAGGTTGTGTATGTTCGATTTATGAATCAGACACCACATCTTATCACCGTCGTCGTCCTCAGTTGATGGTCGGGGTCGTTTTTCGGGGCGTGGCCCTCGTCCATCAGAAGCTGCAGCTGCAGCAATAGTAGGTGTGTCGGCCAATCACTTCTTCTTGTCATTGGACTTCTTCTTTTTCTTTCCACTTCCAGAGGCAGTAGCTTCAGCCTTGGAGAAAGATTTACCAGCCTCCGCAGCTGGTTTGGAGTGCATCTCTCAGCCCTCTGCAGCCCTAGCACATTTGTTGGCTAGGCTGAAGAGCTCTGTGATGCTGTTGACTTCTTTGGTTGCCAGTTTTTCTAGCATCTTCTTATCTCTAAATCCCTGTCGAAATGCGACCACGACAGGGACATTGGAGATTGAAGGAATAGTGTTTCATACCTGAGAAAATCGATGGATAAATGATCACAGCGATTCTCCCGCCTACTATTGTACAGCAAACAAGTCTAGCTCTGTGCCAGGTTAGGTGTAGGAGCTCTCGAAGTTGGAAGTGAACTGGCGACAAAGTTCCCCCCAACTATAGATGGAGTTAGGAGGTAGATTCATGAACCAGGACTTTGTTGTCCCGGTTAGAGCCACGGGGAAATAGTTGGCCATCACGACCTCATTGCCTCCAGCCGTGAGGATGGCGGTGGAGTAGATTTGAAGAAATTCGATGGGGTTGACTGTCCCGTCCTACTTCTCCGAGAGATGAGGCTGGAACTGAGGTGGCCAGTTGGCCATGCGGAGATGCATGGCAAGGGCCGAACATCCGCCCCCCACTCCTAATAGAGAAGGGTTTTTCCGAGCCTCTCAACTCTCGCGAGCGCGCTCGATATGGACACAGCCATCCTACCTCATGTATTGGCAATCGAGCTCCGACCGGAGAGCATGCATCGAGAGTCTCGATGTCGTATGAGTGTGGCGTGCCCCGGAGCGCAGTGACGTCACTTGCTTGGAGAGCGCGCATCTCCTGTGTAGCGACGCCTGAGGACCAAGTCTGCCAGACAAGGTCCTATTCCTTGAAGGTGTCTGCCCAGCAGGGGCGAACCTTGATTGCTAATGGCATCGGCTGTGGCTGCAACCAAATGCTCCACATCGGCGCACCACTGTTACATCGCACCCTGAGGTGCTCCGGGGTTCAATGGACGCTGAAGAGGAGTCTGTGCCGCGTTTAGCGCATTCTCAGGGTTTTTTGTCGATGCAATGACCGACGCAAATACACCATCTCGCTGTTATGGTGGAGGTGGTGGTGGAACGACACCCGCCGAGACAACGGCGTTGGCTGGCTGCTGCACGTTGGAAGGATTTTCTGATGCCCGTTTCCGAAAAAATGAACCAAGCTAACGCATATGTGTGCCCAGGATGTTCAACACACATACACGAGTGCAATCACAAATGATATACAGATAATTACCACAGAACAAGATTAATTAACCAAAATTTATTACACAAATCATATTATCCTCGAATACAAGCTCCAATGTATATTTATGACAAGTTCAACTAATGCAGCGGAAATAAACTAATAAAGCAACTAAACAAACTAAGCATAAGGGATAGCGTAGCTCAAATAACACCACAGGCAAAGCTGACGGTAGACACGGCCTAGAACTCCGTATTCTCACCATTAAACTCCCAATCCTGACCTGCAACTGTTAGGGGGGGATTGCAAGAGTGAGTACATGTCGTACTCAGCAAGTGTGGAAAGTATGACATGTGGCTGATTCAAATGACGACAATAATAATGGCAAAGTTCTGAAAAGTACATAAAAACATTTGAAAAGCAATATATTACATGTATGTGAATCAAACCCATCATAATCATAAGTAATCTCACAACACCAATCCATACTTCACCATTCTCATCAATAATTCCATATTTCACCATTTACTAATAACCATATTCAATATCAGAAATTAATCCATAACCATAATACCAACCATAACCATCCCAAATACCATCCCAATACCAAGTACCCTCTAATCATTGAAGTTGTCCAGGTGCTCATAATCGGGAGCACGGCTATCATGATAGTTTTAGACACACTCTGCAGAGTTCGTACCACTTTACCCACGTGTTTGTGATTTCATCACCCGTCGGCGACTAAAGAACCTCCCTTATGCCAAGTACACTTCCTTTGGTGTATGGCCAAGAGATCACAAAATAGCCTTTACAAAGGGATTACTAGCCTATTTAGACCCCACTGAGGTTTCACCGGTGGCGATGTCTCCTACTAAGCACATCTTCAACCAAGGGCCCCCTCTTGAGCGTGGCACTGTAGTCCTGGCTTATTCTCGCATGAACCGGTCCTTAGATCTAAAGCAAGCAAACCACCATGACATCCAACTCATCCACATACTAGGCTTGCTTAGATCACCCATTACCACATTACATTAACCAGTTCATGTGAATCATAATCTCATAAATGCATCATTAATGTGTAGTATTGGTTTCCCATCCCAATTAATTAAGCGAAGCAAAAAGGAAAAAAAAACCTCCCGACTCTCTACCATAATTCCAGGTGACAAGGGTGGTTAAACAAAACTAGTAAACTTCCTACCACAGGATTCCCATCAAATTGACACAAGCATGCAATTTTGCAAACAAAACATTTATTTTAAAACAGGATCAATATGCTTCAAGGACACTTGTCTTGCTCTTGCTATTGATTAGGGTCAAAGTCTTCAAACTCTTGGTGCTGTAGATCCTCCGCGGCACTCTCTAGCGCAAATCCGTCTAATCCGCACAATAAACATACAAGACAAGAAACACAATCAAAGAGTGCACATATATTACTCAATATGACATGACATGCATGCAAATGCAAGGTAGAGCTTGTCACTAGATTGCTTTTAATGATAACTAACTATTTCTTATAGCTTTTAACAAGTTTATACAGGTTTGGAGTTGATTAGATCAAATTTTAGAATTAATTTAACACAATTTAACCAGAAAGATCGGACTAGTCCGCTAGAGACCGGACAAGTCTGCACTCTGCGAGATCAGCAGATTAGGGTTTTCTGGATCGACGTAAATTTGGAGATTAGGCGTTGAATTCACGTAAGTAAAAGAGAATAGAAGGTATACCAGGTGTTTAGGACTCCAATGAATCAAGAAACTTGGAGGTAACACTTGGATCTTGGTGATCTAGGGTTGGTGATGAACTTGGAGATGAATTGGTGGTGAAGAACGAAACTTGGTGGAGATCTTGATCCTCTTTCGTTTCCTCCTCTTCTTCTTCTTGCTTGGGATCTTCTCCTCTCTCCTTGGTGGTGGCTCTCCACGAACTAGGGTTTGGGTGGGGTGGAAAAGTGGCAAATAGATGTCAATCCAAGGGGTGGGGTTGTTTATATAGAGGTGGAGGCTAGGGTTAGATGGATTTCGAGTTTGAGAGGAGTAGAGGCCGGTTTAGAGTCCCACATGGGCTCTAAAAGAGTTAGGCACGACATCCCTAGGCCCACTTAACGTGAAACCCAAGAAACAAGTCGTAAAACAAAAGATCAATTCGGAGTCGCGAAATATTGCACAAGTCCGGAAAGGATCGGACTAGTTCGAAGTTGTCCAAAGAGAAAATCGAACAAGTGTGGCCAAAAATCGGACAAGTCCGACTTTAAACAGAGAGGAAATCGGACAAGTCCGCTGGAACACCGGACTAGTCCGGAAAAGTCCAGGGACTTAGCAAATTTTCAAGGATTCTTGGAATATCGGACTAGTCCGCACAAAATTGGACAAGTCCGAAAGTTTCCAGAGCCAAAATCGGACTAGTCCGCACCAAAAACGGACAAGTCCGTTTTTAGTCAGAGAGAAATCGGACTAGTCTTTAGTAAAATCGGACTAGTCTGAACTTTCCTGCATTTTAAGTGCGGTTTTGTTCCAAATCAATTTTAAATGCTCCAAATCAATTTTAAACTTATTCCTATTTATGTGGGTTAATGTTAAACATGTATATGAGTGTATTTAGGGCATGATGCATGAAGATGAGGGTGTTACAAACCTACCCCCTTAAAATGAATATCGCCCTTGAGATTCGACACAGAAGAGAAGAGATAGGGAAATTCCTTCTTGAGATCATCCTCCAATTCCCACGTCGCTTCTTTTTCGGTGTGGTGCTTCCATTGAACTTTACACCATCTAATAACCTTGTTCCTTGTGACCTTCTCCTTAGTTTCCAAGATTTTGACTGTTGTTCGGCATAAGTCAAATCTTCCTCTAGTTCCAATTATTGCATTGGCACTTGTTCTTCCGGTACTCTCAAACACTTCTTGAGCTGGGAAACATGAAAGACATCATGGACATCCGAAAGATGAGCTAGCATCTCCAACTTATACGCTACTTCTACTCTTTTGTCCAAAATCTTGAATGGTCCAATATAACGAGGTGCGAGCTTGCCCCTTATGTTAAACCTCTTATGACCTCTCATTGGTGACACCTTGAGGTAAACAAAATCTTCTATTTCAAAGGCTAATTTCCTTCTCCTATTGTCCGCATAGCCTTTTTGCCTTGATTGGGCAGCCCTCAAGTTTTCAAGAATTATTTGGACTTGCTTTTCGGCTTCTTGCAACACATCCGGACCAAATACTTGAGTTTCTCCTGCCTCATTCCAGAATAAAGGTGTCCTACACTTCCTCCCATAAAGTGCTTCATACGGCGACATTTTCAAGCTTGCTTGGTAACTATTGGTGTATGAAAATTCTGCGTATGGCAAGCTTTTCTCCCAACTTTTCCCATGCTTCAAAGCACAAGCTCTTAACATGTCCTCCAAAATCTGATTGGTCCTCTCGGTTTGTCCATCCGTTTGAGGGTGATATGCTGAACTAAAATTCAACCTCGTCCCCAAAGCTTCATGCAATTTTTGCCAAAAATTGGAAGTGAATTGAGAACCTCTATCCGAGACTATCTTCTTCGGGACTCCATGTCGACACACAATATGCTCCATGTATATTGCGGCCAATTGTGCAGCTGTATATTTGGTCTTCGCAGGGACAAAATGAGATGACTTGGTTAAACAATCCACAATTACCCAAATTGAGTCATACCCAGACTGAGTACGTGGTAACCCAACTATGAAGTCCATTCCAATTTCTTTCCACTTCCATTCCGGGATCTTCAATGGTTGCAATAATCCAGCTGGCCTTTGATGTTCTGCCTTGACTTGTTGACACACATCACACAATGCCACATATTCAGCTATGTCCTTTTTCATGCTATCCCACCAATAGCAAGCCTTCAAGTCTTTGTACATCTTCGTACAACCGGGGTGAATCGAGTATGGCGAGTCATGTGCCTCCTTTAGTATTGTCTCCCGAATATGCTTCACATTAGGCACGACAATCCTTTTTCCAAGCCATAAGGTACCATGTTCATCCTCGTCAAATCTGAATTCTCTCCCTTCTTCGGTCCTTTCTTTGATTTCCTTGATCTCCTCATCTGTGGTTTGTGCTTCTTGAATTTCTTGCTCCAAGGTCGGATTTAACTCCATCATCTCCATCTCATTTACAAACCCAAGGTTCAACCTTTCAAACTCCTTACATAACTCGGATGGTAACTCTCGAACTGTGAGTTGGTGACTTACTCCCTTTCTACTCAAAGCATCGGCCACTACATTGGCCTTTCCCGGATGATAGTTGATCCCCAAATCATAATCTTTGATGAGCTCCAACCATCTTCGTTGCCTCAAATTCAGACTTGTTTGTGTGAAAATATACTTCAAACTCTTATGATCCGTATAAATTTCACACATATGTCCAAGGATATAGTGCCTCCAAATCTTCAATGCTGTACCACGGCCGCAAGTTCCAAATCGTGCGTGGGGTAATTCTGCTCGTGTTTCTTCAATTGTCTTGATGCATATGCAACCACTGACCTTCTTGCATGAGCACACATCCAAGTCCTTGCCTTGATGCGTCGCAATAAAAATCAAAACTCTTGCTTACATCCGGCAATACCAAAACTGGGGTTGTTGTCAACCTCTTCTTCAACTCCTCAAAACTATTTTGACAAGCTTGGGTCCATTGGAAAGCCTTTCCCTTCATTAGCAACTCCATCATAGGCTTGGCTATCTTGGAGAAGTCCTTAATAAACTGATGGTAATATACAGCCATCCCAAGAAAACTTCTCATTTTCTTGACATTTTGCGGGGGCTCCCACTTCAACACGTCTCTCACTTTTCCGGGGTCAACCGATACTCCTCCTCCTGAGATGATATGACCCAAAAATTGCACCTCTTTCAACCAAAACTGGCACTTGTTGAACTTGGCATACAATCGATGCTCCCTTAATTTCTGCAACGTAAGCCTCAAGTGTTCCTCATGTTCCTTCTCATCGTTCGAGTAGATCATAATGTCATCAATAAACACCACAACAAACTTGTCCAAGTACTCCATGAAGACTCTATTCATGAGGTACATATAGTAGGCAGGTGCATTTGTCAATCCAAAAGACATCACGGTGTACTCATAAGATCCATACCGTGTTCTAAAAATTGTCTTGGGTATGTCCGATGGTCTAATCTTCATTTGAAAGTATCCCGACCTCAGATCAATCTTAGAGAAGACACAAGCACCATTCATATGATCAAATAAGTCTTCTATGCGTGGCAAGGTGTACTTGTTCTTGATTGTTACCTCGTTGAGAGCTCTGTATCCACACACATCCTTTGGGATCCATACTTCTTGTCCACAAATAGCACGGGTGCTCCCCAAGGTGAAGAACTAGGGCGAATAAAACCTTTCTCTAGTTGCTCTTGAATTTGTTTCTTGAGCTCCGCTAATTCCATAGGAGGCATCCTATGCGGCCTCATAGCTATAGGTGCAGTTCCAGGTATTAAATCAATAACAAACTCAATGTCTCGATCAGGTGGTATACCTGGCAACTCTTCCAGAAAAACATCCAAAAATTCACACACCACCGAAATCTCCTCAATAGCAGCACCGTCCATATGATTCAGCTCCAATTGCTTCGGTGTGGTTTGAGATGCTTCAAATTCTACGGTGATCCCTTCCTCATTGGTCAACTTCACCGTCTTTGTGGCACACTCAATAACTCCATTGTGCTTCCTCAACCAGTCCATACCAAGTATAATGTCCAATCCTTGAGAATCCAAAACAATGAGGTTGGCGAAGAAGTCTACCCCCTTATTCTAAGGCTTACTTTCGGACATACTATATTTGTCCTCATCTCTCCTCCAGGAGACTTAACCAATAGAGTAAACTTCATAGGAGAGATAGGCAAACTATACTTGGCAACATACTTCAATGCAATGAATGAATGCAATGCTCCAGAATCAAATAACATAGTCGCGGGGTTGGAGTTGGCGAGAAACATACCAATGACCACGTCATCCGCTTGTTGAGCATCCTCCGTAGAGACATGGTTCACGTTGCCACGAGCAAAATTCTGCTGCCCACAGTTCCCTTGTGGCTGTCCTCCATTGGGTCTTGGGTTTTTCCTCGGCGCATTGCTTCCTTGACCAAGGCCTGACTTAGGACATTGATGCGCAAAGTGTCCAGCTTCTCCACAAGTATAACACTTCTTAACTCCACCAGAATTATTAGGACGAGCTTGGTTTTGAACATTGGCACCAGGAAAATTAGCACGAGGCACATAAGGCATTGGAGGCCTAGGTGCTTGCATGAGAGGGGCGCTACTGCACAAACTGAGTTGGGCGCGGTGCAAATCTACGGCGTTGAGCAGGAATAGAAGAGTTGTAGTAAGGCGCATTAGGCGGCGCAAAGCGAGGGCGCACATTACTCCCTTGTTGTTGTCCTTGATGTGGAGCCTTCCTCTTGTTGTCTTGCTCCATCTCACGGATCTTTTTCTCAACCACAATTGCTTTGTCCACAAGCTTCTGGAAGTTGGCATAGTCACAATTGAGCAATTGCACTTGGATCTCATTGTTCAAGCCCCTCATGAACAAATATTGTTTCCGGCTGTCCCGACTAACATCCTCAGGCGCATATCTTGAGAGTTGAGTGAATTTATTGAGATATTCACTCACGCTTGATTTTCCTTGCCTTAAGTTCTCAAATTCTTGCCTCTTCAAAATCATAACACCTTCTGACACATAATGAGAACGGAAACTCTCCTTGAATTCTGCCCAGGTAATTCTCTCTTGGTTCTCATGAGCATTGCAATAAGAATCCCACCAATTCGCAGCTGCTCCAACTAGTTGATGAGAAGCAAACAAGACCTTCTCCCGGTCACTGCATTGGACAATATCTAGCTTCTTCTCCACGGACTTGAGCCAATCGCCCGCATCCATAGGGTTAGCGGCTTGAGAAAAGGTTGGCGGCCTAGTCCTCATAATCTCTCACAATCGGTTATGAGGAGGCGGGGGTGGCGGTGGAGGCATGTGGGGCTGATTGTTGATATTGCCAGCATGTAGTTGTCCCATAGTTTGTATCATGGTCTGCATGAGCTGGTTTTACATGGCCAATAGCTGCTCAATGTTGATAGCTCCCTGAGCAGATCCTTGTCCAATGTTGTTCTGAGGCACTCCATTGTTCTCCTCCTCATCATTGTCATCCCTCTGGTTGCGAGTCCTCACCATCTGAAGAAAAGCAATAGGTAAGAATTAGAAAACGTCCCCAACTATATGCATCAAGGGATATGAAACTAAACAACTAGCTACACTAGCCTAGGTTGACATGGCAATGTTAAAGCATCCCAAAATCCTCTATTAAGCACACAAGCAACCAATATATATAGCAACAGCACACCAAACAAAAACACATTGATTCCTGAGTGCCCCTATGTGCTCTAAAGTGTCCATTCTATCTAGGCTGCGTCCTACGGTCAACCTGTGGCTCTGATACCAATCTTTGACGCCCGGTTCCGAAAAAATGAACCAAGCTAACGCATATGTGTGCCCAGGATGTTCAACACACATACACGAGTGCAATCACAAAAGATATACAGATAATTACCACAGAACAAGATTAATTAACCAAATTTTATTACACAAACCATATTATCCTCGAATAAAAGCTCCAATGTATATTTATGACAAATTCAACTAATGCAGCGGAAATAAACTAATTAAGCAACTAAGCAAACTAAGCATAAGGGATAGCGCAGCTCCAATAACACCACAGGCAAAGCTGACGATGGACACATGCTAGAACTCCGCATTCTCACCATTAAACTCCCAATCCTGACCTGCAACTGTTGGGTGGGGGGGGGGGGGGTTGCAAGAGTGAGTACATGTCGTACTCAATAAGTGTGGAAAGTATGACATGTGGCTGATTCAAATGACGACAATAATAATGGCAAAGTGCTGAAAAGTACATAAAAACATTTGAAAAGCAATATATTACATGTATGTGAATCAAACCCGTCATAATCATAAGTAATCTCACAACATCAATCCATAGTTCACCATCCTCATCAATAATTCCAGATTTCACCATTTACCAATAACCATATTCAATACCAGAAATTAATCCATAACCATAATACCAACCACAACCATCCCAAATACCATCCCAATACCAAGTACCCTCTAATCATGGAAGTTGTCCAAGTGCTCATAACCGGGAGTACAACTATCATGATAGTTTTAGACACACTCTGCAGAGTTTGTACCGCTTTACCCACGTGTTTGTGATTTCATCACCCGTCGGCGACTAAAGAACCTCCCTTATGCCAAGTACACTTCCTTTGGTGTATGGCCAAGAGATCACAAAATAGCCTTTACAAAGGGATTACTAGCCTATTTAGACCCCACTGAGGTTTCACCGGTGGCGATGTCTCCTACAGAGCACATCTTCAACCAAGGGCCCCCTCTTGAGCCATTCGGATCCCAGGGTAGTCCCGCCAATCATCAACAAACCCAATCCGACTATCCCTTCCCCGAGCATCCACAATGGTCCAAACAGCACTAGCAAAGCCCTAATTAATCAGCTACGCCGCACCCATACTTGGCCTCGTGGTGGCACTGTAGTCCTGGCTTATTCTTGCATGAGCCGGTCCTTAGATCTAAAGCAAGCAAACCACCATGACATCCAACCCATCCACATACCAGGCTTGCTTAGATCACCCATTACCACATTACATTAACCAGTTCATGTGAATCATAATCTCATAAATGCATCATTAATGTGTAGTATTGGTTTCCCATCCCAATTAATTAAGCGAAGCAAAAAGGAAAAAAAAAAAACTCCCAACTCTCTACCATAATTCCAGGTGACAAGGGTGGTTAAACAAAATTAGTAAACTTCCTACCATAGGATTCCCATCAAATTGACACAAGCATGCAATTTTGCAAACAAAACATTTATTTTAAAACAGGATCAATATGCTTCAAGGACACTTGCCTTGCTCTTGCTGTTGATTAGGGTCAAATCCTTGAAACTCTTGGTGCTGTAGATCCTCTGCGGCACTCTCTAGCGCAAATCCGTCTAATCCGCACAATAAACATACAAGACAAGAAACACAATCAAAGAGTGCACATATATTACTCAATATGACATGACATGCATTATTGATGCAAATGCAAGGTAGAGCTTGTTACTAGATTGCTTTTAATGATAACTAACTATTTCTATTAGCTTTTAACAAGTTTATACAGGTTTGGAGTTGATTAGATCAAATTTTAGAATTAATTTAACACAATTTAACCAGAAAGATCGGACTAGTCCGCTAGAGACCGGACAAGTCCGCACTCTGCGAGATCAGCAGATTAGGGTTTTCTGGATCAACGTAAATTTGGAGATTAGGGTTTGAATTCACGTAAGGAAAAGAGAATAGAAGGTATACCAGGTGTTTAGGTCTCCAATGAATCAAGAAACTTGGAGGTAACACTTGGATCTTTGTGATCTAGGGTTGGTGATGAACTTGGAGATGAATTGGTGGTGAAGAACAAAACTTGGTGGAGATCTTGATCCTCTTTCGTTTCCTCCTCTTCTTCTTCTTGCTTGGGATCTTCTCCTCCCTCCTTGGTGGTGGCCCTACACGAACTAGGTTTGGGTGGGGTGGAAAAGTGGCAAATAGATGTCAATCCAAGGGGTGGGGTTGTTTATATAGAGGTGGAGGCTAGGGTTAGACTGATTTTGAGTTTGAGAGGAGTAGAGGCCGGTTTAGAGTCCCACATGGGCTCTAAAAGAGTTAGGCACGACGTCCCTAGGCCCACTTAATGTGAAACCCAAGAAACAAGTCATAAAACAAAAGATCAATTCGGAGTCGCAAAATATCGGGCAAGTCCGGAAACGACCGGACTAGTCCGAAGTTGTCCAGAGAGAAAATCGGACAAGTGTGGCCAAAAATCGGACAAGTCCGACTTTAAATAGAGAGGAAATCAGACAAGTATGTTGGAACACCGGACTAGTCCGGAAAAGTCCAGGGACTTAGCAAATTTTCAAGGATTCTTGGAATATCGGACTAGTCCGCACAAAATTGGACAAGTCCGAATGTTTCCAGAGTCAAAATCGGACTAGTCCACACCAAAAACGGACAAGTCCGTTTTTAGTCAGAGAGAAATCAGACTAGTCTTCAGTAAAATCGGACTAGTCCGCACTTTCGTGCATTTTAAGTGTGGTTTTGTTCCAAATCAATTTTAAATGCTCCAAATCAATTTTAAACTCGTTCCTCTTTATGTGGCTTAATGTTAAACATGTATATGAGTGTATGTAGGGCATGATGCATAAAGATGAGGGTGTTACAGATTTCCCCCAACGGGCTGCTCAACCAAGTCGTTGGACGAAGCTACAGCGGAGTTCACCATCTTGAGATCTGAGCTCCCCCTACCTGGTGCGCCAAATGTCGAAGTGTAGCAATGACACTTCCTCTGGTACTACTAAAGCATAGTCCGCGGAGGTTCGTATTTGAATGGGGCACGTACAATCACGAACAAGATGGTGACACGAGAGTTTTTATGTGGTTCGGGCCGCCTGAGCGTAATACCCTACTCCACGGGGTGGTTGTTGATTGAGGATGTGCGTAGGGTGAGTGTCTGAAGTTGCTTGTGTGCGTGTGAGCTTAGTTGTCTTCTACTGTGCAGCACAACCCTTTTATATGCTAAGGACTGGCCGTTACAGAGTATGCCTGGCCCGAAAGATGGCCCCAGCTGTAATTAACCACCTATACACGATCTACATATATAATTTGTGATTAACAGTGTGATAATGCGCTTTAATGGCGGCGTTACCTGTCTTGATAGTCCTATGATCGTGTGTCATTAATACTTAATTAATGACACGTTAATCAGGTCTTGTAACGGCTATTTAATAGCCTGTTGAATGTTCGTGCCGTTAGAGATCATGTAGTCTTCCTGTTGTAGGCTTAGGTCCGGAGGTTCAACACGTGGCAAACTCCGGAGCTTCCCTCTGTGGGGAGGCAGGTCCGGAGCAACTTGACGCGTGGCAGCACCAGAGCTTCACTCTACTAGGAGTTAGGTCTGGGGTTGCTCGACACGTGGCGGTACCAGAGCTTCCATGTGAAGGAAGGTAGGTCTGGCCCCGCAAGACACGTGGTGGCACCAGAGCTACCCAAACGAGGAATGCGGGCCCAGTGCTGTTGGACGTGTGTTGCCTTCGGAAGTCTTCAACTTGGACATAGGAACTCCTTGGTTTTAAGTGCGATATCAGGGGGTACCTGGTATCCAGGGTACCGACATTATTAGTAGCGCATTATAACTTAGAATTACATCAAAAGGATGTAAAGACAATGATCTTTAATGCGGATCTATATGAGGATGCCTATATGACACAACCAAAAGGTTTCGTCGCTAAGAGTAAAGAGAACATGAGATGCCGACTTAGGAAATCTATTTATGGACTCAAACTGGCCTCACGTCAGTGGTATCTCAAGTTCGAGGACACAATCAGAAAATTTGGGTTTAAAGAGAATAAGGAGGACAATTGCATATACACTAAGTTTAAGAACGAGAAATTTATTTTTATCGTGCTTTATGTAGATGACATACTACTTGTGAGTAGTAGTATCGATCTACTATTAGAGACTAAGAAGTTCTTGTCCTTGATCTTTGATGTGAAAGATCTAGGTGAAGCCTCCTATGCCTTGGGCATAGAAATTCACTGGGATAGAGCTAAGGGGTATTAAGCCTTTCGCAAAAGACGTACTTAGATAATGTACTCAAAAGGTATATTATACATAAGAGTAAGCTCACACCTGCTTGAATTGTCAAGAGCGATATGTTTGGAAACTTTCAGTGTCCTAAGAATCAGTATGAAGTCGATCAGATGAAATCAGTTCTTTATGCTTCGGCTGTTGGAATCCTTCATTATACTCAAGTTTGTACTCATCTTGACTTATCTTATGTCACCGAGATGCTTAGGAGATATCAGACCAATCTAGGACTTGTCCACTGGGAGGCGGTTAAGAAAGTTTTAAGATATGTGCAAAGTACTAAGAGCCTCATATTGACTTATGTGAAATGAGACTCACTAGAGATAGTGGGATACTCAGACTTCACGGGGTGCGTGGATACTAAGAAATCCACCTCAGGCTATATTTTCACCCCCACGAACGAAGCTATTTTGTGGAAAAGCTCCAAACAAACCATCATGATATCGTCCACAAGGTATGCTGAATTTATTGCTTGTTATGAGGATACCACATATGTTATGTGGCTTGAGAAATTTGTACCTGAACTTAGAGTGGTTGAGAGCATTGGGAAACCAATTAAGCTATACCGCAACATTGAACTTGCAGTATTGTACTCTCACAACAACAAGTCGAGTGGTGTTGTCAAACACATCGATATTATGTACTATGTTACGAAAAAACAATCCAGGATCATGTCATCATTCTAGAGCATATCAATACCAAGCAGATGCTCGCGGATCTACTAACAAAAGTTCTTCTGCCCATTGTGTTCAGGAGACACGTAACCGGTGTGAGTTTGAGGGAGAGACTATGATACCTGAAAACTCAAGGGCTAAACTCAGTTTTAGAATATGTTTCTAAATGTAAGATATAATATGATCGTCGAATCAAGCAGTACGTAACTGATTGTCTTCAATGTGCCGTCCCCTTTATGTCGAGCATGAGGAAATAATGTTAAAATTCTATGTGCTTAGAAAATCAGATTATGTGACCCGTTATCAAAAGCGAGAATGTTAGAGTTTAATTAAGTTGATCACGGGTAATTAGGAGTTGGTTATACTCGTAATTAATCAACTTAATTAAACTCTAACAAGCACTAGTTTGACCCATATCAGCGCGAGTTTGTAACCGGATCACTGATTCCCAGTGCTATATTTGGGACTATCAGTGTGACCATCATTCAACTCATGCATCATTTGTCCCTTTCCTCTGTTTTTTTTTGCTTGCATGGACACTTACTCGCACCTCGTGCAATAACAGACACCTGCATTTGAGATGACCAAACACTGGCTGGGTCCACACATGCCCTCCTATGTGAAACCACTCGTCCCCTCTCTATATATGTAATCATAATCGAACAATCACTGACACGTAGGTTTGTCGGCATGTCACAACATGGAAGGGCTATGGAAGGGCTAAAAACGGAAGTATTCAAAAAACCCTTATCATGTGATGCACGTACGCTTCAGATACAATGCTATGATATATCTTAGATGTTAAAAAAAAATAATGTGTACTGCAATATATTTTTATGTTTTCTCAAATATGTAGAAGAACTTTATATCATGTCACTAGAAAATGATAGTCTTTTTTCTTGAAAAATGGCAAGTATTTTAGGAGAAACATCGAACAGGCCACGATCGGAGGAAAAACATCGAACGGGCCACGGCCCAGGTAGTTTGTCCTCCTCGAGTCTGGCTCGTGGCGTCTCCCCCAACCCCGATGCTCTTTCCCCATCGCCGTCACTTCGTCGTCTAACAAACGTTCCACAGGCATGGACAACGACCAGGGTGCTGACCCTGCCGCCGGCGCCGGCGCTTCCCACGCCGGAGGCGACTGGCGTTCTCATCTCCAGCCCGTGGCTCGCGGCAGGATCGTCAACAAGATGTGTGTCTCCTTCTTCTTTCTCCCCTTCTAATCAACTCCTAATTAACAGCGTCTGGCGATTCGATTTGAATTCCTCTTTCTAATCTTGATCCCTGTGGAGACGGCGATCATCACAATCAGGAAACAAGAGCTGTCTTCACAATCGATCGCCCCCCAACCCCGTCTTTCTCTTTTGTCCCCCTTTTAAGTTGTGTGCATTGATTTTCTCTGTTCACATGCCACTCATTAACTAATCATCAACTTAGGAGTAAGAACGGTGGCAGCGAGGGCCAGTAAAAGGGCTGCTACGCGCATTTAGCGGTTCCGAGGTCGAATTTGCACCCGCAGCGGTGGCTTTGGTGGCTTTAGAGGCCCCGGTAGAATAGGTATTGCAACAGTACACCGCTACATCTGGAGACTCCGCTACGAAGAGAGAGAAGAGACGCGAGAGTTCGACGGTTCCTTCCCGCGCTCGAGAGGACGACGACGGAGGAGACAGAGGCGGCGAGGTGGGACCCGGTGGAGGGCGGCGAGAGGTGGCGCCGAGGGAGGGCCGCAACAGTGGCGACGAGGGAGGAGAAGAGGTGAGGCGAGGTTGAAGGCGGGCGCCGCACGCCGATGACATCCGCCTCGGCCGCCGAGTGGGAAGCGCCGAACACTTCGAGGATCTGGGCGCGCGGGGATGAGCGACAACCATAGGGAGTATGCCGGGAAGGTTCCGAAAGGGTGGGGGAAGAAAAGAGAGAGAGATCGCGAGGTAGACAAGCACGCCGCTGGGAGCGGTGGGAGATTGGGAGGGCGGCACTGGAGAAGGAGAAGTGGATCGGGAGAAGAGAAAAATGTATCGGGAATGTTTTGGAAGCCACCGGAGGAGATCTGTACAGAGGGGAAAAAGAAAAAAGGTAATGAAATAAATTGAGCGAAAATTAAAAGAAACAAAAAATAAATTTTAGTGAGTTTATGTAAATTACAAGCATAATATAATCGCAATATAAACAATTGTTTGATAAAATAAAAATAGGATGTAGTTCTTCAAATAATATAAAATGGATGGTAGTTGGTATAGAGGTAGATATAGAGGTGAACCAGCGTGGGAACGAAACTGTAAAGGTGTTGTGGACTGGGCCCACATGTGGCGGGGCCCACATATGGCCGCAGCCCACAGCCCAACTTCTAGAAGATTTCATGAAGATAGAATAAATCTTTAGAGATAGAAGTAGAGGATTCAAATCTTTTATAGATGGAATTAGTAGATTAGATCTGTTATAGAGGGAAATAGAGATAATGTAATCTAGGGATAAAAGATTGAGGTGGTTGGGAAGGATTCCAACTACTTGGGTTCGGAAGCAGCCCCAGGGGGCGCGCGGCAGGGGTCCTTGACCCTATATAAGCCGCCCCCTATCCCCTGTAATCACCATCGAAGAATAAAAGAATTTCCGCTATTGGGCTGTTCCTACCTTCAGTCATCGGGCGCCCAGCCCCAGTGGCACCCTCCCCACCATGATTCACAGCAATTGGTATCAAGGACCGCACAACGGATCATCCTCATGGTCGTCGCTGTACAAGATCCTAGAGCCTTCACCCTTCAAGACCCTGGTGTCATGATGACCCGTATGATGGCACAACTGGACACCACCAATCGCATCCTCGACGACCATGAAGAGCGACTTACGCCGCTGGAGAAGGGAAGACCAGATCTTGCTCCCACGGTATGCTCCTCCCCAACGCCCCGTCCGTTGACCTCGCCCTCAAGTCCAGTCGGCCTTGAACGGCCACCGCCCGCCGCTTGGCCTCAGCGACTCATCTCAAGCGGCCTCCTGCAAGCAGCACAACTACCTCGAGCTCAAGACGCGTGTGCGCTGTTCGGGCCCGCTCGAGCGTTGCGTCAACATCCATCTACTGCCTCCACCGTTCAGAAGTCCTGGTGTGTCCTTCAGGTTGTTCGAATCGAGGGCGCGGTGCATGTAGAAGGTGTTCTGCTGGACGCTGGTGATGCCCTTGGCGAACCACCGATCCTCGTCTTCAACGCTGCCGTCAAGGAGCATCCTCACCGCCTAATGAGGTGGATCTGGGTGGCCTCTCGCGCAACGTCGGGGCACGGGGTTGGATCTCGCGTGGGCTATCCACGAGGGTGTGTCTTGGCTCGGATCGATGCAGGTCTGGTGTTCTCCTCTGTTCGTCGCGTGTGGCTTCTACAATCTGCGCCACGCTACAACGGAATCGGTGATTCCATCGGCGCTCACCCTCCATTCGAGCCTGGTGTGCCCAGATTTGGAAGGAATCGCGTGAATCCGCCTACATCTCCGTTGGATTTGCAGGGAACTTACCTCATCTACAACAGTCGATCTTGTCCACTCTCCAACTACAAGTCCAACTACGAGGTGTTTTTCAAGGACAGAAGCAAGCTCTGTTGCCTGACAGTCGAGAAGAACATCACCCTGTTCATGGTCTGCCTAGGCTGGCACAATGTCTGCACCTCTGATGTCATCTAGGTAGAGGAATTGTTCTCCTCTACAAGGGGCTTAATGTCATCCAACAGTCGCAATCAAGAACAGGAAAGAAAGAAACTTTCTGCTTTCGGATCTTGTAGCAGCTCGACTACAACAAGGTTTGTGAACTGGCTCTCGTGGCTGCTGACAACGGGACTTCTTCCTATGTCATCTACAAAGGCCATCCCAAGACGCGGCCCCCAGCGGCACCAGACTTCCTCGTGCTCGTACCGCCACACCCAATTGAGAGACATTGCTACTTTCATTGCCACGGGGAACATTTTGCTCGAGATCGTCGTTGGCGCCGCAAGACTACACCAATGCCTCACCGCTCTGGAGACTGGACAAGCTGATGTTGGGGAGGGGGGAAATGCTGTGGACTGGGCTCACATGTGGCGGGGCCCACATATGGCTGCAGCCCACAACCCAACTTCTACAAGATTTCATAAAGATAGAATAAATCTTTAGATATAGAAGTAGAGGATTCAAATCTTTTATAGAAAGAATTAGTAGATTAGATCTGTTATAGAGGGAAATAGAGATAATGTAATCTAGGAATAAAAGATTGAGGTGGTTGGGAAGGATCCCAACTACTTTGGTGCGACAGCAGCCCCAGGGGGCGCGTGGCAGGGGTCCTTGACCCTATGTAAGCCGCCCCTACCCCCTGTAATCATCATCGAAGAGTAAAGGAATTTCCCGTATTGAGCTGTTCCTACCTTCGATCACCAGGTGCCCAGCCCCGGTGGCACCCTTCCCACCACGATTCACAGCAAAAGAACGAAATCTTTTAGAGGTAACTGTAAAAGAAGTATAGAGGTAGACCACTGCGAACGGTCTAACCATGCGCATACTATCCAATTCATCTTTGACAAATCTGGGTGCCCATGAATTTTGATAACGTTACAAATCTTAGTGGTGCTGTCGCCTCAGCTGGTCAGTTCAGCAGTATGGATGTGCCTAGCAGTCTAATAATTCCATGCCCATTTCTGCCTCTAGGACGTTAATACACTATTCATGTACAAAATTAGTCGTCTGCTTTATCTTTTTAAGAAAACATATCAGATAGAATTCAAGACCCCAGATATTGACTTATTTATATAGAATGGAGATGCTGAAGAAGCAACTGCCAGTATCAGTTCCAGAGGGCCTGATTGAGATTCAAAAAATTGCTGTAAAATTTGAAGAGAAGGTCTATGCTGCAGCCTCCAGCCAGGTACAGTTAATTCAGACGAAACCAGAAATCTTTTTCTTTTCCATGGAGAATTGAAGAGGGTGGGTCAATCAATTGAATACGATGGCTCATTTGTAATTGTCTGAACAATCTGACTTTTGAATTTATTCAATATAAAATGCTTGTAATTTTTTCCTATTAACCTGTTGAAGTTAATCACGTTCTCTAGAATAAACTAGAGATTAGGGGGCGTCCAGGTCAGACACGGTTGATTATTAGAGATAGAGTCCAAGTATTTTAGGGAGAGCCCTACACAATTTTAGGTGTGTTTTTATCTGTAAGGATTTTTATATACAGCTGTGTGCCTCCCGATCAGATTAAGCAGATTAGTATTATAATTTTCGAGTTGATTTTAGCCCCGGCTTTCCAACAATTGGTGTTCAGAGCATAGTTAGTAGATCCAATCCTGCCGCCCTCGGGAGGAGGTGCTCCCGGGGGTGGGCTAATCTGGCAGGGGCGCGGGCCAGCGAGACGAAAGCCACGCTATCCTCGAAGAAGTCGTCGGGCGGCCCAGGAGTCGAAGCCGAGGAGCACGACACGCGGAGTTTGGCCCGACGCAGGAATGTTGAAAATAATCGTGTTTTTCTAGAATAAACTAGAGATTAGGGGGTGTCCAGGCAGGACACGATTGGTTATTAGAAATAGAGTCCAAATATTTTAAGGAGAGTCCTAATACAAATTAAGTATAAGAGTCCAATTTAGATTAGAGATAGAGTTTTAAGAGTTGTTAAGTTGTCTGTAAGGCATTTATATACAGCCTTGTGCCACGGCCAGATTAATCAGTTTTAATATTATAATTTTAGTTCCGAAATTCCAACAATTGGCAATCAGAGCTTAGGTTTAGGGACCTATCCGCTGTCTCCCGGGAAGGGAGGTGCTCCCGGTACGCGGCCAACAAGGGCGAAAGCTTCAGGGTGGCCAAGTCGGGGAGGACGTGTGCTCTCGGGGGAGGGGCAGCCCGACGGGCGGAGGTCTGCTTGGCCAGAGGAGCACACGGCGGAAATCTCAGCGCGGGAGATCGGGTGGCACTCGCGGGCAAGCGACGCGGGAGATCCAGCAGCGCTTGGGTGCAGATAGCGGCAGGTGCGGTGGTCTTGGCGCAGATCCGGGGGACGTCGAGCCGAAGAGAACGGCTCGACTTCAATGCTGTTCGCGGTACTCAGCTAGTGCGGGCTCCCGAGGCTGTTCTCACATGGTGCTGAGGTGTTGCCGACCAAGGACAGCCGCGGGTCTGCAGGTCCAGTTGGGGTGTTACCGTTCGTAACGTACCAGACTGGTGTTAATGTGTGCACAAGAGTCAACGAAGAAAAAGGTGATTGGAAAAAAGGTGCTCGGTGGTACTGAAGTACTGTAGACGTGACAGGGCTGACACAAGCAATGAAGGGCAGCAGTTGATATGATTGAACTGTGAGTTGTCGTGGCTGGCTGGCTGCATGTTGTGGTTGAATGCATTGGTAGTTAAAAAAAAAATTTGCTCATGAGAGGAAGCAGCATAAAAAAGGAAGACGAGGTCTGATCGAGCTGGTATGATCTGACCCAATGGTGTCAGTTGAGATGGGCTCAGCTGAGGAGAAGGATGTGGAAAGAAGAGGACCACAGCTGGGCTTGTGGGCCTGGGCTATGTGGGTATTGGACTGGGTACTTTTACAGGAAGGTTGCTGGGCTCAATGGACCTGGACTCGAGTAGTGGGCTGAGTTGAGTCGGCTCAGTGAGACGGTTCTATAATGGTCGTGAAGAGAGGTATGCTCGAGATGAAGATGTGACCATTTCAAGTGAGTGATCGGAATGAAGATGCGCTCATTCCGAAGAAGAGTGCAGGTTGAAGATGTGCCCAACCTAAACTCGTGTGAGTTGGGGTTGAAGATGTGCCCAACCCAAAGGTGCTTGGGGTGTAGATGTGCCCATTCCGAGGTCGTGTGCAGGATGAAGATGAGTCCATCCTGAGGTTGAAGATGCGTTCAACCTGAATTTGTGTGCGTGGTGAAGATGTGTCCATCCCGAGATGAAGATGTGTCCATTCCAAAATTGTGCAGGGTGAAGATGTGACCATCCTGGGGGTGTAGTTGTGTCCACTCCAAATTAGATGTGTTTGAGAGTGTAGTTGTGTCCACTCCAAAATTAGGTGTGTTGGGATGTAGTTGTGTCCATCCCAAGGGTGTAGCTGTATCCACCCGAAAAATGTGTAGGATGGATAGGCGTGTTTCCGTCCTAAGTGTGTTCTAGAAAACAAGATTAGGGGGTGTGTTGAAAATAATCTTGGTTTTTTAGAATAAACTAGAGATTAGGGGGTGTCCAGGTAGGACACGATTGGTTATTAGAAATATAGTCCAAATATTTTAGTGAGAGTCCTAATACAAATTAAATATAATAGTATAATTTAGATTAGAGATAGAGTCCTAAGAGTTGTTAAGTTGTCTGTAAGGGGCCTTTATATACAACCGTGTGCCCCCGACCAGATTAACCAGTTTTAATATTATAATTTTAGTCCCGGAATTCCAACAAGGAATCACGGGCTCGAGGGTGTGCATGGGCCAAGTCCCGATCGGGGCGTGCTCGACGGGCGGGCGGAACCGGCGAACCGAGGCGTGCACTTCGGCTCTTCGGCGTGCGAGAAGCTCGCTGGGGCGGTTGATTCGGCGGTGTTATGGTGGGGCATGTACTGTTCATGTGGGTACTGTAGCGTGTGAATAGTACGGGGTTCACCATGGGCGCCTAGTCTGTTAGAGAAAAACAAATTGGATCTGTTCTGTTCCAGAATAAAAGATAGGATAATGAGTCTGTTAGGGGTCTGTTTTGAGTCAATTTGTAGTTTGTTAAGTGTTGGGTGCCTAGCCAGCTTATAAAAAGAAGCATAGTCTGTACTAGGAGATTATCAAAGTAAGAAGTATTCCCAATTGGGTGCTCCCTCCTTTGGTCACCGTGGCTGGCAGTCAGGTCAGTCCCGGTGACTCCCACACCCCTAATATTCTCTGCTCATAATCCTAGATGCAGGAATCATAACAGGCGGATGACGGGTGACCTTGGACCTGGGGCCCCCTGATGCGGCAGCCTTGGGGCCCACCAAGGGGCGCGCGCGCCAGAAGGGTGCGACCAGGAGATATGCCCACAAGATTTCCTCTAGAAGAATATATTCCTAGAGATATAGATTAGGTAGTAATCTATTAGGAGTCCTGTTTTAAATTAGAGATCAAGTTGTAAGGGTCTGGGACTCTCCCAGAACCCTCTATATAAGCAGGGGTGCGCCCCCCTCTGTAATATACCCATCATTGTTCAATACAAGTCTCTTCCACCCAGAAAAGCCCACACGACATCACATATTCCCTTGTTCCCATCTGATTTCGCCCAGATCAGATCCAGGGGACATCTTTTTCTCTATTCTCTCCCTGTTTTCTCTGTTTTGCGCCAACAAGCTCCCTGTTCTCCTGCACACCTCTTCCTACCGTAACAGATCTGATGTGGTAAAACAGATCAGATCAGCACTGCTGCAAGAGCGAGTTACAGGGCTGTATAGGCCAAATTTCCAACAATCGTGGTAATCAGAGTCATGTCGACGGGATCCCAGCAGACCCCTCCTGTAGCTCGTCTCGAGTCTGTTCGCTTGCTTCTTGCAGTTGTTGCGCACAAGGGATGGGAGGTACATCACATGGACGTGAAGAGCGCCTTCCTGAACGATGATCTGATGGAGGAGGTGTACGTCTCTCAGCCCGTTGGATTCATCGTCGATGGAGCCGAACACAAGGTGTACCGGATGAAGAAGGCTTTGTACGGACTTCGTCAAGCGCCCAGGGCCTGGCATGCCAAGCTAAACGATAGCTTGCTATCGCTTGGTTTTCAGAAGAGTACGAGCGAGCACGAGATTTACTTCCGTGGAGCTGGAGAGGAGAAGCTCATCGTCGGCGTGTACGTCGACGATCTCGTGATCACATGAGGGGGCGACATTAAGAAGTTCAAGGAGGAGATGATGAAGCGGTTCAAGATGAGTGACTTGGGCCTATTGTCGTATTATCTTGGCCTGGAGGTGCGGTAGTGTGGAGCAGGGATAAGTGTTGAGTAGGCGGCCTACGCTTCCAAGCTTATCTCAAAAGCTGGCCTGGAGGAGTGCAACCCTTGTGCATTCCCCATGGAGCAAGGCCTGAAGCTTTACAACACAAGTGACTGTCCGTTTGTGCACGCAACGGACTACAAGAGTTTAGTGGGAGGGCTGCTGTCGGTACCCTGCAGACCGGGTACCCCCGCGCACAGGAGAAAACCGCTAAGGACTCCGCCTTTGCCTAAGAGGCCGAATCCGAGGCTGCCATGTCAAGGAGGGAAGGACCAGATCCTACCTCCCCGTCAGGGGAGGCTCCCAAACTGCCACATGGCTGGCAGGACCGGACCCATGCCTTCCCGCTGAGGCGGGCTCCGGAGCCGCCACGTGGCCGATCGGGGCCTCAGGGCCAAGCCCGCGTCCTCGCAGGGGAAGGCACCGGAGCTACCACGTGGTCTGTTTCGTCAAGTGCTTTACTTCCCGCAGAGGCAGGCTTCGGCGCAACCACGTGGCGGACGACCTACTCAGTGCGGTAGGAAGCTGCAGTAAAGGAACGTGTGCGCTGCTTAGACAGGCATTAAGTACGCGCGCCTTCCTCAGGCAGGCTGAGTCGCGCTTGCGAAAGTCAAGGCTCCAGTGTCCTGTCTTGTCCAAGTAGCCGGTACAGACCCACGCTGCAAGACGGGCAAATGGGCCGCGAGGACAATACGAACGAGACGTGCACCGCCATCATCACCAACTATGTGTAGCCCTGGCGCACGGCGCGGCGGGATGGCACATTGAAGCCCCTGACAAAGGGAAGTAGATAGCAATTAATCCTAGATCTTGTATAGGATTTGGCTCTCGCCGGGACCACCTGTCGGGTCCTTGGTCTCACCTTGTAACTGCAGAGTCCTTGAACTATAAAAGGATTCGGCAGACGACCTTCGCAGAGGACGAAAAAGTTAGACCAAGGCTCATACACGCTCAAGCAAGGCAATACACAAACCCTCCCGTGGACGTAGGGTATTACGCTTCGGCGGCCCGAACCCCGTAAATCCCCTGTGTTCATCATCCTGCTGTGTCCGATCTCCTGGGACTAGCCCTCGTGAATCCAAAGAACCTCCGCGGGGTGCTCAATAAGCAGGTCCGGGGGAAGTGTCGTTTACGACCTTCGACATTTGGCGCGCCAGGTAGGGGGAGGTACGACGAAGCCGCGCAGGACCAGCTCCGGCGTGAAGACCTGGACCTCGTCGTCGAGGGACGAGTGCGAGCGGCTCTCCAAAATGCACGGTACAGGCAGGCACTCCGGCGCTACCATCAGAGGACCGTGCGGAGTAGGGAGCTAAAGGTAGACGACCTGGTGTTGCGCCACATACTCTCCCGGGAAGGTTCTAACAAACTCTCCCCCAGCTGGGAGAGTCCCTTCCGGGTAACAGAGGTTTGCCGCCCAGGATGCGTCCGCCTGGCTACGGAGGATGGACAGCGATTACCCAACCCATGGAACATCGAGCACCTCCGTAAGTTCTACCCCTAGACCAGGGTTGGGGCAATGCTATTTCATTGTAAAAGTTACATACTGCCTCAGGACAACACTTAGGATAAGGGGATGGGGCTCCGAGTGCACATTCCGCTTAGCCTGGTCCAGAACCCTAAGTAGGTGCACTCGACTCCATCTGACACCCAGGCCGGGTTATTCCCCTTGTAAAGTCTGCTCCATCTTATGAGAAACTACAATGAAAGAATGTTGTCCTGCTTGGTATAGGGTTTGTCAATTCAAAAATTATCTTTAATTTTTATGATGTTGCTGAAAGCCCGCCATAGCTCGTGATCTATCATGAGCGCTGTCGTTTTTCCCCTACTTTAGCAGTAGTGGGAGCCTTGCTGTCTGGACTGTAGGTGGGGTTGCTTGAGTTTCCTGCAATGTGCCTGGGGCCTCGGATGTTCCAATACTCGGGGGTCCGTGTCTCCAGATGGTCTCCCCTGGAAAAGGCTTACGCCAAGCGGGAGGTCCAGGGCCACAGCCTGCTTAGCCTGGTCTGTACCCTAAGCCTGTGCGCTCTACCTCCCCAGCGCTACAGCTGAGTACTGGGGGCCAGATGGACCACCCTTGGGTAGTTTGGACGACGAGTCCTAGGCGCAGAAGCACTGAATTACCTAAGCCCCACGAGTCAGCCCAGGATCGTAAGTCAAGCGACACTACAAAAAGAGCAGGGGCGAAGTGACCAGCAGACATAATTACTTCTCTTTTTTTTATCTACGTATAGGTCTTTGAGGAAGTTATTCCAGCAACCACCGCCAGAGTACCCGCGAAGACAGTGGGCACCGCCGGCCTGAAGCTCCGGCGGCACCCCCAGGGGGCCCGCTGTCGACCTCTCTGAAGATGGCGGGCACCGCCTGCCTGAAGCTCCGGCGGCACCCCCAGGGGACTCGCTGTCGACCTCTCGCTGAAGAATGGCGGGCACCGCCGGACTGGAGCTCCGGCGGCACCCCTAGGGGGCCCGCTGTCGACCTCTCACTGAAGAATGGCGGGCACCGCCGGCCTGAAGCTCCGACGGCACCCCCAGGGGGCCCGCTGTCGACCTCTCCATAAAGATGGTGGCCACCGCGGAACTGAAGCTCCGGCGGCACCCCAGGGGGGCCGCTGTCGACATACCTGCATACTCAGCTACGGCAATGCTACCTACGAATCCTAGGCTCCTCCTGCACCGGTCCGCCCTAAACCCTAGGTATACGACAGGTGTGCCCATAACAACTGGCCACGCCTGTCAGGGGGCCATACTTTGGGGGACGATAGGTCCTGGAAGTTAAGGAACAACAAGCAGCTGGAAGACATTGCTGGAAATAAAAGCAAGCTGAGTATAAAAGGGCACCACAGACAGATTTTTTATCACACAAATAAAGAGTTTGTCACCACAGCCAGCCACAAGACAAAAACAGAAAGACAAAAACTTAAACAGACTCCCGGGGAGCCCTCAGCCGCTCCACTGGAACCTTGAGGCGATGAGTGCCACCGCATCCGAAACTTCAGACTTGGCGGCCTCTTCCCTCTCAGCGATGGGCCCCTCGAGGACCGGCTGCAGGGAGACGTCGGGGTACCAGCTCCGGTAGCAGGACAGGATGTGCATCGCCACCTCCTTCACCAGCATCCGTCCCTCGGCCTCCAGCTGGTTGTCAAGGATGGCCCCCAGCGAGCGCATCCTCGAGCTAGTGGAGCCGAGCGCCGGGAACACCTGACTCACCTCCTGTGCCGGCTCCCCCACGCGCGCCGGGCTGAAGCCGAGCGGCACCAGAGCCGAGTCAGCACCGCCAAGGAACTCCCAGACCTTCCGGGCCTCGGCGGAGCGCGCCGCCCGGAGCTCCTCCACCTCCTGCTGGGCCGCCGCCAGCGCCCGGGGGCCGCCGTCCAAGAATCGCTTCTCCTTGGCCGCCAGGGCCCTCTCGCGCTCGCCGACCCCCGCCTCGCGATGGTCCAAGTCGTCCTCCTTCAGGGCGACGTTGAACTCGCGGTCCAGGAGGGCCTGGCGCTCGACGGACTGGGCCAGCTGCGCCTCGGCCACGACGGCTTCCCGGCGGTCCAACTCGGCGGCGCGGACTCTCGCCCCTTCCTACTGGAGGATGAGCCCGCGGAAGGTCGCCTCCACTTCGGCCTGCTTCGCCGCCAGCTCCTGCTCCCGTTCGGCTAGAGCAGCCTCCCGGAGGGACAGCAGGTGCTGAAGGTCCTCGCAGGCCTGGAGGCGGGAGCTGGCCTCAGCGTGGATGGCCTCGGCATCAGCCTTCAGCTTCTGGGTGACGGCGTCCAGCTGGGCGATGAGGTCGCGCTCCTGCTCGAGGATCTTCATCTCCTCCCGAACGACCGCCTCCCGCTGGGCCGCTCGGCTCTTCGCCAGCCGGGTTCGGGCCTCCAGGGTCCTCGCCCATTCCCGGAGCCGGTCGTCCTCGTCCTCGAGCCGCCCTTTCTCCCGGGCAAGGGCCGCCTGGGCCTGCCGGAAGCCGGAGCAGGCCACGACCATAGCCTCGGACAGGGGGAGAGGCTCCACCGTAGCAGCGGGCCCCTGCCTCCCCACTTCCTCAATGTCGTCCTCCATTTGGAGGACCACTGGGGAGGCAGGGACCAGGGCCCCCTCCCGGATGGCGGCACCTGGGGCGGTGGCGCCAGCCGACGTAGCAGTGTCGGAGGGCGCGGCAGCATCGGCCGGCACGGAGTAGCCAGTGGACGCGGAGTCATTGGCAGGCGCGGCGGCGGTTGTCGGCGCGCGCGCTGGGCTTCGGCAGCAGCTGCGGGGATCTCGGGCACGGAGGCCCGAGGTACCCCGGCGGCAGCAGCCTGGTGCACCGGAGCAGGGCTCGAGGCAGCAGACGACCCCTGCGAGCCGGCTGGAGTGGCAGACCCCCCAGCAGAAGTGCCCGCGGGTGGTGGAGTAGCTGTGGTGGCGCTGAAACCAAGCAAACTCAGACCATAAGAGATTGACAGGGTAGGCGCACAGCAAAAAACACCCAAGATAAAATCTGAGCAGGCTTACGGGGGGACGCTGAAGTTCCACCGCTTCCCGAAAGGGTTGGGGGGGTTCGGACCCCCCGCACCCGCGACGGGGGCCCCTGAGTGTGCTGGGGGCCCCTATGGTGGTGCTGTCGGCGGCACCCCCGAGGTCTGGCGCCCCTCCGAACAGAGGGGGGACGCTGGGGTCCCATCGGCGTTGAGGAGCCTCCCCCTCTTGCGTGTGGAGGACTCGGGCGGCAAGGTGGCGCCATCGGCGCCCCCTGGCGACGAGCGCGGCAGGGCTCCGGAGTCCTGACGAGGGGCAGAAGGGGCTGGCGGCGGCGACCGTGCGCGCTTCTTGGGGACGGGTCCAGCACCGGAACCGACACCTTCCCCTTCCCCTTGTCGCCGGGGGCGACGACGCCACCCCGTGGATGGTGTTGGGGGCCGCTCGAGGAGTCGTCGCTTGAAGAACCAACGTCGCTTAAGGGAGCCTCGCCTCCCTCAGCGTCGTCGGCAATGTTAACCCCCCGGAACGGGTCCCCGATCTGGCGCCGCGCTAGCCCGGACTCGTCAAGGGTCGGCATCGTCTTCAGCAGCTGCCTGCTCAACTCGGAGTCCGAGCACAAGGGGCGGCAGGCCGACGGAAGAGCAAGTGCCTCAGCGGAGATGTCGTCGAGGCAGACCCGGGTCAGCATGTCGAGCAGCTGCTGCTCGCCCAGGTTGGAGCCGGGGCCAGTCTCGAGCCGGGGCCAGTCTCGAGCCGGGTGCAGTCCGACAAGCCGGTGAACATCGACGCTGGACGGGCGCGGTGCTGAAGCAGAGCTATGCGGCAGGACATGAAGTCCCTCAGCACCATGGCGGACGACGGCCCGTGGTCCGCCAACATCTGGATCCTCTCCAGCATCGGGTTGAATGCCTCCTCCAGCTCTGGGCGCTCCTCCCAGAATGATCGCTCGGAGTAGGGGATCCCGGTGGGGAGGCACATCCGGTCGTGGGCCTCGACCTTGGCGATCATCCAATCTTCACGCCACAGCTCCCACCTCGAGGAGTTGAAGGAAGCAATGTACCTCGTGGGGACCTTTGTCCGGCGCTGGATGTAGTAGGCGTCGAGGTGCTCCTTCGAACTCGTGCCGGTGGCCCTCAGTACAAAAAAGTACTGGAAGGAGACACGTCGCCTCAACAGCAGGGGCGTGTCGCCTGGGGAACTGCCTCGAAGTGGAATCGGAAGAGTTGCGCGGGAAGAAAAGGAAGAAGACCCCACCTACGGTATCGACGACTCTCCCGAGGTGGGCTCGGGGGCCACTGTCGGTACCCTGCAGACCGGGTACCCCCGCACACAGGAGAAAACCGCTAAGGACTCCGCCTCTGCCTAAGAGGCTGAATCCGAGGCTGCCACGTCGAGGAGGGAAGGACCAGATCCTACCTCCCCGTCAGGGGAGGCTCCCAAGCTGCCACGTGGCTGGCAGGACCGGACCCACACCTTCCCGCTGAGGCGGGCTCCGGAGCCGCCACGTGGCCGATCGGGGCCTCAGGGCCAAGCCCGCGTCCTCGCAGGGGAAGGCACCAGCGCTACCACGTGGCCTGCAGGGCTGAGCCCCCACCCCTCCATAGGGGTGGGCTCCGAATGCACCACGTGGCCTGTTCCGTCAAGTGCTTTACTTCCCGCAGAGGCAGGCTCCGACGCAACCATGTGGCGGACGGCCTACTCAGTGCGGTAGGAAGCTGCAGTAAAGGAACGCGTGCGCTGCTTAGACAGGCATTAAGTACGCGCGCCTTCCCCAGGCAGGCTGAGTCGCGCTTGCGAAAGTCAAGGCTCCAGTGTCCTATCTTGTCCAAGTAGCCGTTACAGACCCACGCCGCAAGACGGACGAATGGGCCGCGAGGACAAGACGGACGAGACGTGCACCGCCATCATCACCAACTATGTGTAGCCCTGGCGCACGGCGCGGCGAGATGGCACATTGAAGCCCCTGACAAAGGGAAGTAGATAGCAATTAATCCTAGATATTGTATAGGATTTGGCTCTCCCCGGGACCACCTGTCGGGTCCTGGGTCTCACCTTGTAACTGCAGAGTCCTTGAACTATAAAAGGATTCGGCAGACGACCTTCGCAGAGGACGAAAAAGTTAGACCAAGGCTCATACACGCTCAAGCAAGGCAATACACAAACCCTCCCGTGGACGTAGGGTATTACGCTCCGGCGGCCCGAACCACGTAAATCCCCTGTGTTTATCATCCTGCTGTGTCCGATCTCCTGGGACTAGCCCTCGTGAATCCAAAGAACCTCCGCGGGATGCTCAATAAGCAGGTCCGGGGGAAGTGTCGTTTACGACCTTCGACAGCTGCGATATTTGGTGAACACACGCCCCGACCTCGCCTAATCGGTTGGATACGTGAGTCAGTTCTTGGAGGAGCCAAGGGAAGCACACTACGCTGCAGTCAAGCGCATCGTACGCTATATAACGGGTACGATCCACTTCGGAGTCTTCTACCCAAAGGGAGGCAACATGGAGTTGATTGGCTACACAGATAGCGACTATGCAGGAGACGTGGAGGACCGCAAAAGCACAAGCGGGGTGCTGTTTTGTCTTGGAAACAACCCCGTTTCGTGGCAGTCCAGCAAGCAGAAGGTGGTGGCCCTATCCTCGTGTGAAGCAGAATATATTGCAACAGCTCAAGGGGCATGTGAAGGTGTATGGATGGCACGACTGATGAGGACCTGGCTGGAAAAATTAAGGCTCCAGTGCTACGGGTTGACAACAAGTCTGCAATAGACTTGAGCAAAAACTCGATACATCATGATAGAAGCAAGCATATAGACACTAAATACCACTAAATACGTGAGTGTGTGGACAACGGTGTTATAGTGCTTGAGCAGATCTCTACAAAGGACTAGATGGCAGACCTGTTGACCAAGGCGCTTGGAAGACAGAAGTTCGTCGAGATGAGGAGAAGAATCGGCGTCGTGTTGCAGGTCCAGGGCCAGGAGGAGAATGACGGGTGACCTTTGCCTTGGCCCCCTGGTGCGGCAGCCTTGGGGCCCACCATGGGGCGCGCACACCAGAAAGGTGCGACCAGGAGTTATGCCCAGAAGATTTCCTCTAGAAGAATATATTCCTAGAGATATAGATTAGGTAGTAATCTATTAGGAGTCCTGTTTCAAATTAGAGATCAAGTTGTAAGGATCTGGGACTCAACCAGAACCCCTATATAAGCATGGGTGTGCCTCCCTCTGTAATATACCCCATTATTGTTCGATACAAGTCTCTTCCACCCAGAAAAGCCCTACGACAACACATATTCCCCTGTTCCTATCTGATTTCGCCCAGATCAGATTCATGTGGCATCTTCTTCTCTGTTCTCTCCCTGTTTTCTCTGTTATGCGCCAGCAAGCTCCATGTTCCCCTGCACACCTGTCCCTACCGTAACAGATCTGATCTGGTAAAACATATCACATCAACACTGCTACAAGGGCGAGTTACAGGGCTGAACAGGCCGGATTTCCAACAGCGGAGGTGGCAGATTTGCGCACGCGCGCGCTCTCGAGGGACAGCGGTAAAAACAACGCTGCCGTGGCCGACAGGTTGAAGGTTAAGGTCACGAATCTCAGGCAGGCGACCTTGGGGCGGTGCTTCAGATCCAGCGACGTCTCGACCAGTGCAAGGGCGGGATCTTCTGCTCGAATTCGAGGTGGCAGCTGCGGAGGCTAGTTGCGTGAAGAGAAGATTGGGCGCCTAGCGGCAGCGGTGTGGGTGTTGACGGAGGATCCACGTGGGCAGTTCGGTGGAGGAAAGAACAGAGGAACGAACCAAGTCAAGCCGGTCAGGTGGGCTAGGCTGGTATGGATTGTGTCGAAGGTCGTAAACGACACTTCCCCCGCACCTGCTTAGTGAGCAGCCCGCGGAGGTTCTTTAGATTCACGAGGGCTAGTCCCAGCAGATCGAACACAGCAGGATGATGAACACAGAGGATTTACGTGGTTCGGGCCGCCCGAGCGTAATACCCTACGTCCACGGGAGGGTTTGTGTATTGCCTTGCTTGAGCGTGTATGAGCCTTGGTCTAATTTTCCGTCCTCTGCGAAGGTCGTCTGCCGAATCCTTTTATAGTTCAAGGACTCTGCAGTTACAAGGTGAGACCCAGGACCCGACAGGTGGTCCCGGGGAGAGCCAAATCCTATACAAGATCTAGGATTAATTGCTATCTACTTCCCTTTGTCAGGGGCTTCAATGTGCCATCCCGCCGCACCGTGCGCCAGGGCTACACATAGTTGGTGATGATGGCGGTGCATGTCTCGTCTGTCTTGTCCTCGCGGCCCATTCGTCCGTCTTGCGGCGTGGGTCTGTACCGGCTACTTGGACAAGACAGGATACTGGAGCCTTGACTTTCGCAAGCGCGACTCAGCCTGCCTGGGGAAGGCGCGCGTACTTAATGCCTGTCACAGTAGCGCACGCGTTCCTTTACTGCAGCTTCCTACCGCACTGAGTAGGCCGTCCGCCACGTGGTTGCGCCGGAGCCTGCCTCTGCGGGAAGTAAAGCACTTGACGGAACAGGCCACGTGGCGCATTCGGAGCCCACCCCTATGGAGGGGTGGGGGCTCAGCCCTGCAGGCCACGTGGTAGCTCCGGTGCCTTCCCCTGCGAGGACGCGGGCTTGGCCCTGAGGCCCCGATCGGCCACGTGGCGGCTCCGGAGCCCGCCTTAGCGGGAAGGCGTGGGTCCAGTCCTGTCAGCCACGTGGCAGCTTGGGAGCCTCCCCTGACGGGGAGGTAGGATCTGGTCCTTCCCTCCTCGACGTGGCAGCCTCGGATTCAGCCTCTTAGGCAGAGGCGGAGTCCTTAGCGGTTTTCTCCTGTGCGCGGGGGTACCCGGTCTGCAGGGTACCGACAGTGGCCCCCGAGCCCACCTCGGGAGAGTCGTCGATACCGCAGGTGGGGTCTTCTTCCTTTTCTTCCCGCGCAACTCTTCCGATTCCACTTCGACGCAGTTCCCCAGGCGACACGCCCCTGCCGTTGAGGCGACGTGTCTCCTTCCGGTAAGTGAAGGTGCTGAACAGGCGCCGCGCGACGTGACTCCTGCCTTCAATCGTGCTTTAACTGCGGTGGTCCCCAAGGCGGCTCCTGCACTTCCACTGCTTTCGCCCTTTCGGAAACCGCCGAGTTACCTCCCGCATGGCTAGCTGCCCGGCTCGCCTTCTTCGTCGAGCGACCCGGACCCTCATGTCATTGCCCATACGGGTTCATTACTCTTCTACTGAGGCTGTGGCGATCCACACTTTTGCGCCTGTTGGCCTGCAGGGGTGTATAAAAAGAGAACTTTCCCCCTGAGGGTCCTTTCTCCCGCCTCTGCATCCCTGCGCTCGTGCTTTTGCCTCAAGCCCAGCTCTTGCGCTCTAGTTCCCAGTCTCCCCGTCCAGAGCCTCCTCCCTCAATCCTCATGGCGAGCATCTTGCCCAAGTCTAGGCTGTCCAGGCCCGCTGACCTGGCCCCGATGCGCCGGCTTCTCGGCTGGCATACTCCTGAGCGGGAGTCGTGGCTCCGTCCCGGGAGGCTCCCGCTGAGCCTCTCCGCCGGGGAGATGGTCCTCTTCTCGTCGTACGTGCTGGCCGGCTTCGTCCCGCCGGCATCCGCCTTCCTGGTCATGCTCCTGGAGACCTTCGGCCTCCAACTCCACCACCTCGCGCCGAACTCGATCGCCATGCTGGCGGTCTTCGCTCACCTCTGCGAGATGTTCGTGGGGGTGATGCCGTCGGTAAAGCTCTTCCGGTACTTTTTTGTACTGAGGGCCACCGGCAGGAGTTCGAAGGAGCACCTCGACGCCTACTACTTCCAGCGCCGGACAAAGGTCCCCACGAGGTACATTGCTTCCTTCAACTCCGCGAGGTGGGAGCTGTGGCGTGAAGATTGGATGATCGCCAAGGCCGAGGCCCACGACCGGATGTGCCTCCCCACCGGGATCCCCTACTCCGAGCGATCATTCTGGGAGGAGCGCCCGGAGCTGGAGGAGGCGTTCAACCCGGTGCTGGAGAGGATCTAGATGTTGGCGGACCACGGGCTGTCGTCTGCCATGGTGCTGAGGGACTTCATGTCCCGCCGCATAGCTCCGCTTCAGCACCGCGCCCGTCCGGCGTCGATGTTCACCGGCCTGTCGGACTGCACCCGGCTCGAGACCGGCCCCTGTGGAGTACGGTTTTCAGTGGGAAGGAGGTGACCACTGAAACCCGGTGAGCCTGGAAGTAATGCTGGAGCTTCCTCGACGCTATGAGCACTGCATACAGCAGTTTGTGTACCTCCAAGTATCTTGTTTTTGCTTCATGGAGGACCTCACTGACGTAGTAGACTGGCCGTTGGGAGGTTCGAACCCTCCCTGGGGGGTCCGGGGCTCCTTGCAATGTGTCTGCATCCTGGGGAATGTGGCTCCCAGGGTCTAGCTGGGCCTCCGGGGGTTGGGACCCGTAAGGCACTTGGTCACTGGAACTCACAGCGGGGGGGGGGGGGGGGGGGGGGGGGGGTCTCTTCTGGGTTCGGGCCTTGAGGCTCGGCCTCCCCCTCTAGGGCTCCTTCTGGTGCTTGTTGCGGTAGTAGCTCCGGCCGCTCTGCGACCAAGACCATGCTGACTACTTCCGTTGTTGCGGTGATGTACAACAGGAGCGGTTCGCCGGGTTCTGGCGCCACCATAATGGGTAGCGTCGTCAGGTGTTTCTTTAGCTCCTGGAAGGCCGCTTCAGCTTCCTCAGTCCACTCAAAGGGGCCTGACTTCCGCGGAATCTTGAAGAAGGGCAGGGCTCGCTCAGCCAGTCTTGAGATGAACCGACTGAGGGCTGCCAAACATCCTGCAAGCTTCTGCACGTCCTTGATGCGGGCCGACGGCCGCATCAGCTCTATCGCTTTGATCTTCTCTGGGTTAGCTTCGACCCCTCGGTGCGATACCAAGAAACCAAGGAGCTTCCCTGCAGAGACCCCAAAGACACACTTGTCGGGGTTCAGCATCGTGCGTGTCGTGCGCAGCTTGCTGAAGACTCGGGCTAGGTTGTCTAATAGGGATGTGCTGTCCCTTATTTTTACCACGATGTCGTCGACATACACCTCTACCAGATCTCTAATGAGGTCCCCGAATGTCTTATGCATTGCACGTACAAAGGTGGGGAGAGCATTCTTGAGACCAAAAGGCATGGAGACATAACAATACATGCCGTCTACTGTTATGAAAGCAGTGTGTTCCTCATCTTCCCTAGACATAGGTATTTGGTGAAAACCCGAATACGCATCTAGGAAACACAGAAGGTCACAGCCTGATGTTGAGTCTACTAATTGATCTAGGAAGAGGGAATGGATCCTTGGGACATGCCTTATTGAGATTGGTATAGTCGATGCACATCCGGAGCTTCCCGCCAGCCTTGGGAATGACAACAGGGTTGGCCAACCACCGTGGGTGGTGAACCTCCCAGATGAAACTAGCATCGAGCAGCTTCTTGATTTCTTCGCGGATGAAGTTCTGCCACTCGATGGACTGTTTCCTGGGCTTCTGCTGTACCGGTCGGGCGTCGGGGTAGATCTTCAGATGGTGCTCAATCACCTCCCTGGGGATCCCGGGCATTTGTGATGGTTGCCATGCAAACACATCGACGTTGTCCCGGAGGAAGGTGATGAGCGTGCATTTCTATTTGCTGTCCAGGTTCCCCGCGATACGGGTTGTCTGGGCAGCCTCGGAGCCAATCCTGACGACCTTCACAGGGACGTCGTCGTCGTTGGCAGGTTGCACACGAGGTGCAGTAGTGGAGGCTCGCTGCACCGGGCCTTGCTCTGGCCGACTCTCCTTCGAGCCTCCTGGGGCCGGAGCCCTCCCCGCTGCAAGTGCTTGGAGCTGCTCTAAGGCTGACACTGCGGCTGAGCGGTCCCCTCTGATCCTGAGGACACCGGAAGGCATCGGCATCTTTAGGACGAGGTAGCCGTAGTGGGCTACAGCCATGAACCTGTAGAGGGCTGGCCTCCCGATGATTGCATTGAAGGGGAGGTCGACATCTGCCACGTCGAATAAAACGCTCTCCGTACGGTAGTTTCCTGGGTCCCGAAGGTCACCGGGAGGTGTATGTTACCATACGGGAGGATTTGCCCAGGTCCGACACCCGAGAACGGGCTCGAGGGTGTGAGCTGGGACATCGGCAGCTGCAGCTTTCGGAAAGCCGTCGTGGAGATGAGGTTGAGGCCCGCCCCTCCATTTATCAACACGTGAAAGACCTTCACGTTGGCGATGGTCGGGGACACCAGCAGCGGGAGCACTCCTGCCCCTGCCATGTTCTTCGGGCAGTCAGAAGCGTCGAAGCTGATCGCCGTGCTCATCCACTTGTGGTGGGGAGCCGGACTTGCGGTGGGGGCCACTGCAGCCACTGCCCGTCGCAGGGTTTTCACCGCGTTTCGGGACGTGGGGTCGGTGGCTCCCCGGTAGATGACATGGAGGGTCTTGCGGCGCACCTTATCACTGCTGGAGTCGGAGTCGCCACCTCGAAGACGGCCTTGACCGCCCGCTGGGGTTCCTGGAACCCCATCTCGCTGTCATCCTCCTTCTCAGGATCAGCCTTATGCTTGCCCTCCCTCTGGCGGGGGGTGCACCCTCCTGGCGCTGCTGCCTCTGTTTCTGTTCGCGGAAACGGTTCCGCGAATCTCTTCACTTCCCGGCACTCGCTAGCACTATGGCTATTTGTACGGTGCACCGGGCACTTGAAGTCAGGCTCCTCGGGCTCAGGCGACTGCCTAGGGCGCTTGTCTCGGCGCGACGCTCGGGCTCCGCCGGGCGCCGCAGCCGCCATTGCCCGGGCTCCGGGCTTTGGCCTGTTCTTGCCACTGCCCCTTCTTCTTCTTCTTGCCGCTGCTCCTCGCAGAGGCTGCTTCCTCAGTCAGGGTGGCTTCCCTTGCTTCTGAGGATGGCTGGGAGTGCCAGTTGCGCCCCTCCGCTTCCCTAGCACATCTGTCTGCCAGGGAGAACAGCTCGGAGACATCACGCACCTCGTGCATGGCTAGCTTCTCGAGCATCTTCTTGTCCCTCACACCTTGTCTAAACGCGACGATAACCGATGCGCTAGCAACATGAGGGATGGTGGTTCCGTACCTGGGAGAACCGCTGGATGAACGATCGCAGCGACTCTCCAGCGCGCTGTCTAACGGCGTGGAGGTCAAGCTCGGTGCCGGGGCGCTTGTAGGAACTGCCGAAGTTAGCCACGAACTGCCGGCACAACTCATCCCAGGAGGTTATGGACCCCTGGGGCAGGTTCATGAGCCATGACCGGGCTGGGCCGGTCAGGACGACGGGGAAGTAGTTAGCCCATAATGGTCTCGTCGCCTCCTGCAGCTAGTATCGCAGTGGTGTAGATCTGCAGGAACTCGCTCGGGTTGACACTCCCGTCGTACTTCTCCGGCATGTGCGGCCGGAACTTTCGTGGCCAGACCACGAAACGGAGCTGAGGCGCTAGCGCTGCACACCCTTGGCTAGGGCTGACTGGTGCCGGCGGCGGCAGCGCATACCCCGGGTGAGCAGGCGGGCCTGCGTACACCTGGTGCTGGGGTGGTGTTGCATACGCCTGTGCAGGAGGCGCGACGTACGCCTGGTGCGGTGGAGGCGCGACGTACGTCTGGTGTCGTGGAGGCACAACATGAGCCTGGGGCACAGGGCCCGACACGCTGTAATCTGCCTCGAGGTTGCGCCGACGTTCCCTCTGGCGCTCGATGGTGACTCGGCAGTCCTCTCCGGCCCTGTGGCGCTGCAGCCCGGTTCTCAGATCTATTGTTGAGATCCTGGTCGAGCGCGAGTCTGCCGTCCACAGGTCGATTGTCGGCGTTCGCGACAATGACACATGCATCGGCTGGGCATGTTCCTCCCTCAGCGGAGGCGCGTTGAGTGTGGCGGGTGACGAGGTGGTCGACGTCGTTGATCCACTGCTGAGCTGCTCCCTGAGGAGCATCCCCAGCAGGAGGGTTGTGAAGTAGCGTGCGCTGCCGCGAGCGCACTCTCCGGGCTTGCAGCCGGTGGCACCGTGATTGCTGTCACGGCCGGAGTATGACGTGGAGTGGCGTGTCGGCCTGCAGCCGGCGAAGTGACTGCAGGGCGACGCAAAGGTCCTGACCTTCCTGCCCTAGAGCGCCTGCCCTAGAGCGGGATGACGCCTGATCCTCCGCCACCGTCTGTCGCCGCGACTGCGTCCTGGATGATCCGGCGTTGGATTGGTCGTTCACCATTGCTGCTGGTGGAGATCTTGACCGAGAAAAAAGCCCCCTACCTGGCGCGCCAAATGTCGAAGGTCGTAAACGACACTTCCCCCGGGCCTGCTTAATGAGCAGCCCGCGGAGATTCTTTGGATTCACGAGGGCTAGTCCCAGGAGATCGAACACAGCAGGATGATGAACACAGAGGATTTACGTGGTTCGGGCCGCCGGAGCGTAATACCCTACGTCCACGGGAGAGTTTGTGTATTTCCTTGCTTGAGCGTGTATGAGCCTTGGTCTAATTTTCCGTCCTCTGCGAAGGTCGTCTGCCGAATCCTTTTATAGTTCAAGGACTCTGCAGTTACAAGGTGAGACCCAGGACACGACAGGTGGTTCCGGGGAGAGCCAAATCCTATACAAGATCTACGATTAATTGCTATCTACTTCCCTTTGTCAGGGGCTTCAATGTGCCATCCCGCCGCGCCGTGCGCCAGGGCTACACATAGTTGGTGATGATGGCGGTGCACGTCTCGTTCGTCTTGTCCTCGCGGCCCATTCGTCCGTCTTGCAGCGTGGGCCTGTACCGGCTACTTGGACAAGACAGGACACTGAAGCCTTGACTTTCGCAAGCGCGACTCAGCCTGCCTGGGGAAGGTGCGCGTACTTAATGCCTGTCTAAGCAGCGCACGGGTTCCTTTACTACAGCTTCCTACCACACTGAGTAGGCCGTCCGCCACGTGGTTGCGCCGGAGCCTGCCTCTGCGGGAAGTAAAGCATTTGACGGAATAGGCCACGTGGCGCATTCGGAGCCCACCCCTATGGAGGGGTGGGGGCTTAGCCCTGCAGGCCACGTGGTAGCTCCGGTGCCTTCCCCTGCGAGGACGCGGGCTTGGCCCTGAGGCCCCGATCGGCCACGTGGCGGCTCCGGAGCCTGCCTCAGCGGGAAGGCGTGGGTCCGGTCCTGCCAGCCACGTGGCAGCTTGGGAGCCTCCCCTGACGGGGAGGTAGGATCTGGTCCTTCCCTCCTCGACGTGGCAGCCTCGGATTCAGCCTCTTAGGCAGAGGCGGAGTCCTTAGCGATTTTCTCCTGTGCGCGGGGGTACCCGGTCTGCAGGGTACCGACAGGCTGCCACGTTGAGGAGACTTCTGGTGGCTGTGTCCTGATGGTGGGTCTGTTGGGCTGGGTCGAAACAATCAGGAGGCTACGTGCTAAGGTGTCTGACCAGCAGGAAAAAAAGGAAAAAATCAAGCCTACCTGGTAAGCTGTAGCAGGGCCAGGTGACTGGTGGTGGTGGTGTCAATGGAGGTGTTTGTGTTATAGAGGAGTGCTCGCGATGATGTGTTCGTCGCGGGGCGGGATGATGTGTTCGTCCCAGAGATGATGTGTTCGTCTCACAGGTGTCAGTGTACGAAATGATGTGTTCGTTCCAGGATGATGTAGTTCGTCCTCGAGGTGTAGTGCCCACCTCAGGGTGTAGCGCCCACCCCAAGGGTTGTAGTACCCAACCCAAATTCGTGTCCGGTATGTAGTGCCCATCTCGGGGGATTTAATGCCCATCCCTTAATGTGAGTGCAGAATGAAATGACCATTCTGGGGTGTAGTGACCACCCTAAGTGTGTGTAGGATGGAAAGTGTGTTTTCATCCTACATTAGTGTAAGTGTGTTTTAGAAAATGTGATTAAGGGGGTGTGTTGAAGTTAATCACGTTCTTTAGAATAAACTAGAGATTAGGAGGTGTCCAGGTTGGACACGGTTGATTAATAGAGATAGAGTCCAAACATTTTACAAGAGTCCTACACAATTTTAGGTATGTTTTTATCTATAAGCGCCTTATATACAGCCGTGTGCCCCCAGCCAGATTAAACATATTAGTATTATAATTTTTGAGTTGATTTTAGCCTCGGATTTCCAACATAACCATCCCTATAATCAGTAGTTAATGCATTCGTTTTTGCTCTAAGCATGTTATCTTAAGTGATCAGCAGTGCACAAATCACCAGTGGCTTGTTTTTCTTAATGGTCATGTCAAATTTACGAGTTTGTAGCTTGAGTCAGTTTATGCCATGTTTTACCGTCCTCGTTTTCTTATTTTCAACTGATGTGTGGTCCTGGATCCATTAGTAAGCAACATTTGATTAGATGAATACTTCAAAATTAACACTAACGCATCATTATGCTTTTAGGTTTTCCCACTCGTGTTACAATTACATGTGGCATCACTTTAAGTCAATAACAGTCTTAACATATAACTAAAACATAACTCTAAGCCCCTTTAGTGGTACAGTTTAAAAGATCTTTCCATTGGGAAGTTAACTGCTAATCAGATCCTTTTCATTTATATTTTTCAGAGTGATTACTTGCGGAAGATTTCTGTGAAAATGCTTTCTATGGAGAGTCAGCATAAGACAAACACACAACAAAATCCCCAAAATGGTCAAGTGGCACAAGAAAATCCCCAAAATGGTCAAGTGGTTCAGAATCAAATACCCTGCTACCTAGGTATCATGAAACAAATACGAACTACATATTTGGAAATACCGTTACATTTTTCTTAACTTTGGCTTTTTACCTCAATAGCTGTAGCAAAATTGTTAACTATGGCTAATGGTTGTCTTATTAATTGTTAACCATATTACCATATGCATTTGATGTTGACATGGCACCATGACACCCTACACTGTCCACAACAACCAAACTTTTGTCCCAAACAAGTTGGGGTCAGCTAGAAATGAAACCCAACATTTTTTAAAGAAAAGTAATAGAAAATAGGATGAGAGTAAAAAAATACAAATAAAATAAGATTCTACATTTTATTTATTTTAGAAATAGATTAATAAAAAAGAAGATAAGAGTAACAAAATACGAATAAACTAGATTCTGGCACATGAATTGCTAATTTCCATGCAATTCTATCATGAGCCAAATCTCCAGGTATGTCTCACTTCTTTAAGTCTCGTTTCACCGTCTCCTTCCATGTCAACCTTGGTCGACTTCTACCTCTCCTAAAATTTTCTCTACTCTTTATAATCCCACTGTTAACCGGTGCTTCTGGAGGTCTTCGCTGGATATACCCAAACCACTGTAGGCGATGTTGGACTAGCTTCTCCTCAATCGATGCTACCCCTACCCTATCACGTATCACCTCGTTCCTAATTTTGTCTCTTCTTGTGTGACCGCACATCCACCGTAGCATGCGCATCTCAGCAACACTCATTTGTTTGACATGTTGCCTTTTAGTTGGCCAACATTCTACTTCATACAGCATCACACGTTTGATCACCGTCCTATAAAATTTTTCTTTCAATTTTTGTGGAACTTTCTTATCAAATAAGATTCCAGATGCCAGGGTAGTGAAAGGGCGCCTGGACGCCTAGGCGCTTGCCGAGCGCCTGGACGCCCAGGCGCCCGCCTAGGCGCCTAGGCGCCCAGCCAGGCGCTCGAGGTGGCGGCAGCCTGGAGCTGGGAGGGCAGCAGCGCAGAGCAGGGAGGTGGTCCGGAGCTGGAGAGGGCCGCAACGGAGAGCAGGGGAGCGGCTCAGAGCAGAAGAGGGCAACAACTAGCTGAGAGCGGCGGCGGCGGCGAAGTCCCGGAGCAGATGGAGACGGGAGCCGACGGCGCAGCGGGAGGGACTGAGGGAGGCGAACAGGCGGGCATATAACACATTTTTAAGGCCCATCACAGCCCAATACCGTTTCATAACCCTAGCCTCCTGACTTGCATCCAACGACCAGGCTCCTCCATCGGTTTTGGCTACTCCACGCCTCCGCCTCTACTTCCTGCGCCGCCGGCCCCCATTCCACGCCTCCGCCTCTGCTTCCTGCGCCGCCGGCTCCCGTTCGCCGCTGCTCCTGCGCCGTCAGTGCTCCTCCCTCCTCCCCCCCCCCCCCCCCCCCGCCTCTCCTTCGGGATGCCGACACCTCCCCCCCGTCCCCCCTCTCCCCGCCCCTCTTTCCAGTCGTGTTCCAGGCGAGGCAACTGGTCCAGGCGTCCGGGCCGGAGCGCCGGGACGCCTAGGCGACGCCTGGACAACACTGCCAGATGCTTGCCGCCACTTCATCCTAATGGGTTTCATTTCCATGAGAATGGCTAAGTATAGTTGTTGACTCGCCAAGCCTATCACAACCCCTCCTCCTTTATCCGAGTTTGGGACCGACTATATCATTATAACATAGGCGGAGTAATGCTTAGGGATAAAACTTTTTGGAGGTGCTCTATGTTCCAAGGGTTGGGGAGGGGCTCTCATTCTTCTGTGGCCAGGCAGATGCACCCGGGACGGGATACCTGTGTCACTCGGAAGGGGCCCTCCCAGCTGGGAGAAAGTTTGTGTGCCCCTTCTCGAGAAAGTATTCGCCATAGCACCAGATCGCCCGTCTGGAGCTCTCTACTCTGCACGAACTGTCCTTGGTAGCGCCGGAGCGTCTGCCGGTACCGTGCATTTCGGATGGTAGCATGCCACCTTGCTTCGTCGACGAGGTCGACATCTTCACATCGGAGCTGGTCCTGTGCGGCTTCATCAAATGTCCGGACTCTGAGGGAGCCCACTGCGAATTTTGGGTGGAGGACGGTCTCGGCTCCATACACCGGGAAGAAAGACGTTTCTCCCGTGGCCCGGCTGGGCGACGTCTGGCTGGCACACAATGCACATGGGAGTTCGTCAACGCACTTGGCACCATCCTTATCCAGGCAGTCATACGTCCGTGTCTTAAGGCCCCTGGGGATCTCAGCGTCGGCCCTTTCAACTTGACTGTTGCTCTTTGGGTGAGCCACAGACACATAACAGACTTGGACGCCAAGGTCTTCACAGTAGTCTTGGAATGCCGCGGTGGTGAACTGGGTCCCGTTGTTGGTGATGATCCTGTTCGGGACCCCGAACCTGCAGACGATCGACTTGATGAACTTGACTGCGAACTCCTTGTTGATGTTGATTACCGGGGCTGCCTCCGACCACTTGGTGCACTTGTCTACAACGATGTAGAGGAACCGATACCCTCCGACTGCTCTGGGGAAGGGTCCCAGGATATCCAACCCCTAGACCGTGAACGGCCAGAAGGATGGGATCATCTGCAGTGTTTGCACCGGAGTGTGAATCTGCTTGGCGTGGAACTGGTACGCCTTGCTCCTTTTCAACAGCTTGACGGCGTCTTGGAGTGCCGTTGGCTAGTAGAAGCCATGTCAGAAGGCTTTACCGACCAACGTGCGGGAAGCCGCATGATTCTCGCACTCTCCTTCGTGGATCTCTGCGAGCAAGTCGCAACCCTTCTCCCGATTTATGCAACTTAATAGGACGCCGTTGGCGCCACGCCGGCAGAGGTCTCCTTCTACCAGTGTGTAGTGTTCTACCATCCTTACGATCCGCTCAGCGGATACATGTTCCTCTGGAAGGATGTTGTCTTTCAGGTAGTCCCGGATCTTAGTGATCCATGCATCAGGACTCTCCTGAGCTTCTGGATCTTGAGCGCCGGGTGATCTGGGGTCTCTGGTGACGCACAAGAACCTCAATGGGCCCTACGGTTGCAGGTCCGCCGAGGTCGCCGACTCCGAGGTGTCGGGCTCGCCTTCTTCGTTAGGCACTGCGGGCTTAGCGGTTGGTCGCACTAATCTCCTGCTGAAAACACCTTCAGGAACCGGGGCCCCGGTGGACGCCATTGTTGACAGGGCATCGACGATGGAGTTGTCGGTGCGAGGCACGTGGCAGAGGTCCAAAGCCTCGAAACCAGCTTCCAGCTTCTTGACGTGCAGCAGGTAGACCGCGAGCTAAGGGTCCTTGCAGCAGCATTCTCCTCGGACCTGCTTGATGATCAGCTGGGAGTCTCCCTTGACCAGCATCTGCTGGACACCGAGACCCTGCGAAGCTGTTAGTCCGAAGATGAGGGCTTCATACTCCGCCATGTTGTTGGTCGCCTTGAAGTCAAGGCGCACCGCGTAATTGGACTGCTCCCCTGTTGGCGAGGTGAGAAGTACACCGACCCTGACCCCTTGCTTCCGCGATGAACTATCGAAGAAGAGTGTCCAGTGGGGTCCGATGAGCACCGGTGCCCTGGGTTCTGGCTCGCTGACTTCCAGGCCCCCTGGGTTGCTTGGTGAGGGAGTCCACTCAGGAACGAAATCTGCTAGTGCTTGACTCTTGATTGCATGCCGTAGCAAGAAGTCAAGCTCGAACTCTGCCTGTTCCGCCGCCCATTTGGCCATGTTGCCAGTCGCGTTGGGACTGCGGAGCACCGCCCCCAGCGGGAATGAGGTCACCACTGAAACTCTGTGTGCCTAAAAGTAATAGCGGGGCTTCCTCGACGTGATTAGCACTGCATACAACAACTTGTGTAGGTTCCTTGTTTTTCTTCATGTAGGACTTTGCTGATGAACTAGACTAGGCGCTGGATAGTCCGGACCCTCCTCGGGGAATCCGACGCATCCTCTTTCATCTGCTCTTGTCCCAGAGACTCCATGTTCATTGAACCCGGGGCGTCCTCCGAGGGTTGGGACCCAGAGGTTTCTTGTTCTCCGGGGCCCCTGGGGGACCGGGGTACCTTCCTGGGGCTGGGACCCGAAGGCAACTTGGTTGTCGGGGCCCCCTGCGGTTTCCAAGCCCTGGGACTCAGAATCAGCAGCAGGGGCCCCGTCCGTCTCTTGAGGCTCCTGGGTACCAGGTCGTTCCGCCACCAAGACCATGCTTACCACTTCTGTCGTGGCGGTGATGTAGAGGTACAAAGGCTCCCTGGCTCCGGGGCCACCATGATGGCCAACGACGTAAGTTGTTGCTTCAGTTTGCGAAACGCCTTTTCTGCCTCAGTCCAGACGAACGGTCCAGACTGGCGCAACAGTTTGAAGAACGGGAGGGCCTGTTCAGCCAGTCTAGAGATGACTCCGAACACACACTTGTCAGGGTTAAGCTTTGTGCGTGTGGTCCGCAATCTATTGAAGACTAGGGTGAGGTTGTCTAACAATGATGTATGTGTCTGGATCTTGACAACGATATCGTCGATGTACACCTCTAACAGGTCCCGAATGAGGTCCCCAAATGCTTTATGCATGAACGTACAAAAGTAGGGAGGGCATTCTTAAGACCGTAAGGCATGGAGACATAGCAGTAGAGGCCATATACAGTTATAAATGCGATATGTTTTCCATCCTCTCTAGACATGGGGATTTGGTGGAACCCTGAGTAAGCGTCTAGAAAGTAGAGCAAGTCGCATCTCGAGATTGAATCTACGATTTGATCTATCCTAAGGAGAGGTAAAGGATCTTTAGGGCATGCCTTGTTGAGGTTGGTGTAGTCGATGCACATCCGAAGCTTACCGCTAGCTTTGGGGGACAACGACAGGATTGGGCAGCCACCTGGGATGATGGACTTCCCGAATGAAGCCAGCATCAAGCAGCTTCTTGATCTCTTCGCGGATGAAGTTCTACCGCTCGATGGACTGCTTTCGTGGCCTCTGCTGTGCCAGTCTGGTATCAAGGTAGATCTTCAGGTGGTGCTCAATCACTTCTCTGGGGATGTCAGGCATCTGAGATGATTGCCAGGCAAACACGTTGACATTAGCTCGCAGGAAGGTGATGAGCGCCGATTTTTGCTTGCTTTCTAGACTACCCGCAATGCGGGTGATCTGGGCAGCATCGGAGCCGATATGGATAGCCTTGATGGGTACGTCGTCGTTGTCGGAGGGCTGCACCCGTGGTGCAACGACATAGTCGTGCCTGCACGAGCTCGGCGAAGGCTGACTAGGTCTAGCATCGCTCGGGGCAGGTGCTGGGACTGCTGCCAGTGCTTGGAGCTCGTCCATAGCAGACACCGCCGCAGCGCGATCTCCGTAGATCTTGAAGACGCCAGAGGGAGTCGGCATCTTGAGGACGAGGTAGCTGTAGTAGACTACAGACATGAATTGGTACAAGGCTGGCCTACCGATAATGGCTGTCGACTGTTGGAGTCGGCAGATCCCCTGACACTACTAAAGTGTTGAAGGAGTTTGTAGTTCGGTTTGGGCGCGCGGAGACTCAAGAAGGTGAAAACGCGATTTGGACACGAGTGACACGGTGGTTTACGTGGTTCGGGCCGCCTGAGCGTAATACCCTACTCCACGGGTGTGTGTATGTTGTATTAACTTGTGAGCTTGAGTGTGTTCGAATGTCTCCTCCCGTGTATCGTCGGTTTGTCCTTTTATAGCACAAGGACAAACCGTTACAAGTTAGCCTGACCTGACATGTGGCCCTGGCGGTTACTAGTATTGATACACGAGATTAATTGTTGCTAATAACCCTGTAACGGCTCCGACAGTGCCGTTACAGGTGTTAATATTGTCCGATTAAGTGTCATTAATGTGGAATTAATGATAATTAATCGGGTCTTGAAGTCTGCAGCTGTCCTTTGGAGATCCGGAGCCGTTACAACGTCTCCCGGGGGTTTGAAGCGGCTAGCTCCGACGTATGGACACGTGGCAGCTCCGGAGCTTGCTTGTGGGAAGCTCCGGGGTGGCCTGGCACGTGTCAGGTCCGGAGCTTCTCTCGGTCAGGGGTTAAGTCCGGAGGTGCCGTTTCAGTAGCTAGCCCGGAGCTTCACCCTTGCGGGTAATAACTCCGGTCTGACAGTACACGTGGCAACCTAGGGGCTAACCATGTTGGAGAAGCGGGTCCGGTTACGTCTGGCGAGTGGGCCCCCGAGGGTCTTCAATTTGAGTAGATGTCCTTCCCTTGAGATCTTTGTAACCTCAGGGGGTGTATGGTTTTTAGGGTACCGACAGTGGCCCCCTGGACCTACCTCCGGGGAAGGCCAACGGGATGAAGTCATTCCGCCGGAGGTGGGTCCACACTTGCGACTCTTGAACTGGGTCTTCAAGGGTCTTCGGAGGTGCCTTTGGCGGGGCTTTACGGTTAAGTCCCGACGCGTGGCGCACCTCAGGCGGTAGATAAGATCTTTGACGTGCGGATCTCTCGCAATTGAAGGTCGCCGGTTCCCGATACGAAAACCGTATCGGTTCCGCGCGCCTTGTCAGTCCGCCGCCTTTGGGTTTCCCGCCTCGTGATGACAACAGTTCGCCTGGGTAAGAACCTCGACTTGATCGTCAGGGTGGTCCCGGGCCCTCTTGTCATCGGCTGGGTTGAATTCTTGAGTAGTATCCTTGACTCCCCTGCAGTTTCCATCCAAGCGTTGCGAGGGCTTACTTAAGAAGGAAAGCGCACCGTCGGGAGTTCTTTACGCTTTCCATCTGTTCTTGTGCTCAAACTCCCAACTCGTGCTTTGCCCTCTTCTCTTGCCTAGCTGTGCTGCGATGGAGTTGGGTCTGCGTGAGAGTCGTTTGAAGACGGAGAGCGATCTGAAGAAGGTCCGAGCCCTCATGGGGTGGTCGTCGGACTTCTTCAACCGTTCGGTTCGCGCCGGCGGAGAGCTTCCCTTTAAAAAGGAGCACTCCGACGAGATGGTGTATTTTTCTTCGTACGCCATGGTGGGGCTGATTCCACCGTTTTCTTCCTTCTTCTTGATGCTGCTGGACTTCTATGGTCTGCAGCTATACCACCTTGGCCCTCACTCCATCCTCCTTGTGTCCATCTTTGTCCACTTCTGCGAGATGTGGGTGGGCATCCCTCCTTGCATCGAGCTTTTCCGAACCTTCTTCACCGTCCAAACCACCGGCCGAAGCGACGAGTACCTTGGCTTCTACTACTTTGTGAAGCGCAAGAAGTGCCCGTTCAAGTACCTCCGGTCATTCCCTTCCGGGAAGTGGGATGACTGGAAGAAAGATTGGGTAGTCGTCCGGGTGGAGGAGCACGAGCGGTTGGAGTTGCCAGACGGTCTACCCGGCATTGATACGTCGGTGTGGAGCGAAGTTCCGGTGCTGGCGGCAGCTTTCGACCCCGTCCTGTCCAGGATCCGCCAATGTGTGGAGGGAGGATTGACTCCCCAGGCGGTGTTCTGCAACTTCCTGTCCAACAGGTGGGCACCGCTGAAGAGGAGGGAGAAGCTCGCCTGGGCCCTCAACAGCGTGATGGACGAGGACCGGGTCGAGACCGGGTTGAAGTCCAGCATGGTGGGGAAGTCCTTGGAGTTTCACCTCAAGAAATTCCAGCACGGCATCGATGTTGACGGAGAGTACTTGACTCCGCCGCCGGCTTTCCTCCCCCTGAACGTGGAAGTGGAGTTGAGTAGGGAGCTCCGGCGGAAGATGCCCGCGCTTGACGACCTTGGCGTCGTCGAGAGAAGATCAACCGCCCGGTTGGCGATCCCCGGGTTGTCGGAAGGCGGCTCCGCCCCTGTCTCTCAGCCAAGAGCTGAGGTCACCGGCAAGGGCAAGGAGCTGGCGGAGGAGCCGGAGAGCCGGAAGAGGAAGCTGCGACATGCTGACGGAAGGTCCGTCGGGCTTGCTACTTCCCCCCCAGTTCCCCGTCCTCAGGAAGGAAGATCCTCCACCGCCGTAGCGGCTGTCCCTGTGGTGGGGTCCTTTCGGAGCGCTACTGTTCCGGCAGTGGGTTCCTACCGGAGTGCGACTGTCCCCGTGGTGGATCCCTCCGGAGGTGCCAGTTCCGGGCAGGCGACTCCGGCACGTGAAGCAGTGAGGGCCTCCAGGTCCAGGAGTTCCTCCCGATCAAGGAGAGCTCCGACCCGGGAAACGCCCGCGGCTACGACAAGTCTTGGGAGTCCTCCCGGAGCTCCTACACCGACCGTGGTGTTGGAAATCCGGCCTGTTCAGCCCTGTTGCTGGCTCTGCAGGTGTGCTGATCAGGTCTGTTCGGCCAGAACAGATCTGTTCTGCGCTGCAGTTCAGTACAGGGTGATCCCTGTGTGCAGAACAGAGAGGGCAGAGAGAGTAGAAGGCACCCCGGTGCTGATCAGATCGGAGAAGAGGGGAACAGAGGTGAACTCGGCTTGTTCCTGATGGAGCAGAAGCGAAATCCTGATCTAGGCGAGTTAGGGAACTCGGCTAGATCAGGTTCTGCCGTGGGGAGGGGTTTTCTGGTGGAAAACTTGTATTATTTTCTAATGAGGTGCTTATACAGGGGAGGGGCGCACCCCTGTTTATATAGGGGCCGGCTGGGAGAGTCCCAGGGCCATACAACTCGATCTCCAATTTAAAAACAGGACTCTATCTATTAGCAATAACTCTATGGACTCTAAACAGAATTTCTAATTTTTCTGGACTCTATCTACTGACCGCTCCAGGGAGGTGGGCCCCGCCTGGGCGCGCGCGCCCCTGGTGGGCTCAGCCGCACCAGGCCGCCCCAGGCCCAGGCCCAGGCCCAGGGTCACCCGACACGTGGCCAGCCCGGAACGTCCGGGAAAGAGGTTCCGCGCAAGTTGGTGCGTGAGCCTCCCAAGGTAATTTTTCTTTCTTACCTCGATTAACTTTTAATTGTAGCATCTATTTGCTCAATTTCTTCGTTCTTTATCTGCAGCGTTCCCAAAAAGGGGAGTGAAGCTCCGCCCTCGGCCACAGTGTCTGAGGTTGCGGGGGCTTCTGCTCCAGCTCCGGTGCCGCCCCAAGCGGAGGCTGCGACAGCTCCGGCGCCGGCTGTCGTGGTCATGGACCTCGACTCGTCTCCAGAAGTTCCCGTGGTAGCGCCGGACCACGGGATTGAAGATGCGCCAGCGGCACCCGTTCCGGAGGTTGAAGCTCCGGGTCCTGGTGCTGCAGAAGTAGAAGCTCCGGCTGTTGAGTCGGAGGAAGTAGCGGTCCCGGCTTCAGAGCCGGAAAGTGCTGAAGCCCCGGCGGTTGAGCCGGAGGTAGCTGAAGCCCCGGCATGCGAGCCGGAAGTAGCTGAAGCCCCGGCATGCGAGCCGAAAGTTGAAGTGGTTCCGGCAATTGAGCCGGTTACTTCCGAAGCTCCGGTCGCAGAGCCGGTAATTATTGGAGCGCCGGCTGCAGGGCCGGTGATTGCTGGAGCGCCGGCCACAGAGCCGGTGGTCGAAGAGGCGAGGGAGCTCGAGCCTCCCTCAGAAGAAGTGTCCCGGCCGGAGCCATTGGAGGCGACGACGTCGATGGTACCCGTGGCGGAGCCAGAGTGCCTGAATGAAGTCGTCGGCCCCCAGCCTGAAGGGGCAAACGAAGACTTGGTGGCGGGACCTTCTTCGGTGGCGACTGAGGCCATCCCGGAGGAGTGCCCTAGTTCTTTGGAAGCTCGGGGTTCCACTCTCGTAGAGTGGGACCCAATTTTTGTAAATGAAGACTCGCTGGAACCAGCGGAGGAGATCCCGGCAAGTCCGGAGCCCATCTCTCTGTCGATGTCCATCGACAATGCCTGCTCCAGTCTACGTCAGGTCCAATTGGCCTTCTTCCACGACAGCAAAGCTCTTGAAGAGGAGCGCCAAACCCTTAGGAGGTGGCGTAATCGGCTCCACTTTGAGACTAAGCTGGCGCAGTCGAGGATTGCGGATGACAAGGAATGGATCAGGCGGGAGAAGGTCCGCCTGGAGCTCTGGGGTGAGCTGCTGGACGAGAGGGAGAGCATGACTCACGCCCTCGACGCTCAATCCCGGGAGTTCCATGACCAAGCTAAGGCTGCTAACGACGCGGCCAACGCTCGGTTCGATCAACTCGAGGCCATCAGTACCGCACTCATCAAGCGCCGAGAGGCACTTGAAGGAAGGGAAAAGAGGCTCGAGGATGAGGAGCAAAAACTCCTGGAGCTACGGGATGACGTCTTGCGACGGGAGGATGAGCTCGCCGAGAAAACAGCTCTGGCGGACAAGGGCCTCGAGGAGCGCACTAAAAAATTGGAAGAGCGCTGCCTCGAGGAGGAGGAGAAGACCTGGGTGCGGGGGCAGGAACTCTACGAGTACGAGTGTGCCCTCGTCGCCCGGGAGAAGAAAATAGAGGCTAGGGAGAAAGACCTGGTCGACTGCCGGAACAAGATCCACCTCCGGGAGGAGGAGCTCGGAAGACTTGAGAAGCGGGTTGCTGCGAAGATTCAGCAAAACGCCAAAGAAGTTGAGCGTCTCTCCCGCGAGAATTCGGAGCTGGCGGCGGCCCGGAGATCCTTGGAAGAGATGAAGGGCCTGAGGAAGACGGACTCCCTGCAAATTTGGGAGTTCCTGAGCAAGGCCGACGATGCGCTGGCGCCGATGGGTTTCAGCCCCGTGCTCCCGGACGATCCGGAGCCGGAGCCGGACCTTGCGTTGCAAGCGTTGAGCGCTGCGGGCAGCAAGCTCTCCAAGGTGGGCGACGTCATCGCGGACCAGCTGGAGGTCGAGGGGCAATCCCTGGCTAGGAACGTCACAGAGTATGTGTTGACGTGCTACACTAGCCGGAACCCTCGATTCCCTCTGGACCCGGTGCTTGAAGGCCCCGTCGAAGGAGAAGGCGAAGCTACCCGAGCCAGCGTGTCGGAGGTCGCCCAGAAGGTCGCCGAATTCTTCCATAGGGTCTAGGACTGTCTTTCTTAGCCTTTACTTGTATCTTCTCTTCTTCCTCAATTTTGTAATCCCTTGTCTCCAGATGTAATCTCCGGTCTTCAAATGAAATGAAATCCTCACTTTTTTGCGAATTTCATTTTTTTGTCTTCGGCATCTTTGTCTTCACTTGGCCCCCTGGTAGATGTGCACAATTTGATTGTGGACATGTACCAAAAGGACGTTGAGTTTTGTTGAAGACAAATTTGCTTCGAACTCGTATAATTTAGGTCCGAAGTTTTCGATAGTGAAGGTCCCTTGAAGTCGTCGGAGCTTAGAAGCTCCGGCACTGTCCATCGTTGGAGCTTAGTAGCTCCGGCAATAGCCTCTACCAACACGTTGAGCGTCGATAGTTAATACTTCAAGGTGTCGGAGCTTAGTAGCTCCGGCAGTGACCCTTGCCACGCCTGGTTTGTTGGCAACAGACTCTAGTGGTAGGGTCTTCTCACCATCTTTAAGTCAACTCCGACGGTTGACGCCCTGGTGGGAGTCGGAGCTTGGTTAGCTCCGGTTTTTCTCCCTCAACTTTAGGTTCATTTTTCCTGCACACTTAAGCCAAGAAAAACAGTAAAATTCGTTCCTTATCTATAACTTCGTCGCGACTTACGGTTCTCAAGAGAATTTCAAGTTGAACACGATTTTTAGTACAATTGGATGAATTGTCTTTTCTTTTAGATCCAATTGTCCATGGACCCACCTTACTTTGGCCTGCCGGGATGTAGGTAAAGTGGCGTACTTAGGGTGCTTGACCAGGCTAAGTCGATAGCGCACTCCGGCCCTAGAATGGCTTGGCGACTTTCAGGTGAGTTGGCCACAGACGACATTTAAATCTAAAAAATCCGACAATTCAACTCAAATCGTACATAAACCGGTTAAACTAGAACTTCTTAAGAATTGCACGTTTCTGTTATAGACAAGAAAGAGAAAAATAAAAATGTCGAGCCTTATGCAAAAATGAATGCACGTGGAGTCTATTTCACATGAAGATGTCTTTCATTATAGGTCCGGGGTACAGGGGAAACAAGTACACTCTTAGGGTACGGAACCAGGCTAAGTGTGTTTGGTTTCTCGTTTGACCCTGGGTAGTTAGCCACACTTCTAGTCCGGAGACTGTATCAAGTGTTGCATGAGCTCTTCAAACCTTTCGGGAAAGGTCCGGCTGCTCTCCCGGAGGAACTACCCGACTCTGTACAATGACTCTATAACATACATTTCAAGTTACTTAAGACTCACCTCCGTGGAATTAAGTGTAGAACTTACGGAGGTACTCGATGTTCCAAGGATTTGGGAGAGGTGTCCCATCCTCAGTAGCCAAGCGAACGCTTCCGGGACGGGATACTTTGATCACTCGGAAGGGCCCTTCCCAGCCGGGGGAGAGTTTGTTTTGCCCTTCTCTGGATAGTATTCTCCGTAGCACCAGATCGCCTTCCTCGAGCTGTCGGTTGTGTACATGCCGCTGGTGATAACGCCGTAGAGCTTGGCGGTATCGGGCATTCCGAACAGCTGCTTGGCACCTTCCCTCCTCGAGGAGGTCTAGGTCATCACGCCGGAGCTGGTCCTGCGCGGCTTCGTCGAAGGTCCGGACTCGGAGGGAACCCAAGGTGATTTCCGGAGGAAGGATCGCTTCAGCTCCGTACACCAGGAAGAAGGGTGTTTCTCCGGTTGCCCGACTTGGAGAAGTCCTGTTGGCCCATAGAGTGGGCGGAAGCTCTTCGATCCAATTAGCTCCGTGCTTTTTCAAACGCTCATAAGTGCGCGTTTTGAGTCCTTTAAGGATCTCTGCGTTTGCTCTCTCGGCTTGTCCATTGCTGGCAGGATGAGCTACAGAAGCGTAGCAAACTTGTATGCTGAGGTCTTCGCAATATCCTTGAAATGCGGAGCTTGTGAACTGAGTCCCATTATCAGTGATGATCTTATTTGGGACTCCGAATCTGCTCACGATAGATTGTAGAAAATTGATTGCAGATTGTTTGTTGATCGTCACAACAGGAGTAGCTTCCGGCCACTTGGTGAACTTGTCGATGGCGACGTACAGGAACTTGTACCCTCCGACGGCTCTTGGGAAGGGTCCCAAGATGTCCATCCCCCACACAGCGAAAGGCCATGTAGGAGGTATCATTTGTAAGGACTGAGCAGGTGTATGAATTTGCTTTGCATGAAATTGGCATGCTTTGCATTTCTTCACTAGCTCAGTAGCATCCTGGAGCGCTGTAGGCCAGTAGAAGCCGTGCCGAAAGGCTTTTCCGACCAGCGTGCGGGAAGATGCGTGGTTCCCACACTCACCTCCATGGATTTCTGCGAGGAGCTCGCAGCCTTCTTCCCTTGTGATGCACCGCATTAGGATGCCGTTGGCACCGCGCCGGTAGAGATCCCCTTCTACCAACGTGTATCTTTTAGCCAATCTGACTACCCGATCAGCGGATACATCATCGTCAGGAAGGATGTTGTCTTTCAAATAGTTCCGGATCTCCGAGATCCATGCATCGGAACTGACTTGAGCATTTGAGTCTTGCGTGCTGGGTTGCTCGGAGCTTCCGGCAGCACCTACGACCCTTGATGGCTGCCATGGTAACAGGGTCATCGGGACCGTCAGCTTCGGGATGCTGATCTCGCCCCCTTCGTTCAGTTCGGCAGGCTGAACTGTGGGTTTTGACAACCTCCGGACAAAGGTTCCGTCAGGAGCCGGAGCTCTGGTTGACGCCTTGGTCGAGAGTTCGTCAGCTTCAGCGTTGTGAGCACGCTGAACATGGTGAAGGTCTAGGACTTCGAAGTCCTTCTGAAGCCTCTGGACTTCAAGGAGATAAGCAGCCAGCTGGAGATTATTGCAGGAGCATTCACCCTTCACCTGTTTGATGACAAGTTGTGAATCTCCTTTGACCAGCAACTGCTTGGCACCATATGATAGTGCCACCTTTAATCCATAGATGAGTGCTTCGTACTCCGCCATGTTGTTGGTTGCCTTGAAGTCAAGATGCACCATGTATTTCACCTTCTCCCCGGTTGGTGCGAGGAGAAGGATTCCAGCTCCGGCTCCCTGCTTTTGCATGGAGCCGTCGAAGTAAAGGGTCCAGTGAGGCTTAGTGAAGGCTGGAACTTGTGGTTCCGTCTTCTGCTCGCTGGGGCCCCCAGGGTTTAATGGAGAGGGAGTCCATTCTGCCACGAAATCTGCCAACGCTTGACTCTTGATTGCTTGTCTTGGAATGAATTCAAGGTCAAATTCAGCCAGTTCCGCTGCCCACTTTGCAATATTCCCAGTTGAATTGGGATTATGCAGGATCGCTCGAAGTGGATATGAAGTCACCACTGAGACTTTGTGAGCTTGGAAATAATGTCGAAGCTTCCTTGAGGCAATAAGAACTGCATAGAGCAGTTTATGCACCTCTAGGTATCGAGTCTTGGCATCATGTAACACTTCACTGATGAAGTATACTGGGCGTTGAATGGTCCGGACCCTCCCGGAGGGGTCTGGAGCTTCCTCTTTATTGATCCGGACCCTCTCGGAGGGGTCCAGATTATCTTTGGGGACCTCCGGGTTCTGGGTGGAGGAACCCGGAGCTTCTTCAGGAATGACCTGGATCCTCTCGGAAGGACCCGGGTCCTCTGAAGTGGCTTCTTGTGGGTTCAAGTCTGGGAGCTGGGACCCAGACCCGCTTTCAGGAACCTCCGGACCCTCCCGAAGGGATCTGGATTCCTGAGTATTGGGTAGTTCCGGTCTCTCCGCAACCAGAACCATACTGACGACTTCGTCAGCTGCTGAAATGTAAAGCAATAAAGGCTCACCAGGGTTCGGAGCTACCAAGACTGGTAGGGTGGTGAGGAACTGTTTCAGCTCCTGGAATGCCTTCTCTGCTTCTTCAGACCATTGGAATGGTCCGAACTTCCTCAGTAACTTGAAGAAGGGAAGTGCCCTTTCCGCCAGTCTTGAAATGAACCGGCTGAGGGCTGCTAGACATCCAGTTAATTTTTGGACGTCTTTGATGCGGGTTGGTGGCCGCATGTCTTCAATGGCTTTTATCTTCGCCGGATTAGCCTCTATGCCCCGGTGACTTACCAGGAAACCAAGAAGCTTTCCGGAACTAACCCCGAAGACGCACTTGTCTGAGTTTAGCTTCGTGCGGGTGGCCCGCAGCTTATCGAAGACAGCCTGCAAGGTGTCCAAGAGGGATTCCTTGTTTTTGACTTTAACCACGATGTCATCGACGTACACTTCCACTATGTCTCTGATGAGTTCTTCGAAAGTTTTGTACATAGCTCGTACAAAAGTTGAAGCTGCATTCTTGAGACCAAAAGGCATGGCTGTGTAACAATACAATCCATCCACTGTGATGAATGAAGTATGTTCTTCATCTTCCCTAGACATCCTGATTTGATGATATCCAGAATATGCGTCTAGAAAACACAGTAACTCACACCCGGAGGTGGAATCCACTATCTGGTCTATTCTAGGTAGTGGGAATGGATCTTTTGGACATGCCTTATTCAGTGTGGTGTAGTCGATGCACATCCGAAGTTTCCCGCCGGCCTTAGGCACAACGACTGGGTTTGCCAGCCATTTTGGATGGTAGACTTCTCGGATGAATCCGGCTTCGAGCAACTTCTTCACTTCTTGTCGGATGAAGTTCTGTCGCTCTACAGATTGCTTCCGAGGTTTCTGATGCACAGGCCGAGCGTCGGGGTAAATCTTCAGATTGTGCTCAATCACTTCCCTGGGGATCCCAGACATTTGTGACGGTTGCCAAGCAAACACGTCAACGTTAGCCCGGAGGAAAGTGATGAGCGCGAGTTCCTATTTGTCGTTCAAGCCACCCGATATGCGGGTAGTTTGAGTGACATCGTAACCAATTTGGACGACTTTGACGGGAATGTCGGTGTCGCCGCTTGGCTGCACACGAGGTGCAGAGGTTGAGCCTCGTTGACGAATGCTCGGAGGTTGTGGAGCTTGCTTCTGTCTGGAGTCCTCTTCTTGCGCTGTGGTGAGCGCGTGAAGTTCCTCCAGAGCAGTTACTCCGGCAGTGCGATCTCCGCGGATCCGGAGAACGCCTACTGGTGTTGGCATCTTCAACACCAGGTATCCATAATGAGCAGCTGCCATGAATTTGTACAAGGCAGGTCTACCCAAGATGGCGTTGAATGGTAGGTTGATCTGAGCGACGTCGAAGATCAACTTCTCGGTGCGATACTTCTCCCGGGTCCCGAAGGTAACGGGGAGAGTAATAGCTCCGAGTGGAGTGATGGCCCCCGGACCTACTCCGGAGAAAGGTCGAGAGGGCTGGAGGTCCGAAGGTCGGAGCTGAAGCTTAGTGAAAGCTTCAAAGCTGATGAGGTTAAGCCCTGAACCTCCGTCTACCAGGACATGATGGAGCTGGATGTTGTTGATGGTGGGAGATACCATCAAGGGTAATTGGCCAGCGCCGACCATGCTTTGAGGACAGTCCGAAGCATCAAAAGTGATGGGTGTGTCCATCCACTTTCGATGTGGCTCCGGTCTAGCTGTAGGAGCTACAGCAGCCATATCCCGTCGCATAGTCTTGATGACGCGACGAGAAGTGATGTCCCATGATCCACCAAAGATGGTGTTCATGGTTTTTCGACGCTCGTTGTCGGAGACGTCGGAATCATCGTCGACGGAGGTGTAGACGGCTTTCAGGACCTTTTTGGGGTCCTGAAACCCGAACTCCTCTTCAGCCGGAGCTTCATCGACCTTTTGTTTTCCCTCCCTCTGTCGGAAGGGAGACCCTTCCCGGCGCTTGTGGTAGCGCTCGGCAAGGTTTTGGACCTCCCGGCAGTCCTCCAGTCTGTGGCTGCTCGTTTTGTGAATGGGGCACCACATCTTGGATTTGCCACCGTCTTCAGAAGACGGTCGAGGTCGCTTCTCGGGGCGTGGCCCCCGGCCACCAGGAGTTGCAGTGGCTGCAACGTTGGATGTGCCGGCCGACGGCTTCTTCTTGCCGTTGGTCTTCTTTTTCTTCTTGCCACTCCCAGAGGTAGCGGCTTCTTCTTTGGAAGATTTTTTATGATCCTCCAAGGTTGGTTTGGAGTGCATTTCACGGCCCTCCGCAGCTCTGGCACATTTGTCAGCCAGGCTGAAGAGCTCCGTGACGCTGGTGATCTCTTTGATCGCCAGCTTCTCCAACATCTTCTTGTCTCGTACACCCTGTCTGAATGCCACAATGACAGAAGCGCTTGAGATAGAAGGGATTGTGTTACGTACCCGAGAGAATCTCTGGATGAATGACCGCAAAGATTCTCCTCCTTTTTGCACGACCGCAAAAAGGTCCAGTTCAGTGCCCGGACGGGTGTATGAACTCCCGAAATTGGCGGTGAACTGACGGCACAGCTCCTCCCAACTGTCGATAGAGTTGGGTGGAAGGCTCATAAACCAGGACCTGGCGGTCCCAGTTAAGGCCACTGGAAAGTAATTGGCCATTACGGCCTCGTTTCCTCCAGCTGCTAAGATTGCAGTGGAGTATATCTGTAGAAATTCTACGGGATTGACAGTCCCGTCGAATTTCTCCGGCAAGTGTGGCCGGAACTTCTGTGGCCATCTAACCATGCGCAGGTGCATGGCTAGGGCGGAACAGCCTCCTCCTACTCCTTCCAGAGTAGAAAGGTCTTGAGCATCTCGTCTTTCTCGAGCTCGCTCGATGTGGACACGGCCATCCTGTTGGCGGTATCGGCGATCAAGCTCCGCCCGGAGGTCATGTGTCGAAAGCCGAGATGCGGTATGAGCGCGTCGTGCCCCAGAGGGCAACGACGTCACTTGCTGTGACGCAGCTCGTCTTCGGTTGTTGGAGACATGTGGACCAAGTCTTCCAGACAACGTCCGTCGCTGCGACGGGGCCCGCCCTGAAGGAGGTGGACCCTGGTTGTTGAGGCGTTCGGCCGCTGCTGCGACCAGATGCTCAACATCAGCTCTCCATTGCTCCATGGCACCTTGAGATGCATCCGGAGGTGGTGGTCGCTGGAGGAGAGCACGCGCTGCATGGAGCGCGTGTTCTGGGTTGTCACGACTTGCCGGCGCAGAATGTGACGCCGGTTCACCATCATGTCGTCCGGCATGTCTTGCCGGAGAAGATGGTGGTGGTGGGAGTGTGACTCCTGCTGGAACTGAGGCTCCTGCCGGTGGCTGCATGTTGGAGGGATTGCCTCCGACAGCCTGAACAGCAGGTTGCCCGTTGGATGATCCAGCCGCAGAATTCACCATTCTTGAAGATCTCAGGCGCCCCTACCTGGCGCGCCAACTGTCGACTGTTGGAGTCGGCAGATCCCCTGACACTACTAAAGTGTTGAAGGAGTTTGTAGTTCGGTTTGGGCGCGCGGAGACTCAAGAAGGTGAAAACGCGATTTGGACACGAGTGACACGGTGGTTTACGTGGTTCGGGCCGCCTGAGCGTAATACCCTACTCCACGGGTGTGTGTATGTTGTATTAACTTGTGAGCTTGAGTGTGTTCGAATGTCTCCTCCCGTGTATCGTCGGTTTGTCCTTTTATAGCACAAGGACAAACCGTTACAAGTTAGCCTGACCTGACATGTGGCCCTGGCGGTTACTAGTATTGATACACGAGATTAATTGTTGCTAATAACCCTGTAACGGCTCCGACAGTGCCGTTACAGGTGTTAATATTGTCCGATTAAGTGTCATTAATGTGGAATTAATGATAATTAATCGGGTCTTGAAGTCTGCAGCTGTCCTTTGGAGATCCGGAGCCGTTACAACGTCTCCCGGGGGTTTGAAGCGGCTAGCTCCGACGTATGGACACGTGGCAGCTCCGGAGCTTGCTTGTGGGAAGCTCCGGGGTGGCCTGGCACGTGTCAGGTCCGGAGCTTCTCTCGGTCAGGGGTTAAGTCCGGAGGTGCCGTTTCAGTAGCTAGCCCGGAGCTTCACCCTTGCGGGTAATAACTCCGGTCTGACAGTACACGTGGCAACCTAGGGGCTAACCATGTTGGAGAAGCGGGTCCGGTTACGTCTGGCGAGTGGGCCCCCGAGGGTCTTCAATTTGAGTAGATGTCCTTCCCTTGAGATCTTTGTAACCTCAGGGGGTGTATGGTTTTTAGGGTACCGACAATGGCGTTGTAGGGGAGGCTGACCTCCGCGAGTCGAATAGGATATTCTCCATCCTGAAGTTCTTGGGTGTCCCGAGGGTCACCCGGAGGTGGAGGTTGCCGTACGGGATAATCCTCCCTTGCCCTACCCCTGAGAATGGTCTCGATGGGGCAAGCTTGGACACAGGGATCTTCAGCTTGTCGAAGGACGCATGACTGATGAGGTTGAGGCTGGCTCTGCCATCTATCAGGACATGGTGAAACTTGATGTTGACGATGGTGGGGGCGACGAGGAGGGGCAGAAGCCTGGCTCCCGCCATGTTCTCGGGGCAGTCAGAGGCGTCGAAGCTGATCGGCGTCTCCATCCATCTGTGATGTGGCGCTGGGGTGTCAGCAGATCTAGTGACGCTACTGCTCGGCGCAGGGTCTTGACCGTATTTCGGGACGCAGGTTCCCAAGATCCCCGATAGATGACGTGGAGTGCTTTGCGACGCTCGTGGTCGCCGTTGAGGTCAAGGTTCTCAGCCTGGTGGACCGTTTCAACGACCCGTTTAGGCTTTTGGAACTCCATCTCCACGTCTTCGCTGACCTGCCGGTCGACCTTTTGTCGCTCGATCTTGCCACTGCTCGCAAGCTTGATGCTTACCATTGTGACATAAACGCAACCATTTTTTTTTTGAGGAAAAAGCCCTCTACCTGGCGCGCCAACTGTCGAAGTGTTTCCGCGACACTTCCCTGGACCTACAATGGAGCAGCCCGCGGAGGTTCTTTGATCAGCAGGGCTTAGTCCTCTATCGAGGGATTGTGCGTATGAGATTGTGAGACTGTGGTTTTTACGTGGTTCGGGCGGCAAGAGCGTAACACCCTACTCTACGGTGAGGTTGTATTGCTAGTGTGTGTATGCGTGAATGCGTAGATTGGGCATCCTTTGTAACGGTGGCGGTATGGTCCTTTTATAGACAAGGCCAGACGCCTTACAACTGGGGTCTGGGGCCCGACAGATGGTCCCAGGGCGATCTTATCCTAACGATCTATGGCTTCGCGCATAAGCTTCCTCTGACTGTCGCATGAAGACTCACCGTCTTGCCGCCTCAGTCGCCAGTGGCCAATGCGTAGTCGCTGATGGTGTCAAGGGATGTGTTCCGTCTGTCTGTCTTATCGCTGTAAGCTACCCACTTGGCAGAGCGGGGTAGGCCTGCGACGTCTTTACTGTGATGTGATTGGGCGCAGCGGTCCCTGACCGTTGGCGTGCTCCGCGTTATCCGCCGGAGGTGGGTGCCTGTCTTCAATGCTTGATTTAGACGGGGGCACCATCCCTTAATTCCCGCACCCAACGGCCAAGGGTGAGTGCGGGACACGTGGCAACTTCGGGGCTGGCCACTGTCGGGTAGGCTAGGCCTGGTTCTTCGAGGCACGCGGCAGCTCCGGAGCCCTTCGAGGCACGTGTCAGCTTCAGAGCCCTTCGGGGCACGTGGCAGCTCCGGAGCCCTTCTCTGCGGGAGGCATCCGACCTGGTGCTTCGAGCCACGTGGTTGCACCGGAGCGCACACCTACAGTAGGGTTAGGTCCTGCCCAAACACGTGGCATCTTGGGAGCCCGTCTCACCAGAGGAGTCGGGTCCCATCTTTGAGGTCCACGCGGCAGTTCCGGATCCCGCACTTGAGGAAGGCTGGGGTCCGGCACCTTCTGGACATGTGGCGCCGCTGGACGTACCTAGGTACTTTCAGCCTGAGTGCGAGGGTACATCGTATGCGGGGTACCGACAGTGACCTAACTGACAAGCATGGCATAGAGACTCATAGGTGCCCCTGATGCTAGATATGATTTAACTACTGGACAACTTAGACAAGACATGCGGACTAGGGTGGTCGAGCTGACAATGCTAAGTTATGGATGAAGTTGTAGTAGTCAAAGCATGTGGCGTGGACAAAGAAGTAGGAAGATGAAGAGTGTTCATGGGCCTAGAATTCTCACTGCGAAGTAGAAGACGATGGGTGCCAAGACCCTTCACAAACAAACCAGAAGAATCAAACTCTAAAGAAACCTAATTGTCACTGGTGAACTGACGAACAAAAAGAAGATTATGAATAATGTCAGAAGCAACAAGGACGTTCTTAGGATGAAAAGATCCAGGAAAAATTGAATCGCCTATTGAGGTGACCAAAAGAATAGAACTGTTACCGACAATGATAGAAGAACGATATAAAGGGTGAGGAGGGTGGGAGGAGGAGAGTATACCAACATTCGAAGTGGTGTAGGAGGCTCCTGAGTAGGTGATCATGCCCCTAGGGGCCAGAGTCATCGTGCTAAACGAGTTAGCAAGAGATTGCTGGTCCCATCTGCATGTGTACGGAGTGGGCACCTGAGGAAGCTGGTGGTGTAGCATTGGAGAGCTGATGTGCCCAAGGGGGCATTCAGGCCCGCTGAAGGTCGGAGTGGCCAGGAACACCAACCAAGGGTGTGGCGGACGCAATGTCGAGGGACCCGAATAGGGTTTAGGCCAGATGGTGATGTGAGGTGAGGGCCAGGGAGTGGTGCCCGTGCCAGTACCACCACCATCACCGCCACCACTATCACATCTGCGGCAACAACGGTTGCTACCCCCAGGGCTGACAGGAGTACTAGGGGTGGCACGAGGACGAGGAGCGTCGGGTGGACGTGAGGGCGGATATCCAGAGGCAGCACCAGAGGTAGGCGGGCGCTAGGGCTGCTCGGAGCCGGAAGTGTAGAGAGCAACGGCAGAGAAAAAGCCAACCGCAACCTCGTGGTGATCTCACCATTCCAAAAGGCGTTCGCCTAGGCTCGCCTAGGCTCGCTTAGGCACTCCGCGCGGGTGGACCGCCTCGCCTTGGGGGGTAGGCGGCCGCAAGGCAATAGGGGGAGGGGGGATCGAGAGCTGAGCCATGGAGGAGGGGCGGCGGGTCTGCCAGATCCGGAGGTGAGCCGCGGAGGAGAGGAAACGGGGTGCCGAATTTGCGAGGAAGAAGGGGTAGAGGATCCAGAGCATAGAAAGCAGGAGTGTGTCATGTGTGGAAGGAGACATGCAACAGTTGGGTTGGTTTGTTGCTTGGAACTGTAGAAGCTAAAGCCCCAGAGCTGAAGTGGGTTGCGAAAAATTAACCCACATAGCAGAAATATGAATATATTGTAGTATTTATAAAAAAATTAGAATTCATCACTGCTACAGTGCACACTGCCTTGAAACGCCTAGGCGGCGCCTAGTCACGCCTAGGCTCTAGGCGGACGGTCACCGCCCGCCTAGCGCCGAGCGTGAGATCATCCCAAACTTGCTGGAAGGTTGGGAATGGACAAGACTGTACGAGCCAGGTCCGTAGGTGGGTGTAGCGCTCATTGAGCCTCCGAATGAGTTGAAGGATGAGGCGGAGTGTTTTTTTGAGAATTGACTGACCAAGATCATGAAGGGCATCGACTATGCCCTTCATTTGGCGACAGTAGACGGATAGGTCAGCCTGGACGAAAGTCTGGAACTCAACGTCAAGGTGGCGGGCTCGAGCCGGGTGGTTCCCAAGGAAGTGCCACTCAGTGGTCAACCATGCCTCATGAGTAGTAAATCCACCTCACCGCTGGACGTTGTTTCGCAGCCAAGGTTCCAAAAGGCGTTAAGCGCTAGGTGGGAAGTGACCCTTCGCTGTAAGGATCGAATGCCCAAGAGGGGGGGGGGGTTGAATTGGGCTTCTTTTCAAAAGTTAAAGCAATAAAACTTAATTACTAAAAGCCCAATTCCCTATGCAAACAACCTATGCATTCAAGTGAATAGTGACTTTGTGGTATATGAAATGCATAAGTGTAAGGGGAGAGGAAGAAAGCGCAAACTCCCGAGGAGACACGAAGACACAGAGATTTATCCCGTGGTTCAGCAAGATCGTCAAGATCTTCCTACATCCACGTTGTGGCACCCACCAAAGGGTATAGCCACTCCCAAATCACCGAGACCAGGGATCTTCACTATACTTCTCCGTTCGCCAACCTCTGCAAGGTGGAGCTCAAGCCTTGTACAAGTTGGATCCTCCGGGCTTCCACAACCGTCTTGGCAAGCTCCGGAAGGCTCTCTCCAATACAATCACCAAGGGACACTCCCTTACAGCTCTCACTACACTAGAGACTCCAATCACCAAGAATGGAGGCACACAAGCACTATCTCTAGTTAGTTCTAGCCTATCTCTTAGTGTACAAGTGGTGAAAATGATATGGAAGTGGTAGCTCAATGTCTTGAATGCTTGAGAATGTGTAGAGTAAGTCTGAGCTTCAAGTCATATTGAATAGACTGGTTGAAGGGGCATAAATAGCTAGCCTCCACGAAATAGCCGTTGGAAAAGTAGGCTAACATCACTGTTCTGCGAACACCGGATGATCCGATGTTCTCCCTTCAATTGTCATCGGTCGAATCCAAATTAGCTGATGTCACTGTGTCAGATATGACCGTTGTTAGACCGATGTTTCTCTTTCCTTCTCATCGGATGATCTGGTGGCACTTCATTCAGAATTAGTTCAGAATTGATGCTTACTGGAGTGATTGACCGATGTGTTTATAGTTGTACATTGGATGGTCCGGTGTTACACTTGGTCCAGGGAGATTGCTTACTGTACTGATGGACTGATGTAACATCCGCTTTATCATCGGATGATCCGGTGAGTACTTTGTTCTGATGTCTTCTTCTTCTACTAAAGCAACTCGGCCGATGTATTGTTTTCTGGAAACATCGGTTGATCCGGTGAGTTCATTTTGTTTGCTTCGAGTTGTTCTAAGTGATTCTTTTGGAATTTGCTCGATTGACCTCTTAAACATTGGTTTGAAATATTCTTCTGATGATTATCAAGCTTGAGTGCTGTCAATATTGGTTGAATAATTTTGACATATGAGCTTTTACTTCTAATCTTCATAAAAATCGATTGACCTCATAGGATGATTGTTTAGGGTCTCCAATTATATCCAATGAGCAGTAGATGATATTCATATAGATTTCATTTGATTGTGATGAGTGATATGAGAGACCTCGCATCCACAAATTCATTAGTAATATCCAACGGTTGTCATTAATCACCAAAACCATACCTCATGGGGGCCTAGTTGCTTTCAATCTCCTCCTTTTTGGTGATTGATGACAACACAAGTAAAGCATAATAGTATTGAATTTAAGAATACGATACTAAAGAGGATATGCAATAAGTACAAGATTTAACACACAACTTGAAGGCTAAAAAACGATCAATAACTCGAAAGCTCAATCGATTAATAACTCAAGAGAATTAAGTGGCACACGAATACTCAGTGAATAGCGAAAGAGTAGCAAATCTCCAAATTACAAAAGAACTCCCAAAAAGATAGACTCCCCCTACAGCTAGGACTCCCCCTGAGACTAAGCTAACCCTCCCCCTGACTCTTCTCCCCCTTTGGCATCAAGACACCAAAAAGGAAGCCGAGTGCCTAAGGAACCTGAGCGCTCGGGGCGATGATGAACTGGTCACGGTCGGGGGTGCTGTCGTCGGAGCTGTTGCCTGCTGCTGCTGAGGCTGGAGTAGAGGTGACGGGTGCTGCGGGAGCCGCTGTCGGTGTCTGTTGAGACTGGACTGCAAGAAGAGGGGCACTGACAACGGATGACGACGTCTGCTGGAAAAGCGTCGTAGCCGGCAAGGGAGAGTGGATAGGAGCACCTGGAGCTAGCAGAGGTGACATGCTGATCATCGGGATCGGCGTAGTCGACACTAGAGCTGAAGCTGGTGCCAACACAGGCGGACCTGGAGCTAGGCCTGGAAGCTGCGACGGAAGGGCAATCCCAGTCTGCGTGTAGAGGTTGGTGATCAACCCCAGGATGCCCATCATCGCTTGCTGCGTTTGCTGCTGCTGGTCGAGAGAGCGCTGGTGCATCTGATCAATCAACCCAGTCAGCCTGTCAGTGTCCTCTCGCCTCTCATGGGCTATCTGTCGCTGCATCTCCTGCTGCTGCTGCTGCTGCTGGAGCTCCAAGAGACGCGCAGCCTGCTCAGCTCGGGCCTGCTCAACTGCAAGCCTATCCAGTCGCTGCTGCTCAACCATCTGCTGAAGTAAGGAGGTGAGCTCAGATGGCTGAGAGACCTGTGCCTCTGACACCGGAGGTGGAGTAGGAGGTGGCAGAGTCGATGCTCCAGCCTCCGCGTCGTGCTGCCTGGGTGAGGGAGGAGGTGGGAAGTACTCCTCGACACTGTCGCTGGTGTCACTCTCGGACCAAATATGCTTTAGATCCTCACCTTGAGCCTTTGCATGTGCTAGTCTCTCGTCTTCTCCAGGTCTGACCAATCTTCCTCTGAGTGATGGGCACGAACCTGACGCTCAACTGGACGGTCAAGGCGGCGGTCTCCAGGAGCTGGAGCACGGTAGTGGCCGAACCGTGTGACGCTCTCGTCGGTGAGACTGTCACGCACGGCGGACCCCTCTAGAGCTACCATGTAGAGCAAGTAACTGATCCAGTGACCAAACACAAGCTGCCTCATCATCCCAACTCCATCAGTGATTACGTCCTCCATCTCACAAATGAGAATGTCCACAATATCGAACTCCATCCCGTTCATGACATAGAACAGGAGAGTATGCTGCAAGCTGGTGAACCCCTCAAGGTATCCGGACCTCGGCAAAAGTGTGCGGCGCAAGGCAAGGTGCACAGTGCACGCAACTGGAGTGAGAAGTGCCAGTACCCTCGGCTGGTCTGGAGAGAAAGGCTGAGCGAACAGTGAGCGTATCTCCTCAAGTGGTGGTGCCACACCTCCAGTGAGTGGCCTCCTCGGTGGGTTAGCCTATCCATACACTCTCTCGTGTAGGCATGTGTCGTGAAGATCCACTCCTAGCAGCTGTCCCAAAGTCTGCCTGGTCAGGTGGTGATGCTGGCCCATGAACATGAAATCAATGGATCTGCGGCCCTCAGAGACGTAGAGTGTGGCATAGAATACTCGAACCCAGTCCTCCATGTAGGCACTCCTCTCGTAAGACATCAGCTCCACTAACCCTCTATACCTCTCAAAGAAGGACGTATCTCCGTCTCGGCTGCAAGTGCAAGCTGATCCCAATCCAGAAAATTATGCTGGAAGAGCTTATGACCCCGACGTCTGTAAGTCTCGTACAGTGACGCCTGTGTCAGGGTCCAAAGCGGCTGTCCACAAGTGCCTCTCTGGGCTGCGGTGAAAGTGCATCTAGGACTCCCTTGTGGGTTTTGGATGATTTATGACAAGCAATTGGGATCCTAATTCTTTTGTTGAGATGAATGCAGAAAAATTGATGAAAGATGAGCAAAGTGCCAAAAAGAGGAAATTGAGAAGGAAAATGGATTTGAGCTCAAGGAGAAGAAACTAGTTGTTTAGTATGTGTGGAGTGTGTTAAGGAAACACACCCAAGAGCTCAATCTTATTTAATCATACACACACATGCACAAAGCCATACAGGACCGGACTAGTCCGATGTCCACCGGACTAGTCCGATATCACATTCTGCACAAGATCGGACAAGTCCGGTCATCACCGGACTAGTCCGATAATTCTTCTGTTCCACTTCGGACTAGTCCTCCCCAGTGCGGACTAGTCCTCAACACAATGCACAGGTCACTAGATCGGACAAGTCCGGTCTCCACCGGACTAGTCCGATATCCTTTCTGATCCACTTCGGACAAGTCCGGTGTTTACACGGACTAGTCCGATATACACGCTGATCTAAACCGGACAGGTCCTCCAAGTGCGGACTTGTCATCCTAAACACTAAAGGTTTCACAGGTCCGGACCAGTCCGATGACAATCGGACTAGTCCGAAGTTTTCCAGCAGTGAAATCGGACAAGTCCGTTTTCAAACGGACTAGTCCGATATTCCTGGACACTTAGGGTTTGCTTCTCACAGCACACCGGACTAGTCCGGACACCACCACGGACTAGTCCGAATTTTCTGAACCCTAACGGTAACTTCCAGAAACCCCTTATAAATAGAGGTGCACGGCCCACTTTGAAACTCTCTCGAACCCTAGCGCCGTCACACCTCCCAAGAGCCTCAAAAACTAACTCTCTCCACAAAACCAAGTGCTAAATTGATCACTACATTGAAGATCACTTGTAGATCATTGGAGAGGGCACTTGATACGCGATTGAGCTCTTGGTTTGAATCTCTAACACACTCTTGCATCTCAGTTTGTATACTTTGAAGTGTGTTATTGGTGGTCTTGAATCTTGTAATCAAGGGAGCGCTCAACTTGTGAGATCGCCCCTTAAACTCGGTGATTTACCCCTGTGTGATTAGTTGAAGAGGATTGGCCTTCGTGGCGATCCGAACGAGGGAAGGGTTAGTGAAGACCCGGCCCTTTTGTGGGCTCCTCAACGTGGACGTAGGCTGCCTTCGTGGTAACCGAACCACGGGATAAATCTTGTGTCTTTCAATTGTGTTCTTTATTCTAGTTGATTAACATAATCTAGGGTTTGATTAGATTTGTTGAATACAAAGTTGATAGTTGAAATAAAGTCATATTCTTAATAGAATCTGTTACACAACTATTGAACTGATCACAAAGTTTATATTTCCGCTGCAAAAGTCAACAAACAATCAAATTGACCTAACTTGATCAACCTAGCCCGTAAAATCCGGACTAGTCCGCACTTTACCGGACTAGTCCGTTATATCTGGTTTTTGATCTCGTTGTTGAAGTGTTACAGGAACCGATAAAATTCAAGAAGGCCTATTCACCCCCCCTCTAGGCCAACATTCAATTGGTATCAGAGCGAGGTTCTTCAAGAAAGAGTGCAACCGCTCGAAGAGATCATGTCGGACATGAAGGAAGTCCAAAAGATCAACAACCAGGAAGAGATGAACAATGACAAGCATCAAAAGCTTGAGAAGTATCTCGAAGCCATTCAAGACTTTGACGATGATGATGAGGAGACATTGGAGCTGAAAGCTCTCCTTAGAAAGAAAGCGCTTTCCAAAGGCAAAGCCAAAGTTGAAGAAAAGAAGAAGGGGAGTAGTCACACCGACTACTCCCGATATCCTTTTAATTATGACCGTTTAAATTCTAACAGCAATCACTATCTATCCATTCCCCTTGGAAAAGCCCCACACTTCGATGGGAGTGACTACTCTATGTGGAGACAAAACATGAAGATGCACTTGATTTCCCTTAACCCAAGTTTATGGCATATTGTGTGCACAGGAATCAATATCCCAGATGACGACGAAGAGCTCACGCCAAGTCAAGAGCAAGCCATCCACAGGAATGCACAAGCCGCAGCCGTCATCACCTCATCTCTAAGTCGAGATGAATTCACAAAGGTGGACGGATTAGAGATTGCCAAAGAAATCTGGGATACCTTACAAACAGCGCATGAAGGTGACAGACATGTGAGGGAAGCCAAGATTGAAATGATTGAGGGCGAACTAGGAAGGTTCGCGATTGAGGAAGATGAGTCACCCCAGGACATGTACAACAGACTGAAGACTCTCGTGAACAAGGTTCGATCATATGGGAGCAGAAAGTGGAATGATCACGAGGTTGTAAAGCTCATCCTTAGAGCTTTCATGCCTCGCAATGTTACGCTTTGCTCTATGATCCGAGAGAGTCCGGGGTACAAGAAAATGACTCCTGATGAACTGCTTGGCAAGATCATTAACTTTGAGATGATGGAGAAGCAAGCCAAGCACGTAAAAGAAATAGCCGACCTCACATCGGCCAAGAAGAAGGGAGTTGCCCTAAAGTCCTCACTCAAGCCTTTATCCAAAGAAGCAAGAGAAGCACAGCTTGAGGAGGACAGCGATGATGAAAGCAGCGAGCTAGATGAAGAAGATATGATTTTGTTCATGAAGAAGTTTAAGAGAATTATGAAGAAAAGACAAGGAACAAAATCAAATGAAGCAAAATACAAAGAAAGGACGAAGCCAAAGATGAGGCGGGCGTGCTATAACTGTGGTGAATACAACCACTTTATAGTCGACTGCCCGTATGAGGACAATAAGAAGAAGAACAAAGAGTCCAAGCCTCAAGCAAAGAAGTTCTTCAAGAAGAAGAAACAAGCTGAACAAGCACACATTGGAAAGGAATGGGACTCAAACGATGAGTCTTCATCGTCCGATGAAGAAGAATTGGCTAGCATAGCCATCGAGAGCGTGTCCAAGAAACCCACACTCTTTCCCACGCTCGGTGCAAAGAAGGCAAATGGGACTTGCCTCATGGCTAAGGAAGGTAAACGCAAGGTAAATATCAAAACTCCTTCCTTACATTCTTATTCAAGTGATGATGATTTAGATAGTGATGAAGATATGCTAGCTGGCTTAGATAGAAAAACTGCTGCAAAAATAAAATTCTTGCTTAACCAACTTGTTGAGAAGGAAGAGCTAATCGATCGTCAAGAAGACATGATTATCTCCCAAAAGGAGAAGCATGTGGAACTTGACAATCTTCTAGTTCATGAAAAGGAAAGAAGCCACTCACTAGAGCTTGAGCTAGCTTCAAGCAAGAAAACTTGCTTGGAGCTAACCAACTCAAATGTAGCAATCAAGGACCAACTTGATGACCTGATCGAGGTCAACAAGATCCTTGAAGTGCAAATTGAGTCACTCAAGCTTAGTGAACCCTCCTCCTCTTCAAGCCTACCTTCTCAATCCTCTTCAAGTAATAATACTCATATCTGCAAATGTGAAAAGATAAACCCCAGGTTGAAAGAAAAGTCCACCTCCACAAAGGACAAAAACCCTACCCAATGTATAATATTTGACAAGGAAAGGATCAACTATGCACGTAGTGCATATTTGGTCCAAAGACCTCCAAATGTCAAGTATGGCATTGGTTATTCCTATGATGGAAAGCAAAGAGCTGGAAATCATAAGAATAACAAGGGAAAGATTACCTTTGTGAAAGGAGGACCCTCACAACCCGGCAGCACGAAAACTAAAAATTTGAAATCTCATGAAAACCGGACTAGTCCGGTTGTGGTCCGGACAAGTCCGGTCATCCGGACAAGTCCGGTCACACAGACTAGTCCGACCAATAATCAGCAACAACTCCTGTTTAAAACCTTCGATGCTTCATATGTATTAATGAGAAACAATATTGGTAAAGTGTATGCTTATTATGCTGGGCCACGCCATGGGAACACAAAATCCCATGTGTGGGTGCCCAAATGTATTGTCACTAACCTCCAAGGACCCAAGCAAGCTTGGGTACCTAAAACCAAGGCGTAACTTGTTTCTGCAGGCCTACTCCTCCGGTGGATCCAAATGGGTGCTAGACAGTGGATGCACAAACCACATGACCGGAGAAAGGAGGATGTTTGTGGAGTATGAAGTGAACGAGGACCCAAATGAAGGGATCTACTTTGGAGACAACAGTCAAGGGAGGGTCCTCGGTACCGGTAAAATAGCCATATCCTCTGAACATACTCTTTCACATGTTTTGCACGTTGAATCTTTAGATTATAACCTGCTGTCCATATCTCAATTGTGCGACAAGGGTTATAATTGCCTGTTTACTAACGAGGGTGTGATCGTCTCAAGAAGGAGCGATGGTTCTAGTGCATTCAAGGGTATGTTGAAGGGAAAGCTTTACCTTGTTGACTTCAACAAGGATAAAGCCGAACTCGACACATGCTTGATTGCAAAGACCAACATGGGTTGGCTGTGGCATAGACGGCTGGCACATGTTGGTATGAGGAACCTTCAAAAACTCCTCAAGGGTGATCACATCCGAGGTTTGAAAGATGTTGTGTTTGAGAAAAACAGGCCATGTAGCGCGTGCCAAGCAGGGAAACAAGTTGGAGCACAGCATCCTGCGAAGAACATCATGACCACAACAAGACCGCTCGAACTACTTCATATGGACTTGTTTGGTCCAATTGCTTACATAAGCATCGGCGGTAACAAGTATGGTTTAGTTGTTGTTGATGATTTTTCCCGCTTCACTTGGGTGTTCTTTTTGCATGAAAAATCAGAAACACAAGGGACACTCAAGAAGTTCTTCAAGCGAGCACAAAACGAATTTTCATTACAAATCAAGAGTATTCGGAGTGACAATGGCACGGAGTTCAAAAACATACAAGTGGAGGAGTACCTTGATGAAGAAGGAATCAAGCACGAATTTTCAGCACCATACTCCCCACAACAAAATGGAGTTGCCGAAAGGAAGAACCGCACGCTCATAGAAATGGCAAGAACTATGCTCGATGAATACAAGACTTCGGACCGATTTTGGGCGGAAGCAATCAACACAGCTTGCCACGCCACAAATCGCCTCTATCTTCATCGACTACTAAAGAAGACCCCCTATGAGCTACTCACCGGTAACAAACCGAACATTTCATATTTTCGAGTTTTTGGTTCTCCTTGCTATATTTTAAACAAGAAGCCCAGGACTTCAAAGTTCGCTTCGAAGTCCGATGAAGGTTTCTTGCTTGGCTATGATTCGAACACTTACGCCTATCGTGTCTTCAACAAGTCCTCCGGACTTGTTGAAGTGGCACGTGACGTAGTGTTCGATGAAACTAATGGCTCCCAAAAGGAGCAAGTTGATCAATGTGAGTTAGGTAAAGAAGAAGCCCCCTATCAAGCATTGAAGAAAATGGCTCTAGGCGAAGTACGACCACAAGAGTCAACGTCACAAATACAAGATGAAAGTGAACCACAAGATGAAATCAACCATCAAGGGGGAGCCTCAATACAAGATCAACCACAGGAGTACGAACGTAATGAACAAATCAACGAGGACAACAACTCAGGGGGAGAAGAAGATGATCACCAACACACGACTCCCCAAGTACCACACCCAAGAGTACACCAATGCATTCAAAGGGATCACCCGATCGACAACATCATCGGCGACATCCAAAAGGGAGTAACCACTAGATCTCGCATAGCAAATTTTTGTGAACATTACTCGTTTGTCTCCTTTTTGGAACCCCGCAGGACTGAGGATGCATTGAAGGATCCGGACTGGGTAGTGGCGATGCAAGAAGAGTTGAATAATTTCAAGAGAAACGAGGTCTGGGAACTTGTGGCAAGACCCAATGCAAATGTTGTAGGCACCAAGTGGGTCTTCCGCAACAAGCAAGACGAACACGGTGTGGTAACAAGAAACAAGGCACGACTTGTGGCCAAAGGTTACTCACAAGTCGAAGGTTTGGATTTCGATGAAACTTTTGCTCCAGTAGCTAGGCTTGAATCAATTAGAATATTACTTGCATATGCTACTCACCATGATTTCAAGCTGTATCAAATGGACGTGAAGAGCGCCTTCCTCAACGGACCGATCAAGGAGGAGGTGTACGTGGAGCAACCACCCGGGTTTGAAGACGAAGAGTTCCCCGATCACGTGTATAAACTGCGTAAGGCTCTCTATGGCCTCAAACAAGCTCCTAGAGCTTGGTATGAGTGCCTTAGAGATTTTTTAATAGATAATGGTTTTCAAATTGGCAAAGTAGACTATACGTTATTCACAAAAAATCTGGATAATGATCTTTTTATTTGCCAAATATATGTTGATGATATAATTTTTGGGTCAACTAACCAATCCTTCTGTGAAGAGTTTAGCAAAATTATGACAGAGAGATTCGAAATGTCGATGATGGGAGAATTGAAGTACTTCTTGGGATTCCAAGTGCGACAACAAAGGGAAGGAACTTTTATAAGCCAAACCAAGCACACGCAGGACATCCTCAAGAAGTTTGGCATGGACAAAGCAAAGCCAATAAAGACTCCCATGGCAACGAATGGGCACTTGGACCTCAATGAAGATGGAACGAGCGTCGACCAAAAGGTATATCGCTCCATGATTGGATCTTTACTATATCTATGTGCATCTAGGCCAGACATCATGTTGAGTGTCTGCTTGTGTGCAAGATTTCAAGCCAACCCCAAGGAATGTCATTTGACAGCCGTTAAGAGAATCTTAAGATATTTAGTTCATACACCCAACCTTGGTCTTTGGTACCCAAAAGGCTCAAAATTCAATCTCATTGGGTATTCCGATGCAGATTATGCCGGGTGCAAAGTAGATAGAAAAAGTACTTCCGGCACTTGCCAATTTCTAGGAAGATCCTTAGTTTCTTGGTCATCCAAGAAACAGAATTCCATTGCATTATCCACAGCCGAAGCGGAGTATGTTGCAGCCGGGAGTTGTTGTGCACAACTTCTTTGGATGCGACAAACTCTAAGGGATTATGGTTACAATATGAACCATATTCCTCTCCTTTGTGATAATGAGAGTGCCATTAAAATAGCACACAATCCAGTTGAGCACTCTAGAACAAAACATATAGACATAAGACACCACTTCTTGAGAGACCATTCCATGAAAGGAGACATATCCATCTCTCATGTCAACACCCAAAAACAATTAGCCGACATATTCACCAAGCCACTTGATGAAAAACGCTTTTGTGAACTCCGAAATGAGCTAAATGTTCTTGATTCTCGGAGTGTGGCTTGAAAAGTTGCATACCTGTATGTTTCTTCAAAATTTTGATTGAATTGTGAAAATCATCCCTCTTCTCTTTTCTCTCGAAAACTATGTCAATTATTAGATCTTGATGAATTTTGATCATAGTATAATTGTTGTTTGCTTACTGGTCAAATTCATCAAGATTATTTGAATTGTTTTGTCTCTCTAATCTCTAATATTGGACCTTCAAATATATATGAATGGGCTTTGTTTTTCTCTCCTGGTGACCACGGACAAGTCCGTGGTTACCCGGACTAGTCCGCCCATTGCAGACTTGTCCGCAGAGTGCCGGTTAGGCCGGACTAGTCCGACAGACCACGGACTAGTCCGATATAAGTCTCTGGACGACTTCGGACTAGTCCGGTCATGTCCGGACTTGTCCGATTTTTCGTGTCCTTAACCCTAGCCGCCACCAAACCCTAATTCATTCACTCTCACACTCGCCCCAAGCATTCTCTCTCTTGCGCTCGAGCTCCCAAGGCAAATACTCGATTCCTCCGTCGAAAAGCCTCAAACTTGGGCGGAGATCAAGCTTGAAGACTCGGGGATTGAAGTTAGCGGACAAGTCCGGCCTCCAACCCCCAAAATCTCAAGCCTCCTTCGATTCCTTGGTAAATTTTCTTCAAACCCTAAGAAATCGCAAATTTCTCCATTGCTTATCGTTTGGCCTAGCATTCTTCACTAGCTACATGCCCATTAGATGTACTACGTGTATGCTAGACTATTTTTGGCTTAGGGATCAAATTTTACTCAATCTGTTAGGTTTTTGCGGATGAACACCGGACTAGTCCGGTCCAGGTACGGACAAGTCCGGTCCACCGGACTAGTCCGTGCCTGTGCACCGGACAAGTCCGTTGTTTCTGAACCAAAACCTAATTCCTTCATTCCCTAATGCCTTCCATTGCCATATTATCTCACCAATGCCTTGTATAACCTGTATTTTACCTTGATCACTCATTCTCAGGTCATGTCGAGCTCTGACTACGAAATGTCCGATTTTGAGTCCGAGGTGGCACCTCGGCCCTCGGCGGGTCTTGGCAAGAAACGCCAGGAGAAACCCTCCGAGCCAGCTCCCTCTCCTCCCCAAGTCAGAAGGAAAGTGTGTGTGAAGAAAGCTGCATCGAAGGCCGGCACCTCCTCAAGTGGCCTTCGACAAACCAAAGGAAAGGGCAAAGGAGTTGCCACAGGGACAGTTGGGCCCCTCAAGCTGCATGCCCCCAGAGAAGGGGCCCGGGACCCAAATGAAGAGAAGTTCACTGGCAAGGGCAGCGAGGTGGCTGCTAAGCTGAGAGAGGTAGACTGCTATGCAAGATCCAAGCAAGCAGCAGATGGCAGATTTTGGTCCAATTTTCACTCGGACTTCTACAAATTGGTCTATTTGCCTATGAAGACCCCAGTGGTGCGCAGTCAATGGATTGACTGGGCCCACCTGGAGAAGAAGAAGTGTGCAGCCTTTGATGAGGTTATTGCAGCTGCTGAGAAACACGGACTGAAGGACTTGTTTGCCTTCAGATATAACTGGAATGATGAAGTGATTGCACAGTTTTATGCAACATGCCACTTCTCCAGTGAAGACGAGGAAAGTGTGACTTGGATGACTCATGGATCCAAGTACTCAATTACCCAAGAAGAGTTTGCCAGTTTGCTGCACCTTGAGTATGGAGGACATGACCACCTCATTATCCACAACATAGGGGTCATTGAGAGGGACAGGATGAAGTTCATGTATGAGCCCAACTCCAAGTATGTCCCTCCCTCTACCAAGAATCTGAAGCCTTTCTTTGTTGTGCTCAATAGAGTCCTCCGGAAGACAATAGCCCCCAAGGATGGGGATGCAGGGAGTGTACAAGGCTACCTCCGGACCCTGATGAGGGTCATATGCAAGGACAGAAAGTTTGATGTGGCTGACTATATCTGGAATGATATGGTCAATATCTCAAGCACCCCCAACCGATCCTGTGGCTATGCCCCCTACTTGATGTTTATGATCGAGAAGGTCACAGGGATCGAGTTCGTGAAGGATGTGGAGCACACTCCACTGAGGCCTCAGAAGCCTCAGCCAGTACTTGTCCAAGCTCCTCCATCGCCGGCCTCAAGCCCCGAGGCACCGGCAAGACAAGAAGAAGCTGCTAGGGAAGCCCCTAAGAAAGGATCCGCCAGTGGGATCCTGAAGTACTTGGTGTCTCTTCTCTCCTCCTGCAAGAAAACTGAAGTGAAGCTTCATAAGCTCAACCAGAAGAGGAAAGAAGACATGAGGTACATAAAAGCAAATGTGAAGCAGCTGAGTGAGAAACTGGAGATCAACCCAATAGGGTCTCCAGTCATTTCTGAAGACTCTGATCTGGACGTCACTGAACTCAGCCCCTTGACCTCATCCGAGCTTGCCTATTTTGGCATTGGGGGCTCGAGCAGCTCCGTTCCTCCTCCTCCCTCTCAACCTCGCCAAGAAGAAAGCGATGAAGATGATGAAGACAATGAGAGGACTGACAGCGAAGAGTGAAGCCCTAGGACCTCCCTCTCTCTCTTTTTGGTGTCTTGATGCCAAAGGGGGAGAGATTGAGGGGGAGCTTCTAGACTTAGCTTTAGCTGCGTAGAATGCGAGGAGAGAGTCTCCATGTATCTTCTATTTGTGATTGTAATTGTTTAACGCTATTTTCATATCATGTTTGGTCCTATGTTAAATTGCTCAGTTAATTTGCAAGTGTGTGATGAAATCTGAATTTTTGCTCCTGAAATGCTATATTCACTTGATATTGGTTGATCAATGCAAATTCTGTCATTCTTGATGCATTCATGCTCTTAGTATGCATCCCACCATAAAGAATGCACATATGAATGATTCTCTTGTTGCTTGATGCATTTTTGAGTCATATGTGCACACTTTATGAAAAATCTCATTTTATACCTCATTTTGTGAAATCTCAATTGGTTGTCATCAATCACCAAAAAGGGGGAGATTGAAAGTGCATCTAGGACTCCCTTGTGGGTTTTGGATGATTTATGACAAGCAATTGGGATCCTAATTCTTTTGTTGAGATGAATGCAGAAAAATTGATGAAAGATGAGCAAAGTGCCAAAAAGAGGAAATTGAGAAGGAAAATGGATTTGAGCTCAAGGAGAAGAAACTAGTTGTTTAGTATGTGTGGAGTGTGTTAAGGAAACACACCCAAGAGCTCAATCTTATTTAATCATACACACACATGCACAAAGCCATACAGGACCGGACTAGTCCGATGTCCACCGGACTAGTCCGATATCACATTCTGCACAAGATCGGACAAGTCCGGTCATCACCGGACTAGTCCGATAATTCTTCTGTTCCACTTCGGACTAGTCCTCCCCAGTGCGGACTAGTCCTCAACACAATGCACAGGTCACTAGATCGGACAAGTCCGGTCTCCACCGGACTAGTCCGATATCCTTTCTGATCCACTTCGGACAAGTCCGGTGTTTACACGGACTAGTCCGATATACACGCTGATCTAAACCGGACAGGTCCTCCAAGTGCGGACTTGTCATCCTAAACACTAAAGGTTTCACAGGTCCGGACCAGTCCGATGACAATCGGACTAGTCCGAAGTTTTCCAGCAGTGAAATCGGACAAGTCCGTTTTCAAACGGACTAGTCCGATATTCCTGGACACTTAGGGTTTGCTTCTCACAGCACACCGGACTAGTCCGGACACCACCACGGACTAGTCCGAATTTTCTGAACCCTAACGGTAACTTCCAGAAACCCCTTATAAATAGAGGTGCACGGCCCACTTTGAAACTCTCTCGAACCCTAGCGCCGTCACACCTCCCAAGAGCCTCAAAAACTAACTCTCTCCACAAAACCAAGTGCTAAATTGATCACTACATTGAAGATCACTTGTAGATCATTGGAGAGGGCACTTGATACGCGATTGAGCTCTTGGTTTGAATCTCTAACACACTCTTGCATCTCAGTTTGTATACTTTGAAGTGTGTTATTGGTGGTCTTGAATCTTGTAATCAAGGGAGCGCTCAACTTGTGAGATCGCCCCTTAAACTCGGTGATTTACCCCTGTGTGATTAGTTGAAGAGGATTGGCCTTCGTGGCGATCCGAACGAGGGAAGGGTTAGTGAAGACCCGGCCCTTTTGTGGGCTCCTCAACGTGGACGTAGGCTGCCTTCGTGGTAACCGAACCACGGGATAAATCTTGTGTCTTTCAATTGTGTTCTTTATTCTAGTTGATTAACATAATCTAGGGTTTGATTAGATTTGTTGAATACAAAGTTGATAGTTGAAATAAAGTCATATTCTTAATAGAATCTGTTACACAACTATTGAACTGATCACAAAGTTTATATTTCCGCTGCAAAAGTCAACAAACAATCAAATTGACCTAACTTGATCAACCTAGCCCGTAAAATCCGGACTAGTCCGCACTTTACCGGACTAGTCCGTTATATCTGGTTTTTGATCTCGTTGTTGAAGTGTTACAGGAACCGATAAAATTCAAGAAGGCCTATTCACCCCCCCTCTAGGCCAACATTCATGCGGGAACCACTCCTCAAGCGAAACACTCCATCTGAGCTTCCTGAGCTGCTTGGCCTTCATCTTCCTGTAATCGGTCAGGCGGACACCCTTAGCGACACGGACATTCGTGTCCATCTCATAGACGGCTCTCTGGGCCGCCCTGTCCTCCCGAAGGTCAGGTGCTGACGGTCTCGGTCTCGGGGCTGCAGTTGGGTGACCCCCACGGGTCCTAGCTGAGCGCCGGCGAACAAGCGGCACTTCAGGCTCCTCTTCCTCCTCTGACTCCTCAGGCACCGGAGGCTGCCTCTGTCAGGCCTCGCAGATCCTCAACAATCCTCCTCGGCCACGCTCTCGCTCCTCAGCAGTGCGAGCGACCATTAGGGATTTCTTCGCCTCCTTCGACAACTTCTGCTTTTTGGCGGCCGGCTCCTCAATAGCCTTGCCCTTTCCCTTCTTGTCACGGCCCATGACGACGACGGAGTTGAGCATGCAGGACAACGAGCTCGGGCGCACGAGACGGCGACGCAAAGTTCGTCGCGACCGGGGAACCCTAGCGGTGAAGCGACGGCGATCGTAGGGGGGCACCACGGTGGCACAGAGTGTGGTGGTGCGGCGCCTAGGACGGCGTGGGGCGGCAGCAGTGGTGCGGTGGCGGTGAGGCGTGGGAAAGCGGCGGCGGCGGTGCTTGGAGCGGCAGTGGTGGCGCTGCGTGGAGCGGCAGGGTGAGCGGCGGCGGCGGCGGCCGGAGGACGGCGGCGGCAGGGCGAGGGAGCGGCGGCGGCGGAGGTGTCGGGGCGTCGGTGGCAGAAAGCAAAATCGGGGAGAGAGAAACCCGAAGGCGAAGAGGCACTAAATAGGTGGGGCCCGAATCCTAGCTCAAATTTTAACATCGGATGAACCGACGTTAGATGATAGGAGCATCGGTCGAATGGTACAGTAAGGGTATTCCAAAAGGTACCATTGACACCGCATGATCCGACGTGAAAATGATTTGCATCGGTTGAATTTGGCACAACTCTAGAAATGTGAACATCGGATGCACCGATGTTTCTCAGAAAGAACTCGTCGGTTGATTTGGCTTTCTGACTGAGTTGACCCTTGGCACTTGAATACAAACTGATCCGATGAGCTTCTGGCCTAATCATCGGATAATCCGATGACTACAAAACAGCAACATCCCATATATGTCCTTTGACCCAAACAAACAAACATGGAGAAACACATGTCTTAGGACTTTTTGGGCAACCCCTTACCCCTCAAAAATACTAATTGCCAATAACTTGGCTAAGCCCTAAAGAAAATAGAACACCGAAGAAAATAAGGAACAAATCCAAATAAAATGTAAGGCCCATGCTTTGTGAGCTAGAGGATGAAAACTTCTATCTCTTTAAAGCATGTTCCTTTAGGCATTAACGCACCTAACATTTTGTTCTTTTCACATCATATGAGTTGAGATATTGCATTTCAAACAAGTCTCTTTCTCATGATGTGGGTTCCCCTTTGTGACAATCTACCGTATGCAATGCCAAACAATTTATAATGCAAGAAATTAAACGTGAGTGCAAGTCTATATGGCAGGCATCATGCAAGACATAAATTAAATCTATCTTGCCAAATTTGAACATTTCAAAGGCTTCTACAGGAAGAGCCACTCTCCAAGCCTTGGGGAAACCCAAAGGAACCTCCATCCCTAGCTAACCCTTGCTCACCCCTATCATTTGAAAGTTAGACAAGACCTATATGAGATGCATTCTTACATGATCATGGCAACTTACATGACGTTCGATGCATCTAGAACATTTAATTCACTTCTTAGTCTAGAAAAAGTTTTCTCATCAAGTGGTTTAGTGAGGATATCCGCCAATTGTTCGGACCTAACACCTCGCAAGGTGATGTCTCCCTTAGCTTCATGGTCCCTCAAGAAATGATGGCGAATATCAATGTGCTTAGTGCGGCAGTATTGAACGGGGTTCTTAGCAATCTTAACCGCACCTTCATTGTCACAAAGGAGAGGCACACAACCAAGTTTAATACCAAAGTCCAAAAGGATTTGCTTCATATAAAGAATTTGGGCACAAAATGCATCGGCCGCTATGTATTCTGCTTCCGCCGTGGACAAGGCAACGGAATTTTGCTTCTTGCTAGACCAAGATACTAGGGAACGCCCAAGCAAGTGGCACCCACCGGAGGTACTCTTGCGATCCACACGGCATCCGGCAAAGTCCGAATCCGAGTAACCCAAGAGATGGAATTTTGCACCTTTAGGGTACCACAGGCCTACACTAGGGGTATGCTTGAGATACCGAAGTATCCTAAAGACCGCCTTCCGATGCGATTCTTTAGGTGCCGCTTGAAAGTGGGCACACAAGCATACACTAAACATGATATCGGGCCTAGATGTGGTAAGATAAAGCAATGAACCAATCATAGAACGGTAATTAGATTGGTCAATAGGTTTACCGTCCTTATCCGCGTCGAGATCACAATTTGTTGCTATTGGAGTGCTTCTTGAGCTACAATCCCCCATCTCAAATTTTTTTCAAGAGGTCCTTGGTATACTTTTCTTGATAGATGAATGTCCCCTCTCGAAGTTGCTTGATTTGGAATCCAAGGAAGAAGTTGAGCTCTCCAATCAGCGACATCTCGAATTCCCTAGACATCATTTTGCCAAACTCATAGCTAAGAGCTTTGTTAGTTGAACCAAAAATAATATCATCGACATAAATTTGACAAATAAATAGTTCCCCGTCGATGTCTTTGGTGAAGAGTGTAGTGTCCACCCTCCCGATCTTGAATCCTTGCATGATCAAGAAATCCCGTAGTCGTTCATACCACGCCCTAGGTGCTTGCTTGAGCCCGTAGAGCGCCTTGTGCAACCTAAACACATGATTAGGATTCCTCGGATCTTCAAACCTGGGAGGTTGTTCAACATAGACAAGCTCGTTAATATAACTATTAAGAAAGACACTTTTCACATCCATTTGATAAAGCATTATGTTATGATGTGATGCAAAGGAAAGAAGTATACGGATGGCTCCTAGTCAGGCGACCGGAGCAAATGTCTCCCCAAAGTCTAATCCTTCAACTTGTGAGAAACCCTTGGCCACAAGTCTTGCCTTGTTGCGGACCACAACACCGTTCTCATCTTGTTTGTTGCGGTACACCCACTTTGTTCCGATGATGTTCTTGTCCTTGGGTCGCTCCTCCAACACCCAAACTTCATTGCGGATGAAGTTGTTGAGTTCTTCTTGAATGGCCATCACCCAATTTGGATCTTGGAGGGCTTCTTCAATGTGAGTGGGTTCTACACATGAAACAAACGAGTAGTGCTCACAAAACGTAGCGAAATGGCGAAAACGTGTACTTACTCCCCTTGACGGACTTCCGATGATTTGGTCAATCGGATGCGCCTTGGAGATGCATCCATGCCTCATAAGTGGTTGTGAAGCACTTGGCGGTGGTAATGCGTGTTTCTCATCTTGTGGTTGGACTTGATCATAGACTTCTTCTTCTTGATGTTGTGTGGCTTGTGAATCTTGTGTTGGCAATGGATCATCTTTCTCTTCTTCGTCAACTTGAGGCACCATAGATGTGTTGATGTTGGAACTTGAAGCTCCCCCTTGATCATGGCTCTCCTCAACTTTAGGCTTGATGTCTTCAATGGTCATGTTCTTCATAGCTTCTCGTATAGGCTCATCATCTATTTCATCATGACCAAAACTCTCCTCTTGGGAGCCATTAGTCTCATCAAACTCAACATCACAACTTTCCTCAACTAAACAGGAGGTTTTGTTGAATACTCGATATGCTTTTGAGTTTGATGCATAACCAAGAAATATACCAACATCACATCTTCCTTCAAACTTACCGAGCCTTTTCTTGCGCTAGATGTAGCACTTGCACCCGAAGACTCGAAAATAGGAGATGTTGGGCTTTCTCCCAATGAGAAGTTCGTACGGGGTCTTTTGAAGTAGTCGATATAGGTAGACCCTATTTGCGGCATGGTACGCCGTGTTGATTGCTTCGGCCCAAAACTTCTCGGACGTGCTATAGTCATCAAGCATTGCTCGCGCAAGAGCGATAAGAGTCTTGTTCTTCCTTTCAATGACACCATTTTGTTAAGGAGTGTATGTGGCCGAAAACTCATGCTTCACGCCTTCACGGTCACACCACTCCCCAATGTTGTAGTTCTTGAATTCGGTACCGTTGTCACTCTGGACCTTGATGATGGGAAGTTGAAATTCCCTTTGAATACGGTTAGCGAAGCTCTTGAACACTTTCGGAGTTTCACTCTTGTCACCTAGAAACAAAGTCCAAGCATAGCGAGAGTAGTCATCAACTATAACAAGACAATAGAGGTTACCGCCAAGACTTTGATATGTGGACGGTCCGAAGAGGTCCATGTGGAGTAGCTCAAGTGGCTTGGAGGTTGACACCATTGTCTTCATCGGGTGGTGAGAATCAACTTGCTTCCCGGCTTGACAAGCGCTACAAAGCTTGTTCTTCTCAAATGTGACATCCTTTACGCCGGTCACCATCCCGAGCTTGAATGACTTCTTGAGCTTGCTCATTCCAATGTGCGCTATGCGTCTATGCCATAGCCAACCCAAACTTGTTTTAGTGAAAAGACAAGTGGTCAAGCTAGCATCCTTGTTGGAGAAGTCTACTAGGTAGAGGTGTCCATGCCGAAATCCTTTGAAGATTAGTTCTTGTCTTGTTTCACTAGTCACAACAACATCATTTTTGCTAAATGTGCACGTTAGTCCAAGATCACATAATTGTGCAATAGAAAGCAAATTAAAACTAAGTGACTTAACATACAATACATTGGAAATAGATAGATCATTTGAAATTGCAATCTTACCTAAACCAATTACCTTCCCCTTAGAGTTATCACCAAAGGTGACTTGTTCATGATTGCTGGAGTTTTCTATGGTGGTGAACATACCATCGTTGCCGGTCATATGTTGACTGCACCCGCTATCGAGTACCCAATGCTTTACAAAGCAATGGTGATATTGACGAAGTTGTTTGCCGCAGGATCAAGATCGGGTGGATGAAGTGGCGACAAGCATCTGAAATCTTATGTGATAAGAAAGTTCCACAAAAATTGAAAGGAAAATTCTATAGGACGGTGATCAGACCTGCGATGTTGTATGGAGCAGAATGTTGGCCAACTAAAAGGCAACATGTCCAACAAATGAGTGTTGCGGAGATGCGCATGCTACGGTGGATGTGCGGTCACACAAGAAGAGACAAAATTAGGAACGAGTTGATACGTGATAGGGTAGGGGTGGCACCGATTGAGGAGAAGCTAGTCCAACATCACCTACGGTGGTTTGAGTATATCGAGCGGAGACCTCCAGAAGCACCGGTTAACAGTGGGGTTATAAAGAGTAGAGAAAATTTTAGGAGGGGTAGATGTAGAACAAGACTGATATGGCAGGAGGCGGTGAAACGAGACTTAAAGGAGTGGGACATACCTAGAGATTTGGCTGATGATAGGACTGCATGAAAATTAGCAATTCATGTGCCAGAATCTTAGTTTATTCATATTTTGTTACTCTTATCTTCTTTCTTATTAACCCATTTCTAAAATAAATAAAATGTAGAATCTTATTTTATTTGTATTTATTATTATTATTATTATTATTTACTCTCATCTTATTTTCTATTACTTTTCTTCAAAATTGTTGGGTTTCATTTCTAGCCGACCCCAACTTGTTTGGGACAAAGGCTTGGTTGTTGTTGTTGTTGTAGTTGAAGATAGATTATTAGTTTCCATAGATTTAGTTCAGAGATAACGGAATAAAATAATACTAATAGATAATTTCCATGTTTAGAGATAGAGTTCTAGGCTGCGTAATGTAATTTACAGATTGACTATATATCGTGGTCGACGCGTAGCAAATTAATCAACCAAGAAATATAGTCCAAAGAACTTGTCTCTATTGGAGGGAGTGAAAATTAGATTGGATTATCCAATAGTGTCAAGGGTACATATATAGATACATATATGGGCCTGACCCAATAAACCCCACGCACAAACATATACAGTCCAACACCCCCCGCAGTCCCAACATCTAGCCATGACAGATGTTGACATTGGACCGAAACTCGGAGAACAACACGACGAAGGGAGGCCCTTCGTGAAGATGTCGGCGAACTGCGACATCGTCGGGAAGTGAAGGACCCAGACCTTGCCACGGGCAACCCGCTCACGAACAAAGTGAAGATCAATCTCCACATGCTTCGTGCGCTGATGCTGAATGGGGTTGGTGGAGTTGTAGACGACACTGACGTTGTCGCAGTAAACCAACGTGCTTCGGGCGATGGTGGAGTGGAGCTCTTGAAGCAGCTGGTACCGAAGGATCCGCTTCATAGCGATGAGATGTGGCTCCCGCGGGTGTGGAGAAACAGGCTGTCCGGGCGGTGCTCAACCATAACGCTGAGGAAGTGGTGGAGCTGGCCCAGATCCTTCATCGCGAACTCCCGCTGCAGGGCGGAGATCGTGCGCTGAAGGAGATCTAAACTAGACGTCGTGAGGACAATGTTGTTGACGTAGAGGAGGAGGTACACAGTGTCCCCCTCACGGCGGTAGACGAAGAGCAAGGTGTCTGACCTGGCCTCGACGAAGCCAAGGGAGGCCACGAAGGAAGCAAACCGGCTGTACCAAGCCCGGGGTGCCTGCTTCAGACCGTACATGGACTTGTTCAGCCGACAGACCATGTCTGGACGAGCTGAATCAACAAACCCTGTCGACTGACTGTAGTACAAAGTCTCCGTCAGCGTGCCGTGGAGGAAGGTGTTCTTGACGTCCAACTGGTGGACAGGCCAAGAACGCGAGAGAGTCAGCGACAGAACGGTCCGAACCGTCGTCGGCTTCAATACCGGGCTGAAAGTCTCGTCGTAGTCGAACGACACCAGGGCGCTGAGTGAAGCCTCGAAGAACCCACCGAGCCTTGTACCTTTCGAGAGACCCATCCACCTTCCTCTTATGTGTGAATACCCACTTGCCCGTGACAACATTGCCACGACCAGGACGTAGAACCTAGTCCCAGGTCCGGTTGGCAAGCAAGGCCGCATACTCTTTTTCCATAGCCCGACGCCAGTGGGGGTCGACGAAGGCGCTATGGACAGAAGAGGGGATAGGCAAGATGGGTGAACAGACAGGCGATGGGGAGGTCACCGAAGAGAGGATGACCCCGGAGAATCGGTCCACCAGCCGTAGAACCCCAGCCGCCCGTCGGGTCACCATTAGATGGACGTGACTGGGTCCCGATGGATCAATGGGGGGTGGTACACCGGAGGCTCGGGGCAGGAGGAGGTCGGTGCACCGACTCGCGCTCGTCGCTGATAGACAAGAGCGGGTTCGGCGTACCGGAACGCCGATGTCGCGCATGGCGCAGAGGACGACGTCGGGAACGTCGGGGCCGCGCGTGGTGCAGCGGGCGACTTCTGGGACGCCGGGCCCACGCGTGGCACATCGGGAGACGTCGGGGCAGTGCAAGTCGTAGCGGGTGACCCCGATGGCACCAGGGCAACCCAAGGCGAAGTCGTGTGTGGCGCAACGAGTGGGCGACCTGCAAGAGGTTAAAACAAGGTCGCTGTATCGGAGCAACCTCAGGGTCAGTAGAGAAAAGGGTCAGAGGACGAGGTGGAAAACGGGAAGGAGGACTCGTCAAAGACGACGTGTCGAGAGACCAAGATACGACGGGTGGCAAGGTCAAGGCACCGATACTCCTTATTTTTAGGGGAGTACCCGAGAAAGACACACCGAGTCGAGCGAGACGCAATCTTATGAGGAGCTGTGGCGGGGAGGTTAGGGTAGCAAGCGCACCCAAACACTCGAAGGTGGTCGTAGAGAGGAGTGGTGCCGAAAAGGGCAAAGTGAGGTGTGGGAACACTAATCGCCTTAGTAGGAAGACGGTTAATGAGGAAGGTGGCGGTGTGAAGAGCCTCTGCTCAGTATCGAGCAGGAACGAAGGCCTGAAACATCAAGGAACGCATGACATTGTTAGTGGTACGGATCATGCGTTTGGCCTTGCCGCTCTGCGGGGAAGTGTACGGGCAAGACATACATAACTGGACAATGCGAGAGAGGAGGAAATCACGGAACGAGTAGTTGTCAAACTCGCGTCCTTTATCGCACTAGACGACTTGGATAGTGCATCCAAACTGGGTGGACACCTACGCGAAGAAGTGAGAGGGTGATGAATGTATCAGACTTCAGTCGCAAAGGAAAAGACAAAGAATTGTGAGAGAGATCATCAAGAATCACCAAGTAGTACTTATAACCCAAAACACTGATAATAAGAGAAGTCCAAAGATCACAGTGAATCAGATCAAAAATCCGCTCAACGTGAGTAAAAAAGTGTGGAAAATGATGTCGAACATGACAACCAAACTGACAACCATGACACACAGACTCATGAGTGCCCCTAGTACACGAAACCACTGAACTACTAGACAACTTAGACATGATATCAACACCGGGGTGGCCAAGACGGCGATGCGAAGTCGTGGAAAAAGATGTCCTAGCCAGGGCAAAAGGTGAAGACGAAGCGGAAGCTGGAAGACGAAGCGTGTACAGGGGCCCCGAACTCTCACAGTGGAGAAGAAGACACCGGGTAGTAAGATCCTTCACAGAAAAACTAAAAGGATCAAACTCAATGGAAACATGGTTGTCATTGGTAAAATGACGAACAAAAAGAAGATTCTGAATAATGTCAGGCGCAGCGAGAACATCTCTGGAAAGAACCCGAAGAACCCACGTCACCTACTGAGGTGACAGGAAGAATAGACCCATTCCCAACAACGATAGATGAAGCCATGAAGGATAAGAAGGGTGGGAAGGGTGGGTAGAGGAGAGTATACCAGTGTCAAGAGTGGTGTGATACGAAGCGCTCGAGTCAGCAACCCAGTCAACACCGGGTGGAGTGAGAGTCATCAGTCTGATGGAGGCCGCAAGCGACTGACGGTCCCACCCGTCAGGAGTTGCGTGCTGCACCAAAGACTCAGGCTGGCTACCTGGTCCGTCCCAGCCCCAGTGGGTGGATGAACCAGCAGTAGGGTAGCCCGACCCACTAGAGGTCGGAGTTTACTGTCCTCAGCCGGGTACCCAGGCCCGCCGTGGGTAGGAGTGACCATGTAGGCCGCCTGAGGTCACGACGGACGTGGTGGCGTTAGACCCGGGGATGGTCCAGGCCACATGGAAATCTCCAGTCCACGGGTTCTAAGGTGTGAGCTATGGTACGCCACCCTTATCGGTGCCACCACTGCCACCACAGATGGCAGGGCCTCTAGAAGTGATCTCCTCGAGCTTGAGATCAGACCAGACCTTGTCAAAGGTTGGGAGCGGCTCCGCACGAAGAATCACCATCCTGAGGTGAGAGTAGCGCTCATTTAGGCCCTGCAGGACCTGAAGAACGAGGTAAGTCTCCAGAACAGAGTCACCAAGGTCGTGAAGAGCATCCGCCATACCCTTCATCTGATGATAGTAGGCGGAGACCGACAGGTCGCCCTGGATAGTGGCCCCGAACCATGCCCGGATGTGAAGGGCTCGTGTCGCGCGGTTCCCCTGGAAGTGCTGCTCGATGATGAGCCACGCCTGACGAGCACTGCTGGCACCACGCTGTCCGACAAGCTCCTCCAGTGCCTCAGAGAGAGAGCTGAGGATCCAGGCAAGGACCAAGCTATCCATGCCGATCCAGGAATCGTCCAGTGGAGAGTCATATCAAAGGACGTGGTTGTCAAGGCGAAACCACCTCAACGTGAGGAGAAGCAGGTTACGCCACCTGGCGTACAAAGTGGAGTCGGTGTTGAGGACAACAGGGATGAGCATCCGGATGTGCGGGACAGCTGCTGCCTGAGCGTGGAGAGCGGCGACGAGGGAGGCCGCATAGGTGCTGTAAGCAGCTCCACCGCCTGAGGAGGGATCATGGGTGGCACTCCACTGCGGGTGTGTAGCCTCCTCGAGCTGGTAAGTGAGAGCCGCCGTAGACGCACGCTCCTGCTCCAAGTCACGAGCGAGCGCCTGCTCACGCTCGCGAGAGGCCGCGAGAGACGTTGCGACGCCGGAGGAAGGTGCAGAGGGTTGTTCAACTCCACGGGCCGGATCTCCCGGGTCGTCGACAGTGGTGAAGAGGGCAGCCGACGGGACGGTGTCCGGCGGTGGCAGCGATGATGCAGCACGCCAAAGCGGTAACCCAAAGACAGGTGTGGTCGGCGGTGGGCACCAAGGCACGAGCGACAACCAATTGTCCAGCTGCACCACCGAGTTGTGGGGGAACACCGCACCAGGGACGGAACCAGCCACCCCGAGGCCTCCGGCGGTGGCAGAGGAGGTCAGCCAGGCAACGACTCCCGAAGCCATGGCGGCGGCGGTCCAAGAGGGGTGTGCGGTGGGTCCGGCCAACACAAGGCCGGCAGCGACGGTGCTAGGCACTGGCGAAGCTAGGTGAGGCTTGCCTGGTGCACCGGCACCAGGGTGCAAACTAAAATTTAGTTGTTACCCTCAAATTTCCACCACATGTGCACAACCTTGGACAAAAAATGTGCACCACTGAACTGCCCCACAAGTCTGACAAAATAAAAATCAACCAGCCTGACATCACATAGTAACATTTCATGGATCTACCAGACAACCACTCTGGTCAACATCAGCAATGAAGCTCATCGTATCCTGTGTGTTAGCTTCTGCTGGAAGGCTCTCCCTCACACAATCCGATTGCTCCCCAAGCTTCTCAATTGCTTACGGCTCGCCCAGACGCCCACCTCGTCGCGAAAAAATTGATCCCCACAGAGCTCGCCATCGACGATCCTAAGTCCACCAGACGCACAAAAAATGCTACATTGTTGCTGCTGCTCGTGTTCTTTGAAAGTGATTTTTCTCCATCTCTACCTTCTCTCTTTGAGTGCCAAGTCTGAATACCTCAATTATGGATCTATTTTTATTACTAAAATTCACTTTTAATCTGATTTCTTTGGAGCAAAATGAGTTATCCTTGTATAGAGTTGTAGTTGATCCTTGTCCTTTACAGTGATTGTAGGTTAGGGTTTATATTGGTGATATACAAACTATGGAAAAAAATTGTAGTCATTTTCATTTGCATCTTCTACAGGTTGTGGAGGGTTGATGGTGCATTTTGAACATGAGATTATGTCTAGTTCAACGTTTTTGAGGCGTCGCCTAGGCGGTTAGGCGCTCTGACTCGAACGCCTGAGCTAGTCGCCTCGCCTGGATGCGGCCGACAGAGGTGCGGGGGAGCGGGGGAGGCGCCGAAGGGAGGGCAGGGGGCGATGGAGGCACGACCAAGGCAAAATCGACGACAACAGAGGAGGCACGACATCCGACGGAGGCAGAGCGGATGCGGCCGACGAAGGCAGAGCAGAGGCCGCGATGGACGCTGGTGCTGGGAGACGAGCGGAGGCGGCGCTGGTGCTGGGAGACGGGAAAAGTTAGGGTTATGGAACATGGGCCGCAACTGGTCCTTTTAAAATAACGGTTCGCCTCCAATTCAGCTGTCCACACGACACCGCCCGACACTTGTGCCAGACTCCGCCTGACACCTGCACCCTCCCGATTCCGCCCGCTGCCGCCACATTTAGTGGCTGCGGCTGTGAAGGAGGCAGGGAAGGAGCGGAGAGCGGCGGCGGGCACAGCCAGGGACACAGGCGTGTCAGGCGCGCCGGGCATGGGTCAGGGATGGCTCGTCGGGGGCGGGCTCACCGGCTGGCCGCGTGAAGGCGCCGGCCATTGGAGGGCTGGCGGCTGGTTGAGCAGAGAGGAGAGAGGAAGGTAAACCTAAGCTGACACCATAATAGAAGGGAAAATGTAACGATTCACTGATAGGATGTCATGGGATACATATAGTCTCTAGAGTTAATACATGAGCTGGGTCCAATGCACACACATATGGGCTTAATACAATACAGTCTAACAGATTTGATGTTTGGTCAGTTTAAGTTGACACAGTCTGATTCTTAACTTTCTGGAATACATATTTATTTCTGAATGAGTTGCTCAATTCCTAATTGCTTCAGCATACTACCTTTTTCTTCAGTTGCTGTTGTGTGAAATCATCCGGAACATGCTATTTTGAGTGCTTCTGCAGGAAGTATTCATTGTAACAGTAATTTGCACCAGAGTCAATCTGTTCCTAAGAAAAAGTATTGATAATTATTGTCTAGTTTGAATTTTGACATTAATGCTTCATATGCAGCATCCACTAGTCACACTGGTATTCTCGGTGCAGATGATCTGAATGAAGCGTTATATCGAATGGTAAGACATGCTACAATCGTTTAAACATTCCGAAGCGGTCATCTCACAACTTTCTAAAGAAGCGCATCCAGAGTTCACTTAATGACTGTTAATGATAAACCATGGTCCATTCAATGTTTTTCTTTTATATACTCAGGTCCATTTAGCATCTTCAATAAAAACTTTTGCTCTCTTTGCCCTCAGAATAAGACCTTGAAGGACAAGTATCTAGCAGGACTGGGTGATTTACATGAGATATATATGAAGCTACATGGAGACAACCACATCCCAAATCAAAAGCCAAATAATGTGCTTGAAGAGGTGAACTTTAAATCAATATTGGAGCGCACATTGCATTCCCTCCAAGTTAACAAAAGGCCTTCTCCAGAGGAAAGTATTCCCATGTATAAGAGGCAAATTATGAGTATCATAAATTCAGAAGAATGGAAGCCAGAGCAGACATTTCAGCAATCTTCCAACACAAACTCTAGTGGAGTCCTGGTTGCCCATGGCACGCTGTCGCCAGAAAGAGGCAATGTGAAAAGACTCAGGCCCTCTGCGGAAGATGATATTCACAGCTTGAGAATTTTTTTGCTCTACAGTTATTTAATGTAGTTGTTCATTTGTCTGGTTTTACTTACCTCAAAAGGCGACATTAAGTAGACCATGTTATTAGGCTATCCGCACCAGCGCCATCTAAGGCATACTTTATACACTATTCTTCTTTTACTTTTACAGTACGTACTCTAAATTACACTGCGAAACAGTATATTCAGTATGTTTTATAGTGTGCCACTGTGGATGGTCTTATGGATGGATGTCTCGAGTAAGATGATATATCGACTCTTATAAGGGACATGGTAATAATGCATGGCTAGACAATAATGATGAAAACGGTAATTATTTTTAAGAGATTTATTTATGTTTTAGTTTTTATTAATTTAATAAAAATAAATGGCAGATTAAAAATTGACAAAATAACTATCCATAACTGATGTGGATGCCATGTCAGTACCTGTCACCTGATGAACGCGTGACAGGATGCAATGCGGGTGGCGTTAACGTGGCATGAGTATTACAAGCGTGTTGAGGTGGGCCTAGACAAGAGCCTGGTCCTATTATCTTACCGTTGGGTGATTTTTCTTCGAAACTATTGGGTGATTTTTTTAACTCAGTATAATATGTAAGGCCATTGTGCTGCATTATAATACATATATGTAACACATGTGATCACTCGCCAACGGCGGTTGCCGCCTCCTCCGGATGGTCACGTCCCCCGTCGTCGTGCCTCCTCGTCATATATAAAAGCAAAAGTAATGAATGAATAAAGTATGGTTGAATCAATCTTGTCAGTCTCTCTCAAATTTCGTTTACAACACTGTCGACTGTTGGAGTCGGCAGATCTCCTGACACAGCTAAAGTGTCGAAGGAGTTCGTAGTTCGGTGTGGGCGCGCGGAGACTCAAGAAGGTGAATTGCGGTTTAACACTGGAGACACTAGGATTTACGTGGTTCGGGCCGCCTGAGTGTAACACCCTACTCCACGGGGATGTTGATGTTGTATTGGCTTATCACGTATGATCTACCGTCCGTGTCCCTCTCCCCCTGTGTATCGTCGGCCTGTCCTTTTATAGTACAAAGACAGGCCGTTACAAGCTACCTGGCCCGATATGTGGCCCTGGCGGTTACTAGTATTGATACACGATTAATTGTTGTTAATGAGCCTGTAACGGGCTTCGACAGTGCCGTTACAGGCGTTAAGATCGTCCGTTTAAGTGTCATTAATATGGCATTAATGACATTTAAACAGGTCTTGAAACCCTTGGCTCTCCTTTGAAGATCCGGAGCAGTTACAAGGTCTCCCGGAGGTTTGAGGCGGCTTGCTCCGATGTTTAGACATGTGGCAGCTCCGGAGCTTGCTGCGGGAAGCAGGAAGCTCTGGGGCTACTTGACACGTGTCAGGTCCGGAGCTTCTCTCGGTCAGGGGTTAGGTCTGGAGGTGTCGTTTCGGTACTCAGTCCGGTGCTTCCCCCTTGTGGGCGGTAGCTCCGGTTCGGTAGTACACGTGGCGACCTAGGGATTAACCATGTTGGAAAAGCTGGTCCGGTCATGTCTGACAAGTGGGCCTCCGAGGGTATTCAACTCGAGTAGTCGTCCTTCCCCTGAGATCTTTGTAATCTCAGGGGGTGTACGGTTTTTAGGGTACCGACAGTGGCCCCCTGGACCTACCTCCGAGGAAGGTCACCGGGGTGAAGTCGTTCCATCGGAGGTGGGTCCACCTTTGCGACTCTTGAACTGGGTCTTCAAAGGTCTTCAGAGGTGCTGTTGACAGGATTTTACAGTTAAATCCCGACGCGTGGCACACCTCAGGCGGCAGATAAGATCTTTGGCGTGCGGATATCACGCAATTGAAGGTCGCCGGTTTCCTATACGAAAACCGTATCGGTTCCGCGCGCCTTGTCAGGTCGCCGCCTTTGGGTTTCCTGCCTCGTGATGACAACCGTTCGCCTGGGTGAGAACCTCGACTTGATCGTCGGGGTGGTCCCGGGCCCCCTTGTCATCGGCTGAATTGAACTCTTGAGTAGTATTTTCGACTCCCCTGCGGTTTCCATCCAAGCGTTGCGAGGGCTTACTTAAGAAGGAAAGGGCGTACCGTCGGGAGTTCTTTACGCCTCCCATCTGATCTTGCTCTCAAACTCCCGACTCGTACTTTGCTCTTCCTCTCTTGCCTAGCTGTGCTGCGATGGAGTTGGGTCTGCGCGAGAGTCGCCTGAAGACCGACAACGATTTGAAGAAGGTCCGGGCCCTTATGGGGTGGTCTTCGGACTTCTTCAGCCGCTCGGTTCGTGCCGGCGGAGAGCTCCCCTTTGAGAAGGAGCGCGCTGGCGAGATGGTGTACTTTTCTTCGTACGCCATGGTGGGACTGATCCCACCATTTTCTTCTTTCTTCTTGATGCTGCTAGACTTCTATGGTCTGCAGCTATACCACCTTGGTCCCCACTCCATTCTCCTTGTGTCCATCTTTGTCCACTTCTGCGAGATGTGGGTGGGCATCCCCCCCCTGCGTCGAGCTCTTCCGAACCTTCTTCACCATTCACACCACCGGCCGGAGCAACGAGTATCTTGGCTTCTACTACTTCGTGAAGCGCAAGAAGTGCCCGTTCAAGTACCTCCGGTCGTTCCCTTCCGGGAAGTGGGATGTCTGTAAGAAAGATTGGATTGTCGTCAGGGTGGAAGAGCATGAGCGGTTGGAACTGCCAGACAGTCTGCCCGGCATCGACACGTCGATATGGAGTGATGTCCCGGTGCTGGCGGAAGTTTTCGACCCTGTCCTGACCAGGATCCGCCGATGTGTGGAGGGAGGATTGACTCCCCAGGCGGTGTTTTGCAACTTCCTGACCAACAGGTGGGCGCCGCTGAAGAGGAGGGAGAAGCTCGCCTGGGCCCTCAACAGCGTGATGGATGAGGACCGGGTTGAAACCGGGTTGAAGTCTGACATGGTGGGGAAGACCCTGGAGTTCCACCTCAAGAAAGTCCAGCACGGCATCGACGTCGACGGAGATTACTTGACTCCGCCGCCGGCCTTTCTCCCTCTGAACGTGGAAGTGGAGTTCAGCAGAGAGCTCCGGCGGAAGATGCCTGCGCTTGACGACCTTGGCGACGTCGAGAGGAGACCAACCACCCAGGTGGCGATCCCTGGGGTGCCCGAAGATGGCTCAGTCCCTGCTCCACAGCCGAGGGTTGAAGTCATCGGCAAGGGCAAGGAGCTGGCGGAGGAGCCGGAGAGTCAGAAGAGGAAGCTGCGGCATGTCGACGGAAGGTCCGTCATGCCCGCTGCTTCTACCTTGGCTCCTTCTCCACAAGGGGGAAGATCTTCTGGTGCCGTGGCGACTGTCCCCGTGGTGGGTTCCTCCCGGAACGAGACTGTTCCTGCAGTGGGATCCTCCCGAAGCGCTTCCGTCTCCGTGGTAGAGCCCTCCGGTGGTGCTAGCTCCGGGTGTACGACTCCGGCCCCCGGGGCGGTTGAAGTCTCCAGGTCCAGGGGTTCCTCCCGATCGAGGAGAGCCTCAACTCAGGAATCTCCCGTGGCTGCGGCGAGTTCTGGGGGGCCTCCTAGAGCTCCTACGCCGACTCTGGCCAGCCCGGAACGTTCGGGAAAAAGGTTCCGCGCAAGCTGGTGCGGGAGTCTTCCAAGGTAATTTTTGATGTTTACCCTGGTTAACTTTTTAGTTGTAGTGATTGTTTGTTAATTCTCTTTATCCATCCTCTGCAGCGTCCCTAAGAAAGGGGGTGAAGCTCCACCCTCGGCCACGGTTTCTGAGGCCGTGGGAGCTTCCGCTCCTGTCCCGGCTCCGCCCCAAATGGTGGCTGAGGCTGCGACAGCTCCGGCGCCGGCTGTTGTGGTCATGAACCTTGACTCGTCCCCAGAACTTCCCGTGGTAGCGCCGGACCACAGGAGTGAAGACATGCCGGCGGCACTTGTCTCGGAGATTGAAGCTCCGGGTCCTTGTGCTGCAGTAATGGAAGCTCCGGTTGTAGAGCCGGAAGAAGTGATAGTCCCGGTCTTAGAGCTGGAACTCGTTGAAGCCCCGGCGATTGAACCGGAGGTGATTGAAGCTCCGGCGTGCGAGCCGGAAGTCGAGGTAGTTCTGACAGTTGAGTCGGTTACCTCCGATGCACCGGTCGCTGAGCCGGTTGTTGTTGGAGCGCCGGTCGTAGAGCCGGCGGTTGAAGAGGCGAGGGAGCTCGGGTCTCCCTCAGAAGAGGTGCCCCGATCGGAGCCAACAGTAGCTCCTGCTCCGAGGGCGACGACATCGATGGTACCTGTGGCAGAGCCAGAGTGCCTAAACGAAGTCGCCGGCCCCCTGCCTGAGGGGGCGAATGAAGACTTGGCGGCGGGGCCTTCTTCGATGGCGACTGAGGCCATCCAGGAGGAAGGCCCTAGCGCTTTGGAAGCTCAGGGTTCCGCTCTCGTAGAGTGGGACCCAATTTTTGTACGTGAAGACCCGCTGGAACCAGCGGAGGAGACCCCAGCAGGTCCGGAGCCCATCCCACTGTCGATGTCTATCGACAACGCCTGCTCCAGTCTACGTCAGGTCCAATTGGCCTTCTTCCACGACTGCAAGGCTCTTGAAGAGGAGCGCCAAACCCTTAGGCGGTGGCGTAATCGGCTCCACTTCGAGACTAAGCTGGCGCAGTCGAGGCATGCGGATGACAAGGAGTGGATCAAGCGGGAGAAGATCCGCCTGGAGTGTTGGGAGAAGCTGCTGGATGAGAGGGAGAACATGACCCATGCCCTCGACGCTCATTCTCGGGAGTTCCATGATCAGGCCAAGGCTGCCAATGACGCGGCCAATGCTCGGTTCGAGCAGCTTGAAGCCATCAACGCAGCTCTCATCAAGCGCCGAGAGGCACTCGAAGGGAGGGAGAGACGGCTCGAAGACGAAGAGCAAAAACTCCTGGAGCTGCGGGATGACATCCTGAGAAGGGAAGAGAAGCTCGCCGAGAAAACAGCTCTGGCGGACAAGGGTCTCGAGGAGCGCACTAAGAAGTTGGAAGAGCGCTGCCTCGAGGAAGAGGAGAAGACCTGGGTGCGAGGGCAGGAACTCTACGAATACGAGTGTGCCCTTGTTGCCCGGGAGAAGAAAGTGGAGGCTAGGGAGAAAGACCTGGTCGACCGTCGAAACAAGATCCACCTCCGGGAGGAGGAGCTCGGAAGACTTGAGAGGCGGGTTGCTGCAAAGATTCAGCAAAACGCCAAAGAAGTTGAGCGCCTCGCCTGTGAGAATTCCGAACTGACGGCGGCCAAGAGATCCTTGGAAGAAGTGAAGAGCCTGAGGACAGTGGACTCCCTGCAGATTTGGGAGTTCCTGGGTAAGGCCAACAATGCGCTGACGCCGATGGGTTTCAGCCCCGTGCGCCCAGATGATCCGGAGCCGGAGCCGGACCTCGCGCTGCAAGCGTTGAGCGCAGCAGGCAGCAAGCTCTCCAAGGTGGGCGACGTCATCGCGGACCAACTGGAGGTCGAGGGGCAATCCCTGGCGAGGAACGTCACAGAATACGTGTTGACGTGCTATACCAGTCGGAACCCTCAATTTCCTCTGGACCCGGTGCTTGAAGGCCCCGTCGAAGGAGAAGGCGAAGCTACCCGAGCCAGCGTATCGGAGGTCGCCCAGAAGGTCGCCGAGTTCTTCCATAGGGTCTAGGATCATCTCTTTAGATTCCGCTTGTATTTTCTCTTCTTCCTCAATTTTGTACTCCCTTGTCTCCAGATGTAATCTCCTGTCTCCAGATAAATGAAATCCCCAAATTTTTGCGAATTTCATTTTTTGTCTTCAACATCTTTATCTTCTCTTGGCCCCCTGGTAGATGTACACAATTTGATTGTGAACATGTACCAAAAGGATACTGAGTTTTGTTGAAGACGATTTTGCTTCGAACTTGTAGAATTTGGTTCCGAAGTCTTTGATAGTGAAGGTCCCCTGAAGTTGTCGGAGCTTAGAAGCTCCGGTACTGTCCATCGCTGTAGGTTAGTAGCTCCGGCAATAGCTTCATCTTTTACTTAGCGCCGATGGTAGACCCCCTTGAGGGGGTCGGAGCTTGGTTAGCTCCGGCTTTTCTCCATCAACGTATATTTTGTTTTTCCTGCACACTTAAGCCAAGAAAAACGATAAAATTTGTTCCTTGTCTATAATTTCATCGCGGCTTACGATTCTCAAGTAAATTTTGAGTTGAACGCGATTTTAAATACAACTGGAAGCGTTGTCTTTTCTCTTAGATCCAACTGTCCATGGACCCGCCTTACTTTGGCCTGCCGGGGTGTAGGTAGAGTGGCGTACTTAGGGTGTTTGACCAGGCTAAGTCGATAGCACACTCCGGCCCAAGATTGGCTTGGCGGCTTTCAGGCGAGTTGGCCATAAACGATATTTAAATCCAAGAGTTCTGACAATTCAACTCGAGTCGTATATAAACCGGTCAAACTAAAATTTCTTAAGAATTGCACGTTTCTGTTATAGACAAGAAAGAGAAAAATAAAAATATCGAGCCTGCACAAAATGAATGCACGTGGAGTCTATTTCACATGAAGATGTCTTTCATTATAGGTCCGGGGTACAGGGGAAACAAGTACATTCTTAGGGTACGGGACCAGGCCAAGTGTGCTTGGTTTCTCGTTTGACCCAGGGTAGTTAGCCACGCTTTTAGTCTGGGGACTGTAACAAGTGCTGCTTGAGCTTTACAGACCTTTCGGAAAAGGTCCGGCTGCTCTCCCGGAGGAACTACCCAACTCTGTACAACGACTCTATAACATACATCTCAAGTTACTCAAGACTCACCTCCGTGGAATTAAGTGTAGAACTTACGGAGGTGCTCGATGTTCCATGGATTTGGGAGAGGTGTCCCATCCTCAGTAGCCAAGCGAACGCTTCCGGGACGGGATACTTTGATCACTCGGAAGGGCCCCTCCCATCCGGGGGAAAGTTTGTTTAGCCCTTCTCTGGATAGTATTCTCCGTAGCACCAGATCGCCTTCCTCGAGCTGTCGGTTGTGTACATGCCGCTGGTGATAACGCCGTAGAGCCTGGCGATATCTGGCATTCCGAACAGCTGCTTGGCACCTTCCCTCCTCGAGGAGGTCTAGGTCTTCACGCCGGAGCTGGTCCTGCGCGGCTTCGTCGAAGGTCCGGACTCGGAGCGAACCCATGGTGATTTCCGGAGGAAGGATTGCTTCAGCTCCGTACACCAGAAAGAAGGGTGTTTCTCCGGTTGACCGGTTTGGAGAAGTCCTGTTGGCCCATAGAGTGGGCGGAAGCTCTTCGATCCAATTGGCTCCGTGCTTTTTCAAACGCTCATAGGTGCGCGTTTTGAGTCCTTTAGGGATTTCTGCATTTGCTCTCTCAGCTTGGCCATTGCTGGCGGGATGAGCTACGGAAGCGTAGCAAACCTGTATGCCGAGGTCTTCGCAATACCTTTGGAATGCGGAGCTTGTGAATTGAGTCCCATTATCAGTGATGATCTTGTTTGGGACTCCGAATCTGCTTACAATGGATTGCAGAAAGTTGATAGCAGATTGCTTGTTGATCGTCACAACTGGAGTTGCTTCCGGCCACTTGGTGAACTTGTCGATGGCGACGTACAGGAACTTGTAACCTCCGACGGCTCTTGGGAAGGGTCCCAAGATGTCCATCCCCCACACAGCGAAGGGCCATGTAGGAGGTATCATTTGTAAGGGCTGAGCGGGTGTATGAATTTGCCTTGCATGAAATTGGCATGCTTCGCATTTCTTTACCAGCTCAGTGGCATCCTGGAGTGCTGTAGGCCAGTAGAAGCCATGCCGGAAGGCTTTTCCGACCAGCGTGCGGGAAGATGCGTGGTTCCCACACTCGCCTCCATGGATTTCTGCGAGAAGCTCGCAGCCTTCTTCCCTTGTGATGCACCGCATTAGGATGCCGTTGGCACCGTGCCGGTAGAGATCCCCTTCTACCAGTGTGTATCTTTTAGCCAATCTGACTACCCGGTCAGCGGATACATCATCGTCAGGAAGGATGTTGTCTTTCAAGTAGTTCCGGATCTCCGAGATCCATGCATCGGAACTGACTTGAGTATTTGAGTCTTGCGTGCTGGGTTGCTCGGAGCTTCCGGCAGCACCTACGACCCTTGATGGCTGCCATGGTAACAGGGCCATCGGGACCGTCAGCTTCGGGATGCTGATCTCGCCCCCTTCGTTCAGTTCAGCAGGCTGAACTGTGGGTTTTGACAACCTCCGGACAAAGATTCCGTCAGGAGCTGGAGCTCCGGTTGACGCTTTGGTCGAGAGTTCGTCAGCTTCAGCGTTGTGGGCACGCTGAACATGGTTGAGGTCTAGGACTTCAAAGTCCTTTTGAAGCCTCTGGACTTCAAGGAGGTAAGCAGCTAGCTGAGATTATTGCAGGAGCATTCACCCTTCACCTGCTTGATGATGAGCTGTGAATCTCCTTTGACCAGCAGTTGCTTGACACCGTATGACAGTGCCACCTTTAGCCCGCAGATGAGTGCTTCATACTCCGCCATGTTGTTGGTTGCCTTGAAGTCAAGGTGTACCATGTATTTTACCTTCTCCCCAGTCGGTGCAAGGAGAAGGATTCCAGCACCGGCCCCCTGCTTCTGCATGGAGCCATCGAAGTAAAGAGTCCAATGAGGCTCGGTGAAGGTTGGAACTTGATGTTCCGTCTTCTGCTTGCTGGGGCCCCCAGGGTTTGATGGAGAGGGAGTCCATTCCACCACGAAATCTGCCAACGCTTGACTCTTGATTGCTTGTCTTGAAATAAATTCAAGATCGAATTCAGCCAATTCCGCTGCCCACTTTGCAATATTCCCAGTTGAATTGGGATTATGCAGGATCGCTCGAAGTGGATAAGAGGTCACCACCGAGACTTTGTGAGCTTGGAAGTAGTGTCGGAGCTTCCTAGAGGCAATAAGAACTGCATAAAGCAGCTTATGCACCTCTAGGTATCCAGTCTTGGCATCATGTAATACTTCACTAATGAAGTATACCGGACGTTGAATGGTCCGGACCCTCCCGGAGGGGTCCGGAGCTTCCTCTCTATTGATCCGGATCCTGTCGGAGGAGTCCAGATTCTCTTCAGGGACCTCCGGGTTCTGGCTGGAGGAACCTGGAGCTTCTTCAGAAATGACTTGGACCCTCTCGGAGGGTCTGAGTCTTCTGAAGTGACTTCTTGTGGATTTGAGTCTAGGAGCTGGGACCCAGACTCACTTTCAGGGACCTCCGGACCCTCCCGAAGGGGTCTGGATTCCTGATTATGGGATAGTTCTGGTCTCTCCGCAACCAGAACCATACTGACAACCTCGTCAGTAGCTGAAATGTAAAGTAGCAAGGGCTCACCAGGGTTTGGAGCTACCAGAATTGGTAGGGTAGTGAGGAACTGTTTCAGCTCCAGGAATGCCTTCTCTGATTCTTCGTACCATTGGAATGGTCCAGACTTCCTCAACAACTTGAAGAAGGGGAGAGCCCGTTCCGCCAGTCTTGATATGAATCGACTGAGGGCAGCTAGACACCCAGTTAACTTTTGGACGTCTTTGATGCGGGTTGGTGGCCGCATCTCTTCAATGGCTTTTATCTTCGCCGGATTAGCTTCTATGCCCCGGTGACTTACCAGGAACCCCAGAAGTTTTCCGGAGCTAACCCCGAAGACACACTTGTCTGGGTTTAGCTTCGTGCGAGTGGCCCGCAGCTTGTCGAAGACAGCCTGCAAGGTGTCCAATAGGGACTCCTTATTCTTGACCTTGACCACGATGTCATCGACGTACACTTCCACTATATCTCTGATGAGTTCTTCAAAAGTTTTGTACATAGCTCGTACAAAAGTTGAAGCTGCATTCTTGAGACCAAATGGCATGGCTGTGTAACAATACAATCCATCTACTGTGATGAAGGAAGTATGCTCTTCATCCTCCCTAGACATCCTGATTTGATGATACCCAGAATATGCGTCTAGGAAACACAGTAACTCACACCCAGAGGTGGAATCCACTATCTGATCTATTCTAGGTAGTGGAAATGGATCTTTTGGACATGCCTTATTCAGTGTGGTGTAGTCGATGCACATCCGAAGCTTCCCGCCGGCCTTGGGCACAACGACTGGGTTTGCCAGCCATTTTGGATGGAAGACTTCTCGGATGAATCCGGCTTCGAGCAACTTCTTCACTTCTTGTCGGGTGAAGTTCTGTCGCTCTACGGATTGCTTCCGAGGCTTCTGATGCACAGGCCGAGCATCGGGGTAAATCTTCAGATTGTGCTCAATCACTTCCCTAGGGATCCCAGGCATTTGTGACGGTTGCCAGGCAAACACGTCAACATTAGCCCAGAGGAAAGTGATGAGCGCGAGTTCCTATTTGTCGTTCAACCCTCCCGATATGCGGGTGGTTTGAGCGGCATCGGAACCAATTTGGACGACCTTGACGGGAATGTCGGTGTCGCCGCTTGGCTGCACACGTGGTGCAGAGGTTGAGCCCCGTTGACGAATGCTCGGGGGTTTTGGAGCTTGCTCCTGTCTGGAGTCCTCCTCTTGCGCCGTGGTTAATGCATGGAGCTCCTCCAGAGCAGTTACCCCGGCGGTGCGATCTCCGCGGATCCGGAGAACGCCTACTGGTGTTGGCATCTTCAACACCAAGTATCCATAATGAGCAGCTGCCATAAATTTGTATAAGGCAGGTCTACCCAAGCTGGCGTTGAATGGTAAGTTGATCTGAGCGACGTCGAAGACCAACTTCTCGGTGCGATACTTCTCCCGTGTCCCGAAGGTAACGGGGAGAGTTATAGCTCCGAGTGGAGTAATGGCCCCCGGACCTACTCTGGAGAAAGGTCGAGAGGGCTGGAGATCCGAAGGTCGGAGCTGAAGCTTGGTAAAAGCTTCAAAGCTTATGAGGTTCAGCCCCGAACCTCCGTCCACCATAACATGATGGAGCTGGATGTTATTAATGGTAGGAGATACCATCAAAGGTAACTGTCCAGCTCCGACCATGCTTCGAGGACAGTCCGAAGCATCAAAAGTGATGGATATGTCCATCCACTTTCGATGTGGCTCCGGTCTAGCTGTAGGAGCTACAACGGCCATATCCCGCCGCATAGTCTTAATGACGTGACGGGAGGTGATGTCCCATGACCCACCAAAAATGGTGTTCATGGTTTTCCGACGCTCGTTGTCAGAGATGTCAGAGTCGTTGTCGACGGAGGTGTAGACGACCTTCAGGACCTTTTTGGGATCCTGAAACCCTAACTCCTCTTCAGCCGGAGCTTCGTCAACCTTCTGTTTTCCTTCCCTCTGTCGGAAAGGAGATCCTTCCCGGCGCTTGCTGTAGCGCTCGGCAAGGTTTTGGACCTCCCGGCAGTCTTCCAAACTGTGTCTGCCCGTTTTGTGAATGGGACACCACACTTTGGGTTTGCCACCATCTTCGGGAGACGGTCGAGGTCGCTTCTCGGGGCGTGGCCCCCGGCCACCAGGAGTTGCAGTAGCTGCAACGTTGGGTGTGCCGGCCGACGGCTTCTTCTTGCCGTGGGTCTTCTTTTTCTTCTTGCCACCCTCGGAGGTAGCAACTTCTTCTTTAGAGGATTTCTTGTGATCCTCCGAGGCTGGTTTGGAGTGCATTTCACGGCCCTCCGCAGCTCTGGCACATTTGTCTGCCAGGCTGAAGAGTTCCGTGACGCTGGTGATATCTTTGATCGCCAGCTTCTCCAACATCTTCTTGTCCCGTACGCCCTGTCTGAATGCCACAATGACAGAAGCACTTGAGATAGAAGGGATTGTGTTGCGTACCTGAGAGAACCTCTGGATGAAGGACTGCAAAGATTCTCCCCCTTTTTGCACGACCGCAAAAAGATCCAGTTCAGTGCCTGGTCGGGTGTATGAACTCCCGAAGTTGGCAGTGAACTGACGGCACAACTCTTCCCAACTGTTGATAGAGTTGGGTGGAAGGCTCATAAACCAGGACCTGGCAGTCCCGGTTAAGGCCACTGGAAAGTAGTTGGCCATTACAGCCTCGTTTCCTCCAGCTGCCAAGATTGCAGTGGAGTATATCTGAAGGAATTCAGCCGGAACTTCTGTGGCCATCTAACCATGCGCAGGTGCATGGCTAGGGCTGAACAGCCTCCTCCTACTCCTTCCAGAGTAGAAAGGTCCTGAGCTTCCCGTCTTTCACGAGCACACTCTATGTGGACACGACCATCCTATTGGCGGTATCGGCGATCCAACTCCACCCGGAGGTCATGAGTTGAAAGCCTAGATACCGTATGGGTATGTCGTGCCCCGGAGGGCAACGATGTCACCTGCTGTGACGCAGAACGTCTCCTATTGTTGGAGACGTGCGGACCAAGTCTCCCAGACAAAGTCCGCCGCTGCGACGGGGCTCGTCCGGAAGGAGGAGGTCCTTGGTTGTTGAGGCGTTCGGCCGCTGCTGCGACCAAATGCTCCACATCGGCCCTCCACTGCTCCATTGCATCTCGAGATGCGTCCGGAGGTGGTGGTCGTTGGAGAAGAGCACGCGCTGCATGTAGCGCATGTTCCGGGTTGTCATGACTTGCTGACGCAGTCAGTGACGCCGGAGCACCATCGCGTTGTCCAGCACGATTCGCCGGAGAAGACGGTGGTGGTGGGAGAGTGGCTCCTGCTGGTGGTTGCCTGTTGGAGGGATTGCCCTCAACAGCTTGAATAGCAGGTTGGCCATTAGATGATCCAGCCGCGGAGTTCACCATTCTCGAAAATCTGTGGCGCCCCCCTACCTGGCGCGCCAACTATCGACTGTTGGAGTCGGCAGATCTCCTGACACAGCTAAAGTGTCAAAGGAGTTCGTAGTTCGGTGTGGGCGCACGGAGACTCAAGAAGGTGAATTGCGGTTTAACACTGGAGACACTAGGATTTACGTGGTTCGGGCCGCCTGAGCGTAACACCCTACTCCACGGGGATGTTGATGTTGTATTGGCTTATCACGTATGATCTACCGTCCGTGTCCCTCTCCCCCTGTGTATCGTCGGCCTGTCCTTTTATAGTACAAAGACATGCCGTTACAAGCTACCTGGCCCGACATGTGGCCCTGGCGGTTACTAGTATTGATACACAATTAATTGTTGTTAATGAGCCTGTAACGGGCTTCGACAGTGCCGTTACAGGCATTAAGATCGTCCGTTTAAGTGTCATTAATATGGCATTAATGACATTTAAACAGGTCTTGAAACCCTTGGCTCTCCTTTGAAGATCCGGAGCAGTTACAAGGTCTCCCGGAGGTTTGAGGCGGCTTGCTCCGATGTTTAGACATGTGGCAGCTCCGGAGCTTGCTGCGGGAAGCAGGAAGCTCCGGGGCTACTTGACACGTGTCAGGTCCGGAGCTTCTCTCGGTCAGGGGTTAGGTCCGGAGGTGTCGTTTCGGTACTCAGTCTGGTGCTTCCCCCTTGTGGGCGGTAGCTCCGGTTCGGTAGTACACGTGGCGACCTAGGGATTAACCATGTTGGAAAAGCTGGTCCGGTCATGTCTGACAAGTGGGCCTCCGAGGGTATTCAACTCAAGTAGTCGTCCTTCCCCTGAGATCTTTGTAATCTCAGGGGGTGTACGGTTTTTAGGGTATCGACAAACACGTTATCAGCATGCTCTACCGAGCAAAATAGAGGGAGATTGAACAGAAGAACAAATCCGTGGTAAGATGTCGAACATCGGACTTACCGACTTCGTTCTAATCATCCTCCAAGACAATCGTCTCCACCGGATCCATGGTGATCGACGTCGCCATCAGTTTACCCGTGCGACAAGATCAAATCGCATAAATCGTGCGTGCTCGCTGCGCGGGTCGTGGTGGTCGGCGGTGTGGCTGTTGTCACAGCGCGTACCGTGAGGGTCGGCGATTTGGCCGTTGTCACCAGTGTCGCCGTGGAGGTCGGCGCCACCGCTGAGCGGTGGCCGTTCCTTTGGCGCCACCGCCAACAGGCATACTGAGATGCCGCATCGAAGATCTATATCCGACCCCTTACCCCGCCCGTCCCTCGGACCTTGACGCCCATCAAACGGTTCGCCAGGGAGGACCGAGTGCCATCCTCGGAGGGGCAACCCCAGACCGGGTTGCACCAGCCCTTGGTCCTTCGTCATCGAGCAAATGAGGGGAGGAGGGAGGAGGAGAAGAAGAAGAAGGAAGCCGAAACATCACGGTGGTCGCCGAAGCCGAGACGCCACCGACGACTCGTCGAACGGCGAGGATGCGGATTGGCCCAAGGAGTCTTCCTCGGGGATCCTTGGCATCAAGGACACCGCAACTCTCGTCGGTGCCACCTTGATCTACGACTCCAACCGCAATCAACCCACGGCCGGCGAACACTTCAAATGAAGCAGTGCCTTCAGGATATGGAACTCCGCTGGTGCTCACAAGCCCGAGCGGGAACCGGATCCTTCGCCACTTCGCCCACCTCGCGACCTCAACTGGTAGAGGCCGAGCACCCAGATCTAGGGACTCGGCCGCTGGTTCAAGCTGGTAATCGGTGGGGGTTGAGGGGGAGCGATGCTGACAATGATAGAGGAACACGGAGAACGGCGCTAGAGGAGGAAGTAGGTGGAGGAGGAACAACTCAGTGGAGGAATGGCAGCGACGTCGGGAGATAGAAGAGGCAAAGCAACAAAGGTGGGGTGCAGCTAGGGTTAACCCTAACCGCCCTAGCCCGGATCCCCTCTGTCGACTGTTGGAGTCGGCAGATCTCCTGACACAGCTAAAGTGTCGAAGGAGTTCGTAGTTCGGTGTGGGCGCGCGGAGACTCAAGAAGGTGAATTGCGGTTTAACACTGGAGACACTAGGATTTACGTGGTTCGGGCCGCCTGAGCGTAACACCCTACTCCACGGGGATGTTGATGTTGTATTGGCTTATCACGTATGATCTACCGTCCGTCTCCCTCTCCCCCTGTGTATCGTCGGCCTGTGCTTTTATAGTACAAAGACAGGACATTACAAGCTACCTGGCCCGACATGTGGCCCTGGCGGTTACTAGTATTGATACACGATTAATTGTTGTTAATGAGCCTATAACGGGCTTCGACAGTGCCGTTACAGGCGTTAAGATCGTCCGTTTAAGTGTCATTAATATGGCATTAATGACATTTAAACAGGTCTTGAAACCCTTGGCTCTCCTTTGAAGATCCGGAGCAGTTACAAGGTCTCCCGGAGGTTTGAGGCGGCTTGCTCCGATGTTTAGACATGTGGCAGCTCCGGAGCTTGCTGCGGGAAGCAGGAAGCTCCGGGGCTACTTGACACGTGTCAGGTTCGGAGCTTCTCTCGGTCAGGGGTTAGGTCCGGAGGTGTCGTTTCGGTACTCAGTCCGGTGCTTCCCCCTTGTGGGCGGTAGCTCCGGTTCGGTAGGACACGTGGCGACCTAGGGATTAACCATGTTGGAAAAGCTGGTCCGGTCATGTCTGACAAGTGTGCCTCCGAGGGTATTCAACTCGAGTAGTCGTCCTTCCCCTGAGATCTTTGTAATCTCAGGGGGTGTACGGTTTTTAGGGTACCGACAGTGGCCCCCTGGACCTACCTCCGAGGAAGGTCACCGGGGTGAAGTCGTTCCATCGGAGGTGGGTCCACCTTTGCGACTCTTGAACTGGGTCTTCAAAGGTCTTCGGAGGTGCCGTTGACAGGATTTTACAGTTAAATCCCGACGCGTGGCACACCTCAGGCGGCAGATAAGATCTTTGGCGTGCGGATCTCACGCAATTGAAGGTCGCCGGTTTCCGATATGAAAACCGTATCGGTTCCGCGCGCCTTGTCAGGCCGCCGCCTTTGGGTTTCCCGCCTCGTGATGACAACCGTTCGCCTGGGTGAGAACCTCGACTTGATCGTCGGGGTGGTCCTGGGCCCCCTTGTCATCGGCTGAATTGAACTCTTGAGTAGTATTTTCGACTCCCCTGTGGTTTCCATCCAAGCGTTGCGAGGGCTTACTTAAGAAGGAAAGGGCGTACCGTGGGGAGTTCTTTACGCCTCCCATCTGATCTTGCTCTCAAACTCCCAACTCGTACTTTGCTCTTCCTCTCTTGCCTAGCTATGCTGCGATGGAGTTGGGTCTGCGCGAGAGTCGCCTGAAGACCGACAACGATTTGAAGAAGGTCCGGGCCCTTATGGGGTGGTCTTCAGACTTCTTCAGCCGCTCGTTTCGTGCCGGCGGAGAGCTCCCCTTTGAGAAGGAGCGCGCTGGCGAGATGGTGTACTTTTCTTCGTACGCCATGGTGGGACTGATCCCACCATTTTCTTCTTTCTTCTTGATGCTGCTAGACTTCTATGGTCTGCAGCTATACCACCTTGGTCCCCACTCCATTCTCCTTGTGTCCATCTTTGTCCACTTCTGCGAGATGTGGGTGGGCATCCCCCCCTGCGTCGAGCTCTTCCGAACCTTCTTCACCGTTCACACCACCGGCCGGAGCAACGAGTATCTTGGCTTCTACTACTTCGTGAAGCGCAAGAAGTGCCCGTTCAAGTACCTCCGGTCGTTCCCTTCCGGGAAGTGGGATGACTGGAAGAAAGATTGGATTGTCGTCAGGGTGGAAGAGCATGAGCGGTTGGAACTGCCAGACAGTCTGCCCGGCATCGACACGTCGATATGGAGTGAAGTCCCGGTGCTGGCGGAAGTTTTCGACCCTGTCCTAACCAGGATCCGCCGATGTGTGGAGGGAGGATTGACTCCCCAGGCGGTGTTCTGCAATTTCCTGACCAACAGGTGGGCGCCGCTGAAGAGGAGGGAGAAGCTCGCCTGGGCCCTCAACAGCGTGATGGATGAGGACCGGGTTGAAACCGGGTTGAAGTCTGACATGGTGGGGAAGACCCTGGAGTTCCACCTCAAGAAATTCCAGCACGACATCGACGTCGACGGAGATTACTTGACTCCGCCGCCGGCCTTTCTCCCTCTGAACGTGGAAGTGGAGTTCAGCAGAGAGCTCCGGCGGAAGATGCCTGCGCTTGACGACATTGGCGTCGTCGAGAGGAGACCAACCACCCGGGTGGCGATCCCTGGGGTGCCCGAAGATGGCTCAGTCCCTGCTCCACAGCCGAGGGTTGAAGTCATCGGCAAGGGCAAGGAGCTGGCGGAGGAGCCGGAGAGTCGGAAGAGGAAGCTGCGGCATGTCGACGGAAGGTCCGTCATGCCCGCTGCTTCTACCTTGGCTCCTTCTCCACAAGGGGGAAGATCTTCTGCTGCCGTGGCGACTGTCCCCGTGGTGGGGTCCTCCCGGAACGAGACTGTTCCTGCAGTGGGATCCTTCCGAAGCGCTTCCGTCTCCATGGTAGAGCCCTCCGGTGGTGCTAGCTCCGGGTGTACGACTCCGGCCCCCGGGGCGGTTGAAGTCTCCAGGTCCAGGGGTTCCTCCCGATCGAGGAGAGCCTCAACTCGGGAATCTCCCGTGGCTGCGGCAAGTTCTGGGGGGCCTCCTAGAGCTCCTACACCGACTCTGGCCAGCCCGGAACGTCCGGGAAAAAGGTTCCGCGCAAGCTGGTGCGGGAGCCTTCCAAGGTAATTTTTGATGTTTACCCTGGTTAACTTTTTAGTTGTAGTGATTGTTTGTTAATTCTCTTTATCCATCCTCTGCAGCGTCCCTAAGAAAGGGGGTGAAGCTCCACCCTCGGCCACGGTTTCTGAGGCCGTGGGAGCTTCCGCTCCTGTCCCGGCTCCGCCCCAAATGGTGGCTGAGGCTGCGACAGCTCCGGCGCCGGCTGTCGTGGTCATGAACCTTGACTCGTACCCAGAACTTCCCGTGGTAGCGCCGGACCACAGGAGTGAAGACATGCCGGCGGCACTTGTCTCGGAGATTGAAGCTCCGGGTCCTTGTGCTGCAGTGATGGAAGCTCTGGCTGTAGAGCCGGAAGAAGTGATAGTCCCGGTCTTAGAGCCGGAACTCGTTGAAGCCCCGGCGATTGAACCGGAGGTGATTGAAGCTCCGGCGTGCGAGCCGGAAGTCGAGGTAGTTCTGACAGTTGAGTCGGTTACCTCCGATGCACCGGTCGCTGAGCCGGTTGTTGTTGGAGCGCCGGTCACAGAGCCAGCGGTTGAAGAGGCGAGGGAGCTCGGGTCTCCCTCAGAAGAGGCGCCCCGATTGGAGCCAACAGTAGCTCCTGCTCCGAGGGCGACGACATCGATGGTACCAGTGGCAGAGCCAGAGTGCCTAAACGAAGTCGCCGGCCCCCTGCCTGAGGGGGCGAATGAAGACTTGGCGGCGGGGCCTTCTTCGATGGCGACTGAGGCCATCCCGGAGGAAGGCCCTAGCGCTTTGGAAGCTCAGGGTTCCGCTCTCATAGAGTGGGACCCAATTTTTGTACGTGAAGACCCGCTGGAACCAGCGGAGGAGACTCTAGCAGGTCCGGAGCCCATCCCACTGTCGATGTCTATCGACAATGCCTGCTCCAGTCTACGTCAGGTCCAACTGGCCTTCTTCCACGACTGCAAGGCTCTTGAAGAGGAGTAATCGGCTCCACTTCGAGACTAAGCTGGCGCAGTCGAGGCATGCGGATGACAAGGAGTGGATCAAGCGGGAGAAGATCCGCCTGGAGTGTTGGGAGAAGCTGCTGGATGAGAGGGAGAACATGACCCATGCCCTCGACGCTCATTCTCGGGAGTTCCATGATCAGGCCAAGGCTGCCAATGACGCGGCCAATTCTCGGTTTGAGCAGCTTGAAGCCATCAACGCAGCTCTCATCAAGCGCCGAGAGGCACTCGAAGGGAGGGAGAGACGGCTCGAAGACGAAGAGCAAAAACTCCTGGAGCTGCGGGATGACATCCTGAGAAGGGAAGAGGAGCTCGCCGAGAAAACAACTCTAGCGGACAAGGGTCTCGAGGAGCGCACTAAGAAGTTGGAAGAGCACTGCCTCGAGGAAGAGGAGAAGACCTGGGTGCGAGGGCAGGAACTCTACGAATACGAGTGTGCCCTTGTTGCCCGGGAGAAGAAAGTGGAGGCTAGGGAGAAAGACCTGGTCGACCGTCGGAACAAGATCCACCTCCGGGAGGAGGAGCTCGGAAGACTTGAGAGGCGGGTTGCTGCAAAGATTCAGCAAAACGCCAAAGAAGTTGAGCGCCTCGCCCGTGAGAATTCCGAACTGACGGCGGCCAAGAGATCCTTGGAAGAAGTGAAGAGCCTGAGGACAGTGGACTCCCAGCAGATTTGGGAGTTCCTGGGTAAGGCCAACGATGCGCTGACGCCGATGGGTTTCAGCCCCGTGCGCCCGGATGATCCGGAGCCGGAGCCGGACCTCGCGCTGCAAGCGTTGAGCGCAGCAGGCAGCAAGCTCTCCAAGGTGGGCGACGTCATCGCGGACCAACTGGAGGTCGAGGGGCAATCCCTGGCGAGGAACGCCACAGAATACGTGTTGACGTGCTATACCAGCCGGAACCCTCAATTTCCTCTGGACCCGGTGCTTGAAGGCCCCGTCGAAGGAGAAGACGAAGCTACCCGAGCCAGCGTATCGGAGGTCGCCCAGAAGGTCGCCGAGTTCTTCCATAGGGTCTAGGATCATCTCTTTAGCTTCCGCTTGTATTTTCTCTTCTTCCTCAATTTTGTACTCCCTTGTCTCGAGATGTAATCTCCTGTCACCAGATAAATGAAATCCCCAAATTTTTGCGAATTTCATTTTTTGTCCTCAACATCTTTATCTTCTCTTGGCCCCCTGGTAGATGTACACAATTTGATTGTGAACATGTACCAAAAGGATACTGAGTTTTGTTGAAGACGAATTTGCTTCGAACTTGTAGAATTTGGTTCCGAAGTCTTTGATAGTGAAGGTCCCCTGAAGTTGTCGGAGCTTAGAAGCTCCGGTACTGTCCATCGCTGGAGGTTAGTAGCTCCGGCAATAGCTTCATCTTTTACTCAGCGCCGATGGTAGACCCCCTTGAGGGGGTCGGAGCTTGGTTAGCTCCGGCTTTTCTCCATCAACGTATATTTTGTTTTTCCTGCACACTTAAGCCAAGAAAAACGATAAAATTTGTTCCTTGTCTATAATTTCATCGCGGCTTACGATTCTCAAGTAAATTTTGAGTTGAACGCGATTTTAAATACAACTGGAAGCGTTGTCTTTTCTCTTAGATCCAACTATCCATGGACCCGCCTTACTTTGGCCTGCCGGGGTGTAGGTAGAGTGGCGTACTTAGGGTGCTTGACCAGGCTAAGTCGATAGCACACTCCGGCCCTAGATGGGCTTGGCGGCTTTCAGGCGAGTTGGCCATAAACGATATTTAAATCCAAGAGTTCTGACAATTCAACTCGAGTCGTATATAAACCGGTCAAACTAAAATTTCTTAAGAATTGCACGTTTCTGTTATAGACAAGAAAGAGAAAAATAAAAATATCGAGCCTGCATGTGACACCCGGTTCCGAATATGAACCAAGCGTAACGCATATGTGTGCCCAGGATGTTCATCACACATACACGAGTGATTCACAAATGATAAACAGAATTTAACCACGTCTTAACTAATAAATAAGTACTTCATTACAATAATCCAATAGTTCATGAATAGTAAAACTCTAAATAATTGCAGCGGAAAAATAAACTAAACAGCACGACTCCAATCCACAGGCAATTGACGGCGGTACGCAACCTAGTACTCCACGTGATCCTCAGTGATGAGGACATCACAACAGCAGAGACGCGCATTGAACTGCAAGGACCAATCACAAGAGCACGGGCACGGTTATTAAATCAGCAGGTGAATTCGTTCTTAACTTCTTTTGTATGTGAGTTTGAGAATAGATTGCTATGTGATGATTTAATTGTTATTAGGAATAATGGAGAAGATCAACAAGTGAAGGAAGGAGGCCTTGGGAGCGTGGACAACCACCTGGGACGTCCACAAGTAGATGGAAATAGTTTACAACTCGGACTCGAGTTCAACTCGGAGTCCAGGAGCAGTCCACCTTAAAACAGACGCCCAGGAGGCATACGTACTCCGTTTTCGACGTTCTACATATGCACGGAAAGAGGAGAAGATAAACTTTCCAATGGTTCTGGTCCCACCTCAAAATTCCTCCGGGGTCATTGGGAATCGTCGAAACAAGTCGAGTCCATATTTCTGTCCGGTGCTGCGCCACTGAATCGGGCCTTTGGGCCTTGTATCCCGTAAGAGTCCATTAGGGATGCGTCTAATCGTGTTTTGGTCGAACCCTAGCCTATAAATACTGCAGCCGCCGGTCATATTCGGTGGGTTTTGCTTAGATCAATAAAATCGCCGTTCTACGGTTTGTGAGACCCCAATTTCGCGATTTCCAATCGTGTCTTCTACGTTCTTGCTCGTGTTCTCGATTGCACTTGCAGGGATTAGCCTTCTTGGCGAGGTCAAGCGTGTGCAGCACGGTTGATAACCAACGGAGCCGTGGTGTAGTGATTGCAGGGGTACTCGAACCGCTCGAGTGCCGCGGATCATCAACGTCGAGTTCTCCACCCCAATCGACATACCTTTCGGAAGATCGGGCCTAACCCTACTCATCAATTGGTATCAGATTTCCAGGTTGCCCGTGAGGTATCTTTGTTTTCCTTCCTTCCATTAGATCGATTTTGTTTCGTACCTAGAGTCCACAAAAAAGCCACAAAAAAAATTAGATCGTTTTTACCGCTTCCCAGACTATAGTGCCTGCAGTTTCGTTTTTCAGTTTGCATTGTTGAGTTTGCATTCGTGTGGTTGAGTCTTGTTGCTGGTTTAGCTTTGTGTTTTTTGGTCCTAGTTATCGTGTTTCGTCCTTGTTTTCTTGCTATTCGACACCTATTCCACAATCCCTAAATAACAAACCGATCCGCCACGTTCATCGGTTTGCCCTAGCTAGCCGCCTTGCGTGAACTCCCGCATCGCCAGCCCTAGATTAGGTGACAAATCTTTGTGCCATTCATCCTTGAATCATCACACACCACCCCATTAGTTGCTGTGCAAATTCCCGATCGTTTTCGTATCCGTTTGCGAGTTCTGTTCTCAAACCGAGTTGGAATCAACATCCAAAAAAACGTAACTCGGACAGCCTACCTTAAAACGGCCATAACTTTCGCATACGAACTCGAAATCGGGCGAATTTTTTTTTTCAAATTCATCTACGCGAAATTTCGCATCTGATTTTCCGCCGCGTAGCCGCGTTCGGCGAAATTAGATTGCCCAAATTCCCCTCGGAAGATAGGCTATCCGGCCTCCGAAGTTTCAGCACGAATTTTAAAGAACCTTCTTGATTTTCTATAGGCCGCATATTACATCCAATTGAGCTGCAAATTTGTGTGCTTCCTATATTTTTGCTACTGAGTAAAGAAAAAATATCAAAAAAAATATTACAAAAAAGAAAAAAAAAATAGTGAAGAGCACGCATATTAAAGCAATTGGCCTATACCACTTGGTGCTGTTTGTTTGGTTATATCATTCTGCCTTTCTTTTGCTTTGATACTTCCTTGTGTTGTGCTAGGCTCTAGGGCACTCAGTTGACCAGCAACAGTTTCCTACATTGAATACTTATTCAACTTTGTTTAGCTGTTAACGATTTTCTGCTTATTAGCCACCATATTATACCATCCAAGCTCCACCTTTCTCTTGAGCATAACAGGTACCTTTGCAATCACACCACGCTTCATTGGTTCATCTCACCGTCCACACCACCTGCTGTGTCGGTAAGAACACTTGTAAGAGCGTGGTAAGACGCTTGAGCGAGAGAGATTCTTTTCTTCCACCTTCCACATTGTCACTGTAGTTGATAGGGATAACATTTTTTTGTTGTCTTTTGTTTCTTACTAACAATGGCAGGAGAAGAAAATAATGACGAATGTGTTCAACATGTTGAGTTACGTGATATGTTCGCCAAATACAACGCATCAACGGAGGAGTCATTGGCGAACTTGACTCGCAAACTGGATGACCTTGCTCTTCGGATGAATACTTTTGAGGCTCGGTTGCCTCTCGCTGGAAGACAAGAAGACAATGCTTATGATGAACTGGAAGATCACAGTAATCAGCCAAGACTGCCACTTTATCGTCGAGGTATGGGAGGTAATAATCATAACAATTATAACCGCCCTCCTGATAATCCTTTTGCTAAAGTGAAATTTACTATACCCTCTTTTTCTGGTGCTTATGATGCTGAGGCTTATCTTGATTGGGAGATGACAGTAGAGCAAAAATTTAATTCCCATCTTGTTCCTGAACAACATAGAGTTCGTCAAGCCACTAGTGAGTTTAAGGACTTTGCTATCATATGGTGGAATGAACTTGTTAAAACTAGAACTGATCCTTCAACATGGGATAGATTAAAGGAAGCTATGCGTGTTCGATTTGTTCCTCCATCTTTTCAGCGGGACCTTCGCAAAAAATTGCAGCGTTTAGACCAAGGTAACATGTCTGTAGAGGAGTATTATCAAGAGTTACAAAAGGGTATGCTGCGTTGTGGGGTGGTAGAGGACATGGATGATAAAATAGCTCGTTTTTATGGGGGGTTGAGGCGTGAAATTCAGGACATTGTTGATTACAAAGAATATGATACTGTTAACAGATTGTTTCAGCTTGCTATGTTGGCAGAAAAAGAATTGCAGGGCCGACAACAACAGCAACAACGCACGAGGAGCAACTTCACGCCGCGTGCAGCAACTACACCATCCAAAACAGCACCATCTTCGGCCCCCCGTGCAGCGACTACACCACCCAATGGCGGCCAACGAACTATACCTGCTGCTCCACCTTCTCGCGTGCCGGAAGGTAGCAAGGCGACATCATTCAAGCCTTCGTCGTCCACTCCTTCTAAGGGTCGTACTTCCGACATTAAGTGTCACCGCTGCCAGGGACTTGGTCATATGATGAGAGATTGCCCGAGCAAACGGGCATACATAGCACGCGACGATGGCGGGTATGATAGTACTTCGGATGTTGAAGATGAAAATTCTTTTGCTACTGACTTTACAGATCCAAATGACGAACACACCGAAGAAGAGGTACTTGGTACAGCGGCGACGGAGAACTATAGGAGCATCATTGTGCAGCGTGCCTTGAGCTCCAAAGTGGAGACCGACGACAAGCTACAACGACACAACCTCTTCCACATGTTTCTCGTCGTCAAGGACTGCCGTGTACACACTATAATTGATGGGGGTAGCTGCAATAACTTGGTGAATACGAACGTTGTCAAGAAACTCGGTTTGACAACAAGAGCACACCCTCATCCGTACCACATTCAATGGTTCAACAACAGCGGTAAGGTTCGGGTAACACAAACAGCGAGAATCCATTTTTCAATTGGTTCATACCATGATTTTGCTGATTTTGATGTTGTTCCTATGGATGCTTGTTCTCTTTTATTGGGTCGTCCTTGGGAATTTGATACAGATGCTATTCATCATGGTAGAACCAATAAATATACTCTCATGCATAAGGGAAAGAAAATCACTTTGCTCCCCATGACTCCTGCTGAAATTGTGCATTTTGAGAAGAGTAAAATTCGTGAGGGCAAAGCAACTAAATTAGAATCTGAAAAACAGCAAGTTATTAAGTTAAAATCACCATCATTGCTCGCAACTAAATCTGAACTTGCTGATTTATTCGATGCTAAGGGGATGTGCTATGTTTTAGTTTGCAAAGAAGCCATGTTTTCACTTCATGAATTGTCTATTGCATTGCCCCCTGCTGTTGCTAACCTTTTGCAGGAGTTTGAGGATGTGTTTCCCTCCGAGATACCCCCTGGTTTACCACCGATGAGAGGCATTGAACACAAGATCGATTTGATTCCAGGAGCAAGTTTGCCAAATCGTGCAGCTTACAGGGCGAATCCACAAGAAACTAAGGAAATTCAGCGACAAGTCCAAGACCTTTTGGACCGCGGGTACATTCGTGAAAGCCTTAGCCCTTGTTCCGTTCCTGTTCTTTTGGTTCCTAAGAAAGATGGTAGTTGGCGCATGTGTGTTGATTGTCGAGCGATTAATAACATCACCATTCGATATCGTTATCCTATTCCTCGATTAGATGACATGCTTGATGAATTGAGTGGTGCTATCATCTTCACAAAAATTGACTTGCGTAGTGGTTACCACCAAATTAGAATGGCACTAGGAGATGAATGGAAAACTGCATTTAAAACCAAGTTTGGACTTTATGAGTGGTTAGTCATGCCTTTTGGTTTAACTAATGCACCCAGCACCTTTATGCGATTAATGAACGAGTTTTACGTGCTTTCATTGGACAATTTGTGGTGGTTTACTTCGATGATATCCTCATTTACAGCAAGTCATATCATGAACATCTTGATCATTTACGTGCTGTTTTTACTGTTTTGAGAGATGCACGTTTGTTTGGTAACCTCGAAAAGTGCGTTTTTTGCACCAATCGAGTCTCGTTTCTTGGCTATGTCGTTTCCTCGCAGGGAATTGAGATGGATGAGGCAAAAATTGAAGCAATCACCAGCTGGCCAGCCCCAACTACCGTCACACAGGTTCGTAGTTTTCTTGGTCTTGCAGGATTTTATCGGCGCTTTGTGCGGGATTTCAGCACCATTGCAGCACCTCTACATGAGCTAACGAAGAAGGGAGTTCCATTTCGATGGGGCGAACAGCAGCAACAAGCTTTTGATGCTCTCAAATTGAAGCTTACACAAGCACCATTATTACAACTTCCTGATTTTGACAAGACCTTTGAGCTAGAATGTGATGCAAGCGGCATTGGTATTGGAGGCGTTCTCATACAAGGAGGTAAACCCGTTGCTTTCTTTAGTGAAAAACTTCATGGTCCTTCTCTGAATTACTCCACTTATGATAAGGAATTGTATGCCTTAGTCCGTGTATTACAAACTTGGCAACATTATCTTTGGTCTAAGGAGTTTGTCATACATTCCGATCATGAATCATTGAAGTATCTTAAGTGCCAAACCAATCTGAATAAACGACATGCTAAATGGATTGAGTTCATAGAGTCGTTTCCATACATCATTAAGCATAAGAAAGGGAAGGAAAATATCATTGCCGATGCATTATCTAGGCGTTATACCATGCTGTCCCAACTTGATCATAAAATCTTTGGTTTGGAAACAATTAAAGCATTATATCCTACTGATTTGGACTTCAAAGTTGCTTTTGAAAATTGTAGAGAAGGAAGAACTTGGAATAAATATGTGCTGCGAGAGGGTCTCCTCTATCGTGCTAACAAGCTATGCGTTCCAGCTAGCTCCGTTCGTCTATTGCTTTTGCAGGAAGCACATGGAGGAGGTTTGATGGGACATTTTGGAGTGAAGAAAACTGAAGACGTGCTGTCCACACACTTCTTTTGGCCAAAGATGAGGCGTGATGTCGAGCGCTACGTGTCACGATGCACTACTTGCAACAAAGCTAAGTCTCGTCTTAACCCACATGGTCTTTATATGCCTCTTCCTGTTCCTAGTGTACCTTGGGAGGATATTTCTATGGACTTTGTTTTGGGATTGCCTAGGACTAAGAGGGGGAGGGATAGTATTTTTGTAGTTGTTGATCGTTTTTCCAAAATGGCACACTTTATACCTTGTCATAAGAATGATAATGCCTCACACATTGCTGATTTATTTATGACGGAAATTGTTCGTTTACATGGTGTGCCAAATACCATTGTTTCTGATCGTGATGCAAAATTTTTAAGTCATTTTTGGAGAACTTTGTGGTATAAATTAGGAACCAAGTTGCTGTTTTCAACTACATGTCACCCACAAACGGATGGACAGACCGAGGTAGTTAATCGTACTTTATCCACTATGTTACGGGCTGTCTTGAAAACAAATTTGAAGTTGTGGGAGGAGTGTTTACCACATATAGAATTTGCTTACAACAGATCCGTTCACTCCACGACAAAGGTAAGTCCATTCCAGGTAGTGTATGGTTTCAATCCCCGTGCTCCTATTGATTTACTACCTTTGCCTCCTTCTGAAACTATAAATTTGGATGCTACACAACGATCTGAATTCATTCTTAAGATGCATGAAACTACAAAGAAAAATATTGAAATGATGAATGAGAAGTATAGGATTGCTGGTAGTAAAGGTAGAAAAGAAGTAAAACTTGAACCGGGCGATTTGGTGTGGTTACATTTGAGAAAAGAGCGATTTCCCGACTTGAGAAAATCTAAACTTATGCCACGAGCTGCTGGTCCTTTTAAGATCGTTGAAAAGATTAATGATAATGCATATAAGCTTGAATTGCCTCCCGATTTTGGGGTTAGTCCTACATTTAACATTTCAGATTTGCGACCGTACTTGGGAGAAGAAGATGAACTTGAGTCGAGGACGACTCCAATTCAAGAGGGGGAGGATGATGAGGACATCACAACAGCAGAGACGCGCATTCAACTGCAAGGACCAATCACAAGAGCACGGGCACGGTTATTAAATCAGCAGGTGAATTCGTTCTTAACTTCTTTTGTATGTGAGTTTGAGAATAGATTGCTATGTGATGATTTAATTGTTATTAGGAATAATGGAGAAGATCAACAAGTGAAGGAAGGAGGCCTTGGGAGCGTGGACAACCACCTGGGACGTCCACAAGTAGATGGAAATAGTTTACAACTCGGACTCGAGTTCAACTCGGAGTCCAGGAGCAGTCCACCTTAAAACAGACGCCCAGGAGGCATACGGACTCCGTTTTCGACGTTCTACATATGCACGGAAAGAGGAGAAGATAAACTTTCCAATGGTTCTGGTCCCACCTCAAAATTCCTCCGGGGTCATTGGGAATCGTCGAAACAAGTCGAGTCCATATTTCTGTCCGGTGCTGCGCCACTGAATCGGGCCTTTGGGCCTTGTATCCCGTAAGAGTCCATTAGGGATGCGTCTAATCGTGTTTTGGTCGAACCCTAGCCTATAAATACTGCAGCCGCCGGTCATATTCGGTGGGTTTTGCTTAGATCAATAAAATCGCCGTTCTACGGTTTGTGAGACCCCAATTTCGCGATTTCCAATCGTGTCTTCTACGTTCTTGCTCGTGTTCTCGATTGCACTTGCAGGGATTAGCCTTCTTGGCGAGGTCAAGCGTGTGCAGCACGGTTGATAACCAACGGAGCCGTGGTGTAGTGATTGCAGGGGTACTCGAACCGCTCGAGTGCCGCGGATCATCAACGTCGAGTTCTCCACCCCAATCGACATACCTTTCGGAAGATCGGGCCTAACCCTACTCATCACTCAGGGTACTCCCAATTGTCTCCAGTAGCTGTTGGGGGGGGGGGGGGGGAATTGCAAGAGTGAGTACATGTCGTACTCAGCAAGTGTGGGAAGTATGACATGTGGCTTATTCAAACGACGAATGTAATAAATGGCTAAGTGCTGAAAAGTACAGTAAAACATTTGAAAAGCATTATACTATGTCTATGTGAAACAATCCCATCATAACCATCATATTAACGAAATATAAACCACATCCAATTATTGCCAACATCAGCATTATCCATGTCCAATTACCATAACTCAAATTCATAACCATGACCATAATCCATAAACCAACCATAACCATTACCAAACCATAACCATCCATAGCCATCCCAAATCCCAATTTCCAACTCTAATCATGTAGGTCATCCAGGCGCTCATAACCGGGAGCACGGCTATCATGATAGTTTTTAAACACTCTGCAGAGGTTGTACCACTTTACCCACATGTTTGTGATTTTATCACCTTTCGATGACTAAGAAACCTCCATTGTGCCATCTCACACTTCCGTAGGTGTGTGGCCAAGAGATCACAAAATAGCCTTTCAAAAGGGACTACTAGTATGTACGGGCCCCACTAAGGTTTCACCGGCAGGCTTGAATCTCTATTCTCCCACCCACGGGCCCCCTCGTGTGCCATGCGGATCCCAGGGCAGTCCTCCTCGACTCCCATTCCCCGCGCCATCCAATGGTCCATACAATACTAGCAGCGCTCCTAATTATTTAGCTACACCACACCCATACTTGGCCTTGTGGTGGCACTGTTGACCTGGCATATTCTCGCATGAACCGGTCCTTAGATCTAAGGCAAGCAAACCACCATGACGTCCAACCCATTCACAAAACCATGCTTGCTTAGATCACCCATCGTATTGACCAGTTCACATTAACCAGAACATCATTGATGTATAATTAAATGTGTAGTGTTGTATGCCAACCCAATTAATTAAGCGAAGCAAAAAGGTAAAAACCCTTCCTGACTCTCTACCATAAATTCCAGGTGACAAGGGTGGTCAAACAAAACTAGTAAACTTCCTACCATAGGATTCCCATCAATTTGACACAAGCATGCAAGTTCGCAAACAAAACATTTAATTTAAAATAGGATCAATATGCTTCAAGGACACTTGCCTTGCTCCGGCGGATGGGGTTGCTCAAGCGCTTCGAAGTCTTGGGTTTGGAAATCCTCGTATGCAACCTCTTGAGCACGTTCCTCTACGCGTGATCATACATACAAGAAAACATATACAATTCAACATAATGCATACAAAATAATCAACATGCAATGACATGCATGCATGCACAGTTTAATAATTAATTTACTACGGTCGTTTATTAATTAGATGCGACTAGTTCATACGTGTTCATATGAGTTTACGGGGATTTTAGGGCGGATTAATGCTGCTGAAATAAAATTTATGGTGCAACTAAAATTAATTTACGCCTATTAGATTCAATATGATCGCAAAAATTCGCATCGGGAACGAATCCTACCGTAGATCTGACGGCTTGACGGTCGCGGAACAAATGCGACGCGTAGACGAAATAGATGGTGCAGCAGTCCTTCGGCGGCACGACGACGACGGCGCGATGTCGGCGACGATCTCCGGCGAACGGTGGTGCCCTCCTCTTTTTCTCCCTCTTCTTCCCCTTCTTTTTCTCTTTTTTTCTTCCCTGGGCGCAGCCTTCTGGACCTTGGTTCCGGCGGCTTTTTCCTTCTCTGCTGGCGGCTGCTGGTTCGTGGGGAAAAAGCCTAGGGCCTCGGTCCTATTTATAGGGGCGTGGCTAGGGTACGGCATCGGTATCCGACTCGATTGGGAGTCACGCGGGAACCGGGAATCGCGGCAGGGCGTTGGCGGGAGACGTATGGCGGCGGGAGACCGGGCGGGATTCGGTCGGGGCGGGGCGGGAGACCGCGGAGGCGGGGCCGTACGGTGCGGGAGGCGGGATCGGCGCCCGGGCGGCGTCGCGTGCGGGGGGGCCGGGCGCGTGCGCGCGTACGCTGGGCTGCGGGATGGCTCGGGGGCGGGACCCAGGCGGGGCCGGCTCGCTCGGGCGACGCGCGCCGCGCGGGTGCGCTGTGTCGGCCGGATGCGTGCGCGTCGCGTCGGGGGTGGGGCCCGGCTGCGGCGCGTGGCGGCGGGGAGTCAGGCGCCTCGGGGCGCTGGGGCGGAGCGGGGCCGTCTCGGCTGGCTGGGCCGCTGGCCTGGCCGCCGGGTTGCCCTTTTTCTTTTTTTTTTCTTTTTTTTATTTCTCTTTCTTTTTTTTTATATAATTTATTATATATATATATATTTTTATATATTATAAATACTATATATTTATTATTTATTATTTATTACTTTTATAATATATATTATTAATATTATTTTTTTCTATTTTTATATATTGTTATATATATTATTTATATATATTTATATATATTTTTATTATTATTTTTGTTCTTATTCCCTATTACAAGTTTTAGGCTATTATTATTTTCTATTTCTTCTTTTGCTACATACATTTGTATATGTATATGTTTTATTATTTTTCTTTTATTCTACTAGTGTTTAATGCATGACCATGTATGCAATGCATGATGCGAAGATTTAGGGTGTTACAAACCTACCTCCCTTAAAATAAATCTCGCCCTCGAGATTCGATAGCGTGGAGAAAAGATGAGGGAATTCTGCCTTCAGGTCTTCCTCACGTTCCCATGTAGCTTCGGCTTCCGTATGGTGTTTCCATTGCACTTTGCACCAACGGATCCTCTTATTTCTCGTGACTCTTTCCTTTATGTCCAAAATTTTGATAGGTTGCTCGACATAAGACAAATCCTCTTGAAGTTCTAACTCGTCCATCGGCACTTGTTCTTCCGGTACCCTGAGACACTTCTTGAGTTGAGAGACGTGAAACACGTCGTGTACATCGGAGAGATACGTCGGCAGCTCAAGTCGATAAGCTACCTCTCCTCGCTTGTCCAGAATCTTGAATGGTCCGATGTAACGTGGTGCCAGTTTTCCTTTGACGTTAAACCGTCGCTGACCTCTGATAGGTGACACTTTGAGGTATACAAAATCTCCAACTTCAAAAGTCAAACTCCTTCGCCTATTATCAGCATAACCTTTCTGTCGAGAGTGGGCAGCCTTTAAGTTTTCCCGTATTATTTGGACTTGCCTTTCAGCTTCTTGTAACACGTCAGGACCAAACACTTGATTCTCTCCGGTTTCATTCCAAAACAAGGGAGTCCTACATTTCCTTCCGTATAATGCTTCATAGGGTGACATTTTCAAACTTGCTTGGTAACTATTGTTGTACGAGAATTCAGCATACGGCAAACTTTTATCCCAACTTTTCCTATTCTTTAAAGCACATGCTCTTAACATGTCTTCCAAAATTTGGTTGGTCCTCTCGGTTTGTCCATCTGTTTGAGGGTGATACGCCGAACTAAAGTTCAGCCTTGTTCCCATTGCTTCATGCAATTTCTGCCAAAATCTGGAGGTGAATTGAGAACCTCTATCGAGACTATCTTCTTCGGTACTCTGTGTCGGCACACAATATGTTCCATATACAATTCTGCTAGCTTCGCGGTGGTATATGTGGTCTTGACAGGGATGAAATGAGCTGATTTTGTCAATCGATCCACAATAACCCATATTGAATCATAGCCAGACTGAGTTCGTGGTAATCCAACTATAAAGTCCATACCAATCTCTTCCCACTTCCACTCCGGGATCTTCAATTGTTGTAGCAATCCTGCTGGCCTTTGATGTTCAGCTTTAACTCGTTGGCACACATCACACAATGCAACGTATTCAGCTATGTCCTTCTTCATGCTGGCCCACCAATAGCATGTCTTTAAGTCCTTGTACATCTTTGTACAGCCGGGATGAATTGAGTAAGGTGAGTCATGTGCCTCCTTCGATATTGTTTCACGAATATGCCTGACATTAGGTATCACAATCCTCTTTCCAAGCCATAAGGTACCCTGTTCGTCCTCATCAAATCTGAATTCCTTTCCTTCTTGGGTCCTATCCTTGATTTCTTGTATTTCCTTGTCCTTTGTCTGTCCTTCCCGTATTTCCTGCTCTAATGTTGGGTTGACTTCCATCGTTCCCATCTCATTTATGAATCCAAGGTTCAACCGTTCAAACTCCTTACATAACTCGGATGGCAGTTCTTGAACTGTGAGTTGATGACTTACTCCTTTTCGGCTCAAGGCATCGGCCACTACGTTGGCCTTCCCTGGGTGATAGTTGATTCCCACATCATAATCCTTGATGAGCTCCAACCATCGACGTTGCCTCAGATTCAGATCCGTTTGCGTAAATATGTACTTGAGACTCTTGTGATCTGTATAAATCTCACATCGGTGACCAAAAACATAGTGTCTCCATATCTTCAAGGTGTGTACCACGGCTGCGAGTTCAAGGTCGTGTGTAGGATAATTCAACTCATGTTTCTTTAGTTGCCTCGATGCATAAGCTACCACTTGGCCTTCTTGCATGAGCACACATCCTAATCCTTGTCTTGATGCATCACAATATATATCAAAACTCTTGCTCACGTCCGGTAATACTAACACTGGGGCGGTTGTCAATCTTTTCTTTAACTCTTCAAAGCTATCCTGACAAGCTTGAGTCCATCGGAATGCCTTTCCCTTCATGAGTAATTCGGTCATAGGCTTGGCTATTTTGGAGAAATCTTTAATGAATTGGCGGTAGTATCCAGCCATTCCAAGGAAACTCCGAATTTCCTTGACATTCTGTGGCGGTTCCCACTTAAGCACATCTCTCACCTTCCCTGGGTCAACTGATACTCCTCCTCCAGAAATAATATGGCCTAAGAAAGAAACTTCCCGTAACCAAAATTGACATTTACTGAACATGGCATACAATTGATGCTCCCTCAATTTTTGCAGCGTAAGCCTCAAGTGTTCCTCATGTTCCTTCTCATCCTTCGAGTAGATCATAATATCATCGATGAATACTACAACGAACTTATCCAGGTATTCCATGAAGACCTTATTCATGAGATACATAAAGTACGCAGCCGCGTTCGTCAACCCAAATGACATTACGGTGTACTCATAAGATCCATATCGTGTCCGAAATGCTGTCTTGGGTATATCCGATGGTCTAATCTTCATTTGGAAGTATCCTGACCGCAAGTCGATCTTGGAGAAGATACAGGCACCCTTCATTTGGTCGAACAAATCCTCAATACGGGGCAGTGAGTACTTGTTCTTAATTGTCACTTCATTGAGAGACCTATAGTCCACACACATCCTCTGGGTTCCATCCTTCTTATCTACGAAGAGCACTGGGGCTCCCCACGGGGATGAGCTTGGGCGTATAAAACCCTTCTCTAGCTGCTCTTGAATTCGCTTCTTGAGCTCTGCTAATTCCTTAGGAGGCATCCTATACGGCCTCTTAGCTATAGGTGCAGTTCCTGGTATCAACTCAATGGCGAATTCTATGTCACGATCAGGTGGCATACCTGGCAACTCATCTGGAAACACGTCCGGGTACTCGCGGACGATCGGAATGCTCTCCAATGTCACTTCTTCCACGTGATTCAGCATCGCTTTCCCTCTTGCAGGTTGGGCTGCTTCAACTTCAATGCGTGTACCATGTTCACTTGTCAACTGCACAATCCTCTCGGCGCATTGAATGACTCCATTATACTTGCTCAGCCAGTTCATTCCAAGTATTATGTCTATTCCTTGGGAGTCCAATACTATGAGGTTTGTGAGAAAGTCTACCCCCCTTATTTTAATGCTTACTTTCGGACATACTATATGTGTCCTCATCTCTCCGCCAGGAGAACTTACTAGCATAGTTTGCTTCATATGAGATATAGGCAAATTGTACTTGGCAACATACTTTGACGAGATGAATGAATGAGATGCTCCTGAATCAAATAAAACAGTCGCGGGGTTGGAGTTGGCGAGAAACATACCAATCACGACGTCATCAGCTTGCTGGGCTTCCTCAGTGGAGACATGATTCACATTGCCACGAGCAAAATTCTGCTGTCCACGGTTGCCTTGTGGTGCTCCTCCATTTGGTCGCGGGTGATTTGGCCTTGGTGCATTGTTCATAGGTCCATTGTTTCTCTTGGGGCATTGACTTGCAAAGTGTTCGGGTTCTCCACACGCATAGCATGTCTTACCACCCGTAGCATTGGGGAAGTTTGGGCGCAACTGGTTTTGAGCATTTGCCGCCATGTTAGGACGCGGCGCAGGTGGCACAGGATTGCGAGGCGCTTGCATGGCAGGGCGTTGCTGCGGTGGCTGATTTGGGCGGGGCGGATAAGCAGCGCGGTTTGCAAGAGCAAATGGGTTGTAGTGTGGTGCAGTAGGTGGTGCATAGCGGGGGCGAACATTGCTTCCTTGCTGCGGTCCATGATGTGACATCTTCCTTTTGTTGTCCTGCTCCATCTCACAAATCTTGTTCTCAACCACAATAGCCTTGTCAACCAGCTTTTGAAAGTTTGGATAATCGGTATTGAGTAACTGGACTTGAATTTCATTGTTGAGACCCCTCATAAACAGATACTGCCTCCTACTATCAGTTTTGATGTCTTCTGGAGCATATCTTGATAATTGAGTGAATTTGTTGAGATACTCACTCACACTCATCCTTCCTTGCCTGGGATTTTCAAAGTCTTGTCTTCTCAGTATCATAACTCCTTCAGGTACATAGTGGGAACAGAAACTCTGTTTAAACTCAGCCCAAGTGATTGTCTCCTGTTTATCATGAGCGTTGCAAAGAGCTTCCCACCAGTCAGCGGCTGCTCCAACTAGTTGATGTGATGCAAAGAGAACCTTCTCCCTGTCAGTGCACTAGACAATAGCAAGTTTCTTCTCAACGGACTTCAGCCAATCATCAGCTTCCATTGGGTCTGTGGCTTGTGCAAAGGTAGGCGATCTGGTCCTCATGAACTCTCCCAAACAGTTGTGATGGGGCGGGGGTGGTGGTGGAGGCAGGTGGGGCTGATTGTTGTTGCCAGCTTGCAGCTGTCCCATGGTCTGTATCATGGTCTGCATAAGCTGGTTCTGCATAGCTAACAGTTGTTCAATGTTGATAGCTCCATGAGCATGTCCCTGGTTGTTCTGAGGTACTTCATTGTGCTCCTCCTCATCGTTGGCATCCCTCTGGTTACGAGTTCTCACCATCTATTGGCGAAAGAAAGGTGGGGACAGGAGGATTTAGAATTTGGAAAGAAACGTCCCAACTATATGCATCAAGGTATGTGACACTAAATAATCCTTTATTAATATAGACCTATATTATGAGGATGTGGACAATTGCTGAAGCATCCCACAACTCTCTACTAAGCACACAAGCACTCAAACAAGCACCAAACGGAATTTACAAAGATCCTAAAAGAAGTAATACAACTTAAGGTCACACAAGTATATCTATATCGCTCTTATTTACTAATGGGGATGTGCCTATCCTTGAGTCGTGGCATAGGTCGAGGACTACTCGTCGTCGAGCGGGAACTCATCCGGGTCCTCGTCGTCGCCGGGGTCCTCGGGGTCCTGTGGGTCCTGGGGTGGTGAGGCAGCAGGCGGCGGTGGTGCGGTAGACGCCACACTGGAAGGCTCCTCGTCAGAGGACTCCTCAGAAGATGACTCACGCTGACCGTTGCGACGGTCTGGAGAGTCTGGGGTCCACATCGGGGTGTCGGACGCGTAGTCGTCCGAGTCCTCGTCGGTGATCCGACGATACCTCCTGACTATCGCCTCGTGGCGCTGGGCGAGGTCACGTCCATCCTGAATTTCCTGCTGCGCCCTCTGAAGTCGGACACTCAGCTGGGTCACGTCGTCAACAGTCTGACGAGACTGCGGGAGGTCCAGGGGTCCCTCCACGTGCCTGGAGACGAAGCCCGTAGTGCCACTGGGACGCTGCGGAACGAAGGCGTGAACCGTGTCCTCCAGACGGAAACGGCGGGCGTGGCTCCAAAAAGTGGCTGCTTCCCAGCTAGCATCCTGCTCTGCAGATCGGCGGGAGCTCCTCCAAGCAGGGCTGCTGTGGGTCTTCACCAACTCGTCACCGTAGTAGATATAGATTTTGCAGCTCCACTCCTTCCTGCCGGGGCGCTGCACTCCAGTGGTGTGGTAGGAGAGCGAGAGACTGTGGTGGCGGTAGCCAGCCTCACGGAGTAGGGCACGGAGACGGTGACGCAGTTGTCCTGCGGCTCTGCCGTCAGAACGGATCACCACGGGGTGACGGGGGTCGACGGCCGGAGAGCGACTAGCCAACCTACGCGGGGGCACAAGTCCACCGGTCGACTTACGAGGGGTTGTCTTGGTGCGGGCCATCTACAGAAAACAAGAATGCATTAGAGGGAAAAAAATAACAAATACAAATCTGAAATTTTCAGCAGCTAAAACGACGGAAAAAGAGCGGTGCAGCGGTTCCAAAAGAACGAAAAATAAAGAGAAAAATACAGCAACCAACACAATAATTTTACCCACACATAACAGCGGCAAAACACACTTTTTTCGCGAAAATTTATACAGCAAAACAGCAGCACTTAATATTGCTCACTTCTGAAAATTTTTATCAAAAGTGCAGCAGCGATCAGTACTTTTCGCGGCTGAAAATATAGGAAACAAAACAGCAGCAAAATTTTTCGAAAATAGCATATTAGAAGAGTGTTCCTAAGTGCTCTAGAGTGTCCATTCTACCTAGGCTTGCGTCCTACGGTCAACGAGGCTCTGATACCAATTTGTGACACCCGGTTCCGAATATGAACCAAGCGTAACGCATATGTGTGCCCAGGATGTTCATCACACATACACGAGTGATTCACAAATGATAAACAGAATTTAACCACATCTTAACTAATAAATAAGTACTTCATTACAATAATCCAATAGTTCACGAATAGTAAAACTCTAAATAATTGCAGCGGAAAAATAAACTAAACAGCACGACTCCAATCCACAGGCCATTGACGGCGGTACACAACCTAGTACTCCACGTGATCCTCAGGGTACTCCCAATTGTCTCCAGTAGCTGTTGGGGGGGGGAATTGCAAGAGTGAGTACATGTCGTACTCAGCAAGTGTGGGAAGTATGACATGTGGCTTATTCAAACGACGAATGTAATAAATGGCTAAGTGCTGAAAAGTACAGTAAAACATTTGAAAAGCATTATACTATGTCTATGTGAAACAATCCCATCATAACCATCATATTAACGAAATATAAACCATATCCAATTATTGCCAACATCACCATTATCCATGTCCAATTACCATAACTCAAATTCATAACCATGACCATAATCCATAAACCAACCATAACCATTACCAAACCATAACCATCCATAGCCATCCCAAATCCCAATTTCCAACTCTAATCATGTAGGTCATCCAGGCGCTCATAACCGGGAGCACGGCTATCATGATAGTTTTTAAACACTCTGCAGAGGTTGTACCACTTTACCCACATGTTTGTGATTTTATCACCTTTCGATGACTAAGAAACCTCCATTGTGCCATCTCACACTTCCGTAGGTGTGTGGCCAAGAGATCACAAAATAGCCTTTCAAAAGGGACTACTAGTATGTACGGGCCCCACTAAGGTTTCACCGGCAGGCTTGAATCTCTATTCTCCCACCCACGGGCCCCCTCGTGTGCCATGCGGATCCCAGGGCAGTCCTCCTCGACTCCCATTCCCCGCGCCATCCAATGGTCCATACAATACTAGCAGCGCTCCTAATTATTCAGCTACGCCGCACCCATACTTGGCCTTGTGGTGGCACTGTTGACCTGGCATATTCTCGCATGAACCGGTCCTTAGATCTAAGGCAAGCAAACCACCATGACGTCCAACCCATTCACAAAACCATGCTTGCTTAGATCACCCATCGTATTGACCAGTTCACATTAACCAGAACATCATTGATGTATAATTAAATGTGTAGTGTTGTATGCCAACCCAATTAATTAAGCGAAGCAAAAAGGTAAAAACCCTTCCTGACTCTCTACCATAAATTCCAGGTGACAAGGGTGGTCAAACAAAACTAGTAAACTTCCTACCATAGGATTCCCATCAATTTGACACAAGCATGCAAGTTCGCAAACAAAACATTTAATTTAAAATAGGATCAATATGCTTCAAGGACACTTGCCTTGCTCCGGCGGATGGGGTTGCTCAAGCGCTTCGAAGTCTTGGGTTTGGAAATCCTCGTATGCAACCTCTTGAGCATGTTCCTCTACGCGTGATCATACATACAAGAAAACATATACAATTCAACATAATGCATACAAAATAATCAACATGCAATGACATGCATGCATGCACAGTTTAATAATTAATTTACTACGGTCGTTTATTAATTAGATGCGACTAGTTCATACGTGTTCATATGAGTTTACGGGGATTTTAGGGCGGATTAATGCTGCTGAAATAAAATTTATGGTGCAACTAAAATTAATTTACGCCTATTAGATTCAATATGATCGCAAAAATTCGCATCGGGAACGAATCCTACCGTAGATCTGACGACTTGACGGTCGCGGAACAAATGCGACGCGTAGACGAAATAGATGGTGCAGCAGTCCTTCGGTGTCACAATGACGGCGGCGCGATGTCGGCGACGATCTCCGGCGAACGGTGGTGCCCTCCTCTTTTTCTTCATCTTCTTCCCCTTCTTTTTCTCTTTTTTTCTTCCCTGGGCGCAGCCTTCTGGACCTTGGTTCCGGCGGCTTTTTCCTTCTCTGCTGGCGGCTGCTGGTTCGTGGGGAAAAAGCCTAGGGCCTTGGTCCTATTTATAGGGGCGTGGCTAGGGTACGGCATCGGTATCCGGCTCGGTTGGGAGTCACGCGGGAACCGGGAATCGCGGCAGGGCGTTGGCGGGAGACGTATGGCGGCGGGAGACCGGGCGGGATTCGGTCGGGGCGGGGCGGGAGACCGCGGAGGCGGGGCCGTACGGCGCGGGAGGCGGGATCGGCGCCCGGGCGGCGTCGCGTGCGGGGGGGCCGGGCGCGTGCGCGCGTACGCTGGGCTGCGGGATGGCTCGGGGGCGGGACCCAGGCGGGGCCGGCTCGCTCGGGCGACGCGCGCCGCGCAGGTGCGCGGTGTCGGCCGGATGCGTGCGCGTCGCGTCGGGGGTGGGGCCCGGCTGCGGCGCGTGGTGGCGGGGAGTCAGGCGCCTCGGGGCGCTGGGGCGGAGCGGGGCCGGCTCGGCTGGCTGGGCCGCTGGCCTGGCCGCCGGGTTGCCCTTTTTCTTTTTTTTCTTTTTTTTCTTTCTCTTTCTTTTTTTTATATAATTTATTATATATATATATTGATATATTATAAATACTATATATTTATTATTTATTATTTATTATTTTTATAATATATATTATTAATATTATTTTTTTGTATTTTTATATATTGTTATATATATTATTTATATATATTTATATATATTTTTATTATTATTTTTATTCTTATTCCCTATTACAAGTTTTAGGCTATTATTATTTTCTATTTCTTCTTTTGCTACATACATTTGTATATGTATATGTTTTATTATTTTTCTTTTATTCTACTAGTGTTTAATGCATGACCATGTATGCAATGCATGATGCGAAGATTTAGGGTGTTACACTGCACAAAATGAATGCACGTGGAGTCTATTTCACATGAAGATGTCTTTCATTATAGGTCCGGGGTACAGGGGAAACAAGTACATTCTTAGGGTACGGGACCAGGCCAAGTGTGCTTGGTTTCTCGTTTGACCCAGGGTAGTTAGCCACGCTTTTAGTCCGGGGACTGTAACAAGTGCTGCTTGAGCTTTACAGACCTTTCGGAAAAGGTCCGGCTGCTCTCCCGGAGGAACTACCCAACTCTGTACAATGACTCTATAACATACATCTCAAGTTACTCAAGACTCACCTCTGTGGAATTAAGTGTAGAACTTACGGAGGTGCTCGATGTTCCAAGGATTTGGGAGAGGTGTCCCATCCTCAGTAGCCAAGCGAACGCTTCCGGGACGGGATACTTTGATCACTCGGAAGGGCCCCTCCCATCCGGGGGAAAGTTTGTTTAGCCCTTCTCTAGATAGTATTCTCCGTAGCACCAGATCGCCTTCCTCGAGCTGTCGGTTGTGTACATGCCGCTGGTGATAACGCCGTAGAGCCTGGCGATATCTGGCATTCTGAACAGCTGCTTGGCACCTTCCCTCCTCGAGGAGGTCTAGGTCTTCACGCCGGAGCTGGTCCTGCGCGGCTTCGTCGAAGGTCCGGACTCGGAGCGAACCCATGGTGATTTCCGGAAGAAGGATTGCGTCAGCTCCGTACACCAGAAAGAAGGGTGTTTCTCCGGTTGACCGGTTTGGAGAAGTCCTGTTGGCCCATAGAGTGGGCGGAAGCTCTTCGATCCAATTGGCTCCGTGCTTTTTTAAACGCTCATAGGTGCGCGTTTTGAGTCCTTTAAGGATTTCTGCATTTGCTCTCTCAGCTTGGCCATTGCTGGCGGGATGAGCTACGGAAGCGTAGCAAACCTGTATGCCGAGGTCTTCGCAATACCCTTGGAATGCGGAGCTTGTGAATTGAGTCCCATTATCAGTGATGATCTTGTTTGGGACTCCGAATCTGCTTACAATGGATTGCAGAAAGTTGATAGCAGATTGCTTGTTGATCGTCACAACTGGAGTTGCTTCCGGCCACTTGGTGAACTTGTCGATGGCGACGTACAGGAACTTGTAACCTCCGACGGCTCTTGGGAAGGGTCCCAAGATGTCCATCCCCCACACAGCGAAGGGCCATGTAGGAGGTATCATTTGTAAGGGCTGAGCGGGTGTATGAATTTGCCTTGCATGAAATTGGCATGCTTCGCATTTCTTTACCAGCTCAGTGGCATCCTGGAGTGCTGTAGGCCAGTAGAAGCCATGCCGGAAGGCTTTTCCGACCAGCGTGTGGGAAGATGCGTGGTTCCCACACTCGCCTCCATGGATTTCCGCGAGAAGCTCGCAACCTTCTTCCCTTGTGATGCACCGCATTAGGATGCCGTTGGCACCGCGCCGGTAGAGATCCCCTTCTACCAGTGTGTATCTTTTAGCCAATCTGACTACCCGGTCAGCGGATACATCATCGTCAGGAAGGATGTTGTCTTTCAAGTAGTTCCGGATCTCCGAGATCCATGCATCGGAACTGACTTGAGTATTTGAGTCTTGCGTGCTGGGTTGCTCGGAGCTTCCGGCAGCACCTACGACCCTTGATGGCTGCCATGGTAACAGGGCCATCGGGACCGTCAGCTTCGGGATGCTGATCTCGCCCCCTTCGTTCAGTTCGGCAGGCTGAACTGTGGGTTTTGACAACCTCCGGACAAAGATTCCGTCAGGAGCTGGAGCTCCGGTTGACGCTTTGGTCGAGAGTTCGTCAACTTCAGCGTTGTGGGCACGCTGAACATGGTTGAGGTCTAGGACTTCAAAGTCCTTCTGAAGCCTCTGGACTTCAAGGAGGTAAGCAGCTAGCTGGAGATTATTGCAGGAGCATTCACCCTTCACCTGCTTGATGATGAGTTGTGAATCTCCTTTGACCAGCAGTTGCTTGACACCGTATGACAGTGCCACCTTTAGCCCGTAGATGAGTGCTTCATAGTCCGCCATGTTGTTGGTTGCCTTGAAGTCAAGGTGTACCATGTATTTTACCTTCTCCCCAGTTGGTGCAAGGAGAAGGATTCCAGCACCGGCCCCCTGCTTCTGCATGGAGCCATCGAAGTAAAGAGTCCAATGAGGCTCGGTGAAGGTTGGAACTTGATGTTCCGTCTTCTGCTTGTTGGGGCCCCCAGGGTTTGATGGAGAGGGAGTCCATTCCGCCACAAAATCTGCCAACGCTTGACTCTTGATTGCTTGTCTTGAAATAAATTCAAGATCGAATTCAGCCAATTCCGCTGCCCACTTTGCAATATTCCCAGTTGAATTGGGATTATGCAGGATCGCTCGAAGTGGATAAGAGGTCACCACCGAGACTTTGTGAGCTTGGAAGTAGTGTCGGAGCTTCCTAGAGGCAATAAGAACTGCATAAAGCAGCTTATGCACCTCTAGGTATCGAGTCTTGGCATCATGTAATACTTCACTAATGAAGTATACCGGACGTTGAATGGTCCGGACCCTCCCGGAGGGGTCCGGAGCTTCCTCTCTATTGATCCGGATCCTGTCGGAGGAGTCCAGATTCTCTTCAGGGACCTCCGGGTTCTGGCTGGAGGAACCTGGAGCTTCTTCAGAAATGACTTGGACCCTCTCGGAGGGGTCTGAGTCTTCTGAAGTGACTTCTTGTGGATTTGAGTCTGGGAGCTGGGACCCAGACTCACTTTCAGGGACCTCCGGACCCTCCCGAAGGGGTCTGGATTCCTGATTATGGGATAGTTCTGGTCTCTCCGCAACCAGAACCATACTGACAACCTCGTAAGTAGCTGAAATGTAAAGTAGCAAAGGCTCACCAGGGTTTGGAGCTACCAGAATTGGTAGGGTAGTGAGGAACTGTTTCAGCTCCTGGAATGCCTTCTCTGCTTCTTCGGACCATTGGAATGGTCCAGACTTCCTCAACAACTTGAAGAAGGGGAGCGCCCGTTCCGCCAGTCTTGATATGAACCGACTGAGGGCAGCTAGACACCCAGTTAACTTTTGGACGTCTATGATGCGGGTTGGTGGCCGCATCTCTTCAATGGCTTTTATCTTCGCCGGATTAGCTTCTATGCCCCGGTGACTTACCAGGAACCCCAGAAGTTTTCCGGAGCTAACCCCGAAGACACACTTGTCTGGGTTTAGCTTCGTGCGGGTGGCCCGCAGCTTGTCGAAAACAGCCTGCAAGGTGTCCAATAGGGACTCCTTATTCTTGACCTTGACCACGATGTCATCAACGTACACTTCCACTATATCTCTGATGAGTTCTTCAAAATAGCTCGTACAAAAGTTGAAGCTGCATTCTTGAGACCAAATGGCATGGCTGTGTAACAATACAATCCATCTACTGTGATGAAGGAAGTATGCTCTTCATCCTCCCTAGACATCCTGATTTGATGATACCCAGAATATGCGTCTAGGAAACACGGTAACTCACACCCAGAGGTGGAATCCACTATCTGATCTATTCTAGGTAGTGGAAATGGATCTTTTGGACATGCCTTATTCAGTGTGGTGTAGTCGATGCACATCCTATGCTTCCCGCCGGCCTTGGGCACAACGACTGGGTTTGCCATCCATTTTGGATGGAAGACTTCTCGGATGAATCCGGCTTCGAGCAACTTCTTCACTTCTTGTCGGGTGAAGTTCTGTTGCTCTACGGATTGCTTCCGAGGCTTCTGATGCACAGGCCGAGCATCGGGGTAAATCTTCAGATTGTGCTCAATCACTTCCCTAGGGATCCCAGGCATTTGTGACGGTTGCCAGGCAAACACGTCAACATTATCCCGGAGGAAAGTGATGAGCGCGAGTTCCTATTTGTCGTTCAACCCTCCCGATATGCGGGTGGTTTGAGCGGCATCGGAACCAATTTGGACGACCTTGATGGGAATGTCGGTGTCGCCGCTTGGCTGCACACATGGTGCAGAGGTTGAGCCCCGTTGACGAATGCTCGGGGGTTTTGGAGCTTGCTCCTGTCTGGAGTTCTCCTCTTGCACCGTGGTTAATGCATGGAGCTCCTCCAGAGCAGTTACCCCGGCGGTGCGATCTCCGCGGATCCGGAGAACGCCTACTGGTGTTGGCATCTTCAACACCAAGTATCCATAATGAGCAGTTGCCATAAATTTGTATAAGGTAGGTCTACCCAAGATGGCGTTGAATGGTAAGTTGATCTGAGCGACGTCGAAGACCAACTTCTCGGTGCGATACTTCTCCCGTGTCCCGAAGGTAACGGGGAGAGTTATAGCTCCGAGTGGAGTAATGGCCCCCGGACCTACTCTGGAGAAAGGTCGAGAGGGCTGGAGATCCGAAGGTCGGAGCTGAAGCTTGGTAAAAGCTTCAAAGCTTATGAGGTTCAGCCCCGAACCTCTGTCCACCATAACATGATGGAGCTGGATGTTATTAATGGTAGGAGATACCATCAAAGGTAACTGTCCAGCTCCGACCATGCTTCGAGGACAGTCCGAAGCATCAAAAGTGATGGATATGTCCATCCACTTTCGATGTGGCTCCGGTCTAGCTGTAGGAGCTACAGCGGCCATATCCCGCCGCATAGTCTTAATGACGCGACGGGAGGTGATGTCCCATGACCCACCAAAAATGGTGTTCATGGTTTTCCGACGCTCGTTGTCAGAGACGTCAGAGTCGTTGTCGACGGAGGTGTATACGGCCTTCAGGACCTTTTTGGGATCCTGAAACCCTAACTCCTCTTCAGCCGGAGCTTCGTTGACCTTCTGTTTTCCTTCCCTCTGTCGGAAAGGAGATCCTTCCCGGCGCTTGCTGTAGCGCTCGGCAAGGTTTTGGACCTCCCGGCAGTCTTCCAAACTGTGGCTGCCCGTTTTGTGAATGGGACACCACACTTTGGGTTTGCTACCATCTTCGGGAGACGGTCGAGGTCGCTTCTCGGGGCGTGGACCACCAGGAGTTGCAGTAGCTGCAACGTTGGGTGTGCCGGCCGACGGCTTCTTCTTGCCGTGGGTCTTCTTTTTCTTCTTGCCACCCTCAGAGGTAGCAACTTCTTCTTTAGAGGATTTCTTGTGATCCTCCGAGGCTGGTTTGGAGTGCATTTCACGGCCCTCCGCATCTCTGGCACATTTGTCTGCCAGGCTGAAGAGTTCCGTGATGCTGGTGATCTCTTTGATCGCCAGCTTCTCCAACATCTTCTTGTCCCGTACGCCCTGTCTGAATGCCATGATGACAGAAGCACTTGATATAGAAGGGATTGTGTTGCGTACCTGAGAGAACCTCTGGATGAAGGACCGCAAAGATTCTCCCCCTTTTTGCACGACCGCAAAAAGATACAGTTCAGTGCCTGGTCGGGTGTATGAACTCCCGAAGTGTAACACCCTAAATTTTTCGCATCATGCATTGCATACATGGTCATGCATTAAACACTAGTAGAATAAAAGAAAATAAATAAAACATATGCGTATACAAATACGTGTGGCAAAAGAAGGAAAGAAAACAATATTTATAGGCCAAAACTTGTAATAGGGAGTAAGAATAAAAAAAAAGAATAATATAAATATATATAAATAATATATATATAAAACAAAATAAAAAAAAAGTATAATAGAAAAAAATATATAACATTAATAATATATATTATAAGAATAATAGATAAAAAAAATAATAATAAATAAAATATAAGTAATAAAATATATTATAATATATATATATATAAAAGAATAAAAAAAAAAAAAGAAAAAAAAAAGGAAGGGAGCCGCTCGGCGGCCAGGCCAGCGCCCAGCCGGCCGAGCCGGCACCGCGCCCCGAGGCCTCGCCCGCACGCGCGAGCAAGCGCGCCCGCCCGGGGGCCCCACCGCCGCACCGCCTGCCGAAGCGCAGCGCGCGCTGCGCCGCTCGGCCGGGCCCCGCCTGCGCCCCCTGACGCGCCGCCCGCCTGCCAGCCGGCCGCGTGCCCCTGCCGCGCAGGCTGCGCCGGGCCCCGCCCCCCCCCTGTCGCGCGGCACGCACCGCCCGAGGCCGCAGCCGCCTCGGTTTCTCCCCCCGACGCGATTTTCCCCTACGCGCGCGGTCTCCCGCCCTCTCCCGCGCCGTAACGCCCCGTTTTTCCCGGATACGAGTCTATCCCTTAACCGCTTCCGATTTTACCGGTGACATACCCTAGCTACGCCCCTATATATAGGACCCAGGCCTAGGCCCTTTTTCCCCACGAACCAGCAGCCGCCAAAGCCGACGGAACCAGCCGCCGTTCCAGAGAAGAAAAGGCACCAGGAGCTCTGCGCCAGGGAAGAAAAAGAAGAAAAAAAAAGGGGGAAGAAGAGGGAGAAAAAGAGGAGGACACCGCCGTTCGCCGGAGATCGTCGCCGACATCGCGCCGCCGCCGTCGTACCGCCGAAGGACTGCTGCACCATCTATTTCGTCTACGCCTCGCATTTATTCCGCGATCGTCACGCCGTCAGATCTACGGTAGAGTTCGTTCCCGATGCAAATTTTTGCGACCGTATTAAATCTAGTAGGCGTAAATTAAATTTAGTTGCACCATAATTTTATTTTCAGCAACATTAATCCACCCTAAAATCCCCGTAAACCCATGTGAACACGTATGAACTAGTCGCATCTAATTATTAAACGACCGTAGTAAATTAATTATTAAACTGTGCATGCATGCATGTCATTGCATGTTGATTATTTTGTGTGCATTATGTTGAATTGTATATGTTTTCTTGTATGTATGATCACGCGTAGAGGAACGTGCTCAAGAGGCCCCATACGAGGATTTCCAAAATCAAGACTTCGAAGCGCTTGAGCAACCCCATCCGCCGGAGCAAGGCAAGTGTCCTTGAAGCATATTGATCCTGTTTTAAAATTAAATGTTTTGTTTGCAAACTGGCATGCTTGTGTCAAATTGATGGGAATCCTATGGTAGGAAGTTTACTAGTTTTGTTTGACCACCCTTGTCACCTGGATTTATGGTAGGGAGTCGGGAAGGGTTTTTACCTTTTCGCTTCGCTTAATTAATTGGGATGGTAAACGACACTACACATTTAATTATGCATCAATGATATTCTGATTAATGTGAATTGGTCAATACGATGGGTGATCTAAGCAAGCATGGTTATGTGGATGGGTTGGTCGTTATGGTGGTTTGCTTGCTTTAGATCTAAGGACCGGTTCATGCGAGAATATGCCAGGTCAACAGTGCCACCACAAGGCCAAGTATGGGTGCGGCGTAGCTGAATAATTAGGAGCGCTGCTAGTATTGTATGGACCATTGGATGGCGCGGGGAATGGGAGTCGAGGAGGACTGCCCTGGGATCCGCATGGCACACGAGGGGACCCGTGGGTGGGAGAATAGAGGTTCAAGCCTGCCGGTGAAACCTTAGTGGGGCCGTACATACTAGTAGTCCCTTTTGAAAGGCTATTTTGTGATCTCTTGGCCACACACCTACGGAAGTGTGAGATGGCATAATGGAGGTTCCTTAGTCACCGAAAGGTGATAAAATCACAAACATGTGGGTAAAGTGGTACAACCTCTGCAGAGTGTTTAAAAAACTATCATGATAGCCGTGCTCCCGGTTATGAGCGCCTGGATGACCTACATGATTAGAGTTGGAAATTGGGATTTGGGATGGTTATGGTTTGGTAATGGTTATGGTTGGTTTATGGATTATGGTCATAGTTATGGAATTGAGTTATGGTAATTGGACATGGATAATGGTAATGTTGGTAATAATTGGATATTGTTTATATGATGGGATTTACTTCACATAGACATAGTATGATGCTTTTCAAATGTTTTACTGTACTTTTCAGCACTTAGCCATTATTATTGTCGTCATTTGAATTAGCCACATGTCATACTTTCCACACTTGCTGAGTACGACATGTACTCACCCTTGCAATTCCCCCCCAACAGCTACTGGAGACAATTGGGAGTACCCTGAGGATCACGAGGAGTACTAGGTTGCGTACCGCCGTCAATTGCCTGTGGATTGGAGTCGTGCTGTTTAGTTTATTTTCCGCTGCAATTATTTAGAGTTTTATTATTTGTGAACTATTGAATTATTGTACTAAAGTACTTATTTATTAGTTAAGACGTGGTTAAATTCTGTTTATCATTTGTGAATCATTCGTGTATGTGTGTTGAACATCCTGGGCACACATATGCGTTACGCTTGGTTCATATTCGGAACCGGGTGTCACAAATTGGTATCAGAGCCGCGTTGACCGTAGGACGCAAGCCTAGGTAGAATGGACACTCTAGAGCACTTAGGAACACTCTTCTAATGTGCTATTTTCGAAAATTTTTGTTGCTGTTTTGTTTCCTTTATTTTCGGCCGCAAAAAGTATTGATCGCTGCTGCGTTTTTGATAAAAATTTTCAGAAGTGAGCAATATTAAGTGCTGCTGTTTTGCTGTATAAATTTTCGCGAAAACGGTGTGTTTTGATGCTATTATGTGTGGGTAAAATTATTGTGTTGGTTGCTGTAATTTTTCTCTTTATTTTTCGTTCTTTTGGAACCGCTGCACCGCTCTTTGTCCGCCGTTTAGCTGCTGAAATTTTCAGATTTGTTTTTCATTATTTTTCTAATGTATTCTTGTTTCTTGTAGATGGCCCGCACCAAGACAACCCCCCGTAAGTCGACTGGTGGACTCGTGCCCCCGCGTAGGTTGGCTAGTCGCTCTCCGGCCGTCGACCCCCGTCACCCGGTGGTGATCCGTTCTGACGGCAGAGCCGCAGGACAGCTGCGACACCGTCTCCGTGCCCTACTCCGTGAGGCTGGCTACCGCCACCACAGTCTCTCGCTCTCCTACCACACCACTGGAGTGCAGCGCCCCGGCAAGAAGGAGTGGAGCTGCAAAATTTATATCTACTACGGTGACGAGTTGGTGAAGACCCACAGCAGCCCTGCTTGGAGGAGCTCCCGCCGATCTGCAGAGCAGGATGCTAGCTGGGAAGCAGCCACTTTCTGGAGCCACGCCCGCCGTTTCCGTCTAGAGGACACGGTTCACGCCTTCGTCCCGCAGCGTCCCAGTGGCACTGCGCGCTTCGTCTCCAGACACGTGGAGAGACCCCTGGACCTCCCGCAGTCTCGTCAGACTGTTGGCGACGTGACCCAGCTGAGTGCCCGACTTCAGAGGGCGCAGCAGGAAATCCAGGATGGACGCGACCTCGCCCAGCGTCACGAGGCGATAATCAGGAGGTATCGTCGGATCACCGACGAGGACCCGGACGACTACGCGTCCGACACCCCGATGTGGACCCCGGACTCTCCAGACCGTCGCAACGGTCAGCGTGAGTCATCCTCTGAGGAGTCCTCCGACGAGGAACCTTCCAGTGTGGCGTCTACCGCACCACCGCCGCCTGCTGCCTCACCACCCCAGGACCCACAGGACCCCGAGGACCCCGACGACGACGACGACGACGACGAGGACCCGGATGAGTTCCCGCTCGACGACGACTAGTCCTCGACCTATGCCACGACTCAAGGATAGGCACACCCCCATTAGTAAATAAGAGCGATGTAGATATACTTGTGTGGCCTTGAGTTGTATTACTTCTTTTAGGATCTTTGTAAATTCTGTTTGGTGCTTGTTTGAGTGCTTGTGTGCTTAGTAGAGAGTTGTGGGATGCTTCGGCAATTGTCCACACCCTCTTAATATAGGTCTATATTAATAAAGGATTATTTAGTGTCAAATACCTTGATGCATATAGTTGGGACGTTTCCTTCCAAATTCTAAATCTTTCTGTCCTTACCTTTCCTTCGCCAACAGATGGTGAGAACCCGTAACCAGAGGGATGCTAACGATGAGGAGGAGCGCAATGAAGTACCTCAGAACAACCAGGGACATGCTCATGGAGCTATCAACATTGAACAACTATTAGCTATGCAGAACCAGCTCATGCAGACCATGATACAGACCATGGGACAGCTGCAAGCTGGCCACAACAATCAGCCCCATATGCCTCCACCACCACCCCCGCCACATCACAACCGTTTGGGAGAGTTCATGAGGACCAGACCGCCTACCTTTGCACAAGCCACAGACCCAATGGAAGCTGATGATTGGCTGAAGTCCGTTGAGAAGAAACTTGCTATTGTCCAGTGCACTGACAGGGAGAAGGTTCTCTTTGCATCACATCAACTAGTTGGAGCAGCCGCTGACTGGTGGGAAGCTCTTTGCAACGCTCATGATAATCAGGAGACAATCACTTGGGCTGAGTTTAAACAGAGTTTCCGTTCCCACTATGTACCTGAAGGAGTTATGATATTGAGGAGACAAGACTTTGAAAATCTCAGGCAAGGAAGGATGAGTGTGAGTGAGTATCTCAACAAATTCACTCAATTATCAAGATATGCTCCAGAAGACATCAAAACTGATAGTAGGAAGCAGTATCTATTTATGAGGGGTCTCAACAATGAAATTCAAGTCCAGTTACTCAATACTGATTATCCAAACTTCCAAAAGCTGGTTGACAAGGCTATTGTGGTTGAGAACAAGATTCGTGAGATGGAACAAGACAACAAGAGGAAGATGTCACATCATGGACCGCAGCAAGGAAGCAATGTTCGCCCCCGCTATGCACCACCTACTGCACCACAATACAACCCCTCTGCTCCTGCATGCCGCACTGCCTATCCGCCCCGCCCAAATCAGCCACCGCAGCAACGCCCTGCCATGCAAGCGCCTCGCAATCCTGTTCCACCTGCGCCGCGTCCTAACATGGCGGCAAATGCTCAAAACCAGATGCGCCCAAACTTCCCCAATGCTATGGGTGGTAAGACATGCTATGCGTGTGGAGAACCCGGACATTTTGCAAGTCAATGCCCCAAGAGAAACAATGGACCTATGAACAATGCACCAAGGCCAAATCACCCGCGACCAAATGGAGGAGCACCACAAGGCAACCGTGGACAGCAGAATTTTGCTCGTGGCAACGTCAATCATATCTCCACTGAGGAAGCCCAGCAAGCTGATGACGTCGTGATTGGTATGTTTCTCGCCAACTCCAACCCCGCGACTGTTTTATTTGATTCAGGAGCATCTCATTCATTCATCTCGTCAAAGTATGTTGCCAAGTACAATTTGCCTATATCTCATACGAAGCAAACTATGCTAGTAAGTTCTCCTGGCGGAGAGATGAGGACAAATATAGTATGTCCGAAAGTAAGCATTAAAATAAGGGGGGTAGACTTTCTCGCAAACCTCATAGTATTGGACTCCCAAGGAATAGACATAATACTTGGAATGGACTGGTTGAGCAAGTATAATGGAGTCATTCAATGCGCCGAGAGGATTGTGCAGTTGACAAGTGAACATGGTACACGCATTGAAGTTGAAGCAGCCCAACCTGCAAGAGGAAAAGCGATGCTGAATCACGTGGAAGAAGTGACATTGGAAAGCATTCCGATCGTTCGCGAGTACCCGGACGTGTTCCCAGATGAGTTGCCAGGTATGCCACCTGATCGTGACATAGAATTCACCATTGAGTTGATACCCGGAACTGCACCTATAGCTAAGAGGCCGTATAGGATGCCTCCTAAGGAATTAGCAGAGCTCAAGAAGCAAATTCAAGAGCAGCTAGAGAAGGGTTTTATACGCCCAAGTTCATCCCCGTGGGGAGCCCCAGTGCTCTTCGTAGATAAGAAGGATGGAACCCAGAGGATGTGTGTGGACTATAGGGCTCTCAACGAAGTGACAATTAAGAACAAGTACTCACTGCCCCGTATAGAGGATTTGTTCGACCAAATGAAGGGTGCATGTATCTTCTCCAAGATCGACTTGCGGTCAGGATACTTCCAAATGAAGATTAGACCATCAGATATACCCAAGACAGCATTTCGGACACGATATGGATCTTATGAGTACACCGTCATGTCATTTGGATTGACGAATGCACCGGCGTACTTTATGTATCTTATGAATAAGGTCTTCATGGAATATCTGGATAAGTTCGTTGTAGTGTTCATCGATGATATTATGATCTACTCGAAGGATGAGAAGGAACATGAGGAACACTTGAGGCTTACGCTACAGAAATTGAGGGAGCATCAATTGTATGCCAAATTCAGTAAATGTCAATTTTGGTTACGAGAAGTTTCTTTCCTAGGCCATATTATTTCCGGAGGAGGAGTATCAGTTGACCCAGGGAAGGTGAGAGATGTGCTTAAGTGGGAACCGCCACAGAATGTCAAGGAGATTCGGAGTTTCCTTGGAATGGCTGGATATTACCGCCGATTCATTAAGGATTTCTCCAAAATAGCCAAGCCTATGACCGAATTACTCATGAAAGGAAAGGCATTCCGATGGACTCAAGCTTGTCAGGATAGCTTTGAGGAGTTAAAGAAAAGGTTGACAACCACGCCAGTGTTAGTATTACCGGACGTGAGCAAGAGTTTTGATATATATTGTGATGCATCAAGACAAGGATTAGGATGTGTGCTCATGCAAGAAGGCCAAGTGGTAGCTTATGCATCGAGGCAACTAAAGAAACATGAGCTGAATTATCCTACGCACGACCTTGAACTCGCAGCCGTGGTACACGCCTTGAAGATATGGAGACACTATGTTTTTGGTCACCGATGTGAGATTTATACAGATCACAAGAGTCTCAAGTACATATTTACGCAAACGGATCTGAACCTGAGGCAACGCCGATGGTTGGAGCTCATCAAGGATTATGACGTGGGAATCAACTATCACCCAGGGAAGGCCAACGTAGTGGCCGATGCTTTGAGCCGGAAGGGAGTAAGTCATCAACTTACAGTTCAAGAACTGCCATCCGAGTTATGCAAGGAGTTTGAACGGTTGAACCTCGGATTTATAAATGAGATGGGAACGATGGAAGTCAACCCAACATTAGAGCAGGAAATACGGGAAGGACAGACGAAGGACAAGGAAATACAAGAAATCAAGGAAAGGACCCAAGAAGGAAAGGAATTCAGATTTGATGAGGACGAACAGGGTACCTTGTGGCTTGGAAAGAGGATTGTGGTACCTAATGTTAGGCATATCCGAGAAGCAATATTGAAGGAGGCACATGACACGCCTTACTCAATTCATCCCGGCTGTACAAAGATGTACAAGGACTTAAAGACATGTTATTGGTGGGCCAGCATGAAAAAGGACATAGCCGAATATGTTGCACTTTGTGATGTGTGCCAACGAGTTAAAGCTGAACATCAAAGGCCAGCCGGATTGTTACAACCATTGAAGATCCCAGAGTGGAAGTGGGAAGAGATTGGTATGGACTTTATAGTTGGATTACCGCGAACTCAGTCTGGCTATGATTCAATATGGGTTATTGTGGATCGATTGACAAAATCAGCTCATTTCATCCCCGTCAAGACCACATATACCACCGCAAAGCTAGCAGAATTGTATATGGAGCATATTGTGTGCCGACACGGAGTACCGAAGAAGATAGTCTCGGACAGAGGTTCTCAATTCACCTCCAGATTTTGGCAGAAATTGCATGAAGCAATGGGAACAAGGCTGAACTTTAGTTCGGCGTATCACCCTCAAACAGATGGACAAACCGAGAGGACCAACCAAATTTTGGAAGACATGTTGAGAGCATGTGCTTTAAAGCATAGGAAAAGTTGGGATAAAAGTTTGCCGTATGCTGAATTCTCGTACAACAATAGTTACCAAGCAAGTTTGAAAATGTCACCCTATGAAGCACTATACGGAAGGAAGTGTAGGACTCCCTTGTTTTGGAATGAAACCGGAGAGAATCAGGTGTTTGGTCCCGACGTATTACAAGAAGCTGAAAGGCAAGTCCAAATAATACGGGAAAACCTAAAGGCTGCCCAGTCTCGACAGAAGGGTTATGCTGATAATAGGCGAAGGAGTTTGACCTTTGAAGTTGGAGATTTTGTATACCTCAAAGTGTCACCTATCAGAGGTCAGCGAAGGTTTAACGTCAAAGGAAAACTGGCGCCACGTTACATCGGACCATTTAAGATTCTGGACAAGCGAGGAGAGGTAGCTTATCGACTTGAGCTGCCGACGTATCTCTCCGATGTACACGACGTATTTCACGTCTCTCAACTCAAGAAGTGTCTCAGGGTACCGGAAGAACAAGTGCCGATGGACGAGTTAGAACTTCAAGAGGATTTGTCTTATGTCGAGCAACCTATCAAAATTTTGGATATGAAAGAAAGAGTCACGAGAAATAAGAGGATCCGTTGGTGCAAAGTGCAATGGAAACACCATACGGAAGCCGAAGCTACATGGGAACGTGAAGAAGACCTGAAGGCAGAATTCCCTCATCTTTTCTCCACGCTGTCGAATCTCGAGGGCGAGATTCACTTTAAGGGGGGTAGGTTTGTAACACCCTAAATTTTTCGCATCATGCATTGCATACATGGTCATGCATTAAACACTAGTAGAATAAAAGAAAATAAATAAAACATATGCGTATACAAATACGTGTGGCAAAAGAAGGAAAGAAAACAATATTTATAGGCCAAAACTTGTAATAGGGAGTAAGAATAAAAAAAAAGAATAATATAAATATATATAAATAATATATATATAAAACAAAATAAAAAAAAAAGTATAATAGAAAAAAATATATAACATTAATAATATATATTATAAGAATAATAGATAAAAAAAATAATAATAAATAAAATATAAGTAATAAAATATATTATAATATATATATATATAAAAGAATAAAAAAAAAAGAAAAAAAAAAGGAAGGGAGCCGCTCGGCGGCCAGGCCAGCGCCCAGCCGGCCGAGCCGGCACCGCGCCCCGAGGCCTCGCCCGCACGCGCGAGCAAGCGCGCCCGCCCGGGGGCCCCACCGCCGCACCGCCTGCCGAAGCGCAGCGCGCGCTGCGCCGCTCGGCCGGGCCCCGCCTGCGCCCCCTGACGCGCCGCCCGCCTGCCAGCCGGCCGCGTGCCCCTGCCGCGCAGGCTGCGCCGGGCCCCGCCCCCCCCTGTCGCGCGGCACGCACCGCCCGAGGCCGCAGCCGCCTCGGTTTCTCCCCCCGACGCGATTTTCCCCTACGCGCGCGGTCTCCCGCCCTCTCCCGCGCCGTAACGCCCCGTTTTTCCCGGATACGAGTCTATCCCTTAACCGCTTCCGATTTTACCGGTGACATACCCTAGCTACGCCCCTATATATAGGACCCAGGCCTAGGCCCTTTTTCCCCACGAACCAGCAGCCGCCAAAGCCGACGGAACCAGCCGCCGTTCCAGAGAAGAAAAGGCACCAGGAGCTCTGCGCCAGGGAAGAAAAAGAAGAAAAAAAAAGGGGGAAGAAGAGGAAGAAAAAGAGGAGGACACCGCCGTTCGCCGGAGATCGTCGCCGACATCGCGCCGCCGCCGTCGTACCGCCGAAGGACTGCTGCACCATCTATTTCGTCTACGCCTCGCATTTATTCCGCGATCGTCACGCCGTCAGATCTACGGTAGAGTTCGTTCCCGATGCAAATTTTTGCGACTGTATTAAATCTAGTAGGCGTAAATTAAATTTAGTTGCACCATAATTTTATTTTCAGCAACATTAATCCACCCTAAAATCCCCGTAAACCCATGTGAACACGTATGAACTAGTCGCATCTAATTATTAAACGACCGTAGTAAATTAATTATTAAACTGTGCATGCATGCATGTCATTGCATGTTGATTATTTTGTGTGCATTATGTTGAATTGTATATGTTTTCTTGTATGTATGATCACGCGTAGAGGAACGTGCTCAAGAGGCCCCATACGAGGATTTCCAAAATCAAGACTTCGAAGCGCTTGAGCAACCCCATCCGCCGGAGCAAGGCAAGTGTCCTTGAAGCATATTGATCCTGTTTTAAAATTAAATGTTTTGTTTGCAAACTGGCATGCTTGTGTCAAATTGATGGGAATCCTATGGTAGGAAGTTTACTAGTTTTGTTTGACCACCCTTGTCACCTGGATTTATGGTAGGGAGTCGGGAAGGGTTTTTACCTTTTCGCTTCGCTTAATTAATTGGGATGGTAAACGACACTACACATTTAATTATGCATCAATGATATTCTGATTAATGTGAATTGGTCAATACGATGGGTGATCTAAGCAAGCATGGTTATGTGGATGGGTTGGTCGTTATGGTGGTTTGCTTGCTTTAGATCTAAGGACCGGTTCATGCGAGAATATGCCAGGTCAACAGTGCCACCACAAGGCCAAGTATGGGTGCGGCGTAGCTGAATAATTAGGAGCGCTGCTAGTATTGTATGGACCATTGGATGGCGCGGGGAATGGGAGTCGAGGAGGACTGCCCTGGGATCCGCATGGCACACGAGGGGACCCGTGGGTGGGAGAATAGAGGTTCAAGCCTGCCGGTGAAACCTTAGTGGGGCCGTACATACTAGTAGTCCCTTTTGAAAGGCTATTTTGTGATCTCTTGGCCACACACCTACGGAAGTGTGAGATGGCATAATGGAGGTTCCTTAGTCACCGAAAGGTGATAAAATCACAAACATGTGGGTAAAGTGGTACAACCTCTGCAGAGTGTTTAAAAAACTATCATGATAGCCGTGCTCCCGGTTATGAGCGCCTGGATGACCTACATGATTAGAGTTGGAAATTGGGATTTGGGATGGTTATGGTTTGGTAATGGTTATGGTTGGTTTATGGATTATGGTCATAGTTATGGAATTGAGTTATGGTAATTGGACATGGATAATGGTAATGTTGGTAATAATTGGATATTGTTTATATGATGGGATTTACTTCACATAGACATAGTATGATGCTTTTCAAATGTTTTACTGTACTTTTCAGCACTTAGCCATTATTATTGTCGTCATTTGAATTAGCCACATGTCATACTTTCCACACTTGCTGAGTACGACATGTACTCACCCTTGCAATTCCCCCCCAACAGCTACTGGAGACAATTGGGAGTACCCTGAGGATCACGAGGAGTACTAGGTTGCGTACCGCCGTCAATTGCCTGTGGATTGGAGTCGTGCTGTTTAGTTTATTTTCCGCTGCAATTATTTAGAGTTTTATTATTTGTGAACTATTGAATTATTGTACTAAAGTACTTATTTATTAGTTAAGACGTGGTTAAATTCTGTTTATCATTTGTGAATCATTCGTGTATGTGTGTTGAACATCCTGGGCACACATATGCGTTACGCTTGGTTCATATTCGGAACCGGGTGTCACACGAAGTTGGCAGTGAACTGACGGCACAACTCTTCCCAACTGTTGATAGAGTTGGGTGGAAGGCTCATAAACCAGGACCTGGCAGTCCCAGTTAAGGCCACTGGAAAGTAGTTGGCCATTACAGCCTCGTTTCCTCCAGCTGCCAAGATTGCAGTGGAGTATATCTGAAGGAATTCAGCAGGATTGACAGTCCCGTCGAATTTTTCCGGCAGGTGTGGCCGGAACTTCTGTGGCCATCTAACCATGCGCAGGTGCATGGCTAGGGCTGAACAGCCTCCTCCTACTCCTTCCAGAGTAGAAAGGTCCTGAGCTTCCCGTCTTTCACGAGCACGCTCTATGTGGACACGGCCATCCTGTTGGCGGTATCAGAGATCCAACTCCGCCCGGAGGTCATGAGTTGAAAGCCTAGATACCGTATGGGTACATCGTGCCCCGGAGGGCAACGATGTCACCTGCTGTGACGCAAAACGTCTCCTATTGTTGGAGACGTAAGGACCAAGTCTCCCAAACAAAGTCCGCCGCTGCGACGGGGCTCTTCCGGAAGGAGGAGGTCCTTGGTTGTTGAGGCGTTCGGCCGCTGCTGCGACCAAATGCTCCACATCGGCCCTCCACTGCTCCATTGCATCTCGAGATGCGTCCGGAGGTGGTGGTCGTTGGAGAAGAGCACGCGCTGCATGGAGCGCATGTTCCGGGTTGTCATGACTTGCTGACGCAGTCAGTGACGCCAGAGCACCATCGCGTTGTCCAGCACGATTCGCCGGAGAAGACGGTGGTGGTGGGAGAGTGGCTCCTGCTGGTGGTTGCCTGTTGGAGGGATTGACCTCAACAGCTTGAACAGCAGGTTGGCCATTAGATGATCCAGCCGCGGAGTTCACCATTCTCGAAAATCTGAGGCGCCCCCCTTCCTGGCGCGCCAACTGTCGACTGTTGGAGTCGGCAGATCTCCTGACACAGCTAAAGTGTCGAAGGAGTTCGTAGTTCGGTGTGGGCGCGCGTAGACTCAAGAAGGTGAATTGCGGTTTAACACTGGAGACACTAGGATTTACGTGGTTCGGGCCGCCTGAGCGTAACACCCTACTCCACGGGGATGTTGATGTTGTATTGGCTTATCACGTATGATCTACCGTCCGTCTCCCTCTCCCCCTGTGTATCGTCGGCCTGTCCTTTTATAGTACAAAGACAGGCCGTTACAAGCTACCTGGCCCGACATGTGGCCCTGGCGGTTACTAGTATTGATACACGATTAATTGTTGTTAATGAGCCTGTAACGGGCTTCGACAGTGCCGTTACAGGCGTTAAGATCGTCCGTTTAAGTGTCATTAATATGGCATTAATGACATTTAAACAGGTCTTGAAACCCTTGGCTCTCCTTTGAAGATCCGGAGCAGTTACAAGGTCTCCCGGAGGTTTGAGGCGGCTTGCTCCGATGTTTAGACATGTGGCAGCTCCGGAGCTTGCTGCGGGAAGCAGGAAGCTCCGGGGCTACTTGACACGTGTCAGGTCCGGAGCTTCTCTCGGTCAGGGGTTAGGTCCAGAGGTGTCGTTTCGGTACTCAGTCCGGTGCTTCCCCCTTGTGGGCGGTAGCTCCGGTTCGGTAGTACACGTGGCGACCTAGGGATTAACCATATTGGAAAAGCTGGTCCGGTCATGTCTGACAAGTGGGCCTCCGAGGGTATTCAACTCGAGTAGTCGTCCTTCCCCTGAGATCTTTGTAATCTCAGGGGGTGTACGGTTTTTAGGGTACCGACACCCTCCCTATTAATCACGCGCGTGCATGGGCCGCCGCGCTGGGCCACCGTGCCGGGCTGCTGCGCATGGGCCACCGCGCTAGGCCACCGGCTGGGGCCTCCTTTTGACCGAGGCTGTCGGCTGGGCCGTGCACGCATGGGTCGCGCCCCTCCCATGGGCCACATTTCTATTTTATTTCTATGTTTTAGCAGTTTGCAATTCAATTTAGTTTGAATTTGACTTAGAATAGTTTAAATTCCTGCAAATTTGTGTAATATTGTAAGATATTTGTAAATATAATTATGATCAATGTATATGTTAATTATGTCAATTTCTATATTGCATTTAAAAATTATATTTATTTGCAACAAATTCAAATATTTGGCTAATTTTAAAATTTTGGCCAAAATATATATGAACTTACAATACCACATTGTCCAAAATTCTTTGCTTATGCTATTTTGAAAAATTTGGCCTACAACTTAAAATTTGTTTATTATATTCACAAATCTTACAAATGCTATTATTTAAGCAAATTTTAATATTTTGCCTTGTAATAAGCAATATAATTACGCATAAAATATAAAATTATTTGATTCATTTTGATTAAGCCATCTCCTCATATTTGGCTTAATACAAACATGAAACATCTCTGAATAAAAGAAAGTGTATGTCATATTCATCCATCATGCTCGAATATGATATATACCTAGGTTTATTCTAACGTTAAGCTAATTTTAACAATTGGATGGACATAAATGAATATTGTTAAGTGTTATCTATATGAGTAACACACTCATTACAACACCACCATGATGATTTTATCAATAAAATCTCTAGTTGCCTATATGTAGGACTCAATGGCTCGCGAGTTCAAAGAACTTGCCCTTGACGGTCACAACTATCCTACATGGGCTTTGGATATCAAGATAAGTTTGGCTTTCCATGGAATTATGACTCCACTTACTCCTCCAGCAGAAAGAGATGCAACATTTTAAGAAACATATAAGTACCAGACACTATACATCATCAAAAACCACCTCCATCCCGACTTGAAGTCGGAATATGTGACGGAGAGGAGCCTCATAGTCTTTGGATAGCACTAAAAAGCCGTTATAAACAACAAAAGGCAATTTTATTGCCTGAGGCCAACCACGAGTGGACTCAACAACGTCTTCAAGACTATAAGTCGATTGAGGACTATAATCATGTTGTTCATAAGGTGTGCGCCAAATTGCGATTTTGGGAGAAAGAACTATCAGAGGAGGACAAGATTGAAAAGACTCTTCAGGCAATGCTCCCCTTTGATCGGGTCTTACAACATCAATATCGGGCCCAGAAGTACCAACACTATGCTGACCTCATTCGAGATTTACTCCAGGCAGAGAAGCATGATGAACTTACTATTAAGAATCATCACCAACGTCATGTTGGAGCTGCTCCTCTTCCTGAAATACATCATAATGAGAAAGGAATCAGAAGGATTCAAATCCAAAGAAGAAGGGTAGGTGAAAGTAGCCTAGAGGGGGGGTGGGGTTGAATAGGCAATAATAAAAAATCTAGACTCAATTAAAATTTGTCCTGTCAATGCAAGTCAGACTTGTTTGACTTAGAATCGGACTTGTCTGACTGAAGTCGGACAAGTTTGATCGTGATTGGATAAGTCTGACAGACTTCACCGGGCAGTGATAAAAATGGAGTTTTTACGCAACCCGTTGAACAGAAATGCATCCTAGTAGTTCTAGTAGATGATGGAAATAAAATTAAGTGCTAGAAATGAAGTAAACTAGATGATCACTAGAAAGTAAGGACTTTGCAGAAATGTAAAATTAAGTCAGACTTGTTTGACTTAGAATCGGACTTGTCTGACTGAAGTCAGACAAGTTTGATCCTGATTGGATAAGTCTGACAGACTTCACCGGGCAGTGAAAAAATGGAGTTTTACGCAACCTGTTGAATGGAAATGCGTCCTAGTAGTTCTAGTAGATGATGGAAATAAAATTAAGTGCTAGAAATGAAGTAAACTAGATGATCACTAGAAAGTAAGGACTTTGCAGAAATGTAAATAGAGACAATGAACAGAAGGATTTTCTCCCGAGGTTCGGTTCCACGAAGAAACCTACGTCCCCGTTGAGGAACCCACAAAGGGTCTGGCCTAACAGCCCTATCCTCGCCAAGACACCTCAAAGGTCAAGTCTTGGATCTTCCACTATAAAGAAGATTACAAACTTCCCCGAATCAATAAATCACGCAAGAAATCTTCGGGGCGATGCCTAACCGTCTAGGGAGAACCCCAAGCGTAACAAACACGCGATCACGAAGAAACTCAGCGAATCAAACATTGCTCAACCCCCTATGGACTTCTCTTGCCAATTCTCACAATCTCTCCTTCACTCTTCGAAAAAATCTTCGGATTTGGGCTCAAGAGGGTGAAGAACAAGAGAGGAGGGTTTCTTGAGGGCATGAGGCGACCCTGAGAGTTTTTGTAGGGTTAGGCTATTGATTGGGGACAAAATGCCCACCAACTTATACTCAAAAAGTGTTTTTAGCCGTTAGTTGACAACCCACATTGGACAAGTACGACCCAAGTTCGGACAAGTCTGACAAACTGCCAATAGAATCTGTACGGCTAATTACTCGAATTTGAATCTACGCGCAAAGGCCGCATCAGACAAGTTCGACTAACATCGGACAAGTCCGACATACAAGGAGGGGTTTTTTAACTCAGACTTATCCATGGAACAAAGCCAAAGAAGTCCGCCTCGGACATGTCCGACCCACTTCGGACATGTCTGAAATCGAACAGGGACTTCTCGGACTTGTCTGAACCACATATCGAACAACTCTGAGTTTCAGACACTTAGAAGACTTTTCTAAGTCAAGTACCTTAGACATGTCCAAACCACTCCAGACATGTCTGAAAACGACCAGATGTTGGCGAAATCTTCATAGCTCACGGAGTACTTCTCACCATTGGTCATCAAAGTGAAACCATGTTTGTCTGTCCAATAGAATATGGTCACATAGAACTGAAGAATCACTTCGACATTCCATGGGTATTGCAGCCCCATGATGTCATTTACACCATGAAAGTCACAAGCATCCTTGACCTCAGTAAATAACACATCTTTCTTCTTTTGGAATGTCTCCCAGTCAACCCACTGCATGTCAGTCACTGGATTTTGCTTAGTCGTAAGCAGTGATCGATAGTAGTCCATGTGGGAATAGCTACAAAATCAAGGGTCTCTCCCAACATTAGGCATCTCATAGCACTTGACATCCCTATGAGGCTATGTCTCCATGGGGTTCCTTCTATAATTGACCCGATCTGCCGGACAACGAGGGTCGCCTTCTGTGCGTGGACTACCAAGGGTCCAATGTCAGCATCCTCTGTAGCAGCTTGAGGACCATCACTGGATCCTCCTGAGACAACAATGGCTTCCTGAGCAGATCTAGTGCTACATGCAGTTTGCTTGATCCTTTTCAGGGCTTGAGTGGATGTTTCACTGCTTGTGGGTTGCTTTCCTCTCTTTGCACCTTGGTTGTCACGAGCCATGGCTAGAAAAGACATGAAGGATAGGTAAGAGACAAAGAAAGAGGAATAGAATCATTGACATATAGTTTTTATAGAATTTAAGAGGTGATAGGAGGATGAGTCCCGATCTTTTGAGAGGTATGGTAAACTTGATTGGGTGGAGATCTCGACGTTGATGATCCAAGGCTCCGAACAAACGGAACCCTACAATCACTACACCACGGCTCCATTGGTTATCACCCGTGTCACACGAATGACCTCAACACGAAGTCTTATCCCTGCAAGCGCAATCAAAAACACAAGCAAGAACAGAGAAGTTGCAATCAAAACTGAATTGATCACGAAGTGGGGTCTCACAACCGATGATCGACAACACAGTTCAATAACAAATTGTATCTAAGCAAAACCGAAACCTAATATGGTGACGGCTGCTGTATAAATAGTAGTTAGGGGCGTGCAATACCCCTGGACGCAACCATAATTGGATTCCACACGATACACGAGCCAGCAGCCCAAGGACGATGACGCAACACCGGACATATTCTGGATGCCCACTTGTTTCTCCTATTCCCATTGTCGACTGTTGGAGTTGGCAGATCTCCTGACACTGCTAAAGTGTTGAAGGAGTTCGTAGTTTGGTGTGGGCGCGCGGAGACTCAAGAAGGTGAATTGCAGTTTAACACGGGAGACACTAGGATTTACGTGGTTCGGGCCGCCTGAGCGTAATACCCTACTCCACGGGTGTGTTGGTGTTGTATTAGCTTATCACGTATGATCTCCACGTCTGTGTGTGTGTGTCTTACTGTATGTGTATCGTCGGCCTGTCCTTTTATAGTACAAAGACAAGCCGTTACAAGCTGCCTGGCCCGACATGTGGCCCCGACGGTTACTAGTATTGATACACGATTAATTGTTGTTAATGATCATGTAACGGGCTTCGACAGTGCCGTTACAGGTGTTAAGATCGTCCGTTTAAGTGTCATTAATATGGCATTAATGACATTTAAACGGGTCTTGAAGTCCTTGGCTCTCCTTTGAAGATCCGGAGCCGTTACAAGGTCTCCCGGAGGTTAGAGGCTGCCAGCTCCGATGTTTGGATACGTGGCAGCTCCGGAGCTTGCTGTGGGAAGCAGGAAGCTCCGGGGCTACCTGACATGTGTCAGTTCCAGAGCTTCTCTCGGTCAGGGGTTAGGTCCGGAGGTGCCATTTCGGTACTTGGTCCGGAGCCTCCCCCTTGTGGGCGGTAGCTCCGGTTTGGCTGTACACGTGGCGACCTAGGGATTAACCATGTTGGAGAAGCAGGTCCGGTCATGTCTGACAAGTGGGCCTCCGAGGGTCTTCAATTCAAGTAGTCGTCCTTCCCACGAGATCTTCGTAATCTCAGGGGGTGTACGGTTTTTAGGGTACTGACAGTGGCCACCTGGACCTACCTTCGAGGAAGGTCACTGGGGTGAAGTCGTTCCATCGGAGGTGGGTCCATCTTTGCGACTCTTGAACTGGGTCTTCAAGGGTATTCGGAGGTGCCGTTGGCAGGATTTTACAGTTAAATCCCGACGGGTGGCGCACCTCAGGCGGCAGATAAGATCTTTGACGTGCGGATCTCACGCAATTGAAGGTCGCCGGTTCCCGATACGAAAACCGTATCGGTTCCGCGCGCCTTGTCAGGCCGCTGCCTTTGGGTTTCCCGCCTCGTGATGACAAGCGTTCGCCTGGGTGAGAACCTCGACTTGATCGTCGGGGTGGTCCCGTGCCCTCTTGTCATCGGCTGGGTTGAACTCTTGAGTAGTATTTTCGACTCCCCTGCAGTTTCCATCCAAGCGTTGCGAGGGCTTACTTAAGAAGGAAAGCGCGCACCGTCGGGAGTTTTTTACGCCTCCCATCTGATCTTGCGCTCAAACTCTCGACTCGTACTTTGCTCCTCCTCTCTTGCCTAGCTGTGCTGCGATGGAGTTGGGTCTGTGCGAGAGTCGCCTGAAGACCGACAATGATTTGAAGAAGGTCCGGGCCCTTATGGGGTGGTCCTCGGACTTCTTCAGCCGCTCGGTCCGTGCCGGCGGAGAGCTCCCCTTTGAGAAGGAGCGCGCTGGCGAGATGGTGTACTTTTCTTCGTACGCCATGGTGGGGCTGATCCCACCGTTTTCTTCTTTCTTCTTGATGCTAATAGACTTCTATGGTCTGCAGCTATACCACCTTGGCCCTCACTCCATTCTCCTCGTGTCCATCTTTGTCCACTTCTGCGAGATGTGGGATGCATCCCCCCCTGCGTCGAGCTCTTCCGGACCTTCTTCACCGTTCACACCACCGGCCGGAGCAATGAGTACCTTGGCTTCTACTACTTCGTGAAGCGCAAGAAGTGCCCATTAAAGTACCTCCGGTCGTTCCCTTCCGGGAAGTGGGATGACTGGAAGAAAGATTGGATAGTTGTCAGGGTGGAGGAGCATGAGCGGTTGGAACTGCCAGACAGTCTTCCCGGCATCGACACGTCGATATGGAGTGAAGTTCCAGTGCTGGCAAAAGTTTTTGATCCTGTCCTGACCAGGATCCGCCGATGTGTGGAGGGAGGATTGACTCCCCAGGCGGTGTTCTGCAATTTCCTGACCAACAGGTGGGCGCCGCTGAAGAGGAGGGAGAAGCTCGCCTGGGCCCTCAACAGCGTGATGGACGAGGACCGGGTTGAGACCGGGTTGAAGTCCAACATGGTGGGGAAGACCTTGGAGTTCCACCTCAAGAAGTTCCAGCACGGCATCGACGTCGACGGGGATTACTTGACTCCGCCGTCGGCCTTTCTTCCTCTGAACGTGGAAGTGGAGTTCAGCAGAGAGCTCCGGCGGAAGATGCCAGCGCTTGACGACCTTGGTGTCATCGAGAGAAGACCAATCACCCGGGTGGCAATCCCTGGGTGCCCGAAGGTGGCTCGGTCCGTGCTCCACAGCCGAGGATTGAAGTCATCGGCAAAGGCAAGGAGCTGGCGGAGGAGCCGGAGAGTCGGAAGAGGAAGCTACGGCATGCCGACGGAAGGTCCGTCATGCCCGCTGCTTCCACCTTGGCTCCTTCTCCCCAGGGGGGAAGATCTTCTGCTGCCGTGGCGACTGTCCCCGTGGTGGGGTCCTCCCGGAACGAGACTGTTTCTGCAGTGGGATCCTCCCGTAGCGCGCCTGTCTCCGTGGTAGAGCCCTCCGGTGGTGCTAGCTCCGGGTGTACGACTCCGACCCTCGGGGTAGTTGGAGCCTCCAGGTCTAGGGGTTCCTCCCGATCGAGGAGAGCCTCGACCCGGGAATCTCCCGTGGCTGCGGCGAGTTCTGGAGGGCCTCCTGGAGCTCCTACGCCGACCATGGCCAGCCTGGAACGTCTGGGAAAAAGGTTCCGCGCAAGCTGGTGCGGGAGCCTTCCAAGGTAATTTCTGATGTTTACCCTGGTTAACTTTTTAGTTGTAGCGATTGTTTGTTAATTCTCTTTATCCATCCTCTGCAGCGTCCCTAAGAAGGGGAGTGAAGCTCCACCCTCGGCCACGACTTCTGAAGCCGTGGGAGCTTCTGCTTCTGTCCCAGCTCCGCCCCAGGTGGTGGCTGAAGCTGCGACAGCTCCGGCGCCGGCTGTCGTGGTCATGAACCTCGACTCGTCCCCAGAACTTCCCGTGGTAGCGCCGGACCACGGGAGTGAAGACACGCCAGCGGCACTTGTCTCGGAGGTTGAAGCTCCGGGTCCTGGTGCTGCCATAATGGAAGCTCCGGTTGCAGAGCCGGAAGAAGAAGTAGTAGTCCCGACCTCGGAGCCGGAACTCGTTGAAGCCCTGGCGATTGAACCGGAGGTGACGGGAGCTCCGGCATGCGAGCCGGAAGTTGAGGCAGTTCCGGCAGTGGAGCCGGTTACCTCCGAAGCACCGGTCGTTGAGCCGGTTGTTGTTGGAGCGCCGGTCACGGAGCCGGCGGTTGAAGAGGCGAGGGAGCTCGAGTCTCCCTCAGAAGAGGTTCTCCGGTCGGGGCCAGTAGTAGCTCCTGCTCCGGAAGCGACGACGTCGATGGTACCTGTGGCAGAGCGCCTAAGCGAAGTCGCCGGCCCCCTGCCTGAGGGGGCGAATGAAGACTTGGCGGTGGGGCCTTCTTCGATGGCGACTGAGGCCATCCCGGAGGACGGCCCTAGCACCTTGGAGGCTCAGGGTTCCGCTCTCGTAGAGTGGGACCCAATTTTTGTATGTGAAGACCCGCTGGAACCAGCGGAGGAGACCCCAGCAGGTCCGGAGCCCATCCCGCTGTCGATGTCTATCGACAACGCCTGCTCCAGTCTACGTCAGGTCCAACTGGCCTTCTTCCACGACAGCAAGGCTCTTGAAGAGGAGCGCCAAACCCTTAGGCGGCGGCGTAATCGGCTCCACTTCGAGACTAAGCTGGCGCAGTCGAGGCTAGCGGATGACAAGGAGTGGATCCAGCGGGAGAAGATCCGCCTGGAGTATTGGGAGAAGCTGTTGGATGAGAGGGAGAGCATGACCCATGCCCTCGACGCTCATTCCCGGGAGTTCCACGATCGGGCCAAGGCTGCCAACGACGCGGCCAATGCTCGGTTCGAGCAGCTTGAGGCCATCAATGCAGCGCTCATCAAGCGCCGAGAGGCACTTGAAGGGAGGGAGAGACGACTCGAAGACGAAGAGCAAAAACTCCTGGAGCTGTGGGATGACGTCCTGAGAAGGGAAGAGGAGCTCGCCGAGAAAACAGCTCTGGCTGATAAGGGCCTCGAGGAGCGCACTAAGAAGTTGGAAGAGCGCTGCCTCGAGGAAGAGGAGAAGACCTGGGTGCGAGGGCAGGAACTCTACGAATACGAGTGTGCCCTTGTTGCCCGGGAGAAGAAAGTGGAGGCTAGGGAGAAGGACCTGGTTGATCGTCGGAACAAGATCCACCTCCGGGAGGAGGAGCTCGGAAGACTTGAGAGGCGGGTTGCTGCAAAAATTCAGCAAAACGCCAAAGAAGTTGAGCGCCTTGCCCGTGAGAATTCCGAACTGACGGCGGCCAAGAGATCCTTGGAAGAGGTGAAGAGCCTGAGGACGGCGGACTCCCTGCAGATTTGGGAGTTCCTAGGCAAGGCCAACGATGCGCTGACACCGATGGGTTTCAACCCCGTGCGCCCAGATGATCCGGAGCCAGAGCCGGACCTTGCGCTGCAAGCGTTGAGCGCAGCAGGCAGCAAGCTCTCCAAGGTGGGCGACGTCATCGTGGACCAACTAGAGGTCGAGGGGCAATCCCTGGCGAGGAACGTCTCAGAATATGTGCTGACGTGCTACACCAGCCGGAACCCTCAATTTCCTCTGGACCCGGTGCTTGAAGGCCCCGTCGAAGGAGAAGGCGAAGCTACCCGAGCCAGCGTATCGGAGGTCGCCCAGAAGGTTGCCGAGTTCTTCCACAGGGTCTAGGACCATCTCTTTAGCTCTCGCTTGTATTTTCTCTTCTTCCTCAATTTTGTACTCCCTTGTCTCCAGATGTAATCTCCTGTCTCCAGATGAATGAAATCCCCAAATTTTTGCGAATTTCATTTTTTGTCTTCAACATCTTTATCTTCTCTTGGCCCCCTGGTAGATGTACACAATTTGATTGTGAACATGTACCAAAAGGATACTGAGTTTTGTTGAAGACGAATTTGCTTTGAACTTGTAGAATTTAGGTCCGAAGTCTTTGATAGTGAAGGTCCCCTGAAGTTGACAGAGCTTAGAAGATCCGGTACTGTCCATGGCTGGAGCTTAGTAGCTCCGGCAATAGGCTCTATCAACACGTAGAGCGCTGATAGTTAGTACTCCAAGGTGTCGGAACTTAGTATCTCCGGCAATGACCTTTGCCAACACTTGGTTAGTTGGCAACAGACTCCGTGTACGGGGTCTTCTCACCATCTTTTACTCAGTGCCGACGGTTGACCCCCTTGGGGGGGGTCGGAGCTTGGTAAGCTCCGACTTTTCTCCATCAACGTAGAGTTTATTTTTTCTGCACACTTCATCCAAGAAAAATAGTAAAATTTGTTCCTTGTCTATAATTTCGTCGCGGCTTATGATTCTCAAGAAAATTTTAAGTTGAACGCGATTTTAAATACAACTGGATGCGTTGTCTTTTCTCTTAGATCTAATTGTCCATGGACCCGCCTTACTTTGGCCTGCCGGGGTGTAGGTAGAGTGGCGTACTTAGGGTGCTTGACCAGGCTAAGTCGATAGCGCACTCCTGCCCTAGATTGGCTTGGCGGCTTTCAGGCGAGTTGGTCATAAACGATATTAAAATCCAAGAGATCTGACAATTCAACTCGAGTCGTATATAAACCGGTCAAACTAAAATTTCTTAAGAATTGCACGTTTCTGTTATAGACAAGAAAGAGAAAAATAAAAATGTCGAGCCTGCACAAAATGAATGCACGTGGAGTCTATTTCACATGAAGATGTCTTTCATTATAGGTCCGGGGTACAGGGGAAACAAGTACACTCTTAGGGTACGGGACCAGGCTAAGTGTGCTTGGTTTCTCGTTTGACCCAGGGTAGTTAGCCACGCTTTTAGTCCGGAGACTGTGACAAGTGCTGCTTGAGCTTTGCAGACCTTTCGGAAAAGGTCCGGCTGCTCTCCCGGAGGAACTACCCGACTCTGTACAATGACTCTATAACATACATCTTCAAGTTACTCAAGACTCACCTCCGTGGAATTAAGTGTAGAACTTATGGAGGTGCTTGATGTTCCAAGGATTTGGGAGAGGTGTCCCATCCTCAGTAGCCAAGCGAACGCTTCCGGGATGGGATACTTTGATCACTCGGAAGGGCCCCTCCCAGCCGGGGGAAAGTTTGTTTAGCCCTTCTCTGGATAGTATTCTCCGTAGCACCAGATCGCCTTCCTCGGGCTGTCGGTTGTGTACATGCCGCTGGTGATAACGCCGTAGAGCTTGGCGATATCGGGCATTCCGAACAGCTGCTTGGCACCTTCCCTCCTCGAGGAGGTCCAGGTCTTCACGCCGGAGCTGGTCCTGCGCGGCTTCGTCGAAGGTCCGGACCCGGAGCGAACCCAAGGTGATTTCCGGAGGAAGGATTGCTTCAGCTCCATACACCAGAAAGAAGGGTGTTTCTCCGGTTGACCGGTTTGGAGAAGTCCTGTTGGCCCATAGAGTGGGCGGAAGCTCTTCGATCCAATTGGCTCCGTGCTTTTTTAAATGCTCATAGGTGCGCGTTTTGAGTCCTTTAAGGATTTCTGCATTTGCTCTCTCAGCTTGGCCATTGCTGGCGGGATGAGCTACAGAAGCGTAGCAAACCTGTATGCCGAGGTCTTCGCAATACCCTTGGAATGCGGAGCTTGTGAATTGAGTCCCATTATCAGTGATGATCTTGTTTGGGACTCCGAATCTGCTTACAATGGATTGCAGAAAGTTGATAGCAGATTGCTTGTTGATCGTAACAACTGGAGTTGCTTCCGGCCACTTGGTGAACTTGTCGATGGCGACGTACAGGAACTTGTAACCTCCGACGGCTCTTGGGAAGGGTCCCAAGATGTCCATCCCCCACACAGCGAAGGGCCATGTAGGAGGTATCATTTGTAAGGGCTGAGCAGGTGTATGAATTTGCTTTGCATGAAATTGGCATGCTTCGCATTTCTTCACCAGCTCAATGGCATCCTGGAGCGCTGTAGGCCAGTAGAAGCCATGCCGAAAGGCTTTTCCGACTAGCGTGCGGGAAGATGCGTGGTTCCCACACTCGCCTCCATGGATTTCGGCGAGAAGCTCGCAGCCTTCTTCCCTTGTGATGCACCGCATTGGAATGCCGTTGGCACCGCGTCGGTAGAGATCCCCTTCTACCAGCGTGTATCTTTTAGCCAATCTGACTACTCGGTCAGCGGATACATCATCGTCAGGAAGGATGTTGTCTTTCAAGTAGTTCCGGATCTCCGAGATCCATGCATCGGAACTGACTTGAGCATTTGAGTCTTGCGTGCTGGGTTGCTCGGAGCTTCCGGCAGCACCTACGACCCTTGATGGCTGCCATGGTAATAGGGCCATCGGGACCGTCAGCTTCGGGATGCTGATCTCGCCCCCTTCGTTCAGTTCGGCAGGCTGAACTGTGGGTTTTGACAACCTCCGGACAAAGATTCCGTCAGGAGCCAGAGCTCCGGTTGACGCTTTGGTCGAGAGTTCGTCAGCTTCAGCGTTGTGGGCACGCTGAACATGGTGGAGATCTAGGACTTCAAAGTCCTTCTGAAGCCTCTGGACTTCAAGGAGGTAAGCAGCTAGCTGGAGATTATTGCAGGAGCATTCACCCTTCACCTGCTTGATGATGAGCTGTGAATCTCCTTTGACCAGCAGTTGCTTGACACCGTACGACAGTGCCACCTTTAGCCCGCAGATGAGTGCTTCATACACCGCCATGTTGTTGGTTGCCTTGAAGTCAAGGTGTACCATGTATTTTACCTTCTCCCCAGTCAGTGCGAGGAGAAGGATTACAGCTCCGGCCCCCTGCTTCTGCATGGAGCCATCAAAGTAAAGGGTCCAGTGAGGCTCGGTGAAGGTTGGAACTTGATGTTCCGTCTTCTGCTCACTGGGGCCCCCAGGGTTTGATGGAGAGGGAGTCCATTCCGCTACGAAATCTGCCAATGCTTGACTCTTGATTGCTTGTCTCGAAATGAATTCGAGATCGAATTCAGCCAATTCCGCTGCCCACTTTGCAATATTCCCAGTTGAATAGGGATTATGCAAGATTGCTCGAAGTGGATAGGAGGTCACCACCGAGACTTTGTGAGCTTGGAAGTAGTGTCGGAGCTTCCTGGAGGCAATAAGAACTGCATAAAGCAGCTTATGTACCCCTAGGTATCGAGTCTTGGCATCATGTAATACTTCACTGATTAAGTATACCGGGCGTTGCATGGTAAGTCGATCTGAGCGACGTCAAAGACCAACTTTTCGGTGCGATACTTCTCCCGTGTCCCGAAGGTAACAGGGAGAGTTATAGCTCCAAGTGGAGTAATGGCCCCCGGACCTACTCCGGAGAAAGGTCGAGAGGGCTGGAGATCCGAAGGCCGGAGCTGAAGCTTGGTAAAAGCTTCAAAGCTTATGAGGTTCAGCCCCGAACCTCCGTCCACCATAACATGATGGAGCTGGAAGTTATTGATGGTGGGAGATACCATCAAAGGTAACTGTCCAGCTCCGACCATGCTTCGAGGATAGTCCAAAGCATCAAAAGTGACGGATGTGTCCATCCACTTTCGATGTGGCTCCGGCCTAGCTGTAGGAGCTATAGCGGCCATATCCCGCCGCATAGTCTTGATGACGCGACGGGAGGTGATGTCCCATGATCCACCAAAAATGGTGTTCATGGTTTTTCGACGCTCATTGTCAGAGACGTCAGAGTCGTTGTCGACGGAGGTGTAGACGGCCTTCAGGACCTTTTTGGGATCTTGAAACCCTAACTCCTCTTCAGACGGAGCTTCGTCGACCTTCTGTTTTCCTTCTCTCTGTCGGAAAGGAGACCCTTCCCGGCGCTTGCTGTAGCGCTCGGCAAGGTTTTGGACCTCTCGGCAGTCTTCCAAACCATGGCTGCCCGTTTTGTGAATGGGACACCACACTTTGGGTTTGCCACCGTCTTCGGAAGACGGTCGAGGTCGCTTCTCGGGGCGTGGCCCCCGGCCACCAGGAGTTGCAGCAGCTGCAACGTTGGATGTAACGGCCGACGGCTTCTTCTTGCCGTGGGTCTTCTTTTTCTTCTTGCCACCCTCGGAGGTAGCGGCTTCTTCTTTGGATGATTTCTTGTGATCCTCCGAAGCTGGTTTGGAGTGCATTTCACGGCCCTCTGCAGCTCTGGCACATTTATCTGCCAGGCTGAAGAGTTCCATGACGCTGGTGATCTCTTTGATCGCCAGCTTCTCCAACATCTTCTTGTCCCGTACGCCCTGTCTGAATGCCACAATGACAGAAGCGCTTGAGATAGAAGGGATTGTATTGCGTACCTGAGAGAACCTCTGGATGAAGGACCGCAAAGATTCTCCCCTTTTTGCACGACCGCAAAAAGGTCCAGTTCAGTGCCTGGTCGGGTGTATGAACTCCCGAAGTTGGCAGTGAACTGACGGCACAGCTCTTCCCAACTGTTGATAGAGTTGGGTGGAAGGCTCATAAACCAGGACCTGGCGGTCCCGGTTAAGGCCAATGGGAAGTAATTGGCCATTACGGCCTCGTTTCCTCCAGCTGCCAAGATTGCAGTGGAGTATATCTGAAGGAATTCAGCGGGGTTGACAGTCCCGTCGAATTTTTCCGGCAGGTGTGGCCAGAACTTCTGTGGCCATCTAACCATACGCAGGTGCATGGCTAGGGCTGAACAGCCTCCTCCTACTCCTTCCAGAGTAGAAAGGTCCTGAGCTTCCCGTCTTTCACGAGCACGCTCGATATGGACACGGCCATCTTGTTGGCAGTATCGGCGATCAAGCTCCACCCGAAGGTCATGAGTCGAAAGCCTGGATACCGTATGGGTACGTCGTGCCCCAGAGGGCAACGATGTCACCTGCTGTGACGCAGACCGTCTCCTGTTGTTGGAAACGTGCGGACCAAGTCTCCCAGACAAAGTCCGTCGCTGCGACGGGGCTCGTCCTGAAGGAGGAGGACCCTGGTTGTTGAGGCATTCGGCCGCTGCTGCGACCAAATGCTCCACATCGGCCCTCCACTGCTCCATTGCATCTCGAGATGCGTCCGGAGGTGGTGGTCGTTGGAGAAGAGCACGCGCTGCATGGAGCGCGTGTTCCGGGTTGTCATGACTTACTGACGCAGTCAGTGACGCCGGAGCACCATCACATTGTCCAGCACGATTTGCCGGAGAAGATGGTGGTGGTGGGAGAGTGGCTCCTGCTGGTGCCGAGGCTCCTGCTGGTGGCTGCCTGTTGGAGGGATTGCTCCCAACAACCTGAGCAGCAGGTTGGCCGTTGGGTGATCCAGCCGCAGAGTTCACCATTCTTGAAAATCTCAGGCGCCCCTACCTGGCGCGCCAACTGTCGACTGTTGGAGTCGGCAGATCTCCTGACACTTCTAATGTGTTGAAGGAGTTCGTAGTTCGGTGTGGGCGCGCGGAGACTCAAGAAGGTGAATTGCGGTTTAACACGGGAGACACTAGGATTTACGTGGTTCGGGCCGCCTGAGCGTAATACCCTACTCCACGGGTGTGTTGGTGTTGTATTAGCTTATCACGTATGATCTCCACGTCTGTGTGTGTGTGTCTTCCTGTATGTGTATCGTCGGCCTGTCCTTTTATAGTACAAAGACAGGCCGTTACAAGCTGCCTGGCCCGACATGTGGCCCCGGCGGTTACTAGTATTGATACACGATTAATTGTTGTTAATGATCCTGTAACGGGCTTTGACAGTGCCGTTACAGGTGTTAAGATCGTCCGTTTAAGTGTCATTAATATGGCATTAATGACATTTAAACGGGTCTTGAAGTCCTTGGCTCTCCTTTGAAGATCCGGAGCCGTTACAAGGTCTCCCGGAGGTTAGAGGCTGCCAGCTCCGATGTTTAGATACGTGGCAGCTCCGGAGCTTGCTGTGGGAAGCAGGAAGCTCCGGGTCTACCTGACACGTGTCAGTTCCGGAGCTTCTCTCGGTCAGGGGTTAGGTCCGGAGGTGCCATTTCGGTACTTGGTCCGGAGCCTCCCCCTTGTGGGCGGTAGCTCCGGTTTGGCTGTACACGTGGCGACCTAGGGATTAACCATGTTGGAGAAGCAGGTCCGGTCATGTCTGACAAGTGGGCCTCCGAGGGTCTTCAATTCAAGTAGTCGTCCTTCCCACGAGATCTTCGTAATCTCAGGGGGTGTACGGTTTTTAGGGTACCGACACCCATCAACTCAGAAGGAAATTTTGAGGTGGGGCCAGTTCCATTGGAAGCTTTATGAAATCCTAGTTCCAACCATATATAGAACTTCCAAATCCGACTCCATATGTGTCCAGGACGTGAATTTTGGTGAAGGCAGCTCATGGACCCCGAGGTGCAGTCGAAGTCGAATTGGGCTTGGACTCCTCCGTTATGTGCACGTTCTATCTCCTCCTCCTTGACTCCTTGGACTCCTCCAAGCCTTTGCTGGTCCTCTCCATTATTCTTAATCAATAAAACATGCATGGAAACAAGCGTAAGTTCTGAAAAATAATTAACAAGGTTAGAACATACATGGAGATCCAATTGTCGCGCACGTGCTCTAGTGATTGTTCCTTGCATTGTATGCAAAGGAGAGATGTCCTCATCATCCCCCCTCTTGAATGGGAGTCGTCCTCAACTCAAGCTCATCTTCCTCACCCAGGTATGGCTTCAAATCTGAAATGTTAAATGTGGGACTAACCCCAAACTCAGGAGGAAACTCAAGTTTATATGCATTGTCATTTATCTTCCCAAGAACCTTAAAAGGTCCAGTAGCACGTGGCATGAGTTTGGACTTTATCAAATCCGGGAACCTATCTTTTCTCAAATGAACCCACACCAAATCACCGGGTTCCAATTTTACCTCCTTTCTACCTTTACTAGCAGCAATGCAATACTCTTCATTCATTTTATCAATTTGTAACTTAGTAGTTTCGTGCAACTTAAGAATAAATTCAGAACATTGTGTATCATCTAAGTTCACAATTTTAGTATGTCGTAAAGATAACAAATCAATTGGAGCACGAGGATTGAAACCATAGACTACCATAAATGGACTTAACTTGGTTGTGGAGTGAATAGACCTGTTATAACCTCAAATTATCTTTTAAAACAGCCCGCAACATAGTAGATAATGTACGATTAACTACCTCCGTTTGCCTATCAGTTTGTGGATGACTAGTAGGAAACAACAACTTTGTTCCCACTTTATACCATAAAGTTCTCCAAATGTGGCTCAAAAACTTAACATCCCTATCAGAAACAATAGTATTGGGAACACCATGCAAACGCACAAGCTCATTAAAGAACAAATCCGCAACAATTGAAGCATTATCGATCTTGTGGCAGGGTATAAAATGAGCCATTTTAGAGAAACGATCAACAACCACAAAGTCACTACCCCCCTCTTTGTTCTAGGCAATCCTAAAACAAAGTCCATAGAAATATCCTCCCAAGGTGCACTAGGAATAGGAAGAGTCATATAAAGACCATGTGGGTTAAGTCGAGACTTAGCTTTGTTGCGTGTCGTGCAACGTGAAACATAGCCCTCCACATCATGCCTCATTTGTGGCCAAAAGAAGTGAGCGGCCAGCACATCCTCTGTCTTTTTAACACCAAAATGTCCCATCAAACCACCTCCATGCGCTTCCTGCAACAACTAAAGACGAACAGAGCTAGCTAGAACACACAACTTGTTAGCACGGTAGAGAAGGCCTTCACGTAGCAGGAATTTTTGCCACGTTCTTCCCTCTCTACAATTTTCAAAGGCATCTTTGAAGTCCAAATCAGTAGCATATAACCTCTGTATGGTTTCCAAACCAAAGATTTTATGAGAAAGTTGGGACAGCATGGTATAACGTCTAGATAAAGCATCGGCAATCACATTGTCTTTCCCTTTCTTATGTTTAATGATGTAAGGAAATGACTCTATGAACTCAATCCATTTAGCATGGAGTTTGTTCAGATTAGCTTGTCCTTTAAGATACTTCCAAGACTCATGATTTGAATGTATGACAAATTCTTTAGACCATAGGTAATGTGGCCAAGTTTGCAAGACACGCACTAAAGCATAAAGTTTTTTTCGTCATATGTAGAATAATTCAACGAAGGCCCATGCAATTTTTCACTAAAGAAAGCAACAATATTACCTCCTTGAATTAGCACTCCTCCAATGCCAATGCCACTCGCATCACATTCAAGCTCGAAGGTCTTCTCAAAATCAGGAAGTTGTAGCAATGGTGCTTGTGTGAGCTTTGACTTGAGAGCATCAAAAGATTGTTGTTGTGCTGCTCCCTATCAAAACGACACTCCATGCTTTGTCAACTCGTGGAGAGGTGCTGCAATGGTGCTGAAATCCCGCACGAAATGCCGGTAGAAACCTGCGAGACCATGAAAACTCCGAACATGTGTGACCGCAGTCGGAAGTGGCCAGCTCGTGATGGCAACAATCTTTGCCTCATCAACCTCAATGCCCTGCGAAGTAACAACACAACCAAGAAAAGACACACGATTGGTGCAAAAGGTGCACTTCTCAAGGTTACCAATAAACGTGCATCATGGAAGACATTAAAAACAACACACAAATGTTCAAGATGCTCATCATATGACTTGCTGTAAATAAGGATATCATCAAAGAAAACCACCACAAATTTACCAATGAAAGCACGTAAAACCTCGTTCATCAATCTCATGAAAGTGTTGGGCGCATTAGTTAAACCAAATGGCATGACTAACGATTATAAAGTCCGAATTTAGTTATAAAGGCAGTTTTCCATTCATCACCTAAAGCCATACGAATTTGATGATACCCACTACGCAAATCAATCTTGGAGAAAATAACAGAACCACTCAATTCATCAAGCATGTCATCCAATCTAGGAATAGGATAGCGATAACGAATGGTAATGTTATTGATGGCTCTACAATCAACACACATGCGCCAAGTGCCATCTTTCTTAGGAACCAAAAGAACAGGAACAAAACAAGGACTAAGGCTGTCACGAATGTACCCGTGGTCCAGAAGATCTTGGACATGTCGCTGAATTTCCTTAGTCTCGTCGGGGTTGGTCCTATAGGCGACACGATTTGGCAAGCTCACCCCTGGAATCAAATCAATCTTGTGCTCAATGCCTCGCACAGGTGGTAATCCAGGGGGTATCTCTGATGGAAAAAACATCCATATATTCCTGCAAAAGGTTAGCAGCAGCATGTATCCTCCTGTGCGATAAAGCATAGTGGCAAAAAACATCCATATATTCCTAGTGGCAAAACAATGGATGTATCCTCAATGGAATATAAAGTATGTTTGCACAATAAAGCATAGCAAGTTCCATTAGAGGCATATAAGTCATCAAGATCAGATTTAGTTGCAAGCAAAACAAGATTTTTCAACTTAATAGGTTGCTGAATTTCAGAATTGAAAACACCCTTTTGCTTAGCATTATTCATTTTCTCATGCTCAAATTGCACAATATCAGTGGGACTCATAGGAAGCAACACAATTTTCTTGCCCTTATGCATGAGAGTATACTTATGAGATCGACGATGGTGAATAGCATCAGTATCAAACTTCCAAGGACGTCCCAACAAAAGAGAGCAAGCATCCATAGGTACCACTTCGAAATCAGCAAAATCATGATAAGAACCAATGGAAAAATGTATCCTTGCTGTTTGTGTTACCTTTACCTTACCATTGTTGTTAAACCATTGAATGTGATAAGGGTGGGAATGCTCCTGTGTGGTCAAGCCAAGCTTCTTGACCACCTCAACGTTCACAAAATTGTTGCAGCTACCACCATCAATGATGGTATGTACACGGCAGTCCTTGACGACGATAAACATGTTGAAAAGATTGTGATGTTGGCGATTGTCGTCCTCTCGAACCATGGCACTCAAAGCTCACTGCACAATCAGAGTCCTATTGTTGTTTGGTCATAGATGTACCAAGAACCTCCTTAGCACCATCATCGGAACTTGAAATGTTAGTTGCAATAATATTTTCATCTTAAATATCAGAAGCACTAATATACCCACCATCAGCAGTAGCAATGATTGCCCGTTTGCTGGGGCAATCTCGTTGCATATGGCCAATTCCCTGGCAGCAGTGGCAGTTGATGTCCGAGGTGCGACTTCGAAGTGTTGGGTGCAGCAACCTTTGCTGCAACACCTGGAGGCATCTGGGACTTGTTGTTATCTTGTCCTCGTGATGTAGAAGGTGCGGTGCTGCCTACAACACCGGTGGAGGGTGGTGTAGAAGCACGTACGCTCGAGGAGGGCGCTGCTTTGGACGGCATCGGATGCTATCGTGGCGTGAAGGTGTTGTTCTGCCACTGCCGTTGGTCACCCTGCACTTCTTTTTCTGCTAACATAGCAAGTTGAAATAAACGTTGAATAGAATGATATTCCTTGTAGTCAACTATGTCCTGGATCTCACGCTGCAAGCCCCCATAAAACCTAACAATTTTGTCTTCCTGATCCTCAACTACCCCACAACGAAGCATACCTTTCTGCAACTCTTGGTAGTACTCTTGGACAGTCATGTCACCCTGATCAAAGCGTTACAATTTCTTAAGAAGAACACGTCTATATGAAGGAGGAACAAACCTGGTGTGCATCTCTTCTTTTAACGCATCCCATGTCTGTGGTGCAAGTATTGACAAGTTCATTCCACCAAATGATAGCAAAATCTTTAAACTCACTAGTGGCTTGTATAACTCTATGTCGCTCAGGAACAAGATGAGAGCCAAATTTTTGTTCTAGCATCATCTCCCAATCCAAGTAAGTCTCAGCATCATAAGATCCATAAAACGATGGAATAGAAAACTTAATCTCGGCTTAAGGATCATTATCTTGTTCAGGAGCATGAGGACGAGGTCTACCTTCCATACCTTGATGATTTCATCAAGGGCAGCGGCACTTCTGTGCATCAACCTCGTCATTATTGAAGTCATCCTTTGTGTCGTAGTGAGCGTGTGCGTCAGCATCAAGGATGATAGAGGGTGTAGCTTGTTGGGGAAGATGAGTCTCCATCTCATCCAACCGTGTGGTCAGACCAGCAACACTTGTATGAAGCCTCTGAAAGGTGGCTATTGTAGTGGTCTGGTAATTGTTGAAAGCTTCGGTCATCGCTCACATCATGTCCCTCAGTTCCATATGGGACACACACTCATCATCATCCGGAGGTGTAGAACCAGAGGTCTTATCCATAGGCTTCTTTCCTATCATTGTTAGTACAAACAGAAAACGAAGACAAAAAGATCGTGAAGAACCCTTTTACTACGCTCTCTGAAGTGAAGTGGAAAATCGATCAGTAAGATGCGTCTTACCCCGCTCTTACAAGTTTCTTACCAGCACTGCAGGTAGCCAATGGTGACCAGTGTCAAAGCAAGCAGAGTGTGGGTGTGATTGCAGAGGTTACCTGTTCTGCTCGAGAGAAGGTGGAGCTTGGGAAGGCTCAAATGTAGTATATGTATGTGGCACACAAGTTTGTAACAGATAGCAATGTTGAATAAGTGTCCAAAAAATTTCACCTAGTTGTTGGCCTAAAAATGTATTAGAATAGTTGTGGCAAGAAGCAAATAACAAGGATGATAGATGATGAACAACAAGGACAATATCAGCAAGTATCCAACATTCACATGGAAAACAACACAAGTAGAAAACCCCTTCAGCCTCCTGTTTTTGTCTTTTAGCACTAGTAGAAATCAAAATCTTTTTTTTTCTCTTTATTTTTTTGATATTTTTTCTCAACCAGGGGCACAGGAATGGAAACAACGGCAGGTATTAGCTCAAACGGATGAAAGATGTGATCGGTACAAATTCAGGAGCATTTGGAAAAATTGGTGCTAGAACTTCGGAGTTCGAAACGAGGGCCTTCTTAATTTTTTTATTTTTTTGAAAACACCGTGACTGGCGTAGCAGGTGTATCGTATGTGGATTATTTCGAGACCTTTCCGTAAAAAAATGCACCTCAATCACAGTTCCGAGCGAAAAGTTATGCCCGTTTTAAGGAGGATACCCCCAATTTGGTTTTGGTGGTGGTGGAAACTGAAATAGAAACGAATCGGTGGATGGATTTTTTTTTGGTAGATTGTTTTTTTTGTAGAAGGCAACGGATGGAAGAAATAAAACTGAACTAAAACAAATCTGAACCAGCAACCAGACTCAACCTAGGACACGCACTCAGAACTACAGACTCTGAAACTAAATTGTGCAAAAGGCCAAGCGAGAGTTGTAGGTTAGGGAAAGTAAAAAAAATTGTGGCGTTTTGTGGTCTATAGGACTGAAAAAGTTGAATCTAAAGGCACACAAGTATACCTCATGTTCAACCTAGAAATCAGATACCACTTGATAGGAGGATGAGTCTCGATCTTCCGAGAGGTATGGTAAACTTGATTGGGTGGAGATCTCGACGTTGATGATCCAAGGCTTCGAGCGAACGGAACCCCACAATCACTACACCACTGCTCCGTTGGTTATCACCTATGTCACACGAATGACCTCACCATGAAGGCTTATCCCTGCAAGCGCAATCAAAAACACAAGCAAGAATAGAGAAGTTACAATCAAAACTGAATTGATCACAAAGTGAGGTCTCACAACCGATGATTGGCGACACTGTTCAATGACAGATTATATCTAAGCAAAACCCAACTCTAATGTGGTGAGGGCTGATGTATAAATAGGAGTTAGTGGCGTGCAAGACCCCTGGACGCAACTCTAATGGGCTTCCACATGATACACAGGCCAGCAGCCCAAGGACGGTGACGCAACACCGGACAGATTCTGGATGCCCACTTGTTTTGCCGATTCCTGTCAACTCAGAAGGAATTTTGAGATGGGACCGGTTCCATGAAAGCTTTAGTAAGTCCTGGTTCCTACCATATATAGAACGTCTAAATCCGACTCCGTATGTGTCTAGGACGTCAAATTTGGTGAAGGCAACTCCTAGACCCGGAGGTGCAGTTGAAGTCGAGTTGGGCTTGGACTCCTCCTTGGTGTGCACGTCCTATCTCCTCCTCCTTGACTCCTTGGACTCCTCCAAGCCTTTGCTGGTCCTCTGCATTGTTCCTAATCAATAAAACATGCATGGAAACAACTGTAAGTTTCTGAAAGATAATTGACAAGGTTAGAACGTACCTGGAGATCCAATTGTCGTGCACGTGCTCTAGTGATCGGTCCTTGCGTTGTATGCAAAGGAGAGATGTCCTCATAAAGAGGTCAGGTGCTATACAGGATCGGACTTGTCTGATCCAAAAGTTGGACATGTCTGACAGAGTCAGACATGTCGGACTTATGAGTCAGACTTTTCCGATATTCTATATCGGACTTGTCCGATGCAGATGTCGAACATGTACGACCTGCACAGACTTAACCCTAACTTCTATTTAAACTATGCAAATCAATTTTTCTACCAACAAAATTCTACCACAAGTTGTTAATCATGCTAGTGAGCAATTTCATTGGCAAGAAAATGACAACTTGCCGCAAGATCCGAAAGAAATGAGGTAAGAATGGAGAAGATACCTTGAAATGTGGAGAGTTGGGAAAGGGTCGAAAAAGTTGAAGATCTTCATGCCTTGGATGGATCGACCTCACACACTAGTTGCAAGAGGCTCAAAATCAAAAATTATCTTGAGAGAAATGGAGAGGAACTCGATTTGGAATGGATGAAGTGAAGAGAGAGAGAGAGAGAGAGAGAGAGAGAGAGAGAGAAGAGCTGTCAACCTCTTTTGGAGGGCCTCAGACATCCCACGTCGGACTTGTCCAATGCAGAAGTCGAACTTGTCTGACAGTCTCCCGAAAACCTAACGGACCCATGTCGGACTTGTCCCACTCAGTTGTCAGACATACATGTCTGACTTGAGAGTCAAACTTGTCCGACTCCCCCTGAATAGTTGATGTTCTAGAGTTTTGAGGAGGGGTCAGATAATCTGGACATTAAGGAAAAGATGTTACAAAATATTTTTGCAAACATGGTCAGTAAGCAATCAACACCCGAACTATGACCATAATTCACAAAATTCAATATTTTCAAATAGTTTTGTAGAAAATCGAGGGGGGAGAGTTTTTCACAAGCATGCATGAATTTTCAAGCAAATACAAGTAACAATCAGATGTGCAAGAATCAAGCCACATTTTGAGAATCTAAGATATTAAACTCACTCCTAAGTTCACAAAATCTTTTCTCATCTAGGGGCTTGGTGAAGATATTGGTTAGTTGTTATTCGGTTCGCACATGGGATATCACTATGTCTCCTTGATGGAGTGGTCTCTCAAGAAGTGGTGGCGGATATCAATGTGCTTGGTCCTTGAATGCTCAACTGGATTGTGGGCTATTTTTATGGCACTCTCATTGTCACATAGGAGAGGGATATAGCGCAAGTTTATACCATAGTCCCTAAGAGTTTGCCACATCCAAAGAAGTTGTGCACAACAACTTCCGGCTGTGACATACTCCGCTTCGGCTGTGGATAGAGAAATGAAATTTTGTTTCTTTGAGGACCAAGACACTAGGGACCTCCCTAAAAATTGGCAAGTTCTAGAGGTACTCTTCCTATCGACTTTGTACCCCACATAATCCGCATCAAAATGTCCAATGAGATTAAACTTAGAGCCCTTGGGGCACCAAAGTCCTAGGCTTGGTGTGTGAACTAAATATCTAAGAATTCTCTTTATGGCGGTCAAATGACACACCTTTGGAGCAGCTTGGAATCCAGCACTCATACAAACATTTAACATTATATCGGGCCTAGATGCACATAAGTAAAGCAATGAACCTATCATGGAGCAATATACCTTTTGATCCATACTTGGACCATCTTCATTAAGGTTGAGATGCCCATTGGTTTCTATTGGAGTCTTGATGGGCTTGGCTTTGTCCATGTCAAATTTCTTGAGAATATCTTGTGTGTACTTCATTTGACTAACGAACGTGCATTCCTTAAGTTGTTTCACTTGAAATTCTAGAAGAACTTCAACCCCCCATCATCGACATCTCAAACCTTTCGGTCATAATCTTCGAGAATTGATCACAAAAGGTTTTGTTAGTAGAACCAAATATATTATCATCGACATATATTTGGCAAACAAACAAATCATCATTGAAATGCTTAGTGAATAGAGTGTAGTCGGCCTTTCCAATTTTCAAACCATTTTGACTTAGGAAGTCTCTAAGGCACTCATACTAAGCCCTAGGGGCTTGTTTGAGGCCATAGAAAGCCTTACACAATTTGTAGACATGGTTGGGGAAGTCTTGATCTTCAAAGCTCGGAGGTTGCTCCACATACACTTCTTGTTTGATTGGACCACTGAGAAATACACTCTTTATGTCCATTTGGTATAACTTAAAATCATGATGAGTAGCAAAGGCAAGTAATATGCGAATTGATTCAAGCCTAGCTACGGGAGCAAAGGTTTCATCAAAATCCAAACCTTTGACTTGTTAGTACCCCTTTGCCACAAGTTGTGCTTTGTTCCTTGTCACCACCCCATGCTCATCTTGTTTGTTGCGGAACACCCACTTGGTGCCCACAACATTGGCGTTTGGCCTCTTCACGAGCTCCCATACTTGATTTCTTTCAAAGTTGTTGAGCTCCTCTTCATGGCCACCACCCAATCTGGATCTTGTAGTGCTTCTTCAACCTTGTGAGGTTCCAAGGAAGAAACAAAAGAGTAATGTTCATAAAAATTTGCAACACGGGATCGAGTACTTACCCCATTGGAGATATCTCCAAGGATGTTATCGATGGGTTGGTGCCGTTGAACACTTTGATGTACTCTTGGTTGTGGTGCTTGAGGTCTTGTATCTTCATCTTCATCTTCCTCATTTTCTTCGTCTCCCCCTTGATCGTTGCCTCCATTTTGATCTTGTTGAGGTGCAACTTAAGGGTCTTGAACTTGATCGTTTGAGGAGGAGCTTGCTTGATGTGTGGGATCGTCACTTGTGTCTTGAGGTTCTTCTTGTGGTTGAATATCTCCAAGTGCCATCCTTCCTATCATCACTTGTGGAGCTTCTTCTTGATCTAGCACATGATGATAAACTTGCTCCACTTGGGAGCCATTAGTCTCATCAAACACTACGTCCGGTGTTACTTCAACAATTCTAGAGGATTTGTTGAAAACACCATAGGCGTAAGTGTTTGAGTCATAACCAAGTAAGAAACCCTCATCGGACCTTGAAGCGAACTTCGAATTCCTACTTGTTGAGAATATAGCATTTGCCCCCAAAAATAGGAAAATAGGAAATGTTGGGTTTGTTACCGGTTAGGAGCTCGTAGGACGTCTTCTTCAATATGCAATGAAGGTACAACCGGTTTATGGCATGACAAGCGGTGTTGACCGCTTCCGCCAAAAATCGGCCCGACGTTATGTATTCATCAAGCATGGTTCTTGACATCTCATTGAGAGTCCTATTATTCCTCTCGGCCACCCCATTTTGTTGAGGGGAGTAGGGGGCCGAGAACTCATGCTTGATGCCTTCTTCATCCAAAAACTCTTTAACTAAAGTGTTCTTGAATTCGGTGCCATTATCACTCCTTATAGTCTTGATCCTCAAGGAGAACTCATTTTGATCCCTCCTCAAGTATCTTGTGGACACCTTGAGTCTCACTCTTGTCATGCAAAAAGAACACTCAAGTGAAACGTGAGAAATCATCGACAATGACAAGACCATATTTGTTACCGCCAATGCTTATGTAGGATATTGGGTCGAATAGGTCCATGTGTAGAAGCTCCAATGGTCTTGTTGTCGTAATGATGTTCTTGGATGGATGTTGAGCTCCAACTTGCTTTCCAGCTTGGCAAGCGTTGCATGGCCTATCTGTTTCAAACACAACATTCTTCAAACCACGGATGTGATTGCCCTTAAGAAGTTTTTGCAAGTTTCTCATCCCAACATGGGCTAGTCTTCTATGCCAAAGACATGCCATGTTGGTTTTTGCCATTAAGCATGTGTCAAGTTCGGCTTTATCTGCGGAAATATTCACATGATAAAGCCTTCCCTTGAGCACACCCTTAAAGACAACTGAGTCATTGCTCCTTCTTGTGATGGTCACACCCACGTTAGTGAAAATAAAATTATAACCTTTTTCACATAATTATAATATGGACAAGAGATTATAATCGAGTAAATAACCATGCAAAACATTTGAAAGAGTATGTTAGGGGATACAACGATTTTACCGGTGCCAAGGATATTCCCTTGGCTATTGTCCCCAAAGTAGATTCCTTCACTTGGATCTTCGTTTTCATCATACTCCACAAACATCTTCCTCTCCCCGGTCATATGGTTTGTGCATCCACTATCAAGAACCCACTTGGTTCCACCGGAGGAATATGCCTACAAAATAGAGTGAAGCCTTGGCTTTATGTACCCAAGCAGTGTTTGGTCCTTTAATGTTAGTCAAGAGGCACTTGGGCACCCACACGCAAGATTTTGGACTCTTGCGGTGTAGCCCAACATACCTAGCATAGGGCTTTCCAAACTTGTTCCTTAATAAGACATATGAAGCATAAAAATCATGAAACAAAGGATGAGGTTCATTCTTAGGCATATCATGTGAAGTAGCAATGTTCTATCCCTTGTTATTTTGGTAAAAACCTTCCTTGACAAAAACAATCAAGTCTTTGCCATTCTTGGGAGTCTTAGCATTTTGCTTCCTCTCCCTAGAATAGCCAAGACCATCTTTGACAATAGGAAGCCTTGTGTTGGTGTATGCACTACGTGCGTATGCCATCTTATCCTTGTCAAAGATGCCACCTTTTGATGCTTGCTTGTTTTGTGCCACCTTAAGCTCATCTTTTAGTTTTAGGATCAAGTTAGAGCACTTGCAAGCTTGCGGTGTTTTGGATTTGATATTTATGCAAGGTGAGCTTTTAGAGGAAGAAGGTGCATTGTCCATGAGAGACTCCACTTGTGTTTCAAGGATCATGTTAACTTTTGTCAAGCTAACAAGTTCATCCTTTAGCACAATTGTAGTGTTCTCACGGTTTGAGAAAGTTTGCTTGCTCAAAGCGAGCTCATGCTCAAGTGCATTGCTTCTTTCTCTTTCAAGCTCCAAGAGCTCCTCAAACTCTTGACATCTCTCCTTTTGTTGGATAAGCATGTCCTCTTGACGGTTGATGAGCTCTTCCTTCTCAAATATCTCATCCGACAACATCTTCAACCTTTTCAATGTACTCTTACTCATGTCCTTTAGCATGTATTCATTTTCACTAGCACTATCAATGTTATCATGTGAAGGAATTGAAGAAGATGGTTTAGATTTAACCTTGTTTCTTAGCATCCAGTCAACGTCGGTGTGGACAACCAGCTCAGAAGCCAAGTGACTGCGAAAGAGGAGGCCGTAGTCGAGGGAGCCACACAGGTACCGAAGGATCCGCTTCACAGCAGTGGGATGCGGCTCCTGCGGGTCATGCATGTGAAGGCATACCTGCTGAACCGCATAAGAGGTATTTGTCCTGGTGAAGGTGAGATACTGAAGAGCACTTGCAAGACTCGTGTAAGAGGTGGGGTCAGCGACAGGGGCGCTGTCGGAGGAGACCTTTGCCTGGGTGTCCACCAGAGTGGAGCACGGCTTGCAATCAGCCATGCCCACTCGCTGGAGGATGTCCAGGCAGTACTGTCGCTGGTGGAGAAACAGGCTGCCCGGGCGGTGCTCAACCATAATGCTGAGGAAGTGGTGGAGGTGGTACAGGTCCTTCATCGTGAACTCCCACTGCAGGGCGGAGATCGTGCACTGAAGGAGATCCAGACCAGATGTCGTGAGGACGATTTCGTCGATGTAGAGGAGGAGGTACCCAGTGTCCCCCTCATGGCGGTAGACAAAGAGCAAGGTGTCCGACTTGGCCTCGAAGAAGCCAAGGGAGGCCAGGAAGGAGGCGAACCGACTGTACCAAGCCTGGGGCGCCTGCTTTAGGCCATATAGGGACTTTTTCAACCGGCATACCATGTCTGGGTGAGCTGAATCAACAAACCTTGTCGGCTGACTGCAGTACACCGTCTACGTCAAGGTGCCATGGACGAAGGCGTTCTTGACATCCAACTAGTGGACAGGCCAAAAACGTGAGAGAGCCAGCAACAGAATGATCCGAACTGTCGCTGGCTTCACCACCGGGCTAAAAGTCTTTGTAGTCAACACCAGGGCGCTGAGTGAAGGCCCAAAGAACCCACCAAGCCTTGTACCTCTTGAGAGACCCATCTACCTTCCTCTTATGTGTAAATACCCACTTGTCCATGACAACATTACCACAACCAGGGCGGGGAACCAAGTCCCAGGTCTGGTTGGCAAGCAAGGCCACATACTTCTTCCATATCCCGACGCCCGTGGGGATCGACGTGGGCGATACGGACAGAAGAGGGGATAGGTGAGATGGCTGAAGAGGCTCGCGGTGGGGAGGTCACCAAAGAGAGGACGATCCTGGAGAACCAGTCCATCGGCCGTAGAACCCCAACCGCCCATCGTGTCACCATCGGATGGACATGACTGGGGTCCCAATGGAGCAGTGGGGGGTGGTACACTGGAGGCTCGGGGCGGGAGGAGGTCGGTGCATCGACCCACACTGGTCGCTGATATACAAGAGCGGGTTCGGTGTACCGGGACGCTGGGGCGACGCATGGCGCAACGGACGATGTCGAGGACGCCGGAAGCATCGGGGACGCTAGGGTTGCGCATGGCGCAGTGGTGGACATTGGGGATGTCGGGGCCGCTCGTGGCACAGCGGGCGACATCGGGGTAGCGCAAGGCGCAGCGGGCGACGCCGAGGGCACCGGGGCAACCCAAGGTGAAGTTGTGTGTGGCGCAGCGAGTGGGTGACCTGCAAGAGGTAACAAACAAGGTCGCTGTATTGGAGCAACCTTAGGGTTAGTGGAGAAAAGGATATCCAACTCGGTGGCATAGTCAGAGGACGAGGTGGAAAATGGGAAGGAGGACTCGTCAAAGACGACGTGTCGAGGGACCAAGATACGACAAGTGGCAATGTCAAGGCACCGCTACCCCTTATGATCAGGGGAGTACCCGAGAAAGACACAACGAGTCGAGCGAGGTGCAAGCTTATGTGGAGCTACGGCGGAGAGGTTAGGGTAGCAAGCGTACCCAAAAACTCAAAGGTGGTCGTAGAGAGGAGTGCTGCCGAAAAGGGCAAAGTGAGGAGTGGGAGAACTAATCGACTTAGTAGGAAGGTGGTTAATGAGGAAGGTGGCAGTGTGAAGAGCCTCTGCCCAGTACCGAGCAGGAATGGAGGTCTGAAACATCAAGGAACACATGACATCGTTAGTGGTACGAATCATGTGTTCGGCCTTGCCATTCTGTGGGTAAGTGTACAGGCAAGGCATACGTAATTGGACACCGTGAGAGAGGAGGAAATCACAGAATGAGAAGTTGTCAAACTCGCATCCGTTAGATGCACTGGTCGAATCGGATAGTGCACCCAAATTGGGTGGACACCCTTGCAATGAAGTGAGAGAGGGTGATGAACATATCAAACTTCAATCACAAATTAAAAGTCCAAGAATAGTGAGAGATATCATCAAGAATCACCAAGTAGTACTTATAACCCGAAACACTGATAATAGGAGAAGTCCAAAGATCATAGTGAATCGGATCAAAAATCTGCTCAACGTGAGTAACAGAGTGCGGAAAAGGAAGTCGAACATGACGACCAAGCTGACAACCATGACACACAGACTCATGAGTGCCCCTAGTACACGAAACTACTGAACTACTAACAACTTAGACATGAAATCAACACCGGGGTTGTTGATACGGTGATGTCAAGTCGTGGAAGAAGCTGTCGTAGCCAGGGCAAAAGGTGAAAACGAAGTGGAAGATGGAAGACGAAGCGTGTACAGGGGCCCCGAACTCTCACAACGGAGAAGAAGACGCCCGGTAGTAAGATCCTTCACAGACAAACCAAAAGGATCAAACTCAATGGAAACATAGTTGCCTGTGGTAAAAAGACAAACAGAAAGAAGATTTTGAATAATGTCAGGCGCAACAAGAACATCTCTGAGCTGGAAAGAACCCGAAGAACCCAAGTCACCTACTGAGGTGACAGAAAGAACAGACCCATTCCCAATAATGATAGATGAAAGATAAGAAGGGTGGGAAGGGTGGGTACAGGAGAGTATACTAGCGTCAGGATTGGTGTGGTACGAAGCACCCAAGTCAGCATCCCAGTCAACACCGGGTGGAGTGAGAGTCATCGTGGTGAAGGAGGCCGCTAGCGACTGACGGTCCCACCCGTTAGGAGTGGCATGCTACACCGAAGACTCGGGCTGGCTACCTGGTCCGCTCCAGCCCCAGTGGGTGGACGAACCAACAGTAGGGTAGCCCAACCCAGTAGAGGTCAGAGTCCACTGTTCTCCAGCCGAGTACCCAGGCCCGCGGTGGGTAGGAGTGACCATGTAGGCCTCCTGAGGTCACGACGGACATGGTGGCGTGAGACCCGGGGATGGTCCAGGACACATGGAAATCTCCTGTCCACGGGTTGTAGGTTGTGGGCCAAGGTACGCAACCCTGACCGGTGCCACCACCCTGAACGGTGCCACCACTGCTGCCAGTACCGCCATGACCACCACGCTTATGACCACCACGACGACGATTACCACCACCAGGGTTGGTAGGGGCCCCTGGGGTGGTAGTTGGGCGCGGTGACTGTCCACGTGAAGGAGCGGAAAGTGGAGGAACGCGGGACGACTGCCACGAGCTGTAGAAGGTTGTGGCAGCCGAGTAGATGGCGGGGCCTCTATAAGTGATCTCCTCGAGGTCAAGATCAGACCAGACCTTGTCGAAGGTCGGGAGTGGCTCCTCACGAAGAATCACCATCCTGAGGTGAGAGTAGTGCTCATTCAGTCCTTGCAGAACTTGAAGAACAAGGGAAGTCTCCAGAACGGGGTCACCAAGGTCGTGAAGAGCATCCTCCATACCCTTCATCTGACGACAGTAGGCGGAGACCAACAGGCCGCCCTAGACAGCGGCCCTGAACCGCGCCCGGATGTGAAGGGCTCAGGTCGCGCGATTCCCCTGGAAGTGCTGCTCGATGATGAGCCACGTCTAACGAGCAGTGCCACCACCATGCTGCCTGTCAAGCTCTTCCAATGCCTTAGAGAGATAGCCGAGGATCTCGGCAAGGACCAAGCTGTCCATGCCAATCCAGGAATCGTCCAACGGAGTGTCATCTCGAAGGACGTGGTTGTCAAGGCGAAATCACTTCAAAGTGAGGAGAAGCAGGTTACGCCACCTGGCATACGAAGTGGGGTCAGTGTTGAGGACAATCGGGATGAGCATTTAAATGTGTGGGGCAGCTGCTGGCTGAGTATGGAGAGCGGCGACGAGGGAGGCCGCATAGGTGCTTTAAGCAGCTCCACCGCCTGAGGAGGGCTCATCGGTGGCACTCCACTACGGGTGTGTAGCCTCCTCGAGCTGGTTAGTGAGAGCCACCATAGACACACGCTCCTGCTCCAGGGCACGAGCGAGCACCCGCTCACGATAGCGAGAGGAAGCGAGAGCTGCTGCGACACCTGAGGAAGGTGCAGAGAGCTGTCCAACTCCACGAGCCGGATCTCCCAGGTCATCAACAGTGGTGAAAAGGGCAGCCGATGGGACGGTGTTCGACGGTGGCAGCGGTGATGCAGCATGCAAAGGCGGCAACCCAAAGATAGGCGTGGTCGGCAATGCGCGCCAAGGCATGAGCGATGGCCGACTGTCCAGCTGCACAATCAAGTTGTAGGGGAACACCACACCAGGGACGTAACCAGCCACCCCGAGGCCTTCGACGGCAGCAACGACTCCAGGAGCCATGGCGACAGCAGTCTTGGAGGGGTCGGCGGCGGGTCCGGCCAACCCAAGGTCGGCAGCGACGGTGCCAGGGGCGGCACAGGGGGTTTAGGAGGGGCTGGCGGCAGATTTGGCCAACTCCAGGCCGGCGTCGACGATTCCATGGGCGGTGGCAGTCATTCCAGTGGGGCCGGCGGCAGATCTGTCGACCCCCATGCCATCGGCGGCGGGTCTAGAGGCAGCGGCGGTGCCGGATCCGGCCGCCCCCATGCCGGCAGCGGTGGGTCCAGAGGCGGCGTCGTATTCGACCACCCCCAGTCCGGCGGTGGCGGTTCCAGGGTTGGGGTCGGCCGGCGCGTAGGGGGGCGACAACGCTCCAGAGGTGGCGGCGTTGGATGCGGGCATCCCCAGGCCAGCGGCCAGGGCGGGCGGGAGGCTGCGGCGGCCGGGAGGGGCGACGGCGGCTGCACGTCGGCGGCCAGCAGCTTCAGCGTGCTGGTGAGCGGCGTTGTCGGTGCACGGGCGCCTATCGGCTAAGACATGGGGAGAGAGAGAGAGAGGAGAGGAGGGGATTAGGGTTTGGGTTAGCCTGATACCATATTGGAGGGAGTGAAAATGAGATTGGATTATCCATTAGTGTCAAAGATACATATATATAGATACATATATGGGTCTGGCCCAATAAACCCCACACACAAACATATACAGTCCAACAGTCTCTACCCCTGCTCCTGTTCATTGGCGACGCAACGGCGACGCCGGCGCTCAAGCGGTAGGTTTGGCGGCGTTTACCAGAATGTATGTGACAATTTGGTATCACAATCCATCAATGAAGAACGCTGCAATGGACTTTCTTAGCAATCAGGTGGACACTATGCGCGATCAGATTGCCAAAATCACAGCAGTCGTACAAGAGATCAGTTAATAGGTGTTTTTGATCGGGAATTTCACACCTCGCTCGTTGTGGATTATGTGGCATTACCGGCGGACGAAATTTGTTCTGCATCATTGATAGCATTTGCAGACAAGTTTGATTTAGTGATAGAAGATTCCAAGGAATCGATCACGCCTGGGGACCGCTGCACTCGACTGAAATCGACAAATCCTAAGGGTCCGTCATCCATATGTGACAGTTTGCAGGGTCTTCTCAGATATTCATTGGTCGATGCCTTCTTGACAAAGAAACCGTGGTAGTCACTTTCGCTCCACCTGTTCTCCAAATCAAACGCCCCCAACGCACGGATCAACGCCTTCTGCCGCTCTCGCGTCGATGACAGTCCAGATCCTTTGTGGGCTCAACAGAGTTGCCGAATTCACGTTCTTAGCCACGCCCGTCTCCGCACTTGCAGAAGCGACCATATTCGGTGCAGACCCAAGCACTATTTGCGAGCTGGGTGTGGAATCTGCGGCCGCAAATCGTGGTTGCAGGCGGAGATGCGTGAGACCTTCGGCCTTTGGGAACCCTCGACGCCACAAATTATCCTGGATCTACATCGCCTTCCATGGATTCGGGCCAGTCGACGGCTCAGACATCTTCATGTTTACCGGCTAGGAGGGCCCCTTCGGCGCCGGCCTGGCCATCGCCAAATCTGGGTTAGTCGCCACCACACGCGTCCCCAACCGCCTCGGCGCGTCACCATCCGCCGCATCTTAACCGCATTCATCAAGATCTGCGTCGGATTTGGCCGGCTTCCTCCCGCACTCGATGGACCATCAGATTCGCGCCGGAGTCCCCTTAATTTGCGCCGGAGTTCCCTTGATCTGCACTGGAATCGCGGGATTCTCCATCCTCTGCTCGCACTTGCCTCAATCCACATGCGTCGGTGCTGGATTGGATCACGCATGCAGGACCGTCGCCTTCCTCTCCTGCAGCTTCCTTGATGGCACAAGCAACACCAGAATAGATGATTGAAGCAACAGTACTCGAAGTTTCTGGAGGAGCTTTTGGTACTAGGAGCTGTTGGTACTTGCTATGTTATGTTCCAAGGACCACAGCCACCAGAGTCCGATCAGCAAGGGAGTGACATCCTAATCCAAACTCGAGGATGAGATATTCGTAACGGAGGGGGAGATGTCACGGACATTGGTCTATCAGCGCCGGCTTCCTTGCAGATCAGCCGACCAATTAGTTTTATTAGTTGGAGATAGATTATTAGTTTCCATAGATTAAGTTTAGAGATAAAGGAATAAAAGAATTCTAATAGATTAGTTTTTATGTTTAGAGATAGAATTCTAGTTTTCTTAATGTAATCTGTAGACTGACTATATAAGGTCGGCGCGTAGCAAATTGATCAAGCAAGAACTATAGTTTAAAAGAACTTGTCTCTCTACTCCTTTCCCTGTTCATCGGTGACGCAACAGCGGTGCCGGCACTCGGGCGGCAGGTTCATCGGCGTCTACAAGAACGTCTGTGACACCCAGGGGCAGGCAGGCCGAGGGTAGGGGCTGGCCCCGGATCCGGGCTAGGCGAGCCGAATCGGGCCGGGTTGTCGGGGGTGCCCGACGGCTGGGAGATAGGGCCGGCTGGGCCGGCGATGTGCTCACGCAACCGTTAGGGACAGGGTTAGATCCAACGGCAGGGGAGACGACACTTGAGCTGGATTGGGACATGCTGAGTCGGACCCGACAGGTCCAGGTCGTGTTCGCCAGATCGGGCCTGCGCACGTGGTCCTAGTAGGCATGGGGCTGTTCCAGTGATTGGCAGCACTCCAGGGTGCCTTTGGCGGCGGGCTGGTGAGGGTGGGTGCCGGGCTAGCTGTGGCCCACCAGGGCGCAGTGGTCCATGGCTTAGGGGTGCCAAACCCGGCGGCTTGGCCAGATCCAGTTGCTCCGGCTGTGAAGGAGGCAGGGAAGGCGCGGAGAGCTGCGGCGGGTAAGGCCCGGGACACAGGCTTGTCGGGTGCGCCGGGCATGGGTCAGGGATGGCTCGTCCGGGGCGGGCTCACCGGCTGGCCACGTGAAGGCGCCAGCCATGGGAGGGCTGGCGGCTGGTTGAGGAGAGAGTAGAGAGAAAGGTAAACCTAAGCTGAAACCATAATAGAAGGGAAAATGTAACGATTCACTGATTGGATGTCATGGATACATATAGCCTCTAGAGTTAATACATGAGCTGGGTCCAATACACACACATATGGGCTTAATACAATACAGTCTAACAGATTTGATGTTTGGTCAGTTTAAGTTGACACAGTCTGATTCCTAGCTTTCTGGAATACATATTTATTTCTGAATGAGTTGCTCAATTCCTAATTGCTTCAGCATACTACCTTTTTCTTCAGTCGCTGTTGTGTGAAATTATCCGGAACATGCTATTTTGAGTGCTTCTGCAGCAAGTATTCCTTGTAACAGTAATTTGCATCAGAGTCAATCTGTTCCTAAGAAAAAGTATTGATAATTATTGTCTTTGTTGAATTTTGACATTGATGCTTCATATGCAGCATCCACTAGTCACACTGGTTTTCTCGGTGCAGATGACCTGAATGAAGCGTTATATCGAATGGTAAGACATGCTACAATCGTTTTAACATTCCCAAGCGGTCATCTCACAACTTTCTAAAGAAGCGCATCCAGAGTTCACTTAATGACTGTTAATGATAAACCATGGTCCATTCAATGTTTTTCTTTTATATACTCAGGTCTATTTAGCATCTTCAATAAAAACTTTTGCTCTCTTTGCCCTCAGAATAAGACCTTGAAGGACAAGTATCTAGCAGGACTGGGTGATTTACATGAGGTATATATGAAGCTACATGGAGACAAACACATCCCAAATCAAAAGCCAAATAATGTGCTTGAAGAGGTGAACTTTAAATAAATATTGGAGCGCACATTGCATTCCCTCCAAGTTAACAAAAGGCCTTCTCCAGAGGAAAGTATTCCCATGTATAAGAGGCAAATTATGAGTATCATAAATTCAGAAGAATGCAAGCCAGAGCAGACATTTCAGCAATCTTCCAACACTAACTCTAGTAGAGTCCTGGTTGCCCATGGCACGCTGTCGCCAGAAAGATGCAATGTGAAAAGGCTCAGGCCCTCTGCAGAAGATGATATTCACAGCTGATTCACAGCTTGAGAATTTTTTCGCTCTACAATTATTTAATGTAGTTGTTCATTTATCTGGTTTCACTTACCTCAAAAGGCGACATTAAGTAGACCATGTTATTATGGAAGGATGTATCGAGTAAGAAGATGATAGATTGACTCTTTTAAGGGACACTGTAATAATGCAAGGCTAGACAATAATGATGGAAATGGTAAGTATTTTTAAGAGATATATTTATGTTTTAGTTTTTATTAATTTAATAAAAATAAATAGCAGTTTTACAAATTTACAAAAATAACTATCTATAACTGATGTGGATGCCATGTCAGTACCTGTCACCTGATGAACGCGTGACAGGATGCAAGGCGGGTGGCGTTAACGTGGCATGAGTATTACAAGCGTGGTGAGGTGGGCCTAGACAAGAGCCGACATGTGGGTCCTATCATCTTACCGTTGGGTGATTTTATTTCGAAACTATTGGGTGATTTTTTTAGCTCGGTATAATATGTAAGGCCATCGTGCTGCTTTATAATACATATATGTAACACGTGTGATCACTTGCCAACGGCGGTTGCCACCGCCGATGGCTGTTCCACCGCCGCGCCTCTTCCGGATGGTCGCGTCCCACGTCGTCGTGCCTCCTCGTCATGTATAAAAGCAAAACCAATGAATGAATAAAGTATGGTTGAATCAATCTTATCTGTCTCTCTCAAATTTCATTTACAACACGTTATCAACACGCTCTACCGAGCAAAATCGAGAGAGATTCAACAGAAGAACGAATCTGTGGTAAGATGTCAAACATCGGGCTTATCATTTCGTCCTAATCATCCTCCAAGACAATCATCTCCACCGGATCCATGGTGACCAACGTCGCCATCAGTTTACCCTTGCAACAAGAACAAATCGGATAAGTCGCCGTGCTTGTTGCTGCGTCGTGGTGGCCGACGGTGTGGCCGTTGTCACCGCGCGCGCCGTGATGGCCGGCGATATGGCTGTTGTCACCATTGCCGCCGTGGAGGCCGGTGCCACCGCCGAGCGGTGGCCACTCCTTTGGCGGCACCGCCAACAGGCATACTGAGATGCCGCGTCGAAGATCGATCTTCGACCCCTTACCCCGCCCGTCCCTCAGACCTTGACGCCCATCAAACGGGTCGCCAGGGAGGGCCGAGTGCCGTCTTCAGAGGGGCAACACCAGACCGGGTTGCATCGGCCCTTGGTCCTTTGTCATCGAGCAAATGAGGGGAGGAGGGAGGAGGAGAAGAAGAAGGCAACCAAAACATCGCGGTGGTCGTCGAAGTCAAGACGCCACTGACGACTTGTCGGACGGCGAGGATGCGGATCGGCCCAAGAGTTCTCCCTCGAAGACCCTTGGCATCAAAGACACCACAACTCTCGTCGGTGCCACCTTCATCTACGACTCCAACCGCCGGTGAACACTTCAAATGAAGAAGTGCCTTCACGATCTGAAACTCTGTCGGTGCTCACAAGCCCGAGCGACAACCAGATCCTTCGCCACTTCGCCCACCTCGCGACCTCAATTGGTAGAGGCCGAGCACCCAGATCTAGGGACTCGGCCGCCGGTTCAAGCCGGTAATCGGTGGTGGTTGAAGGGGAGCAGCGTCGACAATGAAAGAGGAACACAGAGAACGGCGCCTGTCGGAGTGTTTTCCCGGCAATTCTCCCGATACTACTGTTGGTAGCTCGCGGAGTTTATAGTTCGGTATTGGGTGCGCAGAGAATTCGAAGAATATGGCAAATAGACACAAGGATTTACGTAGTTTGGGCCGCCTGAGCGTAATACCCTACTCCACGGGGCGTGTAGCTGTTGTATTGAGTGTCTAAGAGCTTCAGCCTAGAGACTGTGTAGAGAGCGTAAGCCTCAGAGCGTGTGAGAGAGTCCCACTCTATGTACCGTCGTCCAGTCCTTTTATAGTACAAGGACTGGTCGTTACATCGTTAGCCTGGACCGCCATGTGGCCCTGGCAGTTATTGATGCTTAATAAAAAATTAATGAGCTTAATTACCCTTAATAGAGTGGTAACGGGCCTAGATAATGCCGTTACTGGTATTAAGGGCCCTCCGATCATGTGTCATTAAGACGGTATTAATGACACTTAACCGGATCTTGAAGTCTTTGATTACCCCTTGAAGGTCGGAGCCGTTGGGGGTCCTCTAGTTGGCTTGTTGAAGTTGAAGGTCCGGTGGTTGGACACGTGGCAGCTTCGGAGTTTACTGTATGGGACGGGTAGGTCCGGAGCTGTTGTACACGTGTCAGGACCGGAGCTTCCCTCTGTCGGGGGTTAGGTCCGGAGGTGCCGCACAGGTATTTGACCCGGAGCTTTCCCATGTGTGGGATGTAGCTCCGATTGTAGGATACACGTGGCAGCACAGGGACTAACCATAGAAGGGAGGCAGGTCCGGTCCCATATGACACGTGGGGCCTTCAGAGGTCTTCAACTCAAACAGGTGAAGTTTCTTTGGTCTTTTTGTAGTCCCAAGGGGTATACGGTACACAGGGTACCGACAATGGCCCCCTTGGCCCACCTCTGGGAGAGACCTTTTGGGTGAAGTCATTCTGCCAGAGGTGGGTCCATCCTTTGATTTTTGTGTCGTGTCCCCAAGGATCTTCGAATGTGCCATTGTTAGTAGCTCGTAGTTAAACCACCGCCACGTGGCATATCCTGAATGCGGCAGGTGAGATCTTAGCGTGCGGATCTCACGCAATTGAAGGTCGTCGGTTCCTGATACAAAAATCGTATTGGTTCCGCACGCCTTGTCAGTCCGCCGCCTTCAGGTTTCCCGCCTTTCATGATGACAACCGTTCGCCTGGGGTAAGAGCCTCGACTTGATCGTCGGGGTGGCCCCGGGCCCCCTTGTCATTGCCAGGGTGAAGTTTTTGACTTGTAACATCGGCTCCTCTGCGGTTTCCATCCAAGCGCTGCGGGGGCTTACTTAAGAAGGAAAGCAGACATCGTTTGGGGGTTCTTTACGCCTTCATTCAATCTTGCGCTCAAACCTTCCAAACTTTCGCTTGCTTTTCGTCTCTAGCCCCGCTTGTGCTACGATGGAGTTCGGTCTCCGCGAGAGCCGACTTAAGACTGATGGCAACTTGAAGAAGGTCCGGGCCCTCATGGGGTGGTCCAGTGACTTCTTCAATCACCAGGTCCACGCCGGCAAGCTTCCGTTCAAGAAGGAGCACGCCGGCGAAATGGTGTACTTCTCTGCGTACGCCATGGTGGGACTGATCCCACCCTTTTATTATTTTTTGTTGATGCTGCTAGACTTCTATGGCCTGCACCTGTACCACCTCAGTCCCCACTCCATTCTTTTGGTGTCGATCTTTGTCCACTTCTGCGAGATGTGGGTAGGTATTCCTCCCTGCGTCGAGCTCTTCTGTACCTTCTTCACCATCCACACCACAGGCAAGAGTGATGAGTACCTTGGATTCTATTACTTTGTGAAGCACAAGAAGTGCCCGCACAAGTACTTGCGGTCGTTCCCTTCTGGTAAGGGGGATGACTGGAAGAAGGATTGGATCGTCATCAGGGCAGAGGAGCATGAGAGGCTGGAGTTTCCTGCAGGCCTCCCCAACATCGACACTGAAGCTTGGAGTGAAGTTCTGGTGTTGTCAGACACTTTCAACCCTGCTCTGACCTAGATCCGCCAATGCGTGGAAGGAGGGGTGACCCCTCAGGCAATATTTTGCAACTTCTTGGCCAACAGGTGGGCTCCGCTGAAGAAGAGGGAGAAGCTTGCTTGGGCCCTCAACAGCTTGATGGACGATGACCGGATCGAAACCGGTTTGAAGTCCAACCTGGAAGGCGCAACCTTGGAGCTTCACCTCTAGAAGTTCCAACACGGCATCGACGTTGTGGGCGACTACTTGTCTCCGCTGGCGGCTTTCCTCCCTCTAAACATGAAGGCAGAGTTCAGCAGGGAGCTCCAGCGGAAGATGCCGGTGCTTGATGACCTTGGTGTCATTGAGAGGCGTCCGACCACCGGATTGGTGATCTCCGGAGCTTCCGAGGGTGGTCCCCCTTCTGTCCCGGAACAGAGAGTTGAAGTCGCGGGCAAGGGCAAAGAGTTGGCTGAGCCCTCGAGCGGAAAAAGGAAGCTGAAGGACTCTGATGGGAGGTCCGTCAGGCCTGCTCCTTCCTCAGTGGCTCCTTCTCCCCGGAGGGGGAGGTCTTCAATGGCGGCATCCACTCCAGCATCGGCATCTCCCCGGGGTGCTAGTTCCGTCCGTGTGGCTACAGTACCAGGACCGGCTGAAGGCTCTGGATCCGGAAGTTCTTCCTGATCGAGGGGTACCTCGACCAAAGCAGCACCGATGGTCACGACAAGCTCTGAGGAATCTTCCGGAACAGAAATGCCAGTGGCGCCAGGGTCCAGTCCTGAGCGTCCAGAGAAGAGGTTCCGTGCTAACTGGTGCGGAAACCTTCTGAGGTAATTTTTGTTTTTTACCTCAGTTAGTTGTTTTGTGTTGTAATTGTGTTTTAAGTGTCCTTGTCCTCCATCCACAGGGTACCAAAGAGAGGGGCTGAAGCTCCTATTCCTGCCACAACATCTGAAGCTGTGCAGGCGGAGGCTCCGGCTCCAATCCCAGCGCCGCCCCAAGGTGTGGTTGAAGCTGCGACAGTTGCGGCGCCGACTGTCGTGTTCTTGGACCTTGACTCATCCCCAGAAGCTCCCGTGGTAGCGCCGTACCACCAGAATGAAGATGTACTGGCGGCACCTGCCCTGGAGGTTGAAGCTCCGAGTTTGGACGCTGAAATGGTGGACACTCCGACTTCAGAACCGGAGATATCTGTGACTCCGGCCCTTGAGCCAGATGTTGTTGAAGCCCCGGTAGTGGAGCCAATGTTTGATGACACCCCGACGGTAGAGCCGGTGGTTAATGATGCTCCGGCACCTGAGCCGGTTATCGAAGAAGTTCTGGCGGTAGAGCCGGTTGCTGCAGAAGTTCTGGCGGTAGAACCGGTCGTCGGAGAGGTTCTGGTGCCTGAACCAATCGCTACAAAGGTGCGGGCGCCCGAGCCTATGATGGTCGAAGCATCAGCGCCTGGGCCGGTGGTGGAGGAAGTGCCAGCGTTGGAGTCGGAAGTGGCTTCAGCTCCGACCGAACCTTCAACACCTGCCCCGGAGGTGGTGGTCCCGGAGGTGCCCGCGCCCGGGCCAGGGTGCCGAGATGAAGTTGTTGGCCGCCCGCTTTAGGGACCAGCTGTTGACGACCTGGCAGCGGGGCCTTCGGAGCCAACTTCGGAGGTTGAAGCTTCTGTAGCTGGACCTTCCTCGACGGCGGTCGAGGCTATTTTGGAGGGCGGCCCTAGCGCCGTGGAAGCTTAGGGAACCGCTCTTTTAGAGTGGGACCCAATTTTTGTCACTGAGAACTCGCTGGAACCGGCGGAGATGACCCTGGCAGGTCCTGACCCGATCCCTTTGTCGTTGTCTATTGACAACGCCTGCTCCAGTCTTCGCCAGGTTCAGCTTGCTTTTTACCACGATAACAAGGCTCTCAAGGAGGAGCGTCAAACTCTTAGGAGGTGGCGCAACTGGCTCCAATTCGAGACCAAGCTGGCCCAGTTAAGGCTGGTTGACGACAAGGAGTGGGTGAAGAAGGAGAAGATCCGCCTGGAGTACTGGGGTAAGCTACTAGATGAGAGGGAAAGCATGACACGATCACTTGAAAACCAGTCCCGGTCCATTTACGAATAGGCCAAAGATGCTAATATCACAGCAGATGATCGCCAAGAGAGGCTCGACGCCATCCACGCCAGTCTCATCAAGCACCGGGAGGCTCTTGAGGTGTGGGAGAGAAAGCTCGAGGATGAAGAGCAAAAACTCCTGGAGCTACGAGATGATGTCATGAAGAGGGAAGAAGAGCTTACTCAGAGGCTAACTCTGGGTGACAAGAGTCTCGAGGAGCACACCAAGAAATTGGATGAGCGCTGTGAGAGAGAGGAGAAGAAGGCCTGGCAGCGAGGACAGGAACTACACAGGAGAGAAACTGATGTTGCTGCTAGTGAGAAGAAGGTGCGGGGCCGAGAGAAGGACCTGGTTAACCACCGAAACGAGATCCACCTCCGAGAGGAAGAGCTCAGTAAACTTGAAAGGCAGGTTGCTGAAAAGATTCAACAGAACGCCAAAGAGGTGGAGCATCTTGCTCGGGAGAACTCGGAGCTTGCGGCGGCCAGAAGATCCTTGGAGGAGACGCGAAGTGGCAGGGTTGTGGAGTCCCAACAAGTTTGGGACTTCCTGGGCAAAGCTAATGATGCGCTGACGCCAATGGGTTTTAGTCCCGTGCGTCCGGATGATCCGGAACCGGAGCTGGGCCAGGCGTTGCAGGCGTCGAGTTCGGCAGGCAAAAAGCTCACCAAGATGGGCGATGTCATTGCGGACCAGCTGGAAACCGAGGGACAATCCCTGGCCAAGAGCGTTGCAGAATTTATTCTATCGTGCTACACAAGCCGGGACCCCCAATTTCCTCTGGACCCGGCGCTCCAAGGTCCCATCAACGGAGAGGGAGAAGTTGCCCAAGCCAGCGTTTCTAAGGTTGCCCATAAGGTCGCCTCGTTCTTCCATAGGGTCTAGGACCATCTCTTCGTAGCTCCCGCTTGTATTCTCTCTTCTTCTTCTTCTCCAATTTTGTAATCTCTTGTCTCCAGATGAATGAAATCCAAGTTTTTTATGAATTTCATTTTTTGTCTTCAACATTTTTGTCCCACTTGGCCCCCTGGTAGATGTACACAATTTGATTGTGAACAAGTACCAAGAGGATGTAACTGCTGTTGAAGACTTGCGTGCTTCAGGCTTGTAGAGCGTAGGTCCGAAGTCTTCTGTAGTGAAGGCTTCCTGAGGTTGGTAGAGCTTAAGGGCTCCGGCTTTGACCATCATCGGAGCTTGGTAGCTCCAACAGTGGTCTCCATCAACGCGTAGGGTGTCGACAGTTAGTCATCTGGAGGCTTCCCACCATCTTTTGTTCACTTTGACGTCTAGCCCCCTGGCTTTACCGGAGGTAAGTAGCTCTGGCGATACTTGCTATCAATGTTTAAAACATCGATTAAAAGCCATCTAGGGGATGTTAGAGTTTTAATAGCTCTAGCTTAATTCACCATCATCATGAGATCTTTATTTTTCCTGCACACTGAAGTCAAGAAAAATAGTAAAAATCATTTCCTATCTATAACTCTGTTGCGACTTACTATTCTCGTAAGAAATTTTTGGGTCGAGCGCAATTCTTCATACAGTCAAGTGCACTGAGTTGTTTTCTCCAGGTCCCATTGTTTTCAGGACCCGCCTCACTTCGGCCTGCCGGAGTGTAGGTAGAGTGGCGTACTTAGGGTGCAGGACCAGGCTAAGTCGATAGCACACTCCGGACCTAGATTGGCTGGCGGCATTCAGGCAAGTGAGCCATTCAACAACGTGAAAACCCGAAGAAATTAATAATGCGACTCGAGTTGTACATGAATTAGTCGATCTAAAAAATTCTTTAGAATCGCACAACTTTGTTATAGACAAGAAAGAGGAAAATAAAAAATATTGAGCTTGTACAAAGTAAATGCACGTGGAGTCTGTTTTCACACAAAGATGTCTTTCATTATAGGTCTGTGGTACAGGGGAAACAAGTACACCCTTACGGTACGGAAACAGGCTAAGTGTGTTTTGTTTCTTGTTTAACCCAAGGTAGCTAGCTACACTTTTAGTTCTGAGACTGTGACAAGTGTTGCCTGAACTTTGCGGACCTTCCAGAGAAGGTCCAGCTGTTCTCCCGGAGGAGCTACCCGACTCTGTACAATGACTCTATAACATACATTGCGTGTAACTACAGACTCACCTCCGTGATATTAAGCGTAAAACTTACGGAGGTGCTCAATGTTCCAAGGATTAGGGAGAGGTGTCCCATCCTCGGTTGCCAAGCAAACGCATCCGGGATGGGATACTTTAATCACTCGGAAGGGTCCTTCTCAGCTGGGGGAGAGTTTGTTTAACCCTTCTCTGGATTGTATTCTCCGTAGCACCAGATCGCCTTCCTCGAGCTGTCAGCTGTGAACATGCCTTTGGTGATAGCGCTGGAGAGCTTGGCGGTATCGGACATTCCGAACAGTTGCTCGGCACCTTCCCTCTTCAAGGAGGTCAAGGTCTTCACGCCGGAGCTGGTCCTGCGCGGCATCGTCTAAGGTTCAGAATCGGAGCGACCCCAAGGTGATTTCTGGAGGAAGGACTTCTTCAGCTCCATACACCAGGAAGAAGGGTGTCTCTCCAGTTGACCGGTTTGGAGTTGTCCTGTTGGCCCATAGAGTGGGCGGAAGCTCTTCAATCCAGTTGGCTCCATGTTTTTTCAGACGCTCATATGTGCGCGTCTTGAGTCCTTTTAGGATTTCTACATTTGCTCTCTCGGCTTGGCCATTACTTGCCGGGTGAGCTACAGAAGCGTAGCTGACTTGAATGTCAAGATCTTCGCAATATCCTTGGAATGCAAAGCTTGTAAATTGGGTCCCATTACCGGTTAAGATTTTGCTTGGGACTCCAAATCTGCATACGATGGACTGTAAGAAGTTGATGGCTAATTGTTTGTTTATTGTCACAACTGGAGTTGCTTCCGGCCATTTGGTGAATTTGTCAATGGCGACGTACAGGAACTTGTAACCTCCAACAGCTCTTGGGAAAGGTCCCAAGATATCCATCCCCCACACAACAAAAGGCCATGTAGGAGTTATCATTTGTAGAGGCTGGGCTGGTGTGTGAATTTGTTTAGCATGATACTGGCATGCTTCACATTTCTTCACCAGCTCAGTTGCATCCTGGAGCGCTGTAGGCCAGTAAAAGCCATGCCGAAAGGCTTTACCGACCAGCGTGCGGGAAGACGCGTGGTTCCCACACTCGCCTCCATGGATTTCTACGAGGAGCTCACAGCCTTCTTCCCTTGTAATGCACCGCATAAGGACGCCGTTGGCACTGCGCCGGTAGAGATCCCCTTCTACCAACGTGTATCTTTTAGCCAATCTGACTATCCGGTCAGCGGATACATCATCTTCAGGAAGGAAGTTGTCTTTCAAGTAGCTCCGGATCTCCGAGATCCATGCATTGGAACTAGCTTGAGCATTTGATTCTTGTGTGCTAGGTTGCTCGGAGCTTCCGGCAGCACCTACGACCCTTGATGGCTGCCATGGTAACCGGGCCATCGGGACTGCCAGCTTTGAGGTGCTGGTCTCGCCCCCTTCGCTTAGTTCGGCAGGCTGAGCTGTCGGTTTAGACAACCTCCGGACGAAGGTTCCGTCGGGAGACGGAGCTCCGGTTGACGCTTTCGTCGGGAGTTCGTCAGCTTCAGCGTTATGGAGACGCTGTACATGGTGGAGGTCCAGGACTTCGAAGTCCTTCTGAAGCCTCTGGACTTCAAGGAGATAAGCAGCTAGTTGGGGATTGTTGCAGGAGCATTCACCCTTCACCTATTTTATGATGAGCTGCGAATCTCCCTTGACGAACAGCTGCTTGACACCATATGATAGTGCCACCTTTAGTCCGTAAATGAGTGCTTCATACTCCGCCATGTTGTTGGTCGCCTTGAAGTCAAGGTGTACCATGTACTTAACCTTCTCCCCGGTAGTAGCAAGGAGAAGGACTCCAGCTCCGGCCCCCTGCTTCTGCATGGAGCAGTCGAAGTAGAGAGTCCAGTGAGGCTCGGTGAAGACCGGAGCCTTGAGATCCAGCTTCTGCTCACTAGGGCCCCCAGGGTTTGATGGAGAGGGGGTCCATTCTGCCACAAAGTCTACCAATGCTTGACTTTTGATTGCATGTCTTGGGACGGATTCATGGTCAAACTCGGCCAATTCCGCTGCTCACTTTGCAATGTTCCCAGTGGAGTTGGGATTATGCAAAATCGCTCGCAGTGGATATGAAGTCACCACTGAAATCTTGTAAGCTTGGAAATAGTGTTGGAGCTTCCTGGAAACAATAAGGATTGCATATAGCAGTTTATGTACTTCCAGGTACCGAGTTTTGGCGCCGTGGAGTACTTCACTGATGAATTACACTGGGCGTTGGACTGTCCAAATCCTCCCGGAGGGGCCCGGAGCTTCCTCCTCCTCGATCCGGACCCTCCCAGAGGGGTCCAGACCTTCTTCGGGGATCATTGGGTCCTTGTTGGAGGAACCCGGAGCTTCTTCAGGAGTGACCTGGAGCCTCCCATGTGGGTCTGGTTCTTCCTACTCAACAAGAGTAACTCCTTGTTGACCCATGTCTGGGGGCTGGTACCCAGACTCGCCTTCAGGAACCTCCTGACTCTCTCGGAGGGGTCTGGATTCATGAGCTTGTAACGATTTTGGTCTCTCCGCAACCAGGACCATGCTGACAACTTCGTCAGTTGCCGAAATGTAAAGCAGTAAAGGCTCACCAGGGGTCGGAGCTACCAAGGTTGGTAGAGTGGTGAGGAGCTGCTTCAGCTCCTGGAATGCCTTTTTTGCTTCTTCACACCATTGGAATGGTCCGAACTTCCTCAATAGCTTGAAGAAGGGTAGTGCCCGTTCCGCCAGTCTTGAGATGAACTGGTTGAGGGCAGCTAGACATCCAGTCAGCTTCTAGACGTCCTTGATGCGGGCTGGTGGCCGCATATCTTCAATGGCTTTAATCTTCGCCGAATTTGCCTCTATGCCTCGGTGGTTTACCAGGAAACCAAGAAGCTTTTCGGGGCTAACCCCAAAGACACACTTGTCCAGGTTCAGCTTCGTGCGAGTGACTCGCAACTTGTCGAAGACAGCTTGCAAGGTGTAAAGAAGTGACTCCTTGTCCTTAATCTTGATGACGATGTCATCGACATACACTTCCACTACGTCTATGATTATGTAAGACCTATGTGTGCTGAATACATTGGCTCGTAGTGAATACACTTGGCTTTGATGATAAAAGTTTTGAATATCACCAAAACACCTTTTTTATCAAGGTCCGACTCTAGCTCTGAGCTACAGCAAGGTCCGAAGGTAGGTTTGGCTTGGTTTGGGTAGCTCCGGTTACGTTCGATGCTAGGTCCGACTAGCTTTGGTCAGCTCCGGTGAAGTTTTGTCTTTGATAGCTCCGGCATGTCTTTGATAGCTCCGCCGTGTTTTTGCTAAGCTTCGAAGTTGATTTTTCTAGCTCCGGCTTTTGGGATTACTAGTTCCGACTAGTTCTGGTTAGCTCCAGCGCTAAGTCCTGCTAGTTTTATAAGCTCCGGCGGGAGCTTGGTTGTACTAGTTTTGGTAAGCTCTGGTGCTAGGTTCTACTAGCTTTTGTTAGCTCCGGCTCAAGGTCCGGGTTGCTCTGGCAAGGTCCAGAACTTGACCGTAGTGCTTCTGCTTTTCATTTGCAATGTTTCGTACTTGCTTCACATTGTTGGAAAGATTGCTTAGTATTCATTTGCTAAGTTTTTGGTGCGTTTTGGTTGATATGGATGATATCGTGTTACTGTGGTTTTGCAACATGCTTATGTGAGGTTCTCACGTAGGGTGTTGTGTTCGGAACTAACTTGAGTCAAGTCGAGGACTTAGGCTCGTATGGATTTGTTGTTTATTCATGTGCAGGTGTTGCTTGAGTTCAAGACATGGCTGGTGACGGGATCCATTGGACTAGTCTCAGGGAGGATATGAGGTTCCAACAACCAAATTAAGGAGGAATTGTGGTTGAGCTGATCAGGAGGTTACGCAGCATAATTGAATCAAGAACAATGCATATGAAGGTATCGTGGACGTCGTTGGAAGATGTTTGCACATATGCATGTAGTGCATGGACGTGGCTACATGGTTCCGAGATGTGATGAAGAGATGTGGACGTAAAAAATTGGTCAGAAAGGTCCAACCGACTAGGTTATGGACTCAGGCTGCGGCTGAGTCGGGTTTGACTCAAATATGGAAAGATTTGAGTTGGTTATGATAGGATTTCGTGTGGGCCACGAATTTGAGTTATTTAGGAATGTGAGATACGTTCCTAAGGTGTTTGGAAGTCTTAAGATTGCTTCTATCTGCGTATAGAAGAATCCTAAGCAGTTATGGAAAGTTACGATTCGTGAACAGAGTAGGATTAGGTTCCTGATCTGAGTTGAGTTGGCTTTCGAGCTGGTTATATAAGCAAGGGAGCCCAGAGCTCGTGGTGCACGACTTGAGGGCTGTTCCTCTTGTGTTCTATTGAATAAAATTCGTAGTTTGAAGGAACTTTTGTGCCTTGTTCGTCCGACTTGTTCCAGACAAGTTTTACTTGTCGAGTTTCTGGACAGCACTACCTTTCGTCGGTGGTTTTATCATAACTCGAGTTTTACAGATCCAATTGACGTGATTCTTTTTGGGTTGTCTTCACAACTTGATTGTCTATCCTATGTAAAAATTTCACATCCATTGGATTTGTGGTCTATGATCTACACGAGTTTCTTTGCAGCATTCCAGAACTGTTTTTTTTTTCGGGTAGGGCAGATTGACCATTGTTTGATCTTTCGATCATAACTTGAGTTTTTCTCGACGGATTTGAGTGATTCTTTTTGTGTTGTCTTCGTGACTTGATTCTCTATGATATCTATCACTTTTGTCACGATGAAACACGTTTAGATTAGTCTCACACACGATTTATTTAACAGATCGTTTTTCTGCCGAAAGGGTTTGGGGTTTAATTCCGCTGCGTAAGATTTTTAAATCTACCATTCACCCCCTCCTCTGGTAGCTTTTCACGTGCTCTTCGATACTACAATTGGTATCAGAGCCACAATGCTCTAATCTTTGTGATTTGCGCGTGTTTTTGACTAATCATCATGGAGAAGTACTCTGCCAAACCTTGTGTGTTCGCTGGTATTGATTTTCAGATTTGGAAGGCACGCATGGAGGCTTTCATCCAGGCACAAGGCTTTGTAGTATGGAGGAGGCAGAACACAATAGCGACAATGAAGAGGTACGTCCTACTTGCGAAGAAATGTGTGATGCTATTTCTCGTGCCACTGTTATTGTTAAGAAAAAGGACAAAAAGCTTAGGGATAGTGTTGCTAAAATTGAATCACTAGAATCTGAAATCAATCATTTAAAAACCTTGATTCCTAGTGATGATGCATGTCCCTCATGTGATTTAATATATGAACAATTGTCCTCATTAAGAAGTGCGCACACCTTCACACTTGATAAACTTGAGTTAGAAATTGAAAAGAACAAAGAGCTTGCCGCACTTAATGATAAAAACTTGAAAGATGCTTCTTGTTCTACAATTGATTTGCATTGTTCTACTTGTGATGATCTTGATAAGAAACTACATGATGCTATGAATGAAATTTCTATATTGAACAATGCTTTACGTTCTCATGAAGTTAAATTTTGTTCCAATTGCAAACTAAAAGGAAAAACTTCATGTGAAAATTGCCTTGATCTGTCCAATAAACTTGATGACATGCATAGGACATTAGATCGGTTTTGTAATGGGAATAAGAACCTAAACTTACTGCTGAATTCTTCCAAGTCTTTCAATGATAAAACTGGTTTAGGTTTTGATTCTCATGCTCATGCTAAGGCACATCCACCTAAAATTGTAAAGTCATTAGGAAGTGGTTTGATTTAAACAGTTTCTAAACAAAAAGGAGTGGTTTTCAAATCTGCAGGAGTGATGTCTCATTCGGTTTCAAATAAAAATATTGCCTGCTCATCTAGACATGAACACAAAGTTAAATTTAATTGTACCTTCTGTGGTAGAGATGGTCATGTCATAGATTTTTGTTATAGACTAGCTAAACAACAGAAAAGGGAAAGAATGGTTGCTATATCTCATAACTTTCATGCAAAATTTGCTGCTCACATTGAACCGAATGTACAACCTGCTGTTTTGAGTCAAAAGCAATCAAAGTTTACCTCCGGACCTTCTGTTTTTGCCTCCGGAGCTACTGATATTTGTGCTACACAAGTAACACCTTATAGGTCAGTAGTTAAGAAAAAAAATCTCAAACTTTGACTCATAAACCGGCTGCTTTGTCTCAGCTTTCGCGTGTTTTTCCTGTTGCACGTCGCGTGACTCAGTACTGGATTCCTAAATGCCTTTTGACTAACCCAAGTATTGAGTCATCGACGTATTGTGCGTCTATGTAGGTTACACGTTTGAGGAAGGAGAACATTTGGATTGTGGATTCAGGTTGCTCACACCACATGACCGGTAACAAAGATTGGTTCTCCTCCCTCTCTTTTGTGTCACGTGTAGAAAATATTACTTTTGCCGATAATTCTTCAACTCCTATAATTGCTAAGGGTTCGGTTAGAGTAAATGATCACTACACTTTGAAGGATGTAGCACTTGTCAAAAATTTGAAATACAACTTGCTTTCCGTTTCACTATTACTATATGAAAATCTGGAAATTATTTTCAATAAAAACTGCTGCAAAGTTGTAAGTTCAAATAGTGAGCTTATTTTTAACATGTCTCGATTTGGAAGAGTTTTTAAAGCTGATTTTGATATGTCTTCCTCTAAGCATAGGTGTCTAGTTGCTAATGATTCAAAGGACTTATATTTTTGGCATCGTAGACTTGGTCACGTAGGCTTTGATCACCTAACGCGTGTTAGTGCTCTTGATCGCATACGTGGGCTGCCTAAGCTTAAAGGGGACAAAGAAATTGTGTGCTCTTCTTGTAGACATGCTAAGATGGTTGCAGGTTCACATACTCCTCTCACAATGATCATGACAACTGAACCATGTCAACTTTTGCATCTTGACACCGTAGAACCTTCACGTGTTCAATCCTTCGGAGGTAAATGGTATGTTCTTGTTATTGTTGATGATTATTCTAGATACTCTTGGGTTTACTTTATGGCATCTAGGAATGAAGTTTTTAGTCACTTTAGAACTTTATTTCTTAGATTATCAATTGATCACCCGAGATCATTAAAAGCAATTAGAAGTGATAATAAAACTGAATTTAAAAATCAATCTTTTGATCACTTTTGTGCTGAAAATAGAATAGATCATTAATTCTCTTCACCATATTTACCTCAACAAAACGGTGTTGTAGAAAGAAAGAACAGAACCTTAGTTGAGATGGCTCGGGCTATGCTTGATGAATATCAAACTCCTGGGAAATTTTGGGCTGATGCGTTAGCAACCGCTTGTTATGTCTCAAATTGTGTTTTCTTGCGTGCTAAGCTAGGTAAAACACCATATGAGCTTTGGTTTGGACATAGGCCTAGTGTTACACACTTTCGGGTCTTTTGTTGCAAATGCTTTGTTAAGAAACATGGTAATCTTGATAAATTTGAACCTAGATCCATTGATGGCATGTTTCTTGGTTATCCATCTCATACTAGAGGCTACCGTGTGCTTTTACTTGACACTAACAAAATTATGGAGACTTGTGAAGTGTCGTTTGATGAATCTAGCCCAGGTACTAGCTCAAACATTGCAGGTCCAGATCCATATCCGCAGGGGGAGAGCATTTTCATTGAAGATGAGGAAGAATTAGAGTTGCTGCCAGAAAATTCAGCAGCTAAAGACTTTGGTTTAGCTCCGGATGTTAATTCTCAATCAGCACCGACAACCATCAATGCTGATTCAAATCATCCTCAAGCCACAAGCTCATCGATTTGTGATGAACATGAAGAAGAAGAAGCTTGTGAGACATCTGTTCCACTACGGTTTTACAAAGATCATCTCCCACAACAGATGATTGGAAGCTTGCACGAACGAGTCACACGGTCCAGGTTTTGCGATCCAAACTCTTATGCTCATTCTGCTTTTGTTGCTTCTTTTGAACCCAAAGATATATCACACGCACTCACTAATGAATCTTGGATTATTGCCATGCAAGAAGAGTTATAAAATTTTGAAAGAAATAATGTTTGGAAACTTGTACCTCCGCCTCAAGGTCACACTTTAATTGGAACTAAATGGGTATTTAAAAATAAACAAAGTGAGGATGGGGTTGTGGTTAGGAATAAGGCTAGGTTGGTTGCTCAAGGTTTCACTCAAGTTGAAGGTCTAGATTTTGATGAAAATTTTGCTCCTGTCGCTAGATTAGAAGCCATAAGAATTTTGTTAGCTTTTGCAGCATCTAAAGGTTTTAAGCTATTTCAAATGGATGTTAAAAGTGCTTTTCTTAATGGCTACATGGATGAGGAGGTTTATATCAAACAACCACCGGGTTTTGAAAATCCAAATTTTCCTAATCATGTTTACAAACTGTCCAAAGCCTTATACGGTCTCAAACAAGCCCCTAGAGCATGGTATGATAGGTTAAAAACATTCTTACTTGAAAAGGGGTTAACCATGGGCAAGGTTGATAAAACTCTTTTTGTGCTTAAGCATGGCAATGACTCATTATTCGTTCAAGTGTATGTGGATGATATTATCTTTGGTTGTGCTTCTCATGATCTTGTGTCCAAGTTTTCAACAATGATGAGTTCCAAATTTGAAATGAGTATGATGGGTGAACTCACTTACTTTTTGGGGCTGCAAATCATGCAAACCAAGGAGGGTACCTTTGTGCATCAAACGAAGTATACCAAAGACCTCCTAAGGCGCTTCAACATGGACAAAAGCAAGCCTCTTCGGACACTAATGGGAACAACAACAACACTTGAACTTGATGAAGATGGTGAATCTATGAATCAAAAAGAATATAGAAGCATGATCGGATCACTTTTGTACCTCATGGCATCAAGACCGGACATACAATTCAGCGTATGTCTTTGTGCACGGTTTCAAGCTTCCCCACGTGTTTCACATTGTCAAGCCGTCAAAAGGATTCTCAGGTACTTACATGGAACCCAAGAATTTGGCATTTATCTTCCTTCTTCCTCAACCGTTACTTTGAAAGCTTTTTCGGATGCTGATTTTGGGGGTTGTAGGATTGATAGGAAAAGTACTTCCGGTGCTTGTCATTTTCTTGGTAATTCTCTTGTTGCTTGGTCCTCTAGAAAACAAAATTCAGTTGCACAATCCACAGCCGAATCTGAATATGTAGCTGCTGCTAGTGCTTGCTCACAAATTCTTTGGATTGTTCAAACAATTAAGGACTATGGGGTTGATCTAGATAGTGTTCCACTGTTCTGTGATAACACTAGTGCCATTTACATTGCTAAAAACCCCGTGCAACATTCTAGAACTAAGCACATTGATATAAGGTATCAATTTCTTTGAGATAATGTTGAAAAAGGAAACATTGTGCTTCACCATGTAGATACCGAACAACAATTGACTGACATTTTTACAAAACCCTTGGATTTCACTCATTTTTGTTACATTCGTAGTGAAATAGGGGTTATGCATCCTCATGGCTTAAATTGAGGGGGAGTTTTTGAAACTTGGGAAGTCTATGTGTGAATCTGAAATTAAAATAATATGAGCATAATATTTCATACTTATATGACTTTGTGATTCCTTTTACATGCTGAAAGTTCTTACAACATTACTCGTGTTATACATTTTGTAGTTTTTGCCATGTCTAGTAATTGGAATAATTACTTACACTAAAACTGGTCATGGTCGAACTTTCTTGCTGTTTTGAACTTGTTACATGTTCACAAGTGCCTTTAATCATTAAGAATTAATCAAGTAATCAACTCACATGTTGAGTTTTTATGAACAAATATAAATTGAGAAAAGATCAAGAGAATATGCATGCATCACACTTCTTCTTTTGAGATGGCTTATCATTGCACTTAGATTTGAACTTGGAAGAAGTTGTGTATGACTAAAACCATGTCCTTAAGCTTCTGATTGTCAAATGACATAGGCTTGGCTTGGTTGGTTAGAATAAGGCAGATGCACATATAATCTCTTGCAAATATCATATGATCTAAATTTATGCTTTGAAAAATAATAAAATGCAGCAACTAGTGTCATGCTTTCAGATTTTGAAATAGTTAAGTTTGTGAGATCATGACTTGCTTAAATTGAAAATTACATTTGATCTCTAGCATGACTTACACTACTTTATGTATTTCATTGATGTGATAATGTAAGGTACTTGATAGTATCACTTGGATGAGCTTCGGTTATATGTATATGTTATAATATGCTCATAACAACTAAAGGGGGAGAGATAAATTGTTTATATGCTCATGACTTGCTGAATACATTGTCAAAGGGGGAGAGATAAGCATGAAGAGAAAGGGAATATGTGCATAAGGAGAGATAATAAAGGGGGAGAAATAATATGGGATATTTTTTTGGATTTTCTTCTCATTTTACTTTTGATTTACAAAGGGGGAGAAATTGTTTTCAAAACTTTTATGTGAATAAGCCAATGTTCGGATTTTAAATGGTGTTGCCAATGCATTCATCAAGGGGGAGATTGTAAGACCTATGTGTGCTGAATACATTGGCTCGTAGTTAATACACTTGGCTTTGATGATAAAAGTTTTTAATATCACCAAAACACCTTTTTTATCAAGGTCCGACTCTAGCTCTGAGCTACAACAAGGTCCGAAGGTAGGTCCAGCTTGGTTTGGGTAGCTCCGGTTACGTTCGATGCTAGGTCCGACTAGCTTTGGTCAGCTCCGGTGAAGTTTTTTCTTTGATAGCTCCGGCATGTCTTTGATAGCTCCGCCGTGTTTTTGCTAAGCTCAGAAGTTGATTTTTCTAGCTCCGGCTTTTGGGATTACTAGTTCTGACTAGTTCTGGTTAGCTCTGGCGCTAAGTCCTGCTAGTTTTGTAAGCTCCGGCGGGAGCTTGGTTGTACTAGTTTTGGTAAGCTCTGGTGCTAGGTTCTACTAGCTTTTGTTAGCTCCGGCTCAAGGTCCGGGTTGCTCTAGCAAGGTCCGGAACTTGACCGTAGTGCTTCTGCTTTTCATTTGCAATGTTTCGTACTTGCTTTACATTGTTGGAAAGATTGCTTAGTATTCATTTGCTAAGTTTTTGGTGCGTTTTGGTTGATATGGATGATATCGTGTTACTGTGGTTTGCAACATGCTTATGTGAGGTTCTCACGTAGGGTGTTGTGTTCGGAACTAACTTGAGTCAAGTCGAGGACTTGGGCTCGTATGGATTTGTTGTTTATTCATGTGCAGGTGGTGCTTGAGTTCAAGACATGGCTGGTGACGGGATCCATTGGACTAGTCTCAGGGAGGATATGAGGTTCCAACAACCAAATTAAGGAGGAATTGTGGTTGAGCTGATCAGGAGGTTGCGCAGCATGATTGAATCAAGAACAATGCATATGAAGGTATCGTGGACGTCGTTGGAAGATGTTTGCACGTATTCAAGGAGTGCATGGACGTGGCTACATGGTTCCGAGACATGATGAAGAGATGTGGACGTAAAGAATTGGTCGGAAAGGTCCAACCGACTAGGTTATGGACTCAGGCTGCGGCTGAGTCGGGTTTGACTCAAATATGGAAAGATTTGAGTTGGTTATGATAGGATTTCGTGTGGGTCACGAATTTTAGTTGTTTAGGAATGTGGGATACGTTCCTAAGGTGTTTGGAAGTCTTAATATTGCTTCTATCTGCGTATAGAAGAATTCTAAGCAGTTATGAAAAGTTATGATTCGTGAACAGAGTAGGATTAGGTTCCTAATCTGAGTTGAGTTGGCTTTCGATCTGATTATATAAGCAAGGGAGCCCATAGCTCGTGGTGCACGACTCGGGGGCTGTTCCTCTTGTGTTCTATTGAATAAAATTCGTAGTTTGAAGGAACTTTTGTGCCTTGTTCGTCCGACTTGTTCCAGACAAGTTTTACTCGTCGAGTTTCTGGACAGCACTACCTTTCGTCGGTGGTTTTATCATAACTTGAGTTTTACAGATTCAATTGACTTGATTCTTTTTGTGTTGTCTTCAAAACTTGATTGTCTATAATATGTCAAAATTTCACGGCCATTTGATTTGTGGCCTATGATCTACACGAGTTTCTTTGCAGCGTTCCAGAACTGTTTTTTTTTCGGGTAGGGCAGATTGACCATTGTTTGATCTTTCGATCATAACTTAAGTTTTTCTCGACGGATTTGAGTGATTCTTTTTGTGTTGTCTTCGTGACTTGATTCTCTCTGATATATATCACTTTTGTCACGGTGAAACACGTTTAGATTAGTCTCACACACGATTTCTTTAACAGATCGTTTTTCTGCCGAAAGGGTTTGGGGTTTAATTGTTTCCGCTGCGTAAGATTTTTAAATCTACCATTCACCCCCCTCTGGTAGCTCTTCATGTGCTCTTCGATCCTACAGATGAGCTCTCCAAAGGTTTTGTACATAGAACGTACAAATGTTTAAGCTGCATTCTTGAGACCAAATGGCATGACAGTATAACAATATAATCCATCTACTGTGATGAAAGAAGTATGCTCTTCATCTTCCCTAGACATTCTGATTTGATAGTACCCAGAATATGCGTCTTGGAAACACAGTAATTCACACCCGAAGGTGGAATCCACTATCTGATCTATTCTAGGTAGTGGGAAAGGATCTTTTGGACATGCCTTATTCAGTGTTGAGTAGTCGATACACATCCGATGCTTCCTGTCAGCCTTGGGTACAACGACTGGGTTTGCCAGCCATTTTGGGTGGAAAACCTCTCGGATGAATCCAGCTTCGAGCAACTTCTTCACTTCTTGTCGTATGAAGTTCTGTCGCTCTACTGATTGCTTCCGAGGCTTCTGGTGTATAGGCCGAGCGTCGAGATAGATCTTCAGATTATGCTCGATCACTTCCCTAGGGATCCCAGGCATTTGTGACGGTTGCCAAGCAAACACATCAACATTAGCCCGGAGGAAAGTGATGAGCACGAGTTCCTATTTGTCATTCAGTCCTCCCGATATACGGGTTGTCTGAGCGGCATCAGAACTGATTTGGATGACTTCGACGGGAATGTCGGTGTCGCCGCTTGGTTGCACACTGGGTGCAGAGGTTGAGCCTCGATGACGATTGCTCAGGTGTTTTAGAGCTTGCTCATGTCTGGACTATTCCTCCCGCGCTGTAGCAAGCACGTGAAGTTCTTCCATTGCAGTTACTCCAGCAGTGCGGTCTCCACGGATCCAGAGAACACCAGTTGGTGTTGGCATCTTCAACACCAAGTAGCCGTAATGAGCAGCAGCCATGAACTTGTATATGGCTGGCCTTCCCAGAATGACGTTGAAGGGTAAGTTGATCTGAGCAATGTCAAAGACCAACTTCTCAGTTCGATAGTTCTCCTGAGTCCCGAAGGTCATGGGAAGAGTAATGGCACCAAGTGGGGTTATGGCTCTCAGACCTATTCCGGAGAAAGGTCGGGAGGGGCGAAGGTCCGAAGGTCGGAGCTGAAGCTTGATGAAAGCTTCAAAGCTTATAAGGTTCAACCCCGAACCTCTGTCCACCATTACATGGAGGAGTAGGATGTTATTGATGGTTGGAGATACCATCAATGGGAGTTGGCCAGCTCCGATCATATTCCGAGGGCAGTCTGATGCATTGAAAGTGATGGCAGTATCCATCCACTTCCGGTGCGGCTCCACCCTGGCGTTGGGAGCCACCGAAGCCATGTCCCGTCGCATGGTCTTGAGGACACAACGGGAGGTGATGTCCCACGAACAACCAAAAATGGTGTTCATGGTTTTCCGACGTTCATTGTCGGAGACGTTGGAGTCATTGTCAACGGAGGTGTAAACAACCTTAAAGACTTTTTTAGGGTCCTGAAAGCCTAACTCCTCTTCAGCCGGAGCTTCGTCGACTTTCTGTTTTCCTTCCCTTTGTCGGAAAGGAACTTCTTCCCGGCGCTTGTTGTAGCGCTCGACCAGGTTCTGGACCTCTCGACAGTCTTCTAGGTTGTGGCTGTTCGACTTATGTATAGGACACCACATCTTGGAGTTGCCGCCATCTTATGATGATGGCCGAGGTCATTTCTCAGAGCGTGGCCCCCGGCCACCCGGAGCTGCAGCAACTGCAGCAGTAGGCGTGCCAGCCGACGACTTTTTCTTGCCGTTGGACTTTTTCTTCTTTTTGCCACTCTAGGAGGTAGTGGATTCGCCCTTGGAGGATTTTTTATTATCCTCCGGAGGTGGTTTGGAGTGCATTTCACGACCCTCCGTAGCTTTGGCACACTTGTCTGCCAAGCTGAAGAGCTCCATGACGCTGGTGATCTCCTTGATCGCCAGTTTCTCCACCATCTTCTTGTCTCGTACGCCCTGTCTAAATGCCACAGTAACAGAGGAGCTGGAGATAGAAGGAATAGTGTTTCGTACCTGGGAGAAGCTCTGGATGAAGGAACACAGGGATTCTCCCCCCTTCTGCGTGACAGCAAAAAGGTCCAGTTCGGTGTCTGGTCGAGTGTATGAACTCCCGAAGTTGGCGGTGAACTGTTGGCATAGTTCTGCCCAACTATTGATAGAGTTAGAAGGAAGGCTCATGAACCAAGACCTGACGGTGCCAGTTAAAGCCACTGGGAAGTTGTTGGCCATTACGGCCTCATTACCTCCGGCCGCGAGGATTGCAGTGGAGTAAATCTGGAGAAACTCAGCGGGATTGATAGTCCCATCAAATTTCTCCGGCAGGTGAGGCCAGAACTTTTGTGGCCATCTGACCATGTGTAGGTGCATGGCCAGGGCAGAACAGCCTCCTCGTACTCCCTCGGGAGCAGGACTGTCTCGAGCCACTCGCCTTTCGCGAGCACGCTCGATATGGACGCAGCAGTCCTGCTGACGGTAACGACGATCAAGCTCCACCCGGAGGTCATGAGTTGAAAGACTGGTTACTGTATGGGTGCGTCACGCCCCGCCAGACAACGACGTCACTTGTTGAGATGCAGCATGTCTCCTATTTTGGGAAGCGTGCATACCAAGTCTGCCTGACAAAGTCCAATGCTGCGATGGGGCCCGCCTCGAGGGGGGAGGACCTTGGTTGCTGATGCGATCAGCTGGTGCTGGAACCAAATGTTCCACATCAGCCCTCCACTGTTCCATTACACCCTGGGATGCACCCGGAGGTGGTGGTCGTTGGAGGAGAGCACGTGCTGCATGGAGCGCGTGTTCAGGATTGTTGTTATTCGCAGACGCTGTGACTGACGCAGATGCCCCGTCCCGTTGTCCAGCTTGATTTGCTGGTGCAGACGGTGGCGGTGCGGGCATGACTCCTACTGGAGCCACGACACCTGCTAGTTGTTGCATGTTGGAGGGATTGCCTCCAGCAGGTTGCGCAGCGGGGTTGCCGTTGGACGATCCAACAGCTGAGTTCACCATTCTTGAAATCTCAGGAACTCCCCCTACTTGGCGCGCCAACTGTCGGAGTGTTTTTTCTGGCAATTCTCCCGATACTACCATTGGTAGCTTTCAAAGTTTATAGTTCGGTATTGGATGCGCAGAGATTTCAAAGAATATGGCAAATGGACACAAGGATTTATGTGGTTCGGGCCGCCTGAGCGTAATACCCTACTCCACGGGGTGTGTAGCTGTTGTATTGAGTGTCTAAGAGCTTCAGCCTAGAGACTGTGTAGAGAGCGTAAACCTCAAAGCGTGTGAGAGAGTCCCCCTCTGTGTATCGTCGACCAGTCCTTTTATAGTACAAGGACTGGTCGTTACATTGTTAGCCTGGCCCGACATGTGGCCCTGGCAGTTTCTGATGCTTAATACACAATTAATGAGCTTAACTACCCTTAATAGAGTGGTAACGGGCCTAGACAATGCCATTACTGTTACTGGTATTAAGGGCCCTCCGATCGTGTGTCATTAAGACGGTATTAATGACACTTAACCGGGTCTTGAAGTCTTTGATTACCCCTTGAAGGTCCGAGCCGGTGGGGTTCCCCCAGTCGGCTTGTTGAAGTTGAAGGTCTGGTGGTTGGACACGTGGCAACTTTGGAGTTTACCGTATGGGACGGGTAGGTCCGGAGCTATTGTACACGTGTCAGGACCGGAGCTTCCCTCTGTCGGGGGTTAGGTCCGGATGTGCCGCACAGGTAATTGACCCGGAGCTTTCCCATGTGTGGGATGTAGCTCCGGTTGTAGGATACACATGGCAGCACAGGGACTAACCATAGAAGGGAGGCAGGTCCGGTCCCGTATGACACGTGGGGCCTTTGGAGGTCTTCAACTCAAACAGGTGAAGTTTCTTTGGTCTTTTTGTAGTCCCAAGGGGTATACGGTACGCAGGGTACCGACAGCGCCAGAGGAGGAAGTTGGTGGAAGAGGAACAACTGAGTGGAAGAATGGCGGCTGCGTCGGGATATAGAAGAGGCGGAGCAACCGAGGTGGGGTGTGGCTAGGGTTAACCCTAACCGCCCCAGCCCGGATCCCCTCCCTATTAATCACGCACGTGCAAGGGCCGTCGTGCTAGGCCGCCGCGCTGGGCCGCCATGCTGGGCTGCTGCGCATGGGCCGCGCTAGGCCACCGGCTGGGGCTGCCTTTTGACCGAGGCTGCCGGCTGGGCCGTGCGCGCATGGGTCGCGCCCCTCCCATGGGCCATATTTCTATTTTATTTCTATGTTTTAACAGTTTGCAATTTAATTTAGTTTGAATTTTATTTAGAATTTAGTTTAAATTCCTGCAAATTTATGTAATATTGTAAGATATTTGTAAATATAATTATGATCAATGTATATGTTGGTTATGGCAATGTGTATACTGCATTTAAAAATTGTATTTATTTGCAAAAAGTTCAAATATTTGGCTAATTTTAAAATTTTGGCCAATATATATATGAACTTACAATACCATATTGTCCAAAATTTTTTGTTTAGGTTATTTTGAAAAATTTGTCCTACAACTTCGTATTTTGTTTATTATATTCACAAATCTTACAAATGCTATTATTTAAGCTAATTTTAAAATTTTGCCTTGTAATAAGCAATAGAATTACACATAAAATATAAAATTGTTTGATTCATTTTGATTAAGCCATCTCCTCATATTTGGCTTAATACAAACATGAATCATCTCTGAATAAAAGAATGTGTATGTCATATTCATCCGTCATGCTTGAATATGATATATACCCAGGTTTATTCTTATGTTAAGCTAATTTTAATAATTGGCTGGACATAAATGAATATTCCTAAGTGTTATCTATATGATTAACACACTCACTACAACACCACCATGATGATTTTGTTAATAAAATCTCTGGTTGCCTATATGTAGGACTCAGTGGCTCGCGAGTTCGAAGAACTTGTCCTTGACGGTCACAACTATCCTACATGGGCTTTGGACATCAAGATAAGTTTGGCTTTCCATGAAATTATGACTCTGCTTACTTCTCCAGCAGAAAAAGATGCAGCATTTCAGGATACATATAAGTATCAGATACTATACATCATCTGAAACCATCTCCATCCCGACTTGAAGTCAGAATTGTGATGAAGGAGGAGCCTCATAGTCTTTGGATAGCACTAAAAAGCCGTTATCAACAACAAAATGCAATTTTATTGCCTGAGGCCAACCACGAGTGGACTCAACTACATCTTCAAGACTATAAGTCGATTGAGGACTATAATCATGCTATTCATAAGGTGTGTGCCAAATTGCGATTTTGTGAGAGAGAACCATCAGAGGAGGATAAGATTGAAAAGACTCTTCACACAATGCTCCCCTCTGATCGGATCTTACAACATGAATATCGAGCCCAGAAGTACCAACACTATGCTGACCTCATTCGAGATTTACTCTAGGTAGAGAAGCATGATGGACTTACTATTAAAAATCATCACCGACGTCGTGTTGGGGCTGCTCCTCTTCCTGAAATACATCATAATGAGAAGAAAGCAAGTGCTTTTAAGATTCAAATCCAAAGAAGAAGGGTAGGTGAAAGTAGCCTAGAGGGGGGGGGGGGTGGGGGTGAATAGGCAAGAATCGAAAATGTAGACTCAATTAAAATATGTCCTGTCAATGCAAGTCGGACTTGTCGGACTTAGAATCGGACTTGTCTTACTGATGTCAGACAAGTTTGATCCTCATCGGATAAGTCTGACAGACTTCAAAGGCAGTGATAAAATGAAGTTTTTAGGCAACCTAGTGAATGGAAATGCATCCTAGCAGTTCTAGTAGATGATGGAATAAGATTAAGTGCAAGAAACGAAGTAAACCTAGATGATCACTAGAAAGTAAGGACTTTGCAGAAATGTAAATAGAGACAATGAACACAAGGATTTTCTCCCATGTTCAGTTCCACAAAGAAACCTACGCCCCCGTTGAGGAACCCACAAAGGGTTGGTCCTAACAACCCTATCCTCGCCAAGAAGCCTCAAAGGTCAAGTCTTGGATCTTCGACTATCAAAAAGATTACAAACTTCCCCGAATCAAGAAATCACGCAAGAAATCTTTGGGGCGATGCCTAACCGTCTAGGGGAGAACCCCAAGTGTAACAAACACGCGATCAAGAAGAAACTCAATGAATCAAACATTGGTCAACTCCCTATGGACTTCTCTTGCCAATTCTCACAATGTCTCCTTCACTCTTCCTAAAAATCATCGGATTTGGGCTCAAGAGGGTGAATAACAAGAGAGGAGGGTTTCTTGAGGGCTTGAGGTAGCTCCGAGAGTTTCTATAGGGTTAGGCTATTGATTAGGGATGAAATCCCCAACAACTTGTACTCAAAATGTGTTTTTAGCCGTTAGTTGACAGCCCACGTCGGACAAGTCCGACCCAAGTTCGGACAAGTCCAACAGACTGCCAACAGAATCAGCACAACTAATCACTCAAATTTGAATCTGCGCCCAAAAGCCAGGTCAGACATGTTCGACTAGCATCAGACAAGTCCGACATACAAGGAGGGTTTTTCTAACTCAGACTTATCCGAGGCACTAAGCCAAAGAAGTCCACCTCTGACATGTCCGACCCACTTTGAACACGTCTGAAATCGAACAAAGACTTCTTGGACTTGTCTAAACCACATCTCGGACAACTCCGAGTTTAAGAAACTTAGAAGACTTTTCTAAGTCAAGTACCTCGGACATGTCCGAACCACTTCGGACATGTCTGAAAATGACCAGAGAAGTTTCAGACATGTCTGAAATATAGTTCACACATGTCTGAATTCCACCAGAGGAATTCCGGACTTATCCGACCAAAGTGTCGGACAAGTCTGATTCTAGACAAAAGGTTTTCGAACATGTCTGATCCAAGGCATCGGACAAGTCCGACTATGACAGAAGGGGTTTTCCTGAAACCTACCCAAGAGGTTGAGCTCCCATTTGACTCACTAAGTTTCCACACGTCGTGTCCCTCTTAATAGTACATATTTTCCTATGACTCGAGGAGAAATAGAAAACCTATTTCTAATCCACTTTTCGCACCTTTTCTCCTTTTCGTGAATTTCACTCCGTACTACATTTTCTGCAAGAACTCAACCAAACTCATTAGCTCTTTAATTGTTTGTCATTAATCAACCAAAGCCCACAAGGGACCTAGATGCACTTTCAATCTCCCAAAAAGTCAATTAAAGCTTCCAACAATTTGATAAAAATTTGATTTTGAGTATTAAGGGTCTATGAGCTTTCAATTAAAACAGGATAAAATGAGCTCATATACTCTTAATACTCGTGGGGTGCCTACGTGCATTTTGTGTGAAGAGCATTGTGATGCATTGCAAGTGAGTAAACATTGATGACTTGAAATATAAACTAATCATTCAAAATATGAGTGAAACATAAGCATCACAAGCATTAAGCATTACAAGGTAAAGAGTTTACACACACAAACCACAAAATGAGTACAAGTCCATGTCCATTACTAAAATACTTCTCCCCCTTCGGCATCAAGTTACCATAAAGGAGAAAAGCTAAAAGAGCCCTAATATCTAATCATCGGCACTCTCTTCGGAACTTCCACTCTCTCGCCCCTCTTCATACTCGCTTTCTTCATCATCATCAACAGCACCAGCTGCCGCAAGGGCACTAATGGAACCACCAATCCCTGAGAAGAATGCAAGCTTAGACTCTGACAGCTCTGGAAACTCCGGAGGTACTTCATCTTCATTGTCATCTAACACAGGGGCAAGAGGAAGCCTGAGGTGCTCTCTGGTGGCTGCCATGTCTCTCTTTTGCCTCTTCTTTAACTTTTGAACTGAAATTTGAGTAGAGCGACACATAGAGAACATTGCCTTGAGAACCCTCAAGAGTCCCGAAGAGCAAAAAGGCTGCTGTGGCACAGGAGGAGGAGGAGGCTGAGGTGAGCGCCTCCTGGGTGAGTTGGGTTGAGAGGCTGCCGAAGGAGCTCTCATAGGACGATGAAGCTTCGAGGGCTTCTAAGGCACTAAAGACCTATGCACCACTTCCTTCATAAATTTCTTGCTAGAGACAGTCTCAATGAGCTTCATGATGTAGGGAGCATAACAGCAAGACCTGGCAGGAGTCTCTGAAGTAATGTAAATCTCCTCATAGATGTAGTCGAATGCATTAAACTTCTGTTGACTAGCAATAAGCTTCATGGCATTATGGCTGTTGTGGTTGATCCGGTTGGCATCACCATCTTTAGGGGCTATCGTCTTTCAAATGAGACGATTGAGCACAACATGGAATGGACGTAGCCCTTGAATGTGAGGAGGCTGAGCAGGGTACCCCTCTGAGTAGAAATCCAACATCTCCTCAGTGGTCACAAGAGTCTCCTCATGGATCTTCAATGGATACCTCAAACAGTGTCCCATGCCCAAGATGTTGGCAAAATCTTCATAGCTCACGGAGTACTTCTCACCATTGGTCATCCAAGTGAAACCATTTTTGGCTGTCCAATAGAATATGGTCGCATAGAACTGAAGAATCACTTCGACATTCCATGGGTATTGCAGCCCCATGATGTCCTCTACACCATGAAATTCACAAGCATCCTTGACTTCAGTAAATAACACATCTTTCTTCTTTTGCACAGTCTCCCAGTAAACCCACTACATGTCAGTCACTGGATTTTGCTTAGTCGTAAGCACTGATCGATAGTAGTACATGTGTAAATAGCTCCAAAACCGAGGGTCTCTCCCAACCTTAGGCATCCTGAAGCACTTGACATCCCTCTGAGTTTGTGTCTTTGGGAGGTTCCTTCTATAATTGACCCGATCTGCCAGACAACGAGGGTCGCCTTCTGGTGCGTGGACTACCAAGGGTCCAATCTGAGCATCTTCTGGAGCAGCTTGAGGACCATCTCTAGATCCTTCTGAGACAACAATGGCTTCCCGAGCAGAGCTGGTGCGACGAGTAGTTTGTTTGACCCTTTTCGGGTCTTGAGTGGATGTTTCACTGCTTGCGGGTTGCTTTCCTCTCTTTGCACCTTGGTTGTCATGAGCCATGGATAGAAAAGACATGAAGGATAGGTAAGAGACAAAGCAAGTGGAATAAAATCTTTGACAGATAGTTTGTATAGAAGTTAAGAGGTCAGGTGCTATACAACATCGGACTTGTCTGAGCCAAAAGTTGGACATGTATGACTTATGAGTCACACTTTTCCAACATACTGTATCGGACTTGTCCGATGTAGATGTCAGACATGTCCGACCTGTACAGACTTAACCCTAACTTCTATTTAAACTATGCAAATCAATTTTTCTACCAACAATTCTATCACAAGTTGTTAATCATGCTAGTGAGCAATTTCATTAGCAAGAAAATGACAACTTGCCGCAAGATCCGAAAGGAATGAGGTAAGAATGGAGAAGATACCTTTAAATGGGGAGAGTTGGGAGAGGGTCGAAAAAGTTGAAGATCTTCAAGCCTTGGATGGATCGACCTCACACACTCATAGCAAGAGGCTCAAAATCAAAGGGGATATTGAGACAAATGGAGAGGAACTTGATTTGGAATGGATGAAGTGAAGAGAGAGAGAGAGAGAGAGAGAGAGAGAGAGAGGGAGATGAGGCATCAGCCTCTTTTGGAGGGCCTCAGACATTCCACGTCGGACTTGTCCGACGCAGAAGTTGGACTTGTCCGACAGTCTCCCGAAACCCTAACTGACCCACGTCGGACTTGTGCAACTCAGCTGTCGGACATATTTGACTTAGTTAGACATGTCTAACTTGAGAGTCGGACTTGTCCGACTCCCCCTAAATAGTTGTTGTGTGCAACTAGAGTTTTCAGGAGGGGTCAGATAATTTGGTCATTATGGAAAAAAATTTACAAAATATTTTTGCAAACATGGTCAATAAGCAATCAACACCCGAACTATGACCATAATTCACAAAAATTCAATAATTGCAAATAGTTTTGTAGAAAATCGAGGGGAAGAGTTTTTCTCAAGCATGCATGAATTTTGAAGAAAATACAAGTAACAATCATATGTGCAAGAATCAAGCCACATTTCGAGAATCTAAGATATTAAAGTCACTCCTAAGTTCACAAAATCTTTTCTCATTTAGGGGCTTGGTGAAGATATTGGCCAATTGTTATTCGGTTCTCACATGGGATATCACTATGTCTCCTTTGATGGAGTGATCTCTCAAGAAGTGGTGGCGGATATCAATGTGCTTGGTCCTTGAATGCTCAACTAGATTGTTGGCTATTTTTATGGCACTCTCATTGTCACATAGGAGAGGGATATGGCGCAAGTTTATACCATAGTCTCTAAGAGTTTGCCGCATCCAAAGAAGTTGTGAACAACAACTTCCGGCTACGACATACTCCGCTTCGGCTGTGGATAGAGCAATGAAATTTTGTTTCTTTGAGGACCAAGACACTAGGGACCTCCCTAAAAATTGGAAAGTTCCAAAGCTACTCTTCCTGTTGACTTTGTACCCCGCATAATCCGCATCAGAATATCCAATGAGATTAAACTTAGAGCCCTTGGGGTACCAAAGTCCTAGGCTTGATGTGTGAACTAAATATCTAAGAATTTTCTTTACGGTAGTCAAATGACACACCTTGGGAGCAGCTTGGAACCGAGCACACATACAAACAATTAACATTATATCGGGCCTAGATGCACATAAGTAAAGCAATGTACCTATCATGGTGCGATATACCTTTTGGTCCACACTTGGACCATCTTTATTAAGGTCGAGATGCCCATTGGTTTCCTTTGGAGTCTTGATGGGCTTGGCTTTGTCCATGTCAAATTTCTTGAGAATACCTTGTGTGTACATCATTTGACTAATAAACGTGCATTCCTTGAGTTGCTTCACTTGAAATCCTAGGAAGAACTTCAACTCCCCCATCATCGACATCTCAAACCTTTCAGTCATACTCTTAGAGAACTCATCACAAAAGGTTTTGTTAGTAGAACCAAATATAATGTCATCGACATATATTTGGCAAACAAACCGTGAGACCTATGTGTGCTGAATACATTGGCTTCAACGATAAAAGTTTTGAATGCTGTCGTACCATCTTTTTAGCAAGGTTTGACTCTAGCTCCGAGCTTCTGCAAGGTCCGACAATAGGTCTGACTTTCTTAGTCTAGGTCCGACATGTTTTTGGGTAGCTCCGGTGAGCTTTGTCTTTAGCTCCGACATGTCTTTGATAGCTCCGGCATGTCTTTGTTAAGCTCCGATATGTTTTGCTAGGTCTGACTTATGTTGGTTAGCTCCGACATGTTTTTCTAGCTCCGACTTTTGGGTTGACAAGTTCCGACTAGTTTTGGTTAGCTCTGACGCTTGGTACGACTAGCTTTGGTAAGCTCCGGCGCTAAGTACGACTAGCTTTGGTAAGCTCCAGCGCTAGGTTGTACTAGATTTGGTAAGATCCAGTGCTAGGTTGTACTATCTTTGATAAGCTCCGGCTCAAGCTCCGGTTAGCTTTGGCAAGATTCGGAGCTTGATCGCAATGTTCCTGTTTTTACTATGAAATGTTTCGAACTTGCTTTAATTTGTTTGGAAAGATTGCTTAGTATTCTTTTACTAAGTTTTTGGTGTGTTTTGGTGGTTATGGTTGATATCATTTTGCTATGGTTTGCAACATGCTTATGTGAGGTGCTCACGTAAAATATTGTAGTTTCGGAACTAATGAGAGTCAAGTCGAGGATTTGTGCTCGGAAGTATTGGTTGTTTGTTCATGTGCAGGTGTTGCTTGAGTTCAAGACATGGCTGGTGACGAGATCCATTGAACTAGTCTTAGGGAGAAGATGAGGTTCAACAACCAAGTTCGGGAGGAATTGTGGTTGAGTTGATCGGGAGGTTGCACAACATGTTTGAATCAAGAACAATGCATATGAAGGTATCGTGGACGTCGTTGGAAGATATTTGCACGTGTGCAAGGAGTGAATGTACATGGCTACATGGTTCCGAGGCGTGATGAAGAGATGTGGACGTAAAGAATTGGTCAGAAAGGTCCAACCGACTAGGTTATAGACTCAGGCTGCGGCTAAGTCGGGTTTGACTCGAATATGGAAAGATTTGAGTTGGTTATGTTAGGATTTCGTGTGGGACACGAATTTGGGTTGTTTTAGGAATATGGGATATGTTCCTAAGGTGTTTGGAAGTCTTAAGATTGCTTCTATCTGCGTATAGAAGAGTCCTAAGCAGTTATGGAAAGTTTTGATTCGTGATCTGAGTAGTATTAGAGTCCTAGTTGAGATTGGGTTGGCCTAAGGGCTGGTTATATAAGAAAGGGAGGCCAAAGCTCGTGGTAGACGAATTTGGGGCTGTTCCTCTTGTGTTCTATTGAATAAAATTCGTAGTTTAATGGAACTTTTATGTCTTGTTCGTCCGACTTGTTCCAGACAATTTTTTCTCGTCGAGTTTTCTGCACAACACTACCTTTCTTCGGTAGTTTTATCATAACTCGAGTTTTATGGATCCAATTGACATGCTTCTTTTTGTGTTGTCTTCACAACTTGATTATCTATCATCTTTCCAAATTTCACGGTCATTGGATTTGTGGTTTCTGATCTACACGAGTTTCTTTGCAGCGTTCCAGAACTGTTTTTCTCGGGTAGGACAGATCGATCTTTCAATCGTAACTTGAGTTTCTCTCGACGGGTTTGAGTGATTCTTGTTGTGTCTTCTTCGTGACTTGATTCTCTATGATATATATCACTTTTATCACGGTGAAAAACGTTTAGGTTATTCTCACACACGATTTCTTTAACAGATCATTTTTCTGCCGAAGGGGTTGGGATTTAGTTGTTTCTGCTGCGTAAGATTTTTTAATCTACCATTCACCCCCTCTGGTAGCTTTTCACGTTCTCTTCGATCCTACAATTGGTATCAGAGCCACGGTGCTCTAATCTTTTGGATTTGCACGTGTTTTTGACTAATCATCATTGAGAAGTACTCCACCAAACCTTGTGTGTTTAGTGGTATTGATTTTCAGGTTTGGAAGGCACGTATGGAAGCCTTCATCTAGGCTCAAGTCTTTGCAATATGGGGGAAGGTATACAAGCCTTACAAAATGCCTTCAAACAATCAAGTTACAGCTACAAATCTGAGAGATGTCGACAACAACAACAAGGCTCGGAACTTGATCATACAAGGATTAACTCAAAGTGACTTCGACTGTGTTGCACACCTCCGATCTGCATACGATGTGTGGAAAGCACTTTGTGACTACCACGAAGGGTCCAACACGATCAAGGAGGTAAGGCAAGACATGTTCAGGAAAGAATACATGCGCTTCGAGATGCAACCCGGTCCTACTTCCCGTGATGAAAAGCAAAAAAAGGACGAAGCACTCCTCTGTAAAAGATACAAAGAACAAGATGGGTTTTACACAATGTCAATTGGTGAGCAGTTTTATCTCTGCACTTCAAGAACTTGGCTCAAGCGATGTGGACATTGGAAGTGACAAAGATGAAGATGATTTGGCAAACTTGTGCTTCATGGTGGGCAAATCAAGATCAAGTATGGAGGATGCAGAACACAACAGCGACAATGAAGAGGTATGTCCTACTTGCGAAGAAATGTGTGATGATATTTCTCGTGCCACTGTTATAGTTAAAACAAAGGACAAAAAGCTTAGGAACAATGCTGTTAAAATTGAGTCACTAGAATCTGAAATTAATCATTTAAAAACTTTGATTCCTAGTGATGATGATGTCTCTCATGTGATTTAATATATGAACAATTGTCCTCATTAAGAAGTGCGCACACCTCCACACTTGATAAACTTGAGTTAGAAATCGAAAAGAATAGAGACCTTGCTGCACTTAGTGATAAAAACTTGAAAGATGCTAGCTGTTCTACATTTGATTTGCATTGTTCTACTTGTGATGATCTTGATGAGAAACTACAAGATGCTATGAATGAAATTTCTATATTGAACAATGCTTTACATTCTCATGAAGTTAAATTTTGTTCCAAGTGCTTTGATTCAAACAGTTCCTAAACAAAAAGAAGTGGTTTTAGAATCTGCAGAAGTGTTGTCTCATTCGGTTTCAAATAAAAAATTTGCTTGCTCATATAGATATGAACACAAAGCTAAATTTCATTGTACCTACTATGGTAGAGATGGTCATGTCATAGATTTTTGTTATAGAAAAGCTAAACAACAGAAAAAGGAAAGAATGATTGCTAGATCTCATAACTTTCATCCAAAATTTTCTGCACTTGCTAAACCAAATGATAGGAACATGCAATCTGCTGTAATGAGTCGAAAACATGCAAAGTTTACTCCCAAAACTACTGTTTTTCGTGCTACACATGTAACATCTCATAGGAGAGTAGTTGGGTACAAAAATCCTCAAGTTTTGGCTTACAAACCTGCTGTTTTATCTCAGCTTTCGCGTGTTATTCCTGCTGGACGTCGTGTGACTTAGTACTGGTTTCCTAAATGCCTTTTGACTAACCCCAGTATTGAGTCATCGACGTATTGTGCTTCTATGTAGGTTACACGCTTGAGGAAGGAGAACTTTTGGATTGTGGATTCAGGTTGCTCACGCCACGTGACCGGTAACAACGAATGGTTCTGCTCCCTCTCTTTTGTGTCACGTTTAGAGAATGTTACTTTTACCGATAATTCTTCAACGCCTATAATTACTAAGGGTTCGGTTAGAGTAAATGATCACTACACTTTGAAGGATGTGGCCTTGTTAAAAATTTGAAATACAACTTTCTTTCTGTTTCACAACTGCTAGATGAAAATCTGGAAATTATTTTTCAATAAAAACTGCTGCAAAGTTGTAGGTTCAAATAGTGAGCTTATTTTTAACATGTCTCGGTTTGGAAGAGTTTTTAAAGCTAATTTCAATATGTCTTCCTCTAAGCATAGGTGTATAGTTGCTAATGATTTAAAGGACTTATATTTTTGGCATCGTAGACTTGGTCACGTAGGCTTTGATCATCTAACGCGTGTTAATGCTCTTGATCGCATACGTGGGCTGCCTAAGCTTAAAGGGGACAAAGAAATTGTGCGCTCTTCTTGTAGACATGCTAAGATGGTTGCAGGTTCACATACTCCTCTCACAATGATCATGACAACTGAACCGGATCAACTTTTGCACCTTGACACCGTAGGACCTTCACGCGTTCAATCCTTCGGAGGTAAATGGTATGTTCTTGTGATTGTTGATGATTATTCTAGATACTCTTGGGTTTACTTTCTGGCATCTAAGAATGAAGCTTTTAGTCACTTTAGAACTTTATTTCTTAGATTATCAATTGATCACCCAGGATCTTTAAAAGCAATTAGAAGTGATAACGGAACCGAATTTAAAAATCAATCTTTTGATAACTTTTCTGCTGAAAATGGAATTGATCATCAATTTTCCTCACAATATGTACCTCAACAAAATGGTGTTGTAGAAAGAAAGAACAGAACCTTAGTTGAGATGGCTAGGACTATGCTTGATGAATATCAAACTCCTAGGAAATTTTGGGCTGATGCGATTGCAACTGCTTGTTATGTCTCAAATCGTGTTTTCTTGCGCGCTAAGCTAGATAAAACACCATATGATCTCCGGCTTGGACATAGGCCTAGTGTTACACACTTTCGGGTCTTTGGTTGCAAATGCTTTGTTAAGAAACATGGTAATCTTGATAAATTTGAACCTAGATCTATTGATGGCATGTTTCTTTGTTATCCATCTCATACTAGAGGCTACCGTGTGCTTTTACTTGACACTAAAAAAATTGTGGAGACTTGTGAGGTGTTTCTTATGAAGCTAGCCCAGGTACTAGCTCAAACATTGCAGGTCCAGATCCATATCCGCAGGGGGAGAGCATTTTCGTTGGAAATGAGGAAGAGGTGGAGCTGCTGCCCGAAAATTCAGCAGCTAATGACATTGTTCCAGCTCCTGATTTTGATTCACAGCCAGCACCGACGACCACCATTGCTGGTCCAGATCCTCCTCAAGTCACAAGCTCATTGATTTGTGATGAACATGAAGAAGAAGAAGATTGTGAAGTGTCCACTCCTCTCTGGGTTCTCAAAAGTCATCCTCTACAACAAATTATTGGAAGCTTGCACGAACGAGTCACACGGTCCAGGTTTTGCGATCCAAACTCTCATGCTCATTCCGCTTTTGTTGCTTCTTTTGAACCCAAAGATATATCACACACACTCACTAATGAATCTTGGATTATTGCCATGCAAGAAGAGTTAGAAAATTTTGAAAGAAATAATGTTTGGAAACTTTTACCTCCACCTCAAGGTCACACTTTAATTGGAACTAAATGGGTGTTTAAAAATAAACAAAGTGAGGATGGGGTTGTGATTAGGAATAAGGCTAGGTTGGTTGCTCAAGGTTTCACTGAAGTTGAAGGTCTAGATGTTGATGAAACTTTTGTTCTTGTTGCTAGGTTAGAAGCCATAAGAATTTTGTTAGCTTTTGCTGCATCTAAAGGTTTTAAGATTTATAAAATGGATGTTAAAAGTGTTTTTCTTAATGGCTACATAGATGAGGAGGTTTATGTCAAACAACCACCAGGTCTTGAAAATTCAGATTTTCCTAATCATGTTTACAAACTGTCCAAATCCTTGTACGGTCTCAAACAAGCCCCTAGAGCATGGTATGATAGGTTAAAAACATTCTTACTTGTAAAGGGGTTTACCATGGGCAAGGTTGATAAAACTCTTTTTTTTCTTAAGCATGGCAATGACTCATTATTCGATCAAGTGTATGTGGATGATATTATCTTTGGTTGTGCTTCTCATGATCTCGTGTCCAAGTTCTCAGCTATGATGAGTTCAGAATTTGAGATGAGTATGATGGGCGAACTCACGTACTTTTTGGGGCTGCAAATCAAGCAAACCAAGGAGGGTACCTTTGTGCACTAAACGAAGTATAAAAAAGACCTCCTAAGGTGCTTTAACATGGACAGAAGCAAGCCTCTTCGGACACCAATAGGAACATCAACAACACTTGAACTTGATAAAGGTGGTGAACCCGTGGATCGAAAAGAATATAGAAGCATGATCGGATCACTTTTGTACCTCACGACATCAAGACCGGACATACAGTTCATCGTATGTCTTTGTGCACGGTTTCAAGCCTCCCCACGTGCTTCACATCGTCAAGCCCTCAAAAGGATTCTCAGGTACTTACATGGAACTACGGAATTTGACATTTTTCTTCTTTCTTCCTCAACTATTACTTTGAAAGCTTTTTCGGATGTTGATTTTGGAGGTTGTAGGATTGATAGGAAAAGTACTTCCGGTGCTTGTCATTTTATTGGTAATTCACTTGTTGCTTGGTCCTATAGAAAACAAAACTCAGTTGCACAATCCACGGCTGAATCTGAATATGTAGCTGCTACTAGTGCTTGCTCACAAAAACTTTGGATTGTTCAAACACTTAAGGACTATGGGGTTGATCTACATAGTGTTCCACTGTTTTGTGATAACACTACTGCCATTTGCATTCCTAAAAACCCCGTGCAACATTCTAGAACTAAGCACATTGACATTAGGTATCACTTTCTTTGTGATAATGTTGAAAAAGGAAACATTGTGCTTCACCATGTGGATACCGAACAACAATTGGCTGACATTTTACAAAACCTTTGGATTTCACTCGTTTTTGTTACATTCGTAGTGAAATACGGGTTATGCATCCTCATGGCTTAAATTGAGGGGGAGTTTTCAAACTTGAGAAGTCTATGTGTGAATCTGAAATTAAAATAATATGAGCATAGTATTTCATACATATATGACTTTTGTGATTCCTTTTACATGCTCAAAGTTCTTACTACACTACTCGTGTTATACATTTTGTAGTTTTTGCCATGTCTAGTAATTGGAATAATTACTTACACTAAATCTGGTCATGGTCGAACTTTCTGGCTGTTTTGAACTTGTTGCATGCTCACAAGTGCTTTTAATCATAAAGAATTAATCAAGTAATCAACTCACATGTTGAGTTTTTATGAACAAATATAAATTGAGAAAAGATCAAGAGAATATGCATGCATCACACTTCTTCTTTTGAGATGGCTTATCATTGCGCTTAGATATGAACTTGGAAGAAGTTGTGTATGACTAAAACCATGTCCTTAAGCTTCTGATTGCCATATGACATAGGCTTGGCTTGGTTGGTTAGAATAAGGCAGATGCACATATAATCTCTTGCAATTATCATATGATCTAAATTTGTGCTTTGAAAAATAATAAAATGTTGCAACAAGTGTCATGCTTTCAGGTTTTGAAATAGTTAAGTTTGTGAGATCGTGACTTGCTAAATTGGAAATTACATTTGATCTCTAGCATGGCTTACACTACTTTATGTATTTTATTGATGTGATAGTGTAAGTTACTTGATAGTATGACTTGGATGAGCTTTGTTTTATATGTATATGTTATAATATGCTCATAACAATTAAAATTTGTCTTATAAACCTTGTTGAATACATTGTCAAAGGGGGAGAGATAATATGTGAATTTTTAAAGATAAGTATTTAAGGGGGAGAAATTGTTTTTGGCACGATTCTTCTCAGGGGAGAATTTTTTTCTCACTTATTTCTGTTTTACAAAGGGGGAGAAATTGTTTTCAAAACTTTTAATGTGAATAAACCAATGTTCGAATCTTAAGTGGTGGTGCCAATGCATTCATCAAGGGCGAGATTGTGAGACCTATGTGTGCTGAATACATTGGCTTTAACGATAAAAGTTTTGAATACTGCCGTAACATCTTTTTAGCAAGGTCTGACTCTAGCTCCGAGCTTCTGCAAGGTCCGACAATAGGTCCAACTTTCTTTGTTTAGGTCCGACATGATTTTGGGTAGCTCCGGTGAGTTTTATCTTTAGCTCCGACATGTGTTTGTTAGCTCTGACATGTCTTTGTTAAGGTCCGATATGTTTTGCTAGGTCCGAGTTATGTTGGTTAGCTCCGACTTGTTTTTCTAGCTCTGACTTTTGGGTTGACTAGTTCCGACTAGTTTTGGTTAGCTTCAACGCTAGGTACGACTAGCTTTGGTAAGCTCCGACGCTAGGTACGGCTAGCTTTTGTAAGCTCTGACGCTAGGTACGACTAGCTTTGGTAAGCTCCAGCGCTGGTTTGTACTAGCTTTGGTAACCTCCAGCTCAAGCTCCGATTAGCTTTGGCAAGATTTAGAGCTTGATTGCAATGTTCCTGTTTTTTACTATGAAATATTTTGAACTTGCTTTACATTATTTGGAAAGATTGCTTAGTAATCTTTTACTAAGTTTTTGGTGTGTTTTGGTGGTTATGGTTAATATCATTTTGCTATGGTTTGCAACATGCTTATGTGAGGTGCTCACGTAAGATGTTGTAATTCTGGAACTAACGAGAGTCAAGTCGAGGACTTGTGCTGGGAAGTATTGGTTGTTTGTTCATGTGCAGGTGTTGCTTGAGTTCAAGACATGGCTGGTTATGGGATCCATTGAACTAGTCTTAGGGAGAAGATGAGGTTCGACAACAGAATTCGGGAGGAATTGTGGTTGAGTTGATCGGGAGGTTGCCGAGCATGTTTGAATCAAGAACAATGAATATGAAGGTATCGTGGACATCGTTGGAAGATGTTTGCACGTGTGCAAGGAGTACATGGACGTGGCTACATGGTTCCGAGGCGTGATGAAGAGATGTGGACGTAAAGAATTGGTCAGAAAGGTCCAACCGACTAGGTTATGGACTCAGGCTACGGCTGAGTCGGGTTTGACTCAAATATGGAAAGATTTGAGTTGGTTATGTTAGGATTTCGTGTGGGACACGAATTTGGGTTGTTTTAGGAATGTGGGATACATTCCTAAGGTGTTTGAAAGTCTTAAGATTGCTTCTATCTGCGTATAGAAGAGTCCTAAGCAGTTATGGAAAGTTTCGATTCGTGATCTGAGTAGTATTAGAGTCCTAGTTGAGATTGGGTTGGCCTAAGGGCTTGTTATATAAGCAAGGGAGGCCAAAGATCGTGGTACACGACTTTGGGGCTGTTTCTCTTGTGTTCTATTGAATAAAATTCGTAGTCGAAAGAAACTTTTATGCCTTGTTCGTCCGACTTGTTCCAGACAAGTTTTTCTCGTCGAGTTTTCTGCACAACACTACGTTTCTTCGGTGGTTTTATCATAACTCGAGTTTTACAGATCCAATTGACGTGATTCTTTTTGCGTTGTCTTCACAACTTGATTATATATCATATTTCAAAATTTCACGGTCATTGGATTTGTGGTTTCTGATCTACACGAGTTTCTTTGCAGCATCCCAGAACTGTTTTTCTTGGGTAGAACAGATTGACCTTTGTTCGATCTTTCGATCGTAACTTGAGTTTCTCGCGACGGATTTGAGTGATTCTTGTTGTGTCTTCTTCATGACTTGTTTCTCTCTGATATATATCACTTTTGTCATGGTGAAACACATTAGATTAGTCTCACAAACGATTTCTTTAACATATCGTTTTTCTGCCGAAGGGGTTGGGATTTAATTGTTTCCGCTGCGTAAGATTTTTTAATCTACCACTCACCCCCCTCTGGTAGCTTTTTACATGCTCTTCGATCCTACACAAACAAATCATCATTGAAATTCCTAGTGAATAGAGTGTAGTCAGCCTTTCCAATTTTGAAGCCATTTTGAGTTAGTAAGTCTCTAAGGCACTCGTAGCAAGCCCTAGGGGCTTGTTTGAGGCCATAGAGAGCCTTACACAATTTGTAGACATGGTTGGGGAAGTCTTGATCTTCAAAGCTCGGAGGTTGCTCCACATACACTTCTTATTTGATTGGACCATTAAGAAGTGCACTCTTTATGTTCATTTGGTATAACTTAAAATCATGGTGAGTAGCAAAGACAAGTAATATGCGAATTGATTCAAGCCTAGCTACGGGAGCAAAGGTTTCATCGAAATCCAAACCTTCGACTTGTGAGTACCCCTTGGCCACAAGTTGTGCTTTGTTCCTTTTCACAACCCCGTGCTCATCTTGTTTGTTGCGGAACACTCACTTGGTGCCCACAACATTGGCGTTTGGCCTCTTCACGAGATCCCATACTTGATTTCTTTCAAGGTTGTTGAGCTCCTCTTGCATGGCCACCACCCAATCCGGATCTCGTAGTGCTTCTTCAACTTTGTGAGGTTCCAAGGAAGAAACTTAAGAGTAATGTTCACAAAAATTTGCAACACAAGATCGAGTAGTTACCCCCTTGGAGATATCTCCAAGGATATTGTTGACGGGATGGTCTCGTTGAACGCTTTGATGTACTCTTGAGTGTGGTGCTTGAGGTCTTGTATCTTCATCTCGATATTCCTCATTTTGTTCGTCTCCCCCTTGATCATTGCCTCCATTTTTATTTTTTTGAGGTGCGACTTGAGGGTCTTGAACTTGATCATTTGAGGAAGAGCTTGCTTGATGTGTGGGATGTCCACTTGAGTCTTGAGGTTCTTCTTGTGGTTGAATATCTCCAAGTGTCATCCTTCCTATCACCACTTGTGGAGCTTTTTCTTGATCTAGAACATGACGATCAACTTTCTCCACTTGGGAGCCATTAGTCTCATCAAACACTACGTCACGTGTTACTCCAACAATTTCGTAGGATTTGTTGGAAACACAATAGGCGTAAGTGTTTGATTCATAACCAAGTAAGAAACCCTCATCGGACTTTAAAGCAAACTTCGAAGTACTAGGCTTCTTGTTGAGAATATAGAATTTGCTCCAAAAACAGGAAAATAGGAAATGTTGGGTTTGTTACCGGTTAGGAGCTCATAGGACGTCTTTGTCAATATGCGATGAAGGTACAACCGGTTTGTGGAATGACAAGCGGTGTTTACCGCTTCCGCCCAAAATTAGTCCGATGTCTTGTATTCATGAAGCTTGGTTCTTGAAATCTCAATGAGAGTCCTATTCTTCCTCCCGACCATCCCATTTTTTTGAGGGGAGTAGGGGGCCGAGAACTCATGCTTGATGCCTTCTTCATCCAAAAAACTCTTCAACTTGAGTGTTCTTGAATTTGGTGCCATTATCACTCCTTATGGTCTTGATCCTCAAGGAGAACTCATTTTGAGCTCTCCTCAAGTATTTCTTGAGGACACCTTGAGTCTCGCTCTTGTCATGTAAAAAGAACACTCAAGTGAAACATGAAAAATCATCGACAATAACAAGACCATATTTGTTACTGCCAATGCTTATGTAGGCAATTGGGCCAAATAGGTCCATGTGTAGAAGCTCCAATGGTCTTGTTGTCGTCATGATGTTCTTGGATGGATGTTGAGCTCAAACTTGCTTTCCGGCATGGCAAGCGCTGCATGGCCTATCCTTTTCAAACACAACATTCTTCAATCCACGGATGTGGTCGCCCTTAAGAAGTTTTTGCAAGTTTCTCATCCCAACATGGGCTAGTCTTCTATGCCAAAGGCATGCCATGTTGGTTTTTGCCATTAAGCATGTGTCAAGTTCGGCTTTATTCGCGGAAAAATCCACAATATAAAGCTTTCCGTTGAGCACACCCTTAAAGACAATTGAGTCATTGCTCCTTCTTGTGACGGTCACACACTCGTTAGTGAAAAGACAATTATAACCTTTGTCACATAATTGTTATATGGACAAGAGATTATAATCGAGTAAATCAACATGCAAAATATTTGAAAGAGTATGATTAGGGGATTTAGAAATTTTACCAGTGCGAAGGATTTTCCCTTGGCTATTGTCCCCAAAGTAGATTCCTTCACTTGGATCTTCGTTTTCCTCATACTCCACAAACATCTTCCTCTCTGCGGTCATATGGTTTGTGCATCCACTATCAAGAACCCACTTGGTTCCACCGGAGGATTATGTCTACAAAATAGAGTTAAGCCTTGGCTTTAGGTACCCAAGAGGTGTTGGGTCCTTTGATATTAGTCAAGAAGCACTTGGGCACCCACACGCAAGATTTTGGGCTCTTGCGGTGTGGCCCAACATACCTAGCATATGGCTTTCCAAACTTCTTCCTTAACAAGACATATGAATCATCAAAATCATGAAACGAAGGATGAGGTTCATTCTTAGGCATATCATGTGAAGTAGAAATGTTCTTTCACATGTTGTTGTGGTAAGAACCTTCCTTGAAAAAAAATCAAGTCTTTGCCATTCATGGGAGTCTTAGCATTTTGCATCCTTTCCCTAGAATAGCCAAGACCATCTTTGACAAGAGGATGCCTTGTGTTGGTGTATGCACTACGTGCATATGCCATCTTATACTTGTCAAAGATTCCACCTTTTTATGCTCGCTTGTTTTGGACCACCTTAAGCTCATCTTTTAGTTTTAGGATCAAGTTAGAGCACTTGCAAGCTTGCGGTGTTTCGGATTTGATATTTGTAGAAGGTGAGCATTTAGAGGAATAAGGTGCATTGACCTTTAGAGACTCCACTTGTGTTCCAAGGATCTTGTTAACTTTTGTGAACCTAACAAGTTCATCCTTTAGCACAATTGTAGTGTTCTCAAGGTTTGAGCAAGTTTCCTTGCTCAAAGCGAGTTCACGCTCAAGTGAATTGCTTCTTTCTCTTTCAAGCTCCAAGAGATCCTCAAACTCTTGACATCTCTCATTTTGTTGGATGAGCATGTCCTCTTGACGGTTGATGATCTCTTCCTTCTCAAATATCTCAGTCGACAACATCTCCAACCTTTTCAATGTACCCTTACTCATATCCTTTAGCATGTATTCATTTTCACTAGCACTATCAAAGTTATCACGTGAAGAAATTGAAGAAGATATTTTATATTTAACCTTCTTTCTTACCTCCTTGGCCATGAGACAAGTTGGCATTGAGCTCTCCAAGTTGGGGAAGAGCTTGTTCTCCATAGTTGATTTCTTCATGGAAATTGTTGGTATCTTCTCTTCTTCATCGGAGGAGGAGTATTCATTTGAGTCCCACTCCTTCCCAAGGAGGGCTTGTCCCAATTGCTTCTTCTTCTTGAAGTACATCTTCTCTTGGGACTTGCCCTCCTTCTTTTTCTTGTTTTGTTCATGTGGGCAATCCACAATAAAGTGGCCATACTCCCCACAATTGTAGCAAGCCCTCTTTGATCTTGTCTTGGGCTTATATTTGCTCTTGCCTTCACGATGGTAGCTCCCCCTCCTCCTTCTCGTCATCCTCTTGAAATTTTTGATAATGAGTGCCTCCTCCTCATCGGTGTTGGAGCTCTCTTCATCACTTTATTCTTGTTCTTGGGATCTTGACGACGTTGCCTTGAATGCAACATCTTTATTCTTGGAGGAGGAGAGCTTTTGAAGGTTGTTATAGAACATGGCCTCTTGCTCCATCATCTCATGCTTGATGATTCACCCTAGCACTTCTTCGGGAGTTGTTGGTACCCTGTGTACCGGATACCCCTTGGGACTGAAAAGAGTGCAAAGAAGCTCCACCTATCTGAATTGAAGACCTCCAAAGGCCCCACGTGTCAAACGGAACCGGACCTGCCTCCCTTCTATGGTTAGTCCTAGTGCCGCCACGTGTATCATAAAACCGGAGCTACATTCCATACATGGGATAGCTCCAGACTAGATACCTGTGTGGCACCCCCGGACCTAACTCCTGACAGAGGGAAGCTCCAGTACCAACACGTGTACAACAGCACCGGACCTACTCGTCCAAGACAATAAGCTCCGGAGCTGCCACGCGTCCAACCGCCGGACCTTCAACCTCAACAAGCAGATTGGTGGACCTCCAACGGCTCGGACCTTCAAGGAACATTAAAGACTTCAAGACCTGATTATGTGCCATTAATTCTATCTTAAGGACACATGATCGGAGGACCCTTAATACCAGTAACGCACCATCAAGGCGCGTTACCACGCTGTTAAGGGGAATTAAGTATAGTAACTGTGTATTAAGCATCAGTAACCGCTAGGGCCATGTTGGGCCAGGCTTATGTTGTAACGGCCAGCCCTTGTACTATAAAAGGACTGGCCGAACAATATAGGGGGGGGGGCACATGCTCCTAAGACTCCAAGACACTCTAGTCTCTCACAATCAAGCGCTCAGACGCTCAATACAACAACAACACACACTCGTGGAGTAGGGTATTACGCTCAGGCGGCCCGAACCACGTAAATACTTGTGTCAAATTGCTATTTTGCTCTGAATCTCCGCGCGCCCATAACCAAACTAAGAACTCCGTAGTCTGCCAACGGTAGTACCGGGAGAATTGCTGGAATCACATTCCAACAGTTGGTGCGCCAGGTAGGGGGAGCCTGAGATTCAAAGATGGTGAACTCAACTGCTGGATTGTCCAACGGCAACCATGCTGCGCAACCTGCTGGAGGCAATCCCTTCAATATGCAGCAGCCAGCAGGTGCTGTGGCTCCAGCAGGAGTCATGCCACCACCGCCATCGTCCGCTCCAGTGAATCAAGCAGGACAACAAGATGGGGCGTCGGTGTCGGTAACTGCATCAGCAAATAACAACCCCGAACACGCACTAAATGCTGCGCGTGCTCTTCTCCAACATCCACCGCCTCCAGGAGAACCCCAGGGTGCGATGCAACAGTGGAGAGCTGATGTGGATCATCTGGTTGCAGCAGTAGCCGATCGCAACAGCAATCAAGGTCCTCCCCCTTGGGGCGGGCCCCATTGCAGTATCAGACCTTGTTGGGTAGACTTGGTCCGCAAGCTTCACAGCCCAGGAGGCGTGCTGCGTCTCAACAGGCGACGTCGCTGCCTTCCGAGGCGCGATGTACTCATACTATAATGAGGCTTTTGACTCATGACCTCTGGGCAGAGCTCGATCGTCATTACCGTCAACAGGACGACCGCATCCAGATCGAGCGTGCTCGTGATAGGCGAGAGGCTCGGAACAACCCTGCTCTTGATGGAGTAGGAGGAGACTGTTCTGCCCTGGCCATGCACCTACTCATGGTAAGATGGCCGCAAAAGTTTCGTCCTCACCCGCCGGAGAAATTTGACGAGACTGTCAATCCCGCCGAATTTCTTCAAATCTACTCCACCGCTATCCTTGCGGCTGGGGGAAATGAGGCCGTGATGGCCAATTATTTCCCTGTGGCTTTAACTGGGACCTCCAAGTCTTGGTTCATGAGCCTCCCGCCTGACTCCATCAATAGTTGGGCGGCGTTGTGCCAACAGTTCACCGCCAATTTCGGGGGCTCATACACCTGACCAGGCACAGAACTGGACCTTTTTGTTGTCAAGCAAAAAGGGGGAGAGTCCTTGCGATCTTTAATCTAGAGGTTCTCCCAGGTAAGAAATATCATTCCTTCTATCTCAAGATCTTCTGTTATTGTAGCATTCAGACAGGGCGTTCGAGATAAGAAGATGCTGGAGAAGCTGGCGACCAAGGAATTCATCAACGTCACGAAACTCTTCAGCTTGGCAGACAAGTGTGCTAAGGCTGCGGAGGGCCATGAAATGCACTCCCAACCACCTCCGGAGGCCAACAAAAGTCCTCCAAGTGTGAATCCACTACCTCCAGGAGTGGCAAGAATAAGAAAAAGTCCAACGACAAGAAGAAGCCATCGGCCGTCACACCTACTGCTGCAGCGGCTGCAGCTCCGGGTGGCCGGGGGCCACGCCCCGAGAAACAACCTCAGCCGTCGTCCGAAGACGGTGGCAGCTCCAAGATGTGGTGTCCCATACATAAGACGAACAACCACAACCTGGAAGGCTGTCGAGAGGTCCAGAACCTTGCCGAGCGTTACAAAAAGCACCGGGAAGAAGCTCCTTTCCGTCAAAGGGAAGGAAAACGAAAAGTCGACGAAGCTCCAGCTAAACAGGAGTTAGGCTTTGAGGACCTTAAAAAGGTCTTGAAGGCTGTTTACACCCCCATTGACAACGATTCCAATGTCTCCGACAATGAGCGTCAGAAGACCATGAACACCATCTTTGGTGGTTCATGGGACATCACCTCCCGCCGTGTCCTCAAGATAATGCGGCGGGACATGGTCTCTGTAGCTCCCACCGCCAGGGTGGAGCCTCATCGGAAGTGGATGGATACTGCCATCACCTTTGATGCTTCGGATTGCCCTCGAAACATGATCGGAGCTGGCCAACTTCCACTGATGGTATCTCCAACCATCAATAACATCCAGCTCCACCACGTAATGGTGGACGGGGGTTCGGGGCTGAACCTTATAAGCTTCAAAGCCTTTGTCAAGCTTCATCTCCGACCTTCAGATCTTCGCCCCTCTCGACCTTTCACCACAGTAGGTCCGGGGGCCATAACTCCACTCGGTGCCATTACTTTCCCGATGACCTTCGGAACACGGGAGAATTACAGGACCGAGAAGTTGGTCTTCAATGTGGTGCAGATCAACTTACCATTTAACGCCATCTTGGGCAGGCCAGCTTTGTACAAATTCATGGCTGCTGCTCATTATAGCTACTTGGTGTTGAAGATGCCAGCACCCTTAGGCGTTCTCCAGATCCGTGGAGACCGCACCGCTGAAGTTACTGCTCTGGAAGAACTCCACGCGCTTGCTACAGCGCAGGAGGAAGAATCTGGAAAGGATCAAGCTCCGAAGCCTCCGAGCATTCGTCATCGAGGCTCAACCTCCGCACCTCGTGTGCAACCAAGCGGCAACACCGACATTCCTGTAAAAGTCTTCCAAAATGGTTCCAACGCCGCTCAAACCACTCGTATATCGGGAGGTCTGAACGACAAATAGGAACTCGCACTCATCACTTTCCTCCGGGCTAATGTCGACGTGTTTGCCTGGCAACCGTCACAAATGCCTAGGATCCCTAGGGAGGTGATTGAGAACAATCTGAAGATTTATCCCGACGCTCAGCCTGTACATCAGAAGCCTCGGAAGCAATCGGTAGAGCGACAGAACTTCATACGTCAAGAAGTGAAGAAGTTGCTCGAAGCTGGATTCATCCGGGAAGTCTTCCACCCGAAATGGATGGCAAACCCAGTCGTTGTACCTAAGGCCGGCGGGAAGCTTCAGATGTGTATTTACTACACAACACGAAATAAGGCATGTCCAAAGGATCCATTTCCACTACCTAGAATAGATCAGATAGTGGATTCCACCTCCGGGTGCGAATTACTGTGTTTCCTAGAAGCATATTCTGGGTATCATCAAATCAGAATGTCTAGGGAAGATGAAGAGCTTACTTCCTTCATCACAGTAGATGTATTATACTGTTACACTGCCATGCCATTCAGTCTCAAAAACGCTGCTTCAACGTTTGTGCGAGCTATGTACAGAACTTTTAGAGAGCTCATTAGAGATGTAGTAGAAGTGTACGTTGATGACATCGTCATCAAGATCACGAACAAGGAGTCATTTCTTGAAACCTTGCAAGCTATCTTCGACAAGTTGCAGATCACACGCACAAAGCTGAACCCAGACAAGTGTGTCTTCGGGGTTAGCTCTGAGAAGCTTCTTGGGTTCTTGATGAATCACCGAGGAATAGAGGCGAATCCAGCGAAGATTAAAGCTATTGAAGACATGCGGCCACCAGCTCGCATCAAGGATGTCCAGAAGCTGACTGGATGTCTAGCTGCCCTCAGCCAGTTCATCTCAAGACTGGCAGAACGGGCTCTACCCTTCATCAAATTATTGAGGAAGTCCGGACCATTCCAATGGTCTGGAGAAGCAGAAAAGGCTTTCTAAGAGCTAAAGCAGATCCTCACCACTCTACCAACCTTGGTAGCTCCAAATCCTGGTGAGCCACTTCTGCTTTACATTTTAGCAACTGACAAAGTTGTTAGCATGGTCCTGGTTGTGGAAAGACCAGAACCATCTCTGGTTCAGAAATCCAGACCCCTTTGGGAAGGTCCGGAGCCACCTGAAGGCAAGTTTGCGTCCCAGCCCCCAGACCCGGATCCTCGAGGCGAGATGTTAGAGGATCAACCTCCTTCAAATGGAGGAGTTACTGTTGCTGAACAAGAAGATCCGGACCCCTCCGGGAAGGTCCGGGTAACTTCAGAAGAAGCTCCGGGTTCCTCTAGCAAGGACCTAGAGGTCCCCGAAGAAGGTCCAGACTCCTCCGGGAGGGTCCAGGTTGATGAGGAGTAAGCTCCAGGCCCCTCCGGGAGGGTCCGAATAGTCCAACACCCAGTGTACTTCATCAACGAAGTACTTCATGACGCCAAGACTCGGTACTTAGAGGTGCATAAGCTGCTCTACGCAGTACTTATTGCCTCTAGGAAGCTTCATCACTACTTCCAAGCTCACAAGATTTCAGTGGTAACCTCTTATCCACTGCGTGCAATCTTGCATAACCCCAACTCTACTAGGAACATTGCAAAGTGGGCAACAGAATTGGCCGAATTCGATCTTGAATTCATCACAAGACAAGCGATCAAGAGTCAACATTGGCAGACTTCGTGGTGGAATGGACCCCCTCTCCATCAAATCCTGGGGGCCCGAGTGAGCAGAAGCCGGAACCAAAGGTTCTGGTCTTCACCGAGCCTCACCGGACTCTCTACTTGGACGGCTCCGTGCAGAAGCAGGGGGCCGGAGCTGGAATCCTTCTCCCCGCTCCGACCGGGGAGAAGGTCAAATACATGGTTCACCTTGACTTCAAGGCAACCAACAACATGGCGGAGTATGAAGCACTAAACTATGGGCTCAAGGTGGCACTATCATATGGTGTCAAGCAGATGTTGGTAAAGGGTGATTCGCAACTCATTATAAAACAAGTCAAAGGTGAATGCTACTGCAACAACCCTCAACTAGCTGCATATCTACTTGAAGTCCAGAAGCTTCAGAAGGATTTCAAAGTCCTGGATCTTTGCCATGTTCAGCGTCTCAACAACGCTGAAGCTGACGAACTCTCGACGAAAGCTTCAACTGGAGCTCCGATTCCAGACAGAACCTTCGTTCGGAGATTGTCAAGACCAACAGCTCAGCCTGCCAAACTGAGCGAAGGGGGCGAGACCAGCACCTCGAAGCTGGCGGTTCTGATGGCCCTGTTACCATGGCGTCCATCAAGGGTCGTAGGTGCTGCAGGAAGCTCCGAGCAACCCAGCACGCAAGACTCAGAAGCTCAAGTTAGCTCTAATGCATGGATCCCGAAGATCCGGAGCTACTTGAAAGACAACATCCTCCCTGAAGATAATGTATCTGCTGACCGAATAGTCAGATTGGCTAAAAGATAAACACTGGTAGAAGGGGATCTCTACCGGCGTGGTGCCAGCGGCATCCTAATGCGGTGCATTACAAGGGAAGAAGGCCGTGAGCTCCTCGCGGAAATCCATGGAGGCGAGTGTGGGAACCACACGTCTTCCTGCACGTTGGTCGGTAAAGCCTTCCGACATGGTTTTTACTGGCCTACAGCACTCCAGGATGCAACCGAGCTAGTGAAGAAATGTGAAGCATGCCAGTTTCGTGCGAAGCAAATTCACACACCATCTCAACCTCTACAAATGATACCTCCGACATGGACATTCGCCGTGTGGGGGATGGATATCTTGGGACCTTTCCCAAGAGCCGTCGGCGGTTACAAGTTCCTGTATGTCGCCATCGACAAGTTCACTAAGTGGCCGGAAGCAACTCCGGTTGTGACAATAAACAAGCAATCATCTATCAATTTCTTGCAGTCCATCGTATGCAGATTGGGAGTCCCAAACAAGATCATAACTGACAATGGGACCCAATTCACAAGCTCTGCATTCCAAGGATATTGCAAAGACCTCGACATTGAAGTCAGCTAAGCTTCTGTAGCTCACCCGGCAAGCAATGGCCAAGATGAGAGAGCAAATCCAGAAATCCTAAAAGGACTCAAGATGCGCACATATGAGCGCCTGAAAAAATATGGAGCCAACTGGATTGAAGAGCTTCCGCCCACCTTGTGAGCAAATAGGACAACTCCAAACCGGTCAACTGGAGAGACACCCTTCTTCCTGGTGTACAGAGTTGAAGCAGTCCTTCCTCCGGAAATCACCTTGGGGTCACTCTGGGTCCGGACCTTCGACGAAGCCACGCAGGACCAGCTCCGGCGTGAAGACCTTGACCTTGTTGAAGAGGGAAGGTGCCGAGCAGCTATTCGAAATGCACGATACCGCCAAGCGCTCCAACGCTATCACCAAAGGCATGTGCATAACCGACAGCTCGAGGAAGGTGATCTGGTGCTACATATAATACAAACTCGAGAAGGGTTAAACAAACTTTCCCCCAGCTGGGAAAGACCCTTTCGAGTGATCAAAGTATCCCGTCCCGGACGCGTTCGCTTGGCAACCAAGGATGGGACACCGCTCTCTAATCCTTGGAACATTGAGCACCTCCGTAAGTTCTACGCTTAATATCACGGAGGTGAGTGTATGTTATAGCATCATTGTACAGAGTCGGGTAGCTCCTCCGGGAGAAAAGCCGGACCTTTCCCGGAAGGTCCGCAAAGTTTAAGCAACACTTGACACAGTCTTAGAACTAAAAGTGTAGCTAGCTACCCTGGGTCAAACAGGAAATGTAACAAACTTAGCCTGGTTCTGTACCATAAGAGCGTACTTGTTTCCCCTGTACTCCGAACCTATAATGAAATACATCATTATGTGAAAACAGACTCCACGTGCATTTATTTTGTACAGGCTCATTAATTTTTATTTTTCTCTTTCTTGTCTATAGCAAAGTTGTGCAATTCTCAAGAAATTTTAGCTTGAACAATTCATATATAATTCAAGTTGCACTGTTAATTCTTTCGGGTCTTAACATTGTTGAATGGCCTACTCGCCTGAACGCCAAGCCAATCTAGGTCCGGAGTGTGCTATCAACTTAGCCTGGTCCTGCACCCTAAGTACGCCACTCTACCTACACCCCGGTAGGCCTAAGTAAGGTGAGTCCAGAAAATGATCGGACCTGGAGAAAATAAACAAATGCACTTGATTGTATATAGAATTGTGGTCGACCTAAAAATTTCTTTCGGGAATAGTAAGCCGCAAATGAGTTATAGATAAGAAATGGGTTTTACTGTTTTTCTTGACTTCAGTGTGCAGGAAAAATAAAAATCTCATGATGATGGTGGAAGATGCCGGAGCTATCAAAGCTTCAACATCCCCTAAGATGGCCCGCTGTCGATGTTTTAAACGTTGATAGTAGGCTTCGCCGGAGCTATCAAGTTCCGACAAATTCAGGGAGCCAACCGTCAACGTGAAAAAAAGATGGTAGAAGGACACCCCAATGGGGTCTGCTGCCGACACTCTACGTGTTGACAGTAGTTGCTGCCGAAGCTACTAAGCTCCGACAACCCCAGAGGGCCAACTGTCGATGCTCTACGTGTCGACAGTGGTCGCTGCCAGAGCTACTAAGCTCTGACAACCTCACGGGGCCCCTGCTATCGACGACTTCAGACCTATACTCTACAAGTTCAAAGCACACAAGTCTTCAACAAAATGCTACATCCTTTTGGTACATGTTCGCAATCGAATTGTGAACATCTACCAGGGGGCCAAGTGAGACAAAGGTTGAAGACACAAAAAATGAAATTCATTGAAATTCATAAATTTCTGGATTTCATTCATCTGAGCACAAGAGATTACAAAATTAGAGACAAGAAGAGAAGATACAAGTGGGAGCTAAAAGGAGAAAGTCCTAGATCCTAGGAAGAACGAGGCAACCTTCCGGGAAACCTCCGACACGCTGGCTTTGGCGACATCTCCCTCTTCGTCCATGGGACCTTCAAGCACCATACCTAGTGGCAAGTGAGGATCCCGACTTGTGTAGCACGTCAGCATGTACTCTGCGACGTTCTGCACAAGGGATTTTCCTTCAGTCTCCAACTAATCCGCGATGACATTGCCCATCTTGTTGAGTTTGTTGCCCGCCGAGCTCAACACCTTCAACGCCTGGTCTAGTTCTGGCTCCGGATTGTCCGGACGCACGGGACTAAAGCCCAGCGGTGTCAGCGCGTCATTGGCCTTGCCTAAGAAGTCCCATACTTGTTGGGACTCTGCAACCCTTGAGCCTCGCATCTCTTTCAAGGATCTTTTGGCAGCCGCAAGCTCTGAACCCTCTCAGGCAAGGCGCTCAACCTCTTTGGTGTGCTGCTGAATCCTTCTAGCAACTTGCCTTTCTAGGTTGGCAAGCTCCTCTTCCCAGATGTGGATCTTGTTCCGGCAGTCAACCATGTCTTTCTTCTGGCCTCGCACTTTCTTCTCCCTAGCAGCAACTTCATTCTCCCTTTTGGTGAGGTCCTGTCCTCGCTACTAGGCCTTCTTCTCCTCACTCTCGCAGAGCTCCTCCAGCTTCTTGGTGTGCTCCGCGAGGCTCTTGTCACCCAGAGCCAGCCTCTGGGCAAGCTCCTCCTCCCTCTTCACGAGGTCATCCCTCAGCTCCAGGAGTTTCTGCTCTTCATCTTCGAGCTTCTTCTCCCGCTCCTCAAGAGCCTCCAGGCGCTTCACGAGACTCTCGTGGATGGTGCTGAGCTTCTCCTGGCGATCGTTCGCTACTTCATTAGCAGCCACGACCTGTTCGTGCATAGCTCGGGACTGGTTGTCGAGGGATCGCACCATGCTTTTCCTCTTGTCCAGCAGCTGGCCCCAGTACTCCATCTCGGCCTTCTCCCTCTCGACCAACTCCTTGTCGTCGACCATCCTTGTTTGCGCCAGCTTGTTCTCGAATTAGAGCCGGTTGCGCCACCTCCTAAGGGTTTGACGCTCCTCCTCGAAGGCCTTGCTATCGTGGTAAAAGGCCTGCTATACCTGACGAAGGCTAGAGCAGGTGTTGTTGATGGATAACGATAGGGGGATCGGCTCCGAACCTGTCGGGGTCCTCTCTGCTGGCTCCAGCGGGTTCTCCATAATGAAAATTGGGTCCCACTCTACAAGAGTGGTCCCCTGAGCTTCCGCAGAACTAGGGCCTCCCTCTGAGATAGCCTCAGTCACTGCCGAGGAAGGTCCGGCAATGGGAGCTTCTACCTCCGGAGTCGGCTCCGAAGGTCCCGCCGCCAGGTCTTCAGCAACTGATCCCTCTGGCAGAGGATCGGCCGCTTCGTCGTAGCACCCTGGCTCGGGCACGGGTACCTCTGGGACTACCACCTCCAGGGCATGCACTGAAGATTCGGCCGGAGCTGAGGCCACTCCGGCTCCGACGCTGGTGCCTCCTCTGCTGCCAGTTCAGGCACCGGCGCTTCGACCTCTACTGGTTCGGGAGCCGGCACCTCCATGACAACCGGCTCAGGCACCGGAAATTCATCAACAACCGTCTCCGCCGCCGGGGCTTCAACAACATCCGGCCCTAAGGCCGGAGCTGCATCTACCTCCGGCCCTGAGGCCGGAGCGTCCATCATCACAACATCCAAAACCGGAGCTTCAACCTCCGGAGCTGGTGCCGCTGGTACATCTTCATTCCCGTGGTCTGGTGCTACCACAGGAGCTTTGGGAGATGAGTTGAGATCCACGATAGCCGGCGCCGGAGCCGCTGAGACCTCAGCCACCACCTGGGGCGGCGCTGGAACTGGAGCTGGAGCCTCTGCCTGCACAACATCAGCTACTGTCATAGGAACTGGAGCTTCAGCCCCTTTTTTGGATACCCTGTGGATGAAGGACGGAGAAACTCAAAATATGATTACAACAAAAACAATCAACTGAGGTAAAAAAGCAAATTTACCTTGGGAGACTTCCGCTCCAGCTAGCGGGGAACCTTTTCGTTAGACGCTAAGAGCCCGACCCAGTCGCAACTGGGGTAGTAGCTCCAGAAGGCTCTTCGGAGCTTACTGCCGCCGTCAGCAACGTCTTGGTTGGGGCCTTCCTCGATTGGGAAGGACCCTCGGACCTAGAGCCCTTCGCTGTCTCTGGTGCCGGAGTCACCTTGGCGGAGCTGTCATTCTGCAAAGACGCCGATGCTGGAGTGGTAGTCGCCGTAGAAGACCTCCCCCACCAGGGAGAAGGAGCTGCTGTGGAAGGAGCAGGTCTGACGGGCCTCCTGTCAGAGTGCTTCAACTTCCTCTTTCGGCTCGATGGCTCAACCAACTCTTTGCCCTTGCTGATGACTTTAGCTCTATGTCTCGGGGAGGAAGCAGGGCCACCCTCGGAAGCTCCGGGGATCGCCAACCTGGTGGTCGGACGCCTCTCAACTTCACCGAGGTCGTCAAGTACCAGCATCTTCCGCCGGAGCTCCCTGCTGAACTCCGCCTCCATATTCAAAGGGAGGAAAGCCACCAACGTAGTTAAGTCATCGCCCTAGACATCGATGCCATGCTGGAACTTCGTGAGATGAAGCTCCAAAGCTGCGCCTTCCAAATTGGACTTCAAACCGGTCTCGATCCGGTCGTTGTCCATCACGTTGTTAAGGGCCCAGGCGAGCTTCTCCCTCTTCTTCAGCGGAGCCCACCTGTTGACCAGGAAGTTGCAGAAGAACGCCTGGGGGGTCACTCCTCCTTACACACATTGGCGGATCCTTGTCAGGGCAGGGTTGAAGGCCTCCGACAGCACCGGAGCTTCACTCCAGGCATCAGTGTCAATGTTGGGAAGGCCTTCAGGCAGCTCCAACTTCTCATGCTCCTCTGCCATGATGACAATCCAATCTTTCTTCAAGTCATCCCACTTGCTGGAACGGAACGACCTCAAGTACTTGTAGGGGCATTTCTTGCGCTTCACAAAATAGAAGAAGCCAAGATACTCGTCACTCTTGCCGGTAGTGTGGATGGTGAAGAAGGTACGGAAAAGCTCGACCCAGGGGGAAATACCCACCCACATCTCGCAGAAGTGGATGAATGTGGACACAAGAAGAATGGAGTGGGGCCCAAGGTGGTACAACTGCAGACCATAGAAGTCTAACAGCATCAAGAGAAGAGTGGAAAAAGGTGGGATCAGTCCCACCATGGCGTACGCAGAAAAGTACACCATGTCGCCGGTGCGCTCCTTCTTCAACGGGAGCTTGCCGGCGCGGACCAGGTGGTTGAAGGAGTCGCTGGACCACCCCATGTAGGTCCGGACCTTCTTCAAATCACTGTCAGTCGTGAGACGGCTCTTGCGGAGACCCAACTCCATCGCAACACAGCGGGGCAAGAGAGGAAAAGCAAGAAAAAGTTTGGAGGATTCGAACGCAAGTTCAAATGAAGGCGTAAGGAATCCCCAAACGGTGCGTGCTTTCCTTTTTAAGTAAGCCCCTGCAACGCTTGGATGGAAACCGAAGAGGAGCCAAAGATATAGTTCAAAAGTTTCACCCTGCCGATGACAAGGGGGCCTGGGGCCACCCAGACGATTAATTAGAGGTCCTTACCCCAGGCGAACATTTCTCATCATGAGAGGCGGGAAACCCGAGGGCGGCGGCCTCACAGGGTGCGCAGAACCAATAAGGTTTTCGTATTGGGAACCAGCGATCTTCAATTGTGTGAGATCCGCACGCGCATATCTCACCTGCCGCATCCTGAAGATGCCACGCGGCGATGGTTTAACTGCGAACCACCACCTCAGCGGCACACCCAAAGACCCTTGAAGACACGGCGCAGAAATCGAAAGATGGACCCACCTCTGGCAGAATGACTTAATCCTAAAAGTCTCTCCCAGAGGTGGGCCCAGGGGGCCACTGTCGGTACCCTGTGTACCAGATACCCCTTGGGACTGAAAAGAGTGCAAAGAAGATCCACCTATCTGAATAGAAGACCTCCGAAGACCCCACATGTCACACGGAACCGGACCTTCCTCCCTTCTATGGTTAGTCCCTGTGCTGCCACGTGTATCATAAAACCGGAGCTACATTCCATACATGGGATAGCTCTGGACTAGATACCTGTGTGGCACCCCCGAACCTAACCCCCGACAGAGGGAAGCTCTGGTACCGACACGCGTACAACAGCACTGGACCTACTCGTCCAAGGCAGTAAGCTCCAAAGCTGCCACGCGTCCAACCGCCGGACCTTCAACCTCAACAAGCAGATTGGTGGACCTCCAACGGCTCGGACCTTCAAGGAACATTAAAGACTTCAAGACCTGATTATGTGTCATTAATGCTATCTTAATGACACACGATCGGAGGACCCTTAATACCAGTAACGCACCATCAAGGTGCGTTACCACGCTGCTATGAGGAGTTAAGTATATTAACTGTGTATTAAGCATTAGTAACCGCCAGGGCCACATGTGGGACCAGACTTATGATGTAACGGCCAGCCCTTGTACTATAAAAGGACTAGCCGAAAAATACACAGGGGGAGACACATGTGCCTAAGACTCCCAGACACTCTAGTCTCTCAGAATCAAGCGCTCAGATGCTCAATACAACAACAACACACACCCGTGGAGTAGGGTATTACGCTCAGGCAGCCTGAACCACGTAAATACTCGTGTCAAATTGCCATCTTGCTCTGAATCTTCGCGCGCCCATAACTGAACTAAGAACTCCGCGGGCTGCCAACGGTAGTACCGGGAGAATCGCCGGAATCACACTCCGACAGGAGTCATCTTGTGGAATACTGAAATTTCACAAATCAAGGAGCAAAGAGTGACATTTCGAGACATGAATGTCCAAATCATCCTCTTCACAACTTTGTGGTCCGTCCACCAGGTGCTTCAATAAGAGCGACTCTTGTTGATAATGATCTTGAGGCGGTTGTACATGTCTTGGGGGGTTTCACCATCCATGATAGTGAGCCTCCCAAGTTCTCCTTTGATCATCTCAATCTTGGCCTCCCTTATCACAAAGTTGCCCTCATGAGCCATTGTTGATATTTCCTACGCACTACTAACAATTCATCCCTAGCAGGGGTGCTAGAAATGCTTGTTGGTAGGTTTTATATTATGCATGTAAATCCGCAAGCGCACGGAAACTATCGATGTAGCATTTCTCCTTTTAAGACTATTCCCAAAGGGTGTCATTTATATTCTCCCAAAGGAAGGCTAGGTGGAAGCAAAGCAATCATCAAATGGAGAGGCTAGGTTGGTCTAGGTAGGGTTCTAGCAAGGACGGGTTAATTGATAAGTGTAGGTAGTGTGACAGACACAAGAGCATTCTATCCTACGGGGCTAAAAGAGGTAATAGAAGAACTAGGCTAAGAGTTAGGTAGATACTCTTACTATGCTTCTAATGTACATATACATAGCCTAAGTTAGTTACTAAAGATTATATTAATTATGAATTCTCATGCTAAGTGGATTAACACATCGGGCACGGGTTTATCCCTAGCAACACTAGGCGACTCCAGCCAAGAGCATGTGCCATGGCCGAACGTGGAGGATTACAAAGGACAAATAGGGCTGTCACCACCTACTGCATACCTCTTTAATCCGTGGTTCTACGAGATATTCAACGCTACTTTATTTCCTAGCACCATGCTAGCATATTAAGTAATTACCTTAAGAGCCTAGGCACAAAAGAGTCATCCTAATGCAATGAACAAAATCATCGTTGAACCAATGTTAATTCATAGCATAAGTGATTCATGTTAACACAATCATATCATAGCTAATTAGACTAAAGTGGAGGTTTATAGTGTTCATGATGATGTAATGAGCATGGTATAGCATAGTCATAAATACTACTACAACATACATGGAATCCACAATCAAACAAGAAATGCTTCATCCAAGTATATGAACAAATGGAACACTAAAGATAACATCTTTATTAAGAATAAAGTCACAAATACAAATAGGAATATGTGAGACATACATTTCCCAATTGGGAAGAGACTCCTTCTACTCCTATCCTACTTGGACTATGGACTAGAAACTCTCCTCTCTACAGCCTATACTCCTCTAAACATTTGGAGAGTAGTGGATACAAAGGAAGAATACTCAAGTGGTGTGTTTTGAAGTGAGGGGTCCTATATATAGCTTGGAGAAGGTTTTGTTTCCACCCCCAAAAGCGCGCGAATCAGTCACCCATGACCTTTTCAAGCTGGGAGGAGCCAACATGTGGCGTTTGACCACGTTTGGCGGCAATACCTAGTCGGCCGACTAAGGGGGTCGACCGACCTGGTCTTGGCCCCGTTGGGGTTGTGCTTCCTCCAGGTCTTGGCCAAGTGAGTCCCATTCCTTTATATGGGTGCTACACCATTGGATGGCCTTAGATACTTCTGTTTGTGGGCTTCGATCCATGTGGTGCCACGTATCATCGCTTGACGGGCCGGAATGATATTTTATAGGATCCATCCCCTTGTTTCATTTCATTTTTGCATAGAACTCCTGCATGTACCATTTTCTCCAAGTACAAGTGGAAATAGGTTAAATAGAAAGGTGATGTGTGCAAGAAATGACAATTCCTTCACATAATTGAATTATATTGACAGGTGAAATTGGTATATGACAGCCGTCAACAAACTCCCCCAAGCTTAACCTTTGCTCGTCCCGAGCAAAGTCAATACTTTAGGTTGATGGTCAGGAGTTGCTACTATGTTCTATTTTTCAAAAGTACTATGTGCACAACAAAATACTCTACCTAGTATTGCAAAAATTGGCATGGCACTTCACCCATCTTAGGTCATTATGGGGCTTATGCCATCTCCTATTCATGGGTGGTCGAAAGATAGAACAGCAAATGGAGCACAAGTACCCCAGAAATCAAGTTTCACTCAAATTCTAGAGATTTCAATTTAGATTTTAAGTATCTCAATTCGATTCTCTCAAGTCTCTCCTCTGTGTGTAGTGGAAATATGTCCTCACCAAGGCATTGTGCATAAATTCATCCTATCTCTACATAAGGCTTGTATGTGGGTCTTGGTAGGGAATATAGTAGGCATATTTGCAACACATAATATTTCTAAGTCAAAAGAGCAAGCCTTAGGAGAATTCAATTCAAAACAATTTGATTCAAGACTTGTGCATGTGTGATGGAATGGATGTGGATCTTGAGATGACTCCTTTTTTGCAGGGATGAAACATGGCTACTTTTTTTTTCTCATGCTTATGATGTAAGCATCCATTTTTTTCTTTTTTTTTCTTGTAGACATGTCTTCTACTCCCTTTTTATGCAATGACTTTTGGAGAGAGTACTAAGCATGAATGATATAGAGTTTCTCTTTTTATTGTGGAATGGTGGTATGATAGAAATTTTCTTACTTCTGGTGTAGAAGCATAGCATGTGCACGTGATGTCTTGAATTCAAAAAGTAATGAAAGAAATCTCACATAGGTCTATACTAGTTTGACAAAGCTCATTGTGAAGACAAATAGCATATGCATAAGGTCAATCAATATAATGTATCATCTGGCTTTGGTGGGTATTTCCAATCAAATGAGGATAACTTAAATCTTTTTAGAATTTCTCCAAAAATCTAAGTTTTAGTTTCAAACTAGGAATAGCAGCCCTATCACTATATCATATCTCACAACAACTTAGAATGGATTAAGATTTTGCTACCCACATTTTCCAAATCAAGGCAAAAGTAATTCTAGCCAATGAGTGCAATATGTTGGAGAGTAGTAAGTTATAAACTAGGGACTTAGGAAAATTAAACCAAGCAACTATTCATCATTTCATCTATGTGAATTCCAAACCATTCGTACCGCACATCATTTATTTTATTTGAAAATAAAACCTATCCTATATATTTTTTATATGTAAGGTGGATCATGAGTAAGAGGAAAATAAATATGCATGGGGTTGATACAATTTATCTCAAGTGGGGGTCCTCCCCCAAGCTTGTTCTTAACTCACCTTTGTGATGAGGGTTGAAACCTTGATGACGGAAGTATGTCGCGAGATCGGCTTGTTGTAGCATGGAGTTGAAGTTGGTGAATTGAGCGTCCATGTATTGTTGCCAGTCTTGGGCACATTAGACATGCCCTTGAAGAGTGTTGTAGATGTCACCTGTCCTTACTTCAAGCTCCTCCATACGTCTAGAGAGGTCCATCATTCCTTGGCTATAGTTACGATGACTTCTAGCCAAAGTGGAATGACATCTTCTCATAGATGTTGGAGGCAAGCTGCTAGAGCTTGAAGTGGATAGGGGTGCCTCCCATGTAGCACCTGGTCATCCATGCCAAGACGGACCTACGATCTCATACGATGGAGGTTGAGTCCATTCGGGTGCATCACCCGTTGGGTTCTCTTCCTCTTCGTACTCATGGACTGTGGAGGTTGTCGGGGGCATGGCCGCTCTCCTTGTACGACTTCTAGTTACCCTGCTAGAGACATTACTTCTTCCAGCTTCCTCGATGGGAAGTAGGTCAATGGTTAGCGTCCAACATTTGTACAAATGATAATCCGGGTTAGGTAACCAAATTTCATTGAAAAACCAGGGATAATAAAACTTTAAAGAGCCATCTTGATTCTTAAGGGTACGTCCTTGCACTAAATAATCTTCATCAATTAATTCTCTTTCACTTTCAATATGCTCAAATGAAGAATATTCTAGTGCTCCTACCCTAGTAGCAATACGGGTAATTAATAAAGTGCATTCAATTGGCCCGACCCTTGGGATATAATCTAACCATTGTGTAATAATTGCAATAGCTGGAGCAACTTTTATCTTTTTAATCATGGCAAATCATCATCACGCACTATCCTTCATGATGAGATCAAGCACATTGTCATTGCACATACAAGCACAACACGTTGTTTATTTGTTTGGGATCCTGGCTCAAGTGAATGTACATGCGTATTTGATGAAGAACATGGAGATGGTGCACTTTGTTGTCCACCACCTTGGCCTCCTCCTTTTATGCATACAAGAAGATTTGATGGTGTTGCACATATGGACCCACACATGAGAGAAGATAAACTCGACTCGAGGACAACTCCAATTTAAGAAGGGAAGGATGATGAGGATATCACTTCTATGGATACAAACAACACTCCATTGAACATACAAGATGCAATCAATAGAGTTCACACACAACAATTAGTTTCAGAGGTGAGCTCGTTCTTATATGTTTCCTTATATATTTTTAAAATAGTTTGCTACCTGATAATTTAATTATGATTAAGATACATGGAGTGATTCGAGGAGCAATTGGAGGAAGGTTTAGAGGCGTGGAGGACTAGAGAATACGTTCAAAGAAGATGGAAACCGACCCAACTCAAAATCGTGTCCAACTCAGAGTCCAGAAGTAGTTTGCACTAAAACGGATGCCCAGGACGCATACGAACTCCGCTTTGGACGTTCTACATATGAACGGAAAGTGGAGAGGATAAAATTTCCAATGGAGCTGGCCCCATGTCAAAAATACTTTCTGAGTTGACAGGAATCATCAAAACAAAATTGAGTTCAGAATCTATCAGGATGCTGCGCTATCGTATTGGGCCTTGTATTAAGTCTAAGTCCATTATTTTCGTGTATTAGGGTTAGGTCACGACCCCAACACTCCCTTGGACGTCCTCCCACCTATATATACTCTATGGTAGCCGCCCTAGACAATTGGGTTTTGCTTAGATTAATCTGTTATACACAGTTTCGCCGTTCATCGATTTGTGAGACCCCAACTTAGCAATTCAGATTGCTTCTACCTTGTTCTTGCTTGTGTTCTCGGTTGCACTTGCATAGATTAGCCTTCTTGGCGAGGTCAATCGTGTGCAGCACGGTTGATAACTAACGGAGCGGTGGTGCAGTGATTGCAGAGGTTTTTTGTGTTCTACTTGAGAGCCTCGGATTATCAACGTTGAGATCTCCACATCAATTGACTTATCCATTACCTTTCGGAAGATCGAGGATCATCTTCTTATCAATTGGTATCAGATTTCCAGGTTTCCCATTAGGTAATTTATCTATCCATTACATTAGTTTTGTTTTTCATACCTAGAGTCCACAAAAAAGCCACAAAAAAACTTGCAGTTTAGTAGATCTGTTTATTACTTTGTCCAAACCACATTGAGGCTTTGCGACTTTTGTTTTTAGTTTGGTTTTGTTGAGTTTGTGATCGTGGTTGAGTCATATTGCTGGTTTAGAAAGTGTTTTTGGTTTTAGTTTGTGTTTTGCATTGTGTTGATTCATCCTTTTGAATCACGTCATCACGTCCAGATTAGATTCATCTCTATCCAGTTCGGTATTTTCATCATATCTCTCTCATACGATCTCAGATGTTGGAGTTCTTATACTTTCTGGAAAGCGTAAGAAGTGTTCTACAACTTTCTTATTCATATTTTTCCAATAAAACGGAGTTATCAGGGTCAGAAGTGCAATAGATCTGAATCTGTTCTCGACCTAGAATTTTTGAACAGTCTGTGTTTCAGGGGCGATATCTCCTATTGTTCTTGTCAAAAATAGGTCTTTCATATATTGAAATTAATGAGGAAATATATATCTACAATCTTGTTGTTGTAAGTTTTTCTATTTGGGGCATCTAAGTATGCCAATTTGTCCTTGGACGATTGAGCAGAAAATCTATGACAGACCCATGAGATATCTTTGATTGCTTTTCATTGTGTTCTTCTTTTGCAGCACATTCTGAAAAAAAAAGGAAGAAAAAGGAAAAAGGCAAGTGCAAAAAAATATACAAAAGCCACACAAAATAAAAGGAGAAAAAATAACAAAAAACAGAAGGTCTTGCATTCTTTGTGTCATGTAGTTTTGTCTCATGTCTTGCTAGCTTGAACTAGGAACACATTTAGGACAGCAACATTGACAAGTACTTTGGACACTTATTCAACTTTACTATCTGATTGCGTTGTTGCTAATCCTTGCTACATATAAACTGCCATCCAAGCTACACTTTACTCTTGAGCAGAATCGATACACCTTTGCAATCATCTCACGCTTCATTGATTTCTTCATACCGGCCACCGTTTGCCTCCTGCCGTGTCGGTAAGAGCACTTGTAAGAGTGTGGTAAGATGCTTGAGAGTGTGTGACTCCACTTCCACATTGCCATTATCCTTTGTAGTTGATAGGGATAATATATTTTTTTGTTGTCTTCTGTTTGCTACTAACAATGTCAGTTAAAAGCAAGAATCATGCATTATATGCTCAGATGATTGACATGATGAAGACAACGATGGAGTTGCTCGCTAAGAATCAAACATCAACCAAAGTTTCACAAGACATTCAGACCATCTTTACAACTCATTCCACAGAAAGTAATTACATTTTCCCATCTCTTCCTTCTTATGATGGTTTCGGTTACGATGAATATATTACTTGCGAAATAGAGTTGGATAAAATTTTTGGACAATGTAATATGTGTGAGAGGAGAAAGATTAATAATGTTGCAAGTGCATTAGTAGACTTTGCATTAACTTGGTGGAACAATTTAAATGATTTAGAAAAACCTCGAACATGGAAGGATATGAAAATTTGTATGCGAGAAACTTTTATGAATGTATCTAATTGCAAAGATGAAGTGCATCAATCTGAGGAGAAATTTCTTGTTGTACCTCCTTTTGTGTCTAACATTTTGTAGGAAAATATAGAAAATAATGTAGATGATGCAAAAGAGAACGAGACTTTCAAGGACACTTGTGAAATTTTAGATGGATCAAATCACAATGCACTCGAAATCACTACTAAAAATGGTAAGGCAAAACATTCTAGAAATACAGAAGGTGAAAATTTTTTGGATGTTCTGAACTTTTCCACCAATCATGCTATTTTTGAGGAGCAACTATTAGAATTGTTTATTTATACACCATTCTCACATGTTGATTTTCCTGCTGATCGTTGCGTTAAAGAATAGTTGTGTGCTGATAACTCTAATATACCTATGCGGAAACAAGTTAATGTATTAGATGATTGTATTTTGGATTCACCCACTTGAGCTAAAATTAATAATTTGATCACCGCTACTGCTGAAAATGATGAGCTGAAATTGTTGTCTTCTCTAAATACTTTGGGTTATATTGAATTTGACACTCTTTGTGATCTAGATATTGTAGACAGGAGAATATTTTCCCAATCTGAATTTCCTTTGTTAAGTAGAAATATTTTTCATGCTATAGGCAACTATGAATATAGTGGTGAATTTATGGTTCATAAAGTTTACATATGCTCAAATGAGAAATCCCATTTTGTGCTGCAACAACATGGTGAAATGAATGGATGCACTAACACTAATAATTCTTTGTCATGTTTTCCTAGTATTTTTTTCTTGCAGCACAGACAATATTTAATTGAGGAGCGTTGTTCGTTGCGGTTGTGAAAAATGGACAACGCTCATTCTACCCCCAAAGCAAGCCTCTTTGCTAGACATACGAGCAAGCCGAGGACGGCTTGTCATAAAGAAGGGGAGGATGATGAGATCAAGCACATTGTCATTGCACATACAAGCACGATACGTTGTCTATTTGTTTGGGATTCTGGCTCATGTGAATGTGCATGCGTATTTTTATGAAGAACATGGAGATGGTGCACTATGTCGTCCACCACCTTGGTCTCCTCCTTTCATGCATACAAGAAGATTTGATGGTGTTGCACATATGGACCCACACATGAGAGAAGATGAACTTGTGTCGAGGACAACTCCAATTCAAGAAGGGGAGGATGATGATGATATCACTTCTATGGATACAAACAACACTCCATTGAACATACAAGATGCAATCAATAGAGTTCACACACAACAATTAGTTTTAGAGGTGAGCTCGTTCTTATATGTTTCCTTATATATTTTTTGCGAATAGATTGCTACCTAATAATTTAATTATGATTAGGATACATTGAGTGATTGAAGGAGTAATTGGAGGAAGGCTTTAGGGGCATGGAGGACCAGAGAATACGTTCAAAGAAGGTGGAAACCGACCCCAACTCAAAATCGTGTCCAACTCGGAGTCCAGAAGCAGTTTTCACTAAAACGGACGCACATGACGCATACGAACTCTGTTTTGGATGTTCTACATATGCACGGAAAGGGGAGAGGATAACCTTTCCAATCGAGCTGGCCCCATGTCAAAATTCGTTTGGAGTGGACGGGAATCGTTGAAATAAAATCGAGTTCAGAATCTGTCAGGGTGTTGCGCCATTGTATTGGGTCATTGGGCCTTGTATCAAGTCTAAGTCCATTATTTTCGTGTCTTAGGCTTAGGTCATGACCCCAACACCCCCTTGGACATATTCCGATATATATATATATATATATATATATATATATATATATATATATATATATACACTCCATGGTAGCCGCCATAGACAATTGGGTTGTGCTTAGATTAATTTGTTATACACAGTTTCACTATTCATCAGTTTGTGAGACCCCAACTTAGCAATTCAGATTGCTTCTACCTTGTTCTTGCATGTGTTCCCGGTTGCACTTGCAGGGATTAGCCTTCTTGGCGAGGTCAATCGTGTGCAGCACGGTTGATAACCAACGGAGCGGTAATGTAGTGATTGCAGGAGTTTTTTGTGTTCTAATTGAGAGCCTCGGATCATCAACATCGAGATCTCCACATCCATCGACTTATCCATTACCTTTTGGAAGATCGAGCCTAAACTCCTATCATTACATCTCCTCTAGGGAATATAGTCATAGCCACCCATCTATGCATGAAGTGTAAAGTAAGGTTGTGCATGTGGCTATTCCTAGGTGCATTACATCTGATCTGAGCAGTTAAATCTTGCCAAAAACTTTGTTTGTTAAACTTAGGCAAAGAGTCTAAATCTAGCAAACAACGTTTATGGGAGCCTAGGATTTGGATTAATTCTTTCCATAGGATGTTGTATTCTTTTTGAAATAATCTAAAAGTAATACCATCAAATCCTATTTTGAGTGTGCAAAGGAATTGTATGGAGATATGGTGTGAACCTTTCTCTTCTATGTGAGCAAAGTTTTCCCATCCTAATGCACGCCAAATGGAAAAGAATACGGAATCCATACCTATTTTTGAGATCAAATCCGGATCATTAGCTTTTGTATGAGAAAACTCACAATCTTGGAGGAGCTTGCGTGCTTGATCTTCAACTTCACTTTGGATGTCGATGCCGTCGTCCTGAAGAAGTTGGTGTGGGTTGCTCCTCTCACCCAGGGGAGTGTCCTCTCCTACACTCCTACTCTATGAACTTGGTGTAGCAACCGAAGAGGGGCGTGGACTTGAGTCTCAGCCATGGCTTGAGCTTGCAACCTCCTTTATCTTTCCAAACAACCTCTTCATTCCTTTCATGGCCACAACAAACAAGGACACAACAAGATAAGAACCTGAAAGTGTTGATGTTAGTGAAAACAAAACCCCGACGAATTTTTCCCTTGAAGAACTTGAGAGCAAATTGCAAATGCAAACAAAAGCAAATCTTTTTTGAGTTGGGAATTGATCAAGAGCACTTCAATGAAGAGCAAGAAAAACAATGTAAGCAAGAGTGACTTTTGGGATGTAAGTAATGAGGTGAAGTGTGAAGAGAAGTGCTCCTCACGACCATCTTTTATAGTTTGCAATCCCCAATGGTCGCTAGGGAACCAAATGTAGTCATTGGAGGAGAGAGAGAGAGAGAGAGAGAGAGAGAGAGAGAGAGAGAGAGAGAGAGAGAGCCAAATTAGCTCTTTCCCCATGTCGGCCGAACAGGGGGGTCGGCCGACGTGACAGGTGGGCCCCCTGTTCCCCCTTTTGGGAGGTGGCTCCCCAACAGCTATGGAATTAGCAAGTTGGTGAAATACCACTTTTGTAGCTCAGAAAATTGTTTCCAAATAAAAACTCCTTTTTTCAAAACCCAACAATTTTATTTTTGTGAAAAATAAACAAATAAAAATGATAGTTGAGAATATAAGATTTTCAACTTACTAGTAAAACGAAATTGGCAGTGGGGAAAATCAAACTAAATGTGGAAAACCAAATAAAGAGAAAAGAAAAACAAAGAAAAGGATAACTACCAATTTAACCTATTGGCTTGGTCTCACCACCGTCCGATGAGATGGACATTCCTCCTTCTTCATTTCATGACATCCGGGCCCGGAGGGATGGGCTTGGACGGCTTGTATTGCTTCTTCCACCATACCTTATTTGGCGGCTTGGTGGACTTGGGCCTTTGGGGAGGCCCGAACTTCTCCGTCTTCTTGGGGTGTCGGCATGGACGACAAGACGGATTTTCCGCATAGATAAAATTCCTCATGAAAGAAATGAGTGGGTCCACATTTGGAGGTGTGATTTCGACCTCTTGAATGTGTTTAACATTCGCCCCAATGCGGATCATGGAGCATTGCTCTAACTTTGGGCGGAAGTTAAACTTCTGCTCCTTGCCATTGATATGGAAGTGGATTTCTCCAGCTCCCACATCTATGTGAGCCTTCGCGGTGCTTAGGAACGGGCACCCAAGAATGAGCAACGTATCCTTCTCGACCTCCATGTTGAGCACCATGAAATCCACGGGTATGAAGCAGTTCTGGATTTTCACCGGGACATCTTCGGCAGTACCCACCGGATAACGAACTGAGGAATCAGCCAGTTGGAGCTGCATTGGTGTTGGAGTAAGCTCCGTGAAGTTCAGCTGGTCGAAAACAACCTTGGGCATCACACTCACGCTTGCTCCAAGGTCACAAAGTGCCTTGTCAAAGTGGTGTGCCCCAATTGAGCATGAGATTGTAGGACATCCAGGGTCCTTTCTCTTTTCCGGAAGCCTATTGAGGATGGTTGCGCTGCAGTCTTCCGTAAGCTTGACAACCTCAGTGGTGGGCAATGGCCGCTTGTTATTCAATATGTCCTTGAGATAGCGAGCATAAGTGGCTGCGCGCATCGCATCAATCAAGAGCACATTAATGTGAATTTTCTGGATGATCTCAACAAAGTGGTTGAATTGCTCATCGATTGTTGGCTTCCTTTGTCTATGAGGGAATGGAAATAAGTTGGTGTCCTCAAATTGCTTGGCCATTCTCTCACTAAGTGGTTCACATATGCCAACTGGGACATCCTCCTTCTCCTTTGTAGTTGTCCTCTTCTCTTGTGTGAGGTACAGTGGGTCACGAGTGGTCTTGCCACCTCTCGTAGCCACTGCACTCACTTTCTCGATTGGAGGAACAACTGCAGCCAGTTGAATCTTCAAGACTGAGGATAGTCCTTTAATCTTGGCATTATGCTCTCTAGGGTCTTGTCATTGGCCGACAACCTCTTGGATATAGCCTCATTGATCATCAGCTGGCTAATGGAAAGTTCTCTCAAGTTGGGCTGATTTCCATTGTTTCCATTGTTGTTGTACCCTCCTTGAAAGAATAGGGGTGGTTGGCCCCACCCTTGACCTCCTGAACGATAGCCATTGCTTCCATTGTTGGCTACGTATAAGCACCCTCACGGGTTTCTAGGCAGTCATTGCCCAAATGGCCTATGTTGCCACAGAATTAACAAGTGATGCGAGAGTCTTAGGCATAGGTATTGCTACATACCTCACCATTGCTTTGTCCATCAATCTTTTTCATAAGGAGGTCCAATTCGATAGCAATCATGTACACATCCTTCAAGGTATGAATGCCTTGCTGGCGGGTATGGAGATGCTCGTCGCTCCAACCCATGTTTGACACCATCTTCTCACTCAAATCTTTGGCTCTGTGCACCATAAATGAGAAGAAGGCAACTCCGGCAGCAGCATCAACATGGTCACGGGCGGAAGTGATCAGCCTGTTATAGAAGTTTTGGATTACGAGCCAGTCATCCATCCCATGGTGGGAACAGGCTAGGATATACTCCTGCAGCCTTTCCCAAGCCTCGGGAATAGATTCCTTGGCATCTTGCTGGAAGCTAGAAATTCTTCCACGTAGGGCATTGGTCTTGCCCAACGGGAAAAACTTGGTGAAGAATGTCGTAGAACACTTCCCCCAAGTATCTACAGCACTTCGGTTCGCTTAGAACCACCATTTCACTCTCCCAAGAAGAGAGAAGGGGTACAACCTAAGACGGACAACATCAGGGGATACGTCCTTAATCTTAAATGTGGTGCAGATCTCAAGGAACTGTTGTAGGTGAGCACTTGCATCCTCGTTAGCCTTCCCACAAAATGGGTTGGCTCGCAATGTAGTGAGCAGGTTAGTCTTGAATTTGAAGTTTACGTCTCCCGTATTAATAGAGGGCCCAACAGACACATTGTTAGCAAAGGGAGATGAAAACTCATGAAAGATCTTCTGGGCCATTTGTGTTTCGGTTGTTGGTGCAGTTGTGCTGGCTCGCTTTGCCGCTCGAAGCTTCTGAGAAGTAACGACACGAGGTCAATCTCTCAGAAGGGATTCGGGATCTTCAACATATTTTTCCGGCAAGAGGAAACTAGACATACACTACCCTGTTTTCACATAAAATGCGAAAACAAAGAAGGGTCATCCTACTAAAACCTACCAGGATCCAATCCTATTCACTCAATCATGCAATACTTCGACTGCCTTCCCCGACAAAGGCGCAAAAAATGCTTGTTGATATTTCCTACGCACTACTAACAATTCATCCCTAGAAGGGGTGCTAGAAATGCTTGTTGGTAGGTTTTATATTATACATGTAAATCCTCATGCGCACGGGAACTATCGATGTAGCATTTCCCCTTTTAAGAGATTTCCAAAGGGCGTCATTTATATTCTCCTAAAGGAAGGCTAGGTGGGAGCATAGAAATCATCAAATGGAGAGGCTATGTTGGTGTAGGTAGGGTTATAGCAAGGATGGGTTAATTGATAAGTGGAGGTAGTGTGACACACACAAGAGCATTCTATCCTATGGGGCTAAAAGAGAGAATATAAGGACTAGGCTAAGAGTTAGGTAGATACTCCTACTATGCTTCTAATGTACATATACATAGCATAAGTTAGTTACTAATGATTATATTAATTATGAATTCTCATGCTAAGTAGATTAACACATCAGACACGGGTTTACCCCTAGCAACACTAGGTGACTCCCGCCAAGAGCTTGTGGCATAGCCGAAAATGGAGGATTACAAAGGATAGGTAGGGCTGTCACCACCTACTGCCTACCTCTTCAATCTGTGGGTCTATGAGACATTCGATGCTACTCTCTATCCTAGCACCATGCTAGCATATTAAGTAATTACCGTAAGATCCTAGACACAAGACATCTTAAGGCAATGAACTAAATCATCGTTTAACCTATGTTAATTCATAGCACAAGTGATTCATCTTAACATAATCATATCATAGCTAATTAGACTATAGTGGAGGTTTATAGTGTTTATGATGATGTAATGAGCATGGTATAGCACAATCATAAATACTACTCCTACCACATACATGGAATCCACAATCAAACAAGAAACGCTTCATCCAAGTATATGAACAATGGAAGACTAAAGATAACATCTTTATTAAGAATAAAGTCACAAATACAAATAGGAATATGGGATACATACCTTTTCCAATTGGGAAGAGACTCCTTCTACTCCTCTACTACTTGGACTATGGACTAGAGGCTCTCCTCTCTACAGCCTATACTCCTCTAAACCTATGGAGAGTAGTGGATACAAAGGAAGAATACTCAAGTGGTGTGTGTTGAAGTGAGGGGTGAGGGGTCCTATTTATAGCTTGGAGAAGGGTCAGTTGCCGCCACCAAAAGCACGCGAATCAGTCACCCATGACCACTTCAAGCCGGTAGGAGCTAACACGTGGCATTTGACCGCGTTTGGCGGCAAGACCTATTCGGCCGACTAGGGGGGTCATCCGACCTGGTCTTGGCCCTGTTGGGGATGTGCTTCCTCCAGGTCTCTTGCAGGTGGGTCCCATTCCTTTATATGGGTGCTACACCATTGGATGGCCTCGAATACTTCTGTTTGTGGGCCATTCGATGCATGTGGTGCCACGTGTTGTTGCTTGATTGGCATCAATCCCCTTGTTTCACTTCATTTCTGCATAGAACTCCTGCATGTACCATTTTCTCCAAGGACAAGTGGAAATAGGTTAAATAGAAAGATTGTGTGTGCAAGAAATGATAATTCCTTCACATGATTGAGTTATATTGATGGGTGAAATTGGTGTATAACAGCCGTCAATGGCCGTCTTGAAGGTCCCAAATGTCCTTGCCCACCTCCAACCCTTCAATTCGGTTGAACTTCTCTCAGGTCAAGGAAGATGTGATCACTACGACCGCTTGAGCATTGCGGTGGAGTAGGACGTCTTGCTCCGAGGTCACGTCCTCCTCATTCTTGGGAAGATGAACACATGTCAAATCAAATTGCCACAAGCTAGGGTTTAAGGAAATAAGGTGCATCCTCATGGTATGCTTCCACATAGTATAATCATTTCCATCAAATTGAGGAGGTTTCCCAATAGGAATAGACAAGTAACGATTATTGTTAGTTACACGCTCATAATTATAAGGATATCGACTATAGTCTTGTGAACCACTCCCATTGGCGTCATTGGTCTCGTTCTTGGGAATACTCAGCTTCTCACGAAGTTGCGCTTTGAGTAGGCACACTTCCTTGTCATCATTTGGATCATCTTGAAGCACATCGACGTTCTTCTTCTTGTTTTCTCCATCAACAATCACCGGGTTGTCACCTATGTTAGCCATCTCCACTCTGAGTTGTTAGATTCTTGGTGGAAAGACCTGCCCTGATACCAATTGAAAGTAGCCTAGAGTAAGGGGGGTGGTGAATAGGCAATAATCAAAAATCTAGACTCAATGAAAGTATGTCCTGTCAATATATGTCAGACTTGTCCGACTTAGAATCGGACTTGTCTAGCTGAAGTCAGACAAGTCTGATCCTGATCGGATAAGTCCAACAGACTTCAAAGGCAGAGATGAAAATGGAGTTTTCACGCAGCTTAGTGAATGTAAATGCATCCTAGCAGTTCTAGTAGATGATGGAAATAAGATTAAGTGCTAGAAATGAAGTAAACCTAGATGATCATCAGAAAGTAAGGACTTTGCGGAAATGTAAATAGTGACAATGAATACAAGGATTTTCTCTTGAGGTTCAGTTCTACGAAGAAAACTACGTCCCTGTTGAGGAACCCACAAAGGGTCGGGCCTAACAACCCTGTCCTCGCCAAGACACGTGAAAGGTCAAGTCTTGGATCTTCCACTAACACGAAGATTACAAACTACGCCAGATCAAGAAATCACGCAAGAAATATTCGGGGCGACACCTAACCGTCTTGGGGAGAAACCCAAGAGTAACAAACACGTGATCATGATGAAACTCAGCGAATCAAACATTACTCAACCCTCTATGGACTTCTCTTGCCAATTCTCACAATCTCTACTTCACTCTTCCCAAAAATCTTCAGATTTGGGCTCAAGAGGGTGAAGAACAAGAGAGGAGGGTTTCTTGAGGGCTTGAGGCGGCTTTGAGAGTTTATAAAAGTTTCTCGCATACAAATTTTCAAATTCTTCCATGTTCGAGGTTTTTCTAAATCATTTATATTGTTCCACCAAGTTAATGCACAATCTACTAATGCACTTGCAACATTTCTAATATTTCTCCTCTCACACATATGATATTGTCCAAAAATTTTATCCAACTCTATTTCCCAAGCAATGTATTCATCGTAACCAAAACCATCATAAGAAGGAAGAGATGGGAGAATGTATGGTTGATGTTTGATTCTTAGTGAGCAACTCCATCACCGTCTTCATCATGTCAATCATCTCAGCATATAATGCATGATTCTTACTTTTACCTGACATTATTTGTAGAAAATAGAAGACAAAAAAAAAATATGTTATCCCTATCAACTACAAAGGATAATGGCAATGTGGAAGTGGGATCACACACTCTCAAGTGTCTTACCACGCTCTTACAAGTGTTGTTACTGACACTTCAGGTGGCAAACGGTGGCCGGTATGAAGAAACCAATGAAGTGTGGGATGATTGCAAAAGTGTATCGATTCTGCTCAAGATTAAGGTGTAGCTTGGATGGCACTTTATGTATAGCAAGGATTAGAAACAATGCAATCAGATAGTAAATTTGAATAATTGTCCAAAGTACTTGTCAAAGTTGCTGGCCTAAATGTGTTCCTAGTAGTTCAAGCTAGCAAGACATGAGATAAAACTAGATGACACAAAGAATGCAAGCACTTCTGTTTTTTTGTTTTTTTCTCCTTTTTTGTGCGGCTTTTGTATCTTGTTTTGCACTTGCCTTTTTCTTTTTCTTCCTTTTTTTCAGAATGTGCTGCAAAAGAAGAACACAATGAAAAGCAATCAAAGATATCTCGTGAGTTGTCACAGATTTTCTGCTCAATCGTCCAAGGACAAAAAGGCACGCTTAGAGGCTTCAAATCTAAAAACTTTCAACAGCAAGATTATATATATATAAATATATCTCCTCTTTAATTTCTGTATATGGAAGACCTATTTTGGATCAGAACAGTAGAAGATATTGCCCCCGAAATACATACTGTTCAGAATTTCTAGGTCAATAACAGATTCAGATCTAATGCAATTTTGACCTCGATAACTCTATTTTATGGCAAACAGATGAATACAAAAATTATAGAGAACTTCTTAATCTATCCAGGAAGTACAAGAACACCAAAATCCGAGTTCATATGTGCGATATGATGAAAATACTGAACTGGACAGAGATGAATCTAATCTGGAAGTGATGATGTGATTCAAAGGGATGAATCAACACAATGAAAAAGTCAAACTAAGACCAAAAATACTTCTAAAGCAGCAATATGACTCAACCACGGACACAAACTCAACAAAACCAAACTGAATAACAAAGTTGCAAAGGCTCAATGGTGGTTTGGACAAAGTGATGAATAGATCTACTAAACTAGAAGTTTTTTTGGCTTTTTTGTGGACTCTAGGTATGAAAAACAAACAAATTGAAAGCATAGATGAATTACCTAACAGGCAATCTAGAAATCTGATACCAATTGATGAGTAGGACGAGTCCCAATCTTCCGATAGGTAATGGGTAAGTCGATTGATAGAGATCTCAACGTTGATGATTCGAGGCTCTCGAGTAGAATACGAACAGCCCTTGCAATCACTACACCACCACTCCGTTGGTTAACAACCATGCTATACATGATTGACCTCGCCAAGAAGGCTAATCCCTGCAAGTGCAACCAAGAACACAAGCAAGAACGTAGAAGACACAATCTGAAATCACGAAGTTGGGGTTTCACAAACCGTAGAACGGCGATATTATTAATCTAAGAAAAAACCCAATTATTTATGGTGGCTACTATGTAGTATATATAGGTGGGAGGACGTCCAAGGGAGTGTCGGGGTCGTGACCTAACCCTAAGACATGAAAATAATGGACTTACACTTGATACAAGGCCCAATGGCCCAATACGGTGGCGCAGCACCCTGACAGATTCTGTACTCGATATTGTTTCGACGATTTCGGTCGACTCCGAAAGAATTTTGACATGGGACCAGCGCCATTCGAAAGGTTATCCTCTCCTCTTTCTGTGCATATGTAGAACGTCCAAAACAGAGTTTGTATGCGTCCAGGGCATCCATTTTAGTGCGTACTGCTCTTGGACTCTGAGTTGGACACGATTTTGAGTTGGGGTCGGTTTCCATCTTCTTTGAACGTATTCTCTGATCCTCCACGCCCCTTGGACTTCCTCCAATTACTCCTTGAATCACTCCATGTATCCCAATCACAATTAAATTATTAGGTAGCAATCTATTCTCAAAAATATATAAGAAAACATATAAGAATGAGCTCACCTCTGATAATTGTCGTGTGCGAATTCTATTGATTGCATCTTGTATGTTCAATGGAGTGTTGTGTATATCCATAGGAGTGATGTCCTCATCATCCTCCCCTTCTTGAATTGAATTCGTCCTCGACTCAAGTTCATCTTCTCCCATGTGTTGGTTCAAATGTGCAACACCATCAAATCTTTTTGTATGCATGAATGGAGGAGGCCAAGGTGGTGGACGACATAGTGCACCATCTTGATCTTGTCCATCAAATAAGAGTGCATATTCACTTGAGCCAGGATCCCAAACAAATAAAAATTGTGTCATGTTTGTAGGTGCAATGATAACGTGCATGATCTCATCATTCTCCCTTTCTTTATGACAAGCCGTCCTCGGCTTGCTCGTATGTCAAGGAAGGAGGCTTTTGGTGATAGTATGAGCGCTGTCCATATTGCATAACCGCAACGAACAATGCTTCTCTTTTATTTGTTGTCTCTGCTGCAAGGAAAAAATACTAGAAAAACTTGACAAGGCATTATTAGCATTAGTGCATTTATTTACTTTACCATATTTAAATAATTGGGTTTTGCTTAGATCAGGGACGGCTGCATGAAATATGAGAAATATGGAGGGCCAACTCACCCTGGCATGCACCCATGTATGCCTCGCTGCCATCATCGCTTTCGCCGCCTCACGGCGAGGACAACCGCAGTTCACATGATTAAGTTTAGGTCTTCTGTCTAGACGTAAGGAAAGCGTTTAGATCATCTTAGTCATATTTAGTGTGGTGTGCTGAATTTTGTTGGTGTATGTTTGTGCTTGTGTACTTGATGCGAGTTGTGGGATGTCTATCGTTTTGTCCACATCCGCACGTAGTAGAGAGTTGTGGGATACTTGTCCACATCCTCTAATAAGGTTATTAGTATTAATAAAGGAGTTATGTAGTTACATATACCTCGATGCATATAGTTGGGGCATTTCTTTTCAAATTCTAAATTCTTCTGTATCTACTACTCTTTCACAATTAGATGCTGATGACTATAAACCAGAGAAATGCCAATGATGATGAGGAGAGCAATGAAGGACCTCAGAAAAACCAGGGATATGCCAAGGGAGCTATCAACCTTGAGAAACTATTAGCAATGCAGAACCAACTCATCCAGACCATGATACAAACAATGGGACAGCTGCAAGCTGGCAACAACAATCAGCCTCACATGCCGCCACCACCACCACCCCGCCACATCACAACCGGTTGGAAGAGTTTATGAGGACCAGACCGCCTACCTTTGCTCAAGCCACAGATCAAATGGAAGTTGATGACTGGCTGAAATCTGTTGAGAAGAAAATTGCTATTATCCAGTGCAGCGATAGAGAGAAGGTTCTTTTTGCCTCACACCAGTTGATGGGAGCTGCTGCAGACTGGTGGGAATTTTTGTGCAATGCCCATGAAAATCAAGAAAGAATAACCTGGGCTGAATTCATGGAGAAGTTCCATCCTCACTACGTGCCAGAGGGAGTTATGATACTAAGATGGCAAGAATCTGAAAACCTCAGGCAAGGAAGGATGAGTGTGAGTGAATACCTCAACAAATTCACTCAACTGTCAAGATATGCTCCAGAAGACATCAACACAAATAGCAGGAAGCAATATCTGTTCATGAGGGGACTCAACAATGAGATTCTGGTTCAATTGCTCAATACTGACTATGCAAACTTTCAGAAGCTGGTTGAAAAGGTCATTGTGGTTGAGAACAATATTAGAGAGATGGAGCTAGACCAGAAGAGGAAGATGCCAAATTAGGGACAGCCGCAAGGAAGCAATGTCCGTCCACGCTATGCACTGCCTGCTGCACCATATTATAATCCATCTGCTGCTGCATACCATCCTGCTTATCCACCGCGACCGCAACACCCAATGCAGCAACGCTGCCCATGCAAGCGCCTCGCTTACCTATGCAGCCTGCACCGCACCCAAATAGCCTACTTAAGCTCAAAACCAGCCTCACCCTAACTTTGCTGGCGCCGCTGGTGGAAAGACTTGCTATGCTTGTGGTCAGACAGGACATTTTGCAAATCAATGCCCAAGATCAGGTCAGGGATAGATGAACAATGTTCCAAGGCAGAATCCAAGGCCCAATGGAGGAGCAACTCAAGGTAACCATGGACCACAAAATTTCGCTCATTGCAAGGTGAACCATGTATCTGCAGAGGAGGCTCAGCAAGCCGAGGATGTTGTTATTGGTTTGTTCTCGCAAACTCCAACCCCGCGACCATACTATTTGATTCTGGAGCATCTCATTCATTCATCTCATCAAAGCATGTTGTAAAGCATAGCATGACCATATCATTCCGTAAGTTTACTTTATTGGTTAAATATCATAGAGGAGAGATGAGGACAAATATGGTACGTCCAGAAGTAAGTATTTCCATGAGGGGGGGGGGGGTAGAATTTGTTGCCAACCTCACAGTCCTGAATTCCCCAAGCTTGGACATTATACTTGGAATTGATTGGTTAAGGAAGCACAACAGAGTGGTTCAGTGTGCTACTCGGACATTTCAATTGACAAATGAGGAAGGAATCAGTATAGAGTTCAAGGCAGTTCAGCCGACAATCGAGAAGGCAATGGTGAATCACCCTTAAGGAGTAATTTTGGAGGAAATTCCAATTGTTCAGGAGTATCCAGATGTGTTTCATGAGGAATTTCCAGGTATGCCACCTGATTGTGACATCAAGTTCGTCATTGATTTAATACCTGGAACTACACCTATAGCAAAGAGGCCATATAAGATGCCTCCTAAGGAATTAGTAGAGCTCAAGAAGCAGATTCAAGAGTGGCTAGAGAAGGGTTTTATACGCCCAAGCTCGTCGGCATGGGGAGCCCCAGTGCTTTTCGTAGATAAGAAGGATGGATCCCATAGAAGGTGTGTGGTTTATCGCTCCGTCAATGAGGTGACAATCAAGAATAATTACACTCTGCCATGCATAGAGGACCTATTCGACAATATGAAGGGAGCCAATATCTTCTCTAAGATTGACCTTCGGTCAGTATATTTCCAAATGAAGATTAGACCGTCAGACATACCCAAGATAGCTTTCAGGACACGTTATGGATCCTATAAGTACACAATCATGCCATTTGGATTTACCAATGCACCAGCATACTTCATATACCTCATAAACAAGGTGTTCATGGAGTATTTGGATAAATTCATGCTAGTGTTCATTGATGACATCATGATCTACTCGAAAACTGAAGAAGAGCGCGAAGAGCATTTAAGGCTGACATTGCAAAAACTGCGAGAACACCAGTTGTATGCAAAGTTCAACAAGTGCCAATTCTGGTTAAGGGAGATATCATTCCTAGGCCATATCATATCTGGAGGAGGAGTGTCATTTGACCCAGGAAAGGTTAGATAAGGTTAGATATGTACTAAAGTGGGAATAGCCGCAGAATGTGAAGGAAATCAGGAGTGTCCTTGGAATTGTTGGATATTACTATCGGTTCATCAAAGACTTTTCCCAGATAGCGAAGCCTATGACTGAACTGTTAATGAAGGAGAAGCCTTTCAAGTGGACACAAGCTTGCGAGGACAGTTTTGAGGAGCTAAAGAAGGGATTGACAACAACACCTGTGTTGATATTGCTAGATGTGAGCAATAGCTTTGACATCTACTGTGATGCTTCAAGACAAGGTCTTGGTTGTGTATTGATGCAAGAAGACCGAGTAGTAGCTTACGCGTCCAGGCAATTGAAGAAACATGATCAGAACTATCCGACGCATGATCTTGAGCTCGCAGCTGTAGTGCATGCATTGAAGATTCGGAGACATTACGTTCTTGGTAATAGATGTGAGATTTAGACGGATTGTAAGTGTCTCAAGTACATATTCACTCAGAAAGATGAATTTGAGGCAAAAAAGATGGTTGGAACTCATTAAGGACTATGATATGGGAATCAATTATCATCCTATAACACCCTCATTTTCATGCATCATGCCCTACATCCATCATTATACATGTTTAACATTAATCCACATAAAAAGAAATAAGTTTCAAATGAATTAGAAGCAAAACCACACATAAAAGTTCTGGGAAGTGCAGACTAGTCCGTTTTTGGTGCGGACTAGTCCAATTTCTCTCTGACCTCGCTCGGACATGTTCGTTTTAGTGCGGACTATTCCGCTTTTTCTCTCTGTACAGTTTCGGACTTGTTCGGTCCACTGCGAACTATTCCAGTATTCCAATTCCTTGAAAATTTTGCTAAGTCCCTGGACTTGTCCGGTATTCCAGCGGACTTGTCCGTTTTTCCTCTCACTAAAATCAGAATTGTCGGTTTTGGCCAGACTTGTCTGATTTTCCTCTCACCAAGTTCAAACTTGTCCAATATAGTTTGGACTTGTCCGTTTTTGCCTCTATCAATCATCGGACTAGTCCGGCCCTTTTCGGACTTGTCCGGTAAATTGCAACTCCGAGTTGATCTTCTATTCCACGAATTGTTTTAGGGTTTTACCATAAGTGGGCCTAAGGACGTCGTGTCTAACTCTTTTTGGAGCCGATGTGGGACCCAACACCGGCCTCTACCTATCTTAAACTCGAATTCGTTGAAACCCTAGCCTCCACCCTTATATAAACAACCCCACTCCTCTACCTAGGATCCTTTTGCCTCAATTGAAGACCACCAAAACCCTAGTTCGTGGGTAGCCGCCACCAAGGAGGGCAAAGGAGATCCTGAGCAAGAAGAAGAAGAGGAGAAAACGAAAGAGGATCAAGTGATCAAGATCTCCACCAAATTTTTGTTCTTTATCAACAATCCTCCCTCAAGATCTCATCAACCCTAGATCATAATGATCCAAGTTTTGCCTCCAAAACCCTTGATTCTTTGGAGTCCCAAACACCTGGTATACCTTCTACTTCCTCTTTCCCACGTGAATCCAACCCCGTTTCTCCAAATTCATGTTGATCTAGAAAACACTAATCCACTGTTCCTGCAAAGGGCGGCCTAGTCCGACCTTGCGATCTATTTCCTGTTGAATTAAATCTAAATTGGTTCGAATCAATTCCAAACCTATTTAAACTTGTTAAAAGGCATTACAACTAGTTATTAAACATCATTAAAAACTCACAAAGTTTTGCTTTGCATTTGCATTAGTCATGCATGTCATGACATATTGAGTAATATTTGTGCACTTATTGATTGTGATTCTTATCTTGTATGTTCGTTGCATGGTTTAGATGGATTTACACTAATGAGTGCTGCAGAGGATCTCCGGCACCAGGAGTATGAAGAATTTGATCCGAACCAAGCCCAAGAGCAAGGGAAGTGTCCTTAAACATATTGGTCCTATTTTTACAATAAATGTTTTGTTTGCAAAACTGCATGCTTGTGTCAATTTGATGGGAAATCCTATGATAGGAAGTTCACTAGCTTTGTTTAACCACCCTTGTCACCTGGAATTCATGGTAGAGAGTCGGGAAGGGCTTTTTACCTTTTTGCTTCGGTTATTAATTGGGATGGGAAACAATTATACTATTTAACTATGCATTAATAAGATTATGGTTAATATGAACTGGTCAATATGATATAGTAAAGGGTGATCTAAGCAAGCGTGGTATGTGGATGAGTTGGATGTTATGGTGGTTTGCTTGATTTACATCTAAGGACCACAGTGCCACCACGAGGCCAAGTATGGGTGCGGCGTAGCTTATTAATTAGGGTATTGCTAGTATTGCATGGATCATTTGGCGCACCGAGGAAGGGGAGTCGGATTGGGTTTGGATATGGTTGGCAGGACTCCCTGGTATCCGAATGGCACAAGAGGGGGCCCTTGGTTGAAGATGTGCTCAGTTGGAGACATCGCCACCGGTGAAACCTCAATGAGTCCGTACATGCTAGTAGTCCCTTTGTAAAGGCTATTTTGTGATCTTATGGTCATACACCTATGGTAGTGTTTCAACATAATGGAGGTTTTGTTTAGTCTCGGATGGGTGATGAAATCACAAACACGTGGGTAAAGTGGTACAAACTCTAAAGAGTATTAAAACTATCATGATAGCTATGCTCCCGATTAGGAGCACCTGGATAACTTCCATGATTAGAAGGAAACTTGGGATTTTGGATGGTTATGGTTGGTAATATGGTTATGATTGATAATATGGTTGATACTGGTTATGGGATGGTATTATGGTTTATGGTATTGGATATGGTATAATGGTAATGGTGAAATCTGGTATAGCAGTGATGGATATGGAATATGGACTTGTACTATGTTAATCATTATGGTTTATGATGGGTTTACTTCACATACATACAATATGTTGCTTTTCAAATGTTTTAATGAACTTTTCAGCACTTAGCCTTTATGTTATTCGTCATTTGTATAAGCTACATACCATACTTTCCACACTTGCTGAGTCCGACATCTACTCACCCTTGCAATTTCCCTACCAACAGTTGCAAGTTAGGATTGGGAGTATAACGATGATAATGCATAGTTCTAGGCCGTGTCTGCTGTTAGCTTTGCCTGTGGAGTTGCTTGGAGCCGCGCTACCCTTTATGCCTATTTGCATAGTTGCTTATTAGTTTATTTCCGCTGCATTAGTTCAAACTTGTCATTAATATTTATTAGAGCTTGTATTCGAGGATATTGTGAATTATGTAATAAAAGTGCTTAATTAATTTTGTTCTGTGGTAACTTTCTGTATATCCTTTTGTGAATGCACTCGTGTATGTGTGTTGAACGTCCTGGGCACACATATGCGTTCACTTGGTTCTTTTTCGGAACCGAATGTCACAAATTGGTATCAGAGCCACAAGTTGACCGTAGGATGCAACCTAGATAGAATGAACACTTTAGAGCACATAAGAACACTCAATAATCGATTTATTTTTTCTTGGTGTGCTGTTTGCTTTGTATTGTTGCTTGTGTGCTTAGTAGAGGATTTTGGGATGCTTTAGCATTGCCATGTCCACATAGGCTAGTATAGGTAGTTGCTTAGTTTCATATCCCTTGATGCATATAGTGGGGGATGTTTTCTAAATTCTTATTTCTTTCTTTTCTTTAGATGGTGTGGACTCGCAACCAGAGGGATGGCAATAATGAGGAGGAGAACAATGTAGCACCTAAAAACAATAATGGACAAGGACCTGCCCAGGGAGCTATCAACCTTGTGCAGCTATTGGCTATGCAAAACCAGCTCATGCAGACCATGATACAGACAATATATGGGATAGCTATAGGCTTGCAACAACAACAATCAGCCCCACGTGCCTCCACTGCCACGCCCACCTCCTCGTAACAAATTGGAGGAGTTCATGAGGACTAGGCCACCGACTTTTGCTCAAGAAGCTGACCCTATGGATGTTGATGATTGGCTCAAGTCTGTGGAGAAGAAGCTAGCTATTGTCCAATGTAGTGACTGGGAGAAGGTGCTATTCGCATCTCATCAACTTGTTGGAGTACCTGCGGATTGGTGGGATTCGCTATGCAACGCCCATGAAAATCAAGAGAGGATTACTTGGGCCAAATTCAAGGAGAGCTTCCATTCTCGTTATGTGCCGGAAGGTGTTATGATTTTGAAGAGGCAAGAATTTGAGAACCTGAGGCAGGGAAGATCGAGTGTGGGTGAATATCTCAACAAATTCACTCAATGTTCAAGGTATGCACCTGAGGATGTGAGTCGGGACAGCCGGAAACAATACTTGTTCATGAGGGGCCTGAACAATGAGACCAAGTGCAATTGATCAACTGTGACTATGCCAACTTTCAGAAGCTTGTGGACAAAGCAATCGTGGTTGAGAACAAGGTCCGCGAGATGGAGCTAGATAACAAGAGGAAGGCGCCATATAAAGGATAGCAACAAGGAAGTAATGTGCGCCCTCGCTTTGCGCCACCCAATGTGCCTTATTACAGCTCTTCCGATCCTGTACCGCACCCTGGTTATGCATCGCGCCGAGCTCAGTTTGTGCAGCAATGCCCTGTCATGCAAGAACCTAGGCCTCCAATGCCTTTTGCACCTCATGCCAACTTTCATGGTGCAAATGTTCAGAATCAAGTCTGTCCAAATTCTGGTGCAGCAAGGAAGTGCTATACATGTGGAGAAGTAGGACACTTTTCACATCAATGTCCTAAGTCAGATCTTGGTCAAGGAAGCAATACGCCAAGACAGAACCCAAGACGCAATGGAGGACAGCCGCAACGGAACCGTCGACAGCAGAATTTTGCTCGTAGCAACGTGAACATGTCTCTACGGAGGATGCTCAACAAGCGGATGAAGTGGTGATTGTTATGTTTCTCGCAAACTCCAACCCGATGACTATGTTATTTGATTGTGGAGCATCACGTTCATTCATTGCATCAAAATATGTTGCCAAGTATAGTTTGCCTATCTCTCATATGAAGTTTACTCTATTGGTTAAGTCTCCTGGAGGGGAGATGAGGAAAAATATATTATGTCCAAAAGTAATACTTATAATAAGAGGGGTAGACTTCTTTGACAACCTCATTGTTTTGGATTCTCAAGGATTGGACATTATACTCGGTATGGACTAGTTGAGGAAGCAAAATTGAGTCATTGAATGTGCCACAAATATGGTGAAGTTGACCAATGAGGAAGGGATTACCATAGAGTTTGAAGCATCTCAACACGCACCGAAGCAATTGGAGCTGAACCACATGGACGGTGCCGCAATTGAGGAGATTCCTGTATTGTGTGAATTCATGGATGTGTTTCCGGATGAGTTGCCAGGTATGCCACCTGGTCGAGACATTGAGTTTGTTATTGAATTAATACCTAGAACTGCACCTATAGCTAAGAGGCCATATAGAATGCCTCCTAAAGAGTTAGCGGAGCTCAAGAAACAAATTCAAGAGCAGCTAGAGAAGGGATTTGTTCGCCCAAGCTCTTGACCTTGGGGAGCGTCCGTTCTTTTCGTGTATAAGAAGGATGGATCACAAAGGATGTGTGTGGATTACTGATCTCTCAATGAGGTGACCCTTAAGAACAAGTACACCTTGCCCCACATAGAGGACTTGTTCAATCAGATGAAAGGTGCTTGTGTTTTATCCAAGATTGATCTGAGGTCGGGATACTTCTAAATGAAGATTAGGCCATTAGACATACCCAAGAATGCCTTTTGGACACGGTATGGATCCTATGAGTACGCCATGATGTCCTTTGGATTGACCAATGCACATGTGTATTTTATGTACCTCATGAATAAGGTCTTCATGGAATACTTGGATAAATTCGTCGTGGTGTTTATTGATGACCTTATGGTCTACTCGAGAAGCGAGAAGGAACATGAGGAACACTTGAGTCTTACATTTCAAAAATTGAGGGAGCATCAATTGTTTGCCAAGTTCAAAAAGTCAGTTTTGGTTAGAGGAAGTGTCATTTTTGGGTCATATCATCTCGGAGGAGGAGTATCGGTCGACCCTGGAAAAGTGAGGGATGTGCTAAAATGGGAACCACCGCAAAATGTAAAGAAAATCTTGAGCTTTCTTGGAATGGATAGATATTACCGTCGACTCATCAAGGACTTTTCCAAGATAGCCAAGCCTATGACGGAATTGCTAATGAAGGGGAAAACTTTCCAATGGACTCAAGCGTGTCAACAAAGTTTTGAGGAGTTGAAGAAAAGGTTAACTACAGCCCCAGTTTTGATGTTACCGGACGTGAGCAAGAGTTTTTATATCTATTGTGATGCATCGAGACAAGGACTTGGATGAGTGCTCATGCAAGAAGGTCAAGTTGTTGCCTATGCATCGAGACAATTGAAACATGAGCAGGATTATCCAACACATTATTTGGAACTTGCAGCCATGGTACACACATTAAAGATTTGGAGACATTATATCCTTGGACATAGGTGTGAAATTTATACGGGTCATAAGAGTCTCCAGTACATATTCACACAAACGGACCTGAAATTGAGGCAACGAAGATGGTTGGAGCTCATCAAGGATTATGATTTGGGAGACAATTATCATCCGGGAAAAGCCAATGTAGTGGTCGATGCTTTGAGTAGAAAAGGAGTAAGTCACGAGCTCAAGGTTCGAGAATTTCCATCCGGGTTATGTAAGAAGTTTGAACGGTTGAATCTTGGATTTGTGAATGAGATGGGGATAATGGAGTTAAATCCGACCTTGGAGCAAGAAATTCAAGAGGGTCAGGCAAAGGATGAGGAAATTCAGGAGATCAAGGAAAGGACCCAAGAGTGGAGGGAATTCAGATTTTATGAGGATGAACATGGTACCTTATGGCTTGGAAAAAGGATTGGCGTGCCTAATGTGAAGCATATTCGGGAGACGATACTAAAAGTGGCACACGACTCGCCATACTCAATCCATCCCGGTTGTACAAAGATGTACAAAGACTTGAAGACATGCTATTGGTGGGCTAGCATGAAAAAGGACATAGCTGAATATGTAGCGTCGTGCAATGTGTGACAACGAGTCAAGGTAGAACATCATATGCCAGCTGGATTATTGCAGCCATTAAAGATTCCAGAATGGAAGTGGGAAGAAACTGGAATGGACTTCATAGTTGGTTTACCGCGTACCCAGTCCAGTTACAACTCAAATTTGGTTATTGTAGATCGTTTGACCATGTCAGCTCACTTCATCCCTGTCAAGACCAAGTATACTGCAATACAACTTGTAGACCTATATATGCAGCATATATGTGCCGACATGGAGTTCCAAAGAGGATAGTTTCGGATAGAGGTTCTCAAGTTACCTCCAGGTTTTGGCAGAAATTGCATGAAACATTGGATACAAGGTTGAACTTAAGCTCAGCATATCACCCTCAAACGGATGGACAAACTGAGGGGACCAATCATATTTTAGAATATATGTTGAGAGCTTGTGCTTTCAAGCATGGGAAATGTTGGGACAAGAGCTTTCCATATGCGGAATTCTCATACAACAACAGTTACCAAGCAAGTTTGAAGATGTCACCATATGAAGCACTATATGGAAGGAAGTGTAGGACGCCTTTGTACTGGAATGAGGCAGGAGAAAATCATGTATCTGTACCGGATATGTTGCAAGAAGCTATGAAACAAGTCCATATTATTCTTGAAAACTTGAGGGCTGCTCAATCAAGGCAAAAGGGCTATGCAGACAATAGGAGAAGGAAACTAGCCTTCGAAGTGGGAGACTTCGTATATCTCAAAGTGTCACCAATGAGAGGTCATAAGAGGTTTAACATAAGAGGCAAGCTAGCACCTCGTGCCATTGGACCGTTCAAGATTTTGGACAAAAGAGGAGAAGTAGCATATAAGTTGGAGATGCCAGACATCTATCGGATGTTCATGATGTCTTTCATGTTTCCCAGCTCAAGAAGTGCTTGAGGGTACCAGAGGAACAATTGCCAATGGAAGAATTGGAGCTAGAGGCAGATTGGACTTATGCCAAGCAACCAGTCAAAATCTTGGAAACCAAGGAGAGAGTCACAAGGAACAATATTATTAGATGATGTAAAGTTTATTGGAAGCATCATACAAAATCAGAAGCAACATGGGAGTTGGAGGATGATCTCAAGAAATATTTTCCCTATCTCTTCTCTTCCGCGTTGAATCTCGAGGGCGAGATTCATGTTAAGGGGGTAGGTTTGTAACACCCTTATTTTCATGCAAGATGTCCCGCATCCATCATTATACATGTATAACATTAATCCACATAAAAAGAAATAACTTTAAAATGAATTAGAAGCAAAACCGCACTTAAAAATTCTGGGAAGTGCGGACTAGTACGTTTTTGGTGCGGACCAGTCCGATTTCTCTGTGACGTCGCTCGGACATGTTTGTTTTAGTGCGGTCTATTCCGGTTTTTCTCTCTGTACAGTTTCGGACTTGTCCGGTCCAATACGGACTAGTCCGGTATTCTAATTCCTTGTAAATTTTGCTAAGTCCCTGGACTTGTCTAGACTTGTCCGGTATTCCAGCGGACTTGTCCGTATTTTCACTGACTAAATTCAGACTTGTCCGGTTTTGGCCAGACTTGTCTGATTTTCCTCTGACCAAGTTCGGACTTGCCCGATATAGTCCGTACTTGTCCCTTCTCGCCTCTATCAATCTTCGGACTAGTCTAGACTTTTTCGAACTTGTCTGGTAAATCGCAACTCCGAGTTGATCTTCAATTCTAGAATTGTTTTTTGGTTTTACCTTAAGTGGGCCTAAGGACTTCATGTCTAACTCTCTTTGGAGCCCATGTGGGACCCCACACCGGCCTCTACCTATATTAAACTCAAATTCATTGAAACCCTAACCTCCACCCTTATATAAACAACCCCACCCCTCTACCTAGCATCCTTTTGCATAAATTGAAGACCACCAAAACCCTAGTTCGTGGGTAGCTGCAACCAAGGAGGGAGAAGGAGATCTCGAACAAGAAGAAGAAGAGGAGGAAACGAAAGAGGATCAAGTGATCAAGATCTCCACCAAGTTTTCATTCTTCATCAACAATCCTCCATCAAGATCTCATCAACCTTAGATCATCAAGATCCAAGTGTTGCCTCCAAAACCCTTGATTCTATGGAGTTTCAAACACCTGGTATACCTTGTACTTCCTCTTTCTCACATGAATTCAACCCCGTTTCTCCAAATTAACATCGATCTAGAAAACCCGAATCTGCTATTCCTGTGAATGGTAGACTAGTCCGATCCCTAGCGGACTAGTCCGATTTTGCGATCTATTTCTTGTTGAATTAAATATAAATTGGTTCGAAACAATTCCAAAACCGTTTAAACTTGTTAAAAGGCATTAAAACTAGTTAGTAAACATCATTAACAACTCATTAACAAAGTTTTGCTTCGCATTTGCATTAATCAAGAATGTCATGACATATTGAGTAATATTTTTGCACTTATTGATTGTGATTCTTGTCTTGTATGTTCGTTGCGCGGTTTAGACAAATTTGCGTTATAGAGTGCTGGAGAGCCTCTCCAGCACCAGGAGTTCCAAGAATTTGATCCAAACAAATCCCAAGAGCAAGGCAAGTGTCCTTGAACATATTGATCCTATTTTTACTATAAATATTTTGTTTGCGAAACTACATGCTTGTGTCAATTTGATGGGAAATCCTATGATAGGAAGTTTACTAGCTTTGTTTAACCACCCTTGTCACCTGGAATTCATGGTAGAGAGTTGGGAAGGGCTTTTTACCTTTTTGCTTCGCTTAATTAATTGGGATGGGAAACAATTATACTATTTAACTATGCATTAATGAGATTATGGTTAATATGAACCGGTCAATATGATATGGTAAATGGTGATCTAAACAAGCCTGGTATGTGGATGAGTTGGATGTTATGGTGGTTTGCTTGACTGAGATCTAAGGACCGGTTCATGCGAGAATAAGCCAGAACAACAGTGCCACCGCGAGGCCAAGTATGAGTGCGGCATAGCTGAGTAATTTGGGTATTGCTAGTATTGCATGGGAGTCAGATTGGGTTTGGATATGGTTGGCGGGACTCCCTAGGATCCGAATGGCACAAGAGGGGGCCCTTGGTTGAAGATATCTCAGTTGGAGACAGCGCCACCCGTGAAACCTCAGTGGATCCGTACAAGCTAGTAGTCCCTTTGTAAAGGCTATTTTATGATCTCTTGGCCATACACCTATGGTAGTGTTTTGGCATAATGTATGTTTTCTTTAGTCGCCGACAGGTGATGAAATCACAAACACGTGGGTAAAGTGGTACAATCTCTGCAGAGTATTAAAACTATCATGATAGCCGTGCTCCCGGTTAAGAGCACCTGGACAACTTCCATGATTAGAAGGAAACTTGGGATTTGGGATGGTTATGGTTGGTAATATGGTTATGATTGATAATATGGTTGGTACTTGTTATGGGGTGGTATTATGGTTTATGGTATTGGATATGGTATAATAGTAATGGTGAAATCTGGTATAACAGTGATGGATATGGAATTTGGACTTGTACTATGATAATCATTATGGTTTATGATGGGTTTACTTTGCATACATACAATATATTGCTTTTCAAATGTTTTAATGTACTTTTCAGCACTTAGCCTTTATTATATTCATCATTTGTATCAGCTACATGTCATACTTTTCACAATTGCTGAGTACGACATGTACTCACCCTTGCAATTTCCCCACCAACAGTTGCAGGTCAGGATTAGGAGTATAACGATGATAATGCATAGTTCTAGGCCGTGTCTGCCATCAGCTTTGCCTATGGAGTTGCTTGGAGCCAAACTACCCTTTATGCCTATTTGCTTAGTTGCTTATTAGTTTATTTCCGCTGCATTAATTCAAACTTGTCATTACTATTCATTAGAGCTTGTATTCAAGGATATTGTGAATTCTGTAATAAAAGTGCTTAATTAATTTGTTCTATGGTAACTTTTTGTATATCCTTTTGTGAAAGCACTCGTGTATGTGTGTTGAACGTCCTGGACACACATATGCGTTCACTTGGTTCTTTTTCGGAACCGGGTGTCACACATCCTGGAAAAGCCATTGTAGTAGCTGATGCTTTGAGCCGAAAAGGAGCAAGCCACCATCTTACCGTTAGGGAGCTGCCACCCGAGCTATGCAAGGAGTTCGAGTGGTTGAATCTTGGATTTGTGATTGAGATTGGGGCAATGGAAATGAACCAACCCTAGTACAAGAGATTCGAGAAAGGACAAACTAAGTACAAGGAGATCCAATAAATCAAAGAAAGAACCCAAGAAGGGAGAGAATTCAGATTTGATGAGGATGACCAAGGTACTATATGGCTTGGAAAACGAATTGTTGTGCCTAATAATAAGAGACTCCAGCAGTTGATATTAAAGGAGGCATATGACTTGCTTTACTCTATCCATCCCGATTGTACAAAGATGTACAAGGAACTGAAGACATGCTATTGGTGGGATGGTCTGAAAAGGGACATAGCGGAATATGTAGCCCCATGTGATGTATGCCAACGTGTCAAAGTCAAAAATCAAAGGCCAGCCGGATTATTACATCCATTGAAGATTCCAGAATGGAAGTGGGAAGAGGTTGGTATGGATTTAATAGTTGGTTTACCTCGCATTTCATTCCTATCAAGATAACTTATAGTGGAGGGAAGTTAGCAGAACTGTATATGGGAAGAGTAATGTGTTTACACAGAGTGCCCAAGAAAATAGTGTCTGATAGAGGCTCTCAATTTACCTCAAGGTTTTGGCAAAAGGTGCACGAATTGACAGGAACTCAATTGAATTTCAGTTCTGTATATCACCCTCAAACAGATGGACATACCGAGAGGATGAATCAGATATTGGAGGATATTCTAAGAGCCTGTGCACTAAAGTATGGAGGAAGTTGGGAAAAAGGTCTGTTGTATGCTGAACTCTCATACAATAACAGTTATCAAGCAAGCTTGAAGATGTCACCATATGAAACATTGTATGGGAGAAGGTGTAGAACACCCTTGTTTTGGAATAAGACATGGGAAACCCAAGTATTTGGGCCTGATGTGATCCAAAAGGCCGAAAAGCAAGTGCAGACCATCCACGAGAACTTAAGGGCTGCTCAGTCAAGACAGAAGGGTTATGCGGATAACAGACGAAGAAACCTATCTTTTGAGGTGGGAGACTTTGTATACCTCAAAGTGTCACCTATGCGAGGTCACAAGCGATTTTATGTCAACGACAATCTAGCACACCGCTATATTGGACCATCAAGTTTTTGGACAAACGAAGAGAAGTAGCCTATAAACTGGAGATGCCTGCACATCTTTCAAATGTTCATGTTGTGTTTCATGTTTCTCAACTCAAGGAGTGTTTGAGTTCCGGGAGAGCAAGTACCGATGGAAGATTTCGAGCTTGAGGAAGATTTGACCTATGCCGAGTAACCTATCAAAATTTATGACACCAAGGAGAGGGTCACGAGGAACTAGGTGATTCTATGGTGCAAGGTGCGGTGGAAGCATCATACAGAATCCAAAGCAACTTGGGAGTGAGAAGATGATCTCAAGAAGGAATTTCCCTATCCCTTCCCTCTCGTGTCAGATCTCGAGGGCGTGATTCATTTTAAGGGGGGTAGGTTTGTAACACCCTCATTTTCATGCATAATGCATCACATACATCATACATGTTAACATAAATTAACCTTAAAAGGAACAAGATTGAAATGAATTTAGTCTTAATTAGGAAATTAAAGCTGTCAAGGAATGGACTTATCCGGTAATCCCCTTCTGGTTCAGGAAATTTAGTTTCTTTAGGACTAAGGACTTGTCCGACGCATTGCATGGACTAGTCGATTTAGCTTCTGTTGCTTTTCCAGAATTGTTTGATTTTGAGCGGACTAGTCCGAGTATGTCTAAATCTCAGTCCATTTCTAGTCACCTCGAACTGGTACAACCATTTAAACTGAATTTGTCCGATTTAGCCTCTGTTCCACAATGGACTTGTCCATTCCCTTATGCGGACTCGTCCGACCTACTGAACTCAACTCAATTTCCTTTCTTTCTCCACGAATTTTTTTTAGGTAATTGCCTTAATTGGGTCCAAGAAATTCTTGCCCAACCTCAGAGGAGCCTAAGGGAACCCACCTCGGCCCCTACACATCCCCACCCGAATTCAACATGGAATTCAACAAAAACACTATCTCTCCAACCCTTATATAAGCAACCCAATACCCTCACCTCCCCACTATTGAGAAAAACCCTCGCTGCCACCCGTAGCATTGTGCCATCGTTAAGATCAAGTCCAGAGGCAAGGAGGAGGGGAGAAACATGAAGAAGGACCAATCAAGATCGATCTTCATCAACTTTCTGACGAATTGATGTTCTTCATCCAAATTCTTCAGCAACTCATCTCCATCAACCCAATTTGCCAAGATCCAAAGTCTCACGTCAATACTCTGATCCTTGGATCTCTAAACACATGGTATACCCTTTACTTCCAAGTTTCTACGTCAATTCAACCCCAATTCTCTCAGATAAAAAAAACCTAATTCTGCAGTCTGCGTGCGGACTAGTCCGACCCCTGTATACGGACTAGTCCATATCTGAATATGGAATGTGTTGAATTAATTCCAAATCAATTCAAAATTTGTTCAAACTTGTTGTAAACTATTGTAACTAGTTAGAAAACATTAATAGCAACTCATTAACAAGTTTTACCTAACAATTGCATTAATCATGCATATCATGACATATTGAGTAATATATGAGCATTATTTGATTGAATTGTGTGTTTTGCATGTTTGTCGCTCAGTATAGAAGGAATTGCCATAGAGTGTGCTTTTGAGGACCTGCAGAACCAGAACTTTGAAGCCTTCGATCCAAACCAAGCTCAAGAGCGAGGCAAGTGTCCTTGACCATATATTGATCCCGTTTTAAAGGTTTTGTTTGCAAAATTGCATACTTGTGTCAATATGATGGGAAAACCCAATTGTAGGATTTTACTAGTTTTGTATGACCGCCCTTGTCGCTTGATCACAATGTAGAGTCGAGAAAGGTATTTTACACTTTTGCATCGCTATACTCAATTGGGTTGGGAATCAACTATAATTGCTTAATTATGAACTATTGAACATGTGAACAATGAGAATTGATAATAATGAACCTTTAGCAACATGGTGCCCAGGGATCTAAGAAAGTTGGTAATGTGGAATGGGTTGGATTGTTTTGGCGGTTTTGCTTGCTTTAGATCTAAGGACCGGTTTGTGGAGTGACAATCCAGGATTTATAGTGCCACCACAGGGCCAAGTATGGGTGCATCTTAGTTGACTAATTGGTGAATTGCCAGTACTGTTTGGACCATTAAGAATCCTCAGGGATGGGGTGGTCAGATTGGGTTTGTAGAGATTGGTGGGACTACCCTGGGATCCGAATGGCTCAAGAGGGGGCCCTTGGTTGGATGTGCTCAGCTGGAGACGTCACCACCGGTGAAACCTCTGTGGGGTCTAAATAGGCTAGTAATTGTTGACGGCTCCATAGATATACTAACAAATCATCCCCGGCAACGGCGCATGAAATGCTTGTTGGTATTTCTTATGCACCATTAACTGAACATCTCCAACTGATGTGCCAGAAATGCTTGCTAATGGTTCTATTGGATCACAGAGTGAATTCCGCAAGCGCACGGAGATATCATTGTAGCATTTCCCCTTAAGAGTATACCCAAGGGTGTCATTTATTTGATCCCAAAGGAAGGCAGGGAAGAGATATAACAATCATCAAGTGGAAAGGGGTAGAAAGGTCTAGGTAAGAATCTAGTAAGGATGGATAAAATAATAGTGGAGGTAGTGTGACAGACACAAAATCTTTCAAGTCTAAGGGGGATAAGAGGATCCTAGAGGTTAGTTAAGGTTTAGAGTTATGGAGGTACTCCTACTATGCTCAATTGTACATATACATAGTCTAAACTAATTATCCATAAGCTAGATCAATAGTAAAAACTTATGCTATGTGGTTTAACACATCGGGCACGAGCTTACCCCTAGCAATACAAGGGCGACTCCCGCCAAGAGCCTGTGGCATAGCCGAACGTGGAGGATTACAAAGGACAGATAGGGCTATCAGCACCTACTGCCTACCTCTTCAATCCGTGGGTCTACGAGACATCCAATGCTACTTAGCTATCCTAGCACCATGCTAGCATATTAAGTAATTACCTTAAGAGCCCAGAAACAAGCCATCCTAAGGCAATGAACTGAATCATCATTGAACCAATGTTGATACACAACATAATTATCCATGCTAACCTAGTTATGTTATAATTAACTGGACTATAGTGGGGGTCTATAGGTTTTATGATAATGAGATATGTCATGATGAAACAGTCATATAAGCTATACCTTCCACATACATGGACTCCACAATCAAACAAGAAACGATTTTCCCAAGTATATGTATAAGTAGAGACTAAAGATACTATCTTTATTATGCATAGAGTCACAAATACAAGAAAGAATACATGAGCCATACCTTTCCCAATGTAGTATTGGGAAGAGAGAGACTCCTTACTCCTTTCCCAATTTGTACTTGGGACTAGAGACTCTCCTCTCTACAACCTAACTCCTCTAAGACTATGGATGATAGTGTATACAATAGAGACGAAGCTCAAGTGGTGTGTGTTAAGTGAGGGGTAGGGGGTCCTATTTATACTAGTGTTGAGGTTGGTTCTCGCCACCAAAAGCACGCAAATCAGTCACCATTGACTCCGTCAAGCCAGGAGGAGCCAACATGCGTCGTTTGACCACGTTTGGCGCAAGGAAGGGGTCAGCCGAACCCCTGGTTCGGCCGACCTGGTCAGCACTCCAAACGTGGAGTGCTCCTCTAGGTGGCTGCCAGGTGGGCCCCCTTGATGTATCTGGCTGATACACCGTTGGATCTCCTCAGATACTTCTGTTTGTTGGCCATTTGATCCATGGGATGCCACATGTCGTCGCCTGATTGGCTGGGATGATATTTTTATAGGATTGGTCCCTCTACATTTCCTCATTTCCTGCATAAAATGTTGCATACACATATTTCTCCAAGTCCAAGTGGAATTGGGTTAGATAGAAAGGTGATGTGTGCAAGAAATGACAAATCCTTCACATAATTGAGTTATATTGACAGATGAAATTGGTATATAACAACCGTCAACAAACTCCCCCAAGCTTATCCTTTGCTCGTCCCGAGCAAAGTCAAAACTTTAGGTTGATGATCAGGAGTTTCTACAATGTCTTATTTTCAAAAGTATCTAATGCATAACAAGATACTCTACCTAGTATTGCAGAAATTAGCTATGATACTCTACCTTTGTTAAGTTATCATGGGGCTTATGCTTTTTCATATTCATGAGTAGTTGAAAGGTAGAATTGCAAATAGAGCAAACATAGCCTAGAAATCAAGTTTCACTTAAATCCCAGAGAATTCAATTTAGATATTAAGTACCTCAATTTGATTCTCTTAATCACTCCTTTGTGGATAGTGGAAATATTTCCTCAGCAAAGCATTGTGCCTCCACTATTCCTACTCATTGAATATGGCTTGTATGTGGAGCTTGGTAAGGAAAGTATGTAGGCATATTTGCATCACATATATTGCTAAGTCAAATGAGTAAGCCTTAGGATAATTCAAATCAAAACTTTTTGATTCAAGACTAGTGCATGTGTGATGGAGTGGAAGTGGATGTGGATACTTGAGATAACTCCTTTTTGGTATAATCTCTCTTTCTTTTGCAGGGATGAAACATGGCTACTTTTCTTTTCTCTCTTTTTTTCTCATGCTTATGATGTAAGTATGTTTTTTTTTTCATTTTCTTTTTGTAGCCATGTCTTCTACTCCCTTTCTTTGCAATGAATTTTGAAGAGAGTGCTAAACATGAATAACATGGAGTTTCTCTTTTTATTGTGGTATGGTGGATATGATGGACATTTTGCTTACTTCTAGTGTAGAAGTATGGCATGTGCAAGTGAAGTCTTGAATTCAAAAAGAGTTGAATGATTTCTCACATAGGTCTATACTACTTTGACTAGGCTCAATGTGAAAGCAAATAGCATATGCTTAAGGTTTTGTCTATGTATAAACATCATATGGCTCTGGTAGGTATTTTCAATCAATTGAGAGAAACTTAAATCTTTTTAGAATTTCTCCAGAAATCTAAGTTTTACTTTCAAACTAGGACTAGCAGCGCTATTACTAATTCTAATCTTGCAACAACCTAGAACTAGATTAAGCTTTTGCTACCCACAACTTCCAAATTAAGGTCAATGTATTTCAAACCAATGAAAGCAATATTCGGATAGTAGCAAGTTATAAATTAGAGACTAGGAAAATAAAACAAAGCAACTATTCATCATTACATCTATGTGAATTCTAAATCATTCTTACCGCACATCTTTATTTGATGAAAGCAAATCTATTTATATATATATATATATATATGTGTGTGTGTGTGTGTGTGTATATATATATATATATATATATATATATATATATATATATATATATATATATATATTCAAATGAAAGGTGGATGATGGATGGATGGAAAATAACTATGCAAGGAATGTGATACATGTTACCTCAAGTGGGGGTCCTCCCCCAAGCTTGTTCTTCAACTACGTCCGTGATAAGGGTTGAACCCTTGATGACGGCTGCAAGATCGGCTTGTTGTAGTTGTAGCGCCGTGTTGAAGTTAATGAATTGAACATCCATGTGTTATTGCCAACCTTGGATACCTTGAACATGCTCCTGGAGTGTGTTGTAGATGTCTCCCGTTCTCACTTCAAGATCTCCCATACATCTAGTGAGGCCCGTCATTCCTTGGCTATAGTCATGATGACTTCTAGCCGAAAAGGAACGACGTCCTCTCCTGGACGTTGGGGGCAAGCTGCTAGAGCTTGAAGTGGATAAGGGTGGATCCCTTTGCCATTCTTTCCAAGATGATCCCCCCAGTCTCATACGTCGGAGGTTGAGTCCATCCGGGTGCATAACCCGTTGGGTTCTCTTCCTCTGGGTATTCAAGGACCGGAGAGATTATCGGTGGCATGCCTATGGCTGCAGCTCTTGCACGATTCCTTGTTACCCTGCTAGAGACATTACTTCTTCTTGCTTCCTCAAGGGGAAGAAGATTAATGGTAAGCTTCCGGCATTTGTACAAATGAAAATCCGGGTTAGGTAACCGAATTTCATTGACAAAGTCGGGATAGAAAAATATCAAGGAGCCATCATGATCATGCTTAAGGGTATGTCCTTGCACTAAATAGTCTTCATTAATTAATTCACTTTCAGTTTCAATATATTCAAATGAAGAGTATTTAAGTGCTCCTACCCTATCAGCAATATGAGTAATAAATGAAGTGCATTCAATTGGTCCTGATTTTGAAATGTAATCTAACCATTGTGTCATCATGGCTTTGACTGGAGCAACTTTTATCTTTTTAGTCATGGCAAACAAAATTTTCAATTCATCATCTCGCACAACCCTAACATCTCCCCTAGGGAACATAGTCATAGCCACCCATCTATGCATGAAGCGTAAGGTAGGGTTTTGGATGTGGCTATTCCTAGGAGCCCTACATGTGACCTCACTAGTTAGCTCGTGCCAAAAACTTTGTTTCTTAAACTTAGGCAAATTGTCTAAATCTAGCAAACACCGTTTATGGAAGCCTAGGATGCTACCTAATTCTTTCCATAGGATGTTGTATTCTTTTTGAAATAATCTAAAAGTAATACCATCAAATCCTATTCTTAGCGTGCAAAGGAATTGGATAGTGAGAAGGCGTGAACCTTTCTCCTCTATGTGAGCAAAGTCATCAAATCCAATTGCATGCCGAATGGAAAGAAATTCGGAGTCCATACCTATTTTGGAGATCAAATGTGGATCATAAGCCTTGGTGTGGCGGAACTCACGATCTTGGAGAAGCATGCGTGCTTGATCTTCAACTTCGCTTCGTATGTCGAGGTCGTTGTCATGAAGAAGTTGGTGTGGGTTTCTTCTCTCTTCCATGGGAGTGTCCTCACACACACTTCTCCTCCTTGGGCTTGTACCCGTGGAAGAGAGGCGTGCACTAGAACCTTCACCATGGCTTGAGCTTGCAGCCTCCTTCCTCTTTCCGAACAACCTCTTCATGTCTTTTTGAGTTCAACAAGCAAGAACAAAACAAGGTGAGAAAAATCCGAAAAGATGCGATGTTTGGAAAACAAAACTCTCAACGAATTTTCTCCTCTTGAAAGCTTGAGTGTAAAATTCAAATGAAAACAAAAGAAAACTTTTTGGGGATGGATTTGACCAAGAGTGTTGCAATGAAGAGCAAGAAAAACAAGGTGAGCTAGAGAGTGACTTGGGGAGGTGTAAAATGACGTGGTGTGTGAAGAGAGGTGCTCCTCACGACCACAATTTATAGGGTGCACACTCCAACAGTCACTTGGGGTTCAAAATATAGCCGTTGGAGGAAGGGGAGCCAATTTGGCTCCACTCCCTGTTCGGCCGATCAGGGGGTTCGAACGACCTGACAGGTGGCCCCCCTGGTTCCCCTTTTGGCAAGTGGCTCCCCAATGGCTATAAAGTTAGCACGTTGGTGAAATGTCACATGTGCAACTCAGAAAAAATTGTTTTTCCACTAAAAATCTTTTTTCAAATCCAATAAAAAAATTTCTTTTGAAAAGAAAGAAATAAAAATGATAGTTGAGAATATAAGATTCTCAAATTGCTAGGAAAAATCAAATATGCAATGGGAAGAATCCAAATGGGGTGGAAAAAAGAAAGAAAGAAAAACAAAGTGGGATAATTACCAATTTAAACTATTGGCGTAGGTCTCACCACCGTCCCATGATATGGACATTCCTCCGTCTCAGGCTCAGTTGTCCTCTTTTCTTGTGTGTGATATGGTGGGTCACGAGTGGTCTTTCCTCCTCTCGTAACCACTGCATTGACGTTCTCCACTGGGGCTTCTAGCTGCCCCGGTATTCTGTTGTTTTCCAATAGAGGGACAACTGCAGCAAGTTGTGCCAGCTGAGTCTCCAACAACTTGTTGAAGCTTAGTTGATTCTTGAATGCTGAGGATAGTCCTTCAATCCTGGCATTGATGTTTTACAGGGTCTTGTCATTAGCTGACAGCTTCTTGGATAGGGCATCGTTGACCTTGAGTTGGCTAATGGCAAGTTCTCTCAAGTTAGGCTGATTTCTAGGGTTGCCATTGTTTTTGTACCCTCCTTGAAAGAATGGGCATTATTGACCCCACCCTTGACCTCCTGGATGATAGCCCTTGTCGTTGTTGGCGAGGTATAGGGCATCCTCACGAGTTTCTGGACAATCATTGCCCATATGACCCATGTTGCCATAGACTTCACACGTGATGTGAGAGTCTAGGGCATAAGCATTGCCAGACACTTCACCACTGGCCTGTCCATCAATTTTCTTCATTAGGAGGTCCAATTTTGCAGTGATCATGTCCACCTCCTTCAAGGTGTGCATGCCTCGCTGTCGGGTATGGAGACGTTCATCGTTTCATCCCATGTTGGACACCATCTTCTCAATAAGATCTTTAGCTTTTGGCACCGTCAATGAGAAGAAGGCTCCTCCAGCAGCAGCATCCAAATGGTCACGAGCTGATGGGATCAGCCCGTTATAGAAATTCTGAATAAGGAGCCAGTCATCCATCCCATGGTGGGGACAGGCTAGGATGTACTCCTGAAGCCTTTCCCATGCCTCGGGAATAGATTTCTTGAGCTCTTGCTAAAAGTTGGAAATCCTTCCACGTAGGGCATTGCTTTTGCCCATCAGGAAGAATTTGGCGTGGAATGCCGTAGAACACTTCTCCCAAGTGTCTACAGCACTTCGGTTCACGTAGAACCACTTTTTCGCTCTCCCAAGGAGAGAGAACGGGAACAGTCTCAGACGGACCGCATCCAGAGACACATCCTTGATCTTAAAAGTGTTGCACATCTCGAGGAATTGTTGTAGGTGAGCACTTGCATCCTCGTTAGCCTTCCCACAGAATGGGTTGGCTTGCACCATAGTGATAAGGCCAGTTTTGATCTCGATGTTCACATCTCCCGTGTTAATAGTGGGCCCAATAGGCACATTGTTCGCAGAGGAAGCTGAGAACTCACGAAGGGTCTTATGAGCCATTGGCGTTTTGATTGTTGGCGCAAAAATGTTGGCTTGCTTTGCCGCACAAATCTTCTGAGGAGTAACGACATGGGGTCGGCCTCTCAGAAGAGATTCGGGATCTTCAACAATGTTTTCCGGTAGGCGGAAATCGGACATACACTACCCTGTTTTCACAATAAATGTGAAAACAAAGAATGGTTACCATACTAAAATCCTACCTAGGGTTCTATCCTATTCACTCTGTCATGTTATATATCTATTTGCCTTCCCCGACAACGGCGCCAGAAATGCTTATTGATGGATCCTAATATATACTAACAAATCATCCCTGGCAACGGCGCCAGAAATGCTTGTTGGTATTTCTGATGTACCATTAACTAAACATCTCCAACTGATGTGTCAGAAATGCTTGCCAATGGTTCTATTGGATCACAGAGTGAATTCCGCAAGCGCACGGAGATATCATTGTAACATTTCTCCTTAAGAGTATTCCCATGGGTGTCATTTATTTGATCCCAAAGGAAGGCAGGGAAGAGATATAACAATCCTCAAGTGGAAAGGGGTAGAAAGGTCTAGGTAAGAATCTAGTAAGAATGGATAAAATAATAGTGGAGGTAGTGTGACACACACAAAAGCTTTCAAGTCTAAGGGGGATAAGAGGATACTAGAGGTTAGTTAAGGTTGAGAGTTATGGAGGTACTCCTACTATGATCTATTGTACATATACATAGTCTAAACTAATTATCCATAAGCTAGATCAATAGGAAATACTTATGCTATGTGGTTCAACACATCAGGCACGGGCTTACCCCTAGCAATACTAGGTGACTCTTGCCAAGAGCCTGTGGCATAGACGAACGTGGAGGATTACAAAGGACAAATAGGGCTGTCACCATCTACTGCCTACCTCTTCAATCTGTGGGTCTATGAGACATCCAATGCTACTTAGCTATCCTAGCACCATGCTAGCATATTAAGTAATTACCTTAAGAGCCTAGGCACAAGCCATCCTAAGGCAATGAATTGAATCATCATTGAACCAATGTTGATACACAACATAATTATCCATACTAACCTAGTTATGTTCTAATTAATTAGACTATAGTGGGGGTCTATAGGTTTTATGATAATGAGATATGTTCATGATGAAACAGTCATAGAAGCTATACCTTCCACATACATGGACTCCACAATCAAACAAGAAACACTTTGCCCAAGTATATGTACAAGTAGAGACTAAAGATACTATCTTTATTATGCATAGAGTCACAAATACAAGAAAGAATACATGAGCCATACCTTTCCCAATGTAGTATTGGGAAGAGAGAGACTCCTTACTCCTTTACCAATTTGGACTTGGGACTAGAGATTCTCCTCTCTACAACCTAACTCCTCTAAGACTATGGATGATAGTGTATACAATAGAGATGAAGATCAAGTGGTGTGTGTTGAAGTGAGGGGTAGGGGGTCCTATTTATACTAGTGTTGAGGTTGGTTCCCACCACCAAAAGCGCGCGAATCAGTCACCATTGACTCCTTCAAGCCAGGAGGAGCAACACGCGTCGTTTGACCGCGTTTGGCGCCACGAAGGGGTCGGCCGACCTGGTCAGCACTCCAAACGTGGAGTGCTTCCTCTAGGTGGCTGCCAAGTGGGCCCCCTTGATGTATCTGGGTGATACACTGTTGGATCTCCTCGGATACATCTGTTTGTGGGCCATTTGATCCATGGGATGCCACGTGTCGTCGCCTGATTGGCTGAGATGATATTTTATAGGATTGGTCCCTCTACATTTCCTCATTTCCTACATAAAATGCTGCATACACATATTTCTCCAAGTCCAAGTGGAATTGGGTTAGATAGAAAGGTGATGTGTGCAAGAAATGACAAATCCTTCACATAATTGAGTTAAATTGACGGATGAAATTGGTATATAACACTCGTGAACAGTAATCACTTTTTAAAGGCCATTTTGTCATCTCTTGGCCACTAACCTAAAGAAGTGTGAGACGGCATAATTGAGATTCCTTATTCATAGAAAGATGATAAAATCACAAACTTGTGGGTAAGGTACAACCTCTGCAGAGTGTGTCTAAAACTATCATGATAGCCGTGCTACTGGTCAATAGCAACCTGAACCCTCACATGATTAGAATATGGACATTAACTTGGTTTAATTGTTGAAATTGGATTGGGAGTTGGTATTGGATATATAATTGGCTTCGGTACATGGAATTGATGAAAATGAGATAAATGAGCAGCTATGAGTTGAATATGGTTTATTATTGCTGATATTGGTTATTTAAGATAAATTGATGTTATTTGGGCTATTTGAGAAGGACCTCACATAATAATGATATAATTCATTTTCAACTGTTTTGAATGTACTTTTATGCAATTAGCCATTGTGTATCATCGTCCTTTGTTTAAGCTACATGTCATACTTTCCCACACTTGCTGAGTACGACATGTGCTCATCCTTGCTATTCCCCCAACAAATTCAGACGCAAGCAACCAGGTGGAGTGCTAGGAGGTTTTTGAGGAGTTCTAGGCGTGTGTGTTACCGTCAAACCTGCCTGTGGAGTTGGGAGTTTAGCGTTTAGTATTTTCCATTGCAGTTTCATTAGAGAATGAATCGAGACTATTTGGTTTGTAATAATGCACTCTTTTTAGTATTAATATTCGAGACATGGTTATATCTGTATATCGTTTCTGAATCACCTGTGTATGTGTGTTAAACATCCCGGGAACGCATATGTATTACGCTTGGTTCATTTTCAGAACTGGGTGTCACACTCTGCATGGTGCTTCCATTGCACTTTGCACCATCAAATCACCTTATTCCTAGTGACCCATTCCTTGGTGTCCAAAATTTTGACAGGTTGCTCTGCATAAGTCAAATCTGCCTCCAATTCCAATTCTTCCATTGGCACTTGTTCTTCCGGTACCTTTAAGCACTTCTTGAGCTGAGAAATGTGAAACACATCTTGAACATCAGAAAGATGCGCTGGCATCTCCAACTTATATGCCACTTCTCCATGTTTGCCCAAAATCTTTAATGGCCCAATATAGCCAGGTGCCAACTTGCCTCTGACATTAAACCGCTTTTTACCTCGCATAGGTGACACTTTGAGGTATACAAAGTCTCCTACTTCAAAGGCTAAGTTTCTTCGTCTACTATCCGCATAGCCCTTTTATCTTGTTTGAGTGGCCCTCAAATTCTCGCGGATTATCTGAACTTGCTTCTCAGCCTCATGCAACACATTCGGTCTGAACACTTGCTTCTCTCCTGTCTCATTCCAAAACAAGTGTGTCCTACACTTCCATCCATATAGTGCTTCATATGGAGACATCTTCAAACTGGCTTAGTAACTGTTGTTGAAGGAAACCCCCGCATACGACAAGCTCATGTCCCAGCTGCGTCCATGCTTCAAAGCACAAGCTCTCAACATATCTTCCAATATTTGGTTGGTCCTCTTGGTTTGTCCATCCGTTTGAGGGTGATATACAGAGCTGAAATTTAGTCTCGTACCCATAGCTTCATGCAGTTTCTGCCAGAACCTAGAGGTGAATTGAGAACCTCGGTCCGAGACTATTTTCTTGGCTACCCCGTGTCGGCATACAATTTTCACCATGTACAACTCAGCCAACTGTGCAGCAGTATACTTGGTCTTGACAGGAATGAAATGAGCCGATTTGGTCAACCGATCCACAATTACCCATATTGAGTCATAGTCAGACTGGGTTCGAGGTAATCCAACTATGAAATCCATACCGATTTCTTCCCACTTCCATTCCAGAATCTTCAATGGCTGCAACAATCTAGCTCGCCTTTGATGTTCCTCTTTGAATCGTTGGCACACATCACACAAGGCTACATATTCAGCTATGTCCTTTTTCATGTCAGCCCACCAATAACATGTTTTCAAGTCCTTCTAAATCTTCGTACAGCCGGGATGAATTGAGTAAGGTGAGTCATGAGCCTCCTTTAATATCGTTTTCGGAATATGCTTTACATTAGGCACGGCAATCCGTTTCTCAATCCATAGAGTACCATGGTCATCCTCATCAAATCTAAATTCTCTCCCTTCTTGGGTCCTTTCTTTGATTTCTTTAATTTCCTCATCATTGGTCTGACCTTCTCGAATTTCTTGCTCCACAGTTGGATTTAACTCCATTATTCTCATCTCATTCACAAATCCAAGATTCAACCATTCAAACTCCTTGCATATCTCGGATGGCAATTCCTGAACCATGAGTTGGTGGCTTACTCCTTTCCGACTCAAAGCATCAACCACTGCATTATCCTTCCCCGGGTGATAGTTGATTACAATATCATAATCCTTATTGAGCTCCAACCATATTCGTTGCCTCAAATTTAGGTCCGTTTGTGTGAAAATGTACTTTAGACTCTTATAATCCGTATAAATCTCACATCTATGAAAAAAAATGTAATGTCTCCATATCTTCAATGCATGCACTACGGCTGCAAGTTCGAGATCATGCATAGGATAGTTCTGCTCATGTTTCTTCAACTGCCTCTATGCATAAGCTACCACTTGACCTTCTTGCATGAGCTCACATCCAAGTCTCTGTCTTGATGCGTTGCAATAGATATCAGAACTTTTGCTCACATCTGGCAATACGAACAAAGGTCTTGTTGTTAAACTCTTCTTTAGCTCCTAAAAACTGTCCTGGGAAGCTTGAGTTCATTGTAATGCTTTTCCCATCATCAACAACTCAGTCATGGGCTTGCTATTTTGGAAAAGTCCTTGATGAGCCGATGGTAATATCCAGCCGTTACAAGAAAATTCCTTATTTCCTTCACATTCTGCGGCGGTTCCCATTTTAGCACATCTCTCACTTTTCCTGGGTCAAACGATACTCCTCCTCCGGAGATGATATGTCCCAAAAATGACACCTCCCTTAACCAAAATTAGCACTTGCTGAATTTGGCATATAATTGGTATTCCTTTAATTTCTGCAATGTGAGCCTCAAATGCTCCTCATGTTCCTCCTCGCTTCTCGAGTAGATCATAATGTCATCAATGAACACTACCACAAACTTATCCAAATACTCCATCCAGACCTTATTCATGAGGTACATAAAGTAAGCAGGTTGCATTTGTTAATCCAAAGGACATAATGGTGTACTCATAGGATTCATATCGTGTTCGAAAAGCCATTTTGGGTTTATCCGACAGCCTAATCTTCATTTGAAAATAACCTAACCTCAAATCAATCTTGGAGAAAACACATGCACTCTTCATTTGATCGAACAAATCCTCTATACGGGGCAATGTATACTTGACCTTGATTGTCACCTCGTTGAGAGCTCGGTAATTCACACACATCCTTTTGGGATCCATCCTTCCTGTTCATGAAAAGCACCTGCGCTTCCCAAGGTGAAGAGCTTGGGCAGATGAAACCCTTCTCTAGCTGCTCTTGAATTTGCTTCTTAAGCTACGCTAACTCCATAGGAGGCATCCTATATGGCCTCTTAGCTATAGGTGCAGTTTCAGGTATCAAATCAATAACAAACTCTATATCACAATCAGGCAGCTTACCTAACAACTCATCTGGGAACACATCTGGACACTCGCAAACAACCGGAATACTTTCCAATGTCACACCTTCCACATGACTCAACGTCGCTTTATCCTATGGGGGTTGGGATGCCTCAACTTCAATACGGGTGCCATGCTCACTTGTCAATTGCACAATCCTCTCGGCACACTGAATCACTCCATTATACTTGCTCAACCAATCCATACCAAGTATTATGTCTATCCCTTGGGAACCCAGGATGATGAGATTCGCAAGAAAGTCTACCCCTCTTAGTTTGATACTTACTCTTGGACACACTATATTTGTCCTCATCTCTCCTCCAGAAGATTTTACCAACATAGTGTGTTTCAAATGAGCTATAGGCATATTATATTTGGCAACATACTTCGATGATATGAATGAATGAATGAATGAATGAGATGCTCCAGAATCAAATAGAATGGTCTCGGGGTAGGAGTTGGTGAGGAACATACCAATCACGACGTCATCAGCTTGCTGGGCCTCCTCAGTAGAGACGTGATTCACATTGCCACGAGTGACATTCTGCTTCACACGGTTGCCTTGTGGTGCTCCTCCGTTCGACCGTGGATTCTGCCTTGGTGAATTGTTCATTGGTCCATAGCTCCTCTTAGGGCATTAGCTTGCAAAGTGTCTAGCTTCTCCACAAACATAACATGACCTGCCGCACGAAGCATCAAGGAAACTTGGGCACTGCTGACCTGTAACACACTCATTTTTCATCCATCATGCATTGCATACATTCTTATACATGTTTCGCATTAAGCAACACAAAAGGAATGAGTTTAAAATAAATTATAATCATGCAAGCGAATAAAAACCTGATGTAGTGCGGACTTGTTCGGATTTGGACCCGGACTAGTCCATCTAACTCTCTGTTGTTCCCTCTGGGTAGAATGGACCTGTCCGATGTGAACCGCGGACTAGTGCGATTTCGCTCTCTATTGTCTTTCTGAACTTTTCTATTGATGCTACGGACTAGTCTGAGAATGTTTCTGATGTTTTCCTAAGTCATACCCCAGACTTGTCCTGTCTAGCACCAGACTTGTCCGTTCAACTCTCTGGAACTTTGATTTGCCTATGAACGGACTTGTTCAGGCTGACACCAGACTTATTAGTTAAACTTTTTGACTTCCAACGGACTACTCCGGCCCCTAGCGGACTTGTCCGATGTGCTAGACTCGGATTCAATCTTTTCCTCCATGGTTTATTATTAGGTATTTACCTTAATTGGGCCCAAGAATGTCGTGCCCAACTCTTGTGGAGCCCATGTGGGACCCCTACACAGCCTCCACCACCTTGAACTCGAAATCCATCAGACCCTACCTCTCCATCTCTATATAAACACCCCACCACCCCAACTCTTCACCCATCTGTCGCAATTGAAGAATCCCCCAAACCTTAGTTCGTGAGAGCCGCTGTGAAGAGGAGATCACCGCAGGCAGGAGAAGTGAAGGAGGGAGGACAAGGATCAAGCAAGATCGATCATCATCAAGCACTACAAGAAAACAACAATACGCTGTCGAATTTCATAAAATTCTATGCCGCCTCCACCCCGGCCCCAAAAATCCCCGTTGCCTCTCGCAGCGCGCCGCTGGCTCCATCTCACACGGCACGCTGCCGCTCTGCCCCCGCGGGCTCCGGCTCTCCTCCACGCGGGCTCGACGCGAGCTTGCCGCCACCGCCTCTCATGGCAATGCCTCCCGCGGCTGCCGTTCCACGATGACGGATCCGGCGACGTTGAGGAGAGGGTGAGCTCCAGATCCGTCAAGAGAGACGCACGCTTGGAGTCCGCCGCCTCCTATCCGGCTCCCACGGCGATGGGACACGGATTCTGGTGATCCTCGATGCCTCCCACGCGTGTCTGTGTTGGCGCAACCTCCACGACGCCTCCCACATTCGTTGCTCCAAGATCTGCGGTGAGTCAGCGAGATCCGACTGCCATGACGACCAGTGCCAAGTCCCGACGGCTGCGAAGAGGAGGCCCCGGCGGGATGGCCGCCTTTTGTGTGTTTTTTGTTCATTTTGTGTTTTGCAGATTGACGTGCTTGTATTTGTGCTTGTGTTCACTTTGTGAAGGAGCATATTGATGTTCATCTGAAATCGTGAGTGTATGAATTGTTGTTTATGTATGGATTGTACATTTGAGAAGATTGTTGTTCATACGGATCTGGAATCGTGAGTACTAGTGTCTGTGGCGCTGAGAACCGGGGAGGCTGGGATCGAAGAGGGATTTTGTTGTTGTTGTTGTTGTGTCATACTTAAAATGTCGGTGTCTAGATTTGACCAATGGAATTAGCACGGAACAGGCATCGGGTCTGCTACCGACGGCTTTAAGCATTAAAGGTGTCGGTACTTTTAACCGACGGCTTTAAGCGTTAAAGGTGTCGTCCCCAACATAATATCAATTAAAAACGTTGAATCTGAGGCAATGGTTATGAATGTCAGTTTACCGACGTATATATGATATTTATGTCGGTTTCTTTAGGTTACCGATGGCTATATGGCCGACGGCCTTTTGCCCGATTCCTGTAGTGAACTCACCGACATCATCCTCAATTATCCAACAATTCTCCATCTTCTTTGATCTAGGCTCAATATATCGAGCTTCATCGAATTCACGACCCTTGAGTTGTTAAATTAACGATAATTGTTGATGGCTGTTATATACCAATTTCACCCGTCATATAACTCAATTATGTGAAGAAAATATCATTTCTTGCACACATCACCTTTCTATTTAACCTATTTTCACTTGTACATGGGGAAGTTGGTGCATGCAGGCATTTTACTCAGAATTGAAGTGAAACAAGGGGATGGATCATATAAAATATCATCCCAGCAAATCAAGCGTCGACATGTGGCACCACATGGATCAAATGGCCCACAAACAGAAGTATCCGAGGCCATCCAACGGTGTAGCACCCATATCATGGAATAGGACCCACCTGTCAATCACCTGGAGGAAGAAATGGCTGTTTGGAGCCAGGACCAGGTCGGCCGACACCCCTAGTTGGCCGACTAGGTCCTGGCGCCAAACGCGGTTAAACGCCATGTGTTGGCTCCTCCCGGCTTGAAGAAGTCTTGGGTTCCTGATTCGCGTGCTTTTGGTGGAGAGAATTGACCCTTCTCCAAGCTATAAATAGGACCCCTCACTTAAACACACACCACTTGAGCATCATTGTATTGTATACACTAGTTCTCTTAGTCCTTAGTGGAGTTAGGCTATAGAGAGGAGAGTCTCTAGTCTAGTGTCCAAGTAGGGAAAGGTATGGCTCATGTATCTTTACTTATATTTGTGACTTTATGCATAATAAAGATATTATCTTTATTCTTCTTTTATTCATATAGTTGGATCAATCGTTTCTTGTTTGATTGTGGATTCCAAGTATGCCGTAGGAGTAGTCCTTATGTGAATGTGGCCTAGAGGGGGGTGAATAGGCTTTTTGAAAATTTGTCAGACCCTGAAACATTGAACAAATGGATCAAATACGGGGAGGCCGAACTAGTCCGGTTCTGTGCAGACTAGTCCATCGTGCGCGGACTAAAAGATCAAGCAAATTGACAATTCTACTTCTGACACACTATGCAGCGGGAATCAGATTACGAGTAAAATGTATTAAGCCAATGAACCAATATATTGGAATGATCAAGTATGATACAATGTTTCAATATGAGTTACACAAGTTTAAGCAAATCCTAGAATATGATGAATTATAAAACAAGAGTGCGCAAGACAAGATTTTATCCCGAGGTTCGATTCCACAGAGGAACTCTACATCCCTGTTGAGGAGTCTACGGAGAACCGGGTCTTCACCAACCCTACCCTCATTGAATCACCACAGAGGCTGATTCTCTTCCACTAACCACGAAGAGGCAAATAATATTTTCAAGGGGCCTTCTTACATGTTGAGGGCTCCCCAAGAATTACAGTGATGAACACCACCAAACACTGAAAAGGTACACAATAAAACGATTAGTGTGCAAGAGATCAAACCCAAGAGCTCAAGATGTGTAGAACAAGTCTCTTTTTTGTTCAATTGCTACTCCTCAAAGATTTGATCTCTTTAGGCTTAGGATGTGCAGAGAGATGTGAATTTTTGGCTCTTGGAAGGTGTGACGGCGCAGGGAGTCGAGAGTGTTTGATGTATGGCCGTACACCACTATTTGTACTAAGGTTAGTAAAAGTTACCGTTAGGGTTTGCGATGTCCGGACTAGTCCGTGGTGGACACCGGACTAGTCCGGTGTACGTGTATGCGAGAAAACCTAAGTGTTGATGGATACCGGACTAGTCTGTTGAGGTGCGGACTAGTCCGATCTTAGTCAGAAACTTTTGGACTAGTCTGGTAGATATCAGACTAGTCCAGTGTGGTGAACACCTTGTAGGACTAAGGACATGTCCGCACTTGGAGGGACTTGTCCGATTTCAGTCAGACAGTTTTTGGACTAGTCCGGTGGACATCGGACTTGTCCGGTGTAGTGAAAAATGGTAGGGCTAAGGACAAGTCCGGACCTGGAGGACTTGTCCAATTTTAGTCAGAGGATTATCGGACTAGTCAGGTTTATATCAGACTTGACCGTTGTTGTGCAAATGTGAAGGGTTGCGGACAAGTCTGCACTGGGGAGGACTTGTCCATTTTTAGTCAGAGAGATATTGGACTAGTCCGGTGTAGATCGGACTAGTCCGCACATGTTGATTTTTGTGTAGTGAGTGTAATATTTTTCACTTGAGATCTTGGGGTGTGTTTCTCCAACACACTCCAAACAAAATAATCTAATCTTTTCAGCTCCTGAGCTCTTTCTTTTTAAATCCTCATTATCTTTCCTTTTTGTGCTTTCTTCCTCATTTCTTTAAAACCTGCGCTCATCTCAACAATTTTGTTAGGATCTCATTGGTTTGTCATTAATCAGCAAAAACCCACAAGGGAAGCCTAGGTGCACTTTCAATCTCCCCCCTTTTGGTGATTGATGACAACCAATTGAGGTTACACAAATATGATAAAAATTCAGATTTTGATAAAGTGTGCACATATGAATTTTGAGAACAATGGTAAAAGTTGAATTAACATTCATATGCACACTCTTTATGGTGGGGTGCAAAACTATGTGTGTGAGCAATAATGTTGATGTGGATATCATAAGAGGCATAATCATAATAACATCGGAAATATCAAGCATACATAGCAGTTTCAAATATAAACCATTGATCATAAGCATAACATAGTCATCATTTCACAACACATGTCCAAAAGCATGAGAGAGCATAATTCAAGTTTTACAAGATTAAAAGCATGACATAGTAGCAACAAAACACAAAAGAGGAATATAACTCTCTCTCTCTCTCTCTCAACCTAACGCTACGACTTACCCCCCCCCCCCCCCCAATCTCTCCCCCTATGGCATCAAGGCACCAAAAAGGAAGAGAAGGAGGTATCTACTCATCGTCGCCACCTTCATATGCGTTGTTGGTCCATTCTTCATCTTCTTCATCAGGCTTAGAAGAAGGATGAGAAGAACCACTCGTCGTGCCCGGAAGGCCAAAGTATGCAAGCTTGGAAGAAGAGAGAGGTGGAAGCTCTGAGAAGTCAGAAGTGGAGTCCTCTGAGATAAGTGGAGACCCAATAGGCTCAATCTCCAGTTTTTAACACATTGCTTTGACATTATCCTTCACGTATCTCCTTTGCTCTTTTTTTGCCTTTTTCATCTTATGAACCTTCACCTCAGTTTTGCGGCAAGAGCCAAAGATAGCTGCCAAGTACTTCATGATTCCACTAGCAAACCCTTTGCTAGATAGAGGAGCCCTATAGCCAGAGGAAGGCCTTGTATCTTTTTTAGATTTCTCTGGGTGTTCCTAACTCGAGGCAGGTGCGAGAGAAGCTGGGAGAGAGGTTTGAGGAGGCTTCTAAGGCCTTAGAGGAGTATGCTCCACATCCTTCACAAACTGAATTCCTGTGACTTTTTCAATCATGAACATAAAGTATGGTGCATAGCCACAGGAGAGGTTTGGTGTGTAGGAGATGTTCACCATGTCATTCCAGATGTAATCGAAGTTATCAAACTTCCTCCTCCTGCTAATCACTTTCATCAAGGTTCTCAAGTAACCTTGGACACTCCCGGCATCTCCATCTTTTGGAGCAATTGTCTTCCAAGCACTCTATTGAGAACCATGAAGAAAGACTTCATGTTCTTGGTTGAGGGAGGATTGTATTTGATGCGAGTATCATAAAGAAAATACATCTTATTTTTCTCCAAAACACCAAGATTGTGAATCACAAATTCATTGCTGTCGGTGTCCTCAAGGTGCAGCAGCCTGGCAAACTCATAATAAGCAACTGTGTACTTGGATCCATGTGTCATCCAAGTCACTCTCTCTTCTTCATCGCTGGAAAAATAGCAAGTTGCAAAGAACTGAGCAATGACTTCATCATTCCAGTTGTATCTGAAAGAAAACAAGTCCTTGAGACCGTGTCTCTCTGCAGCCTTTATCACCTCCTCAAAGGAATCACATCCCTAGCTTTCAAAATGGGTCCAGTCAATCCATTGGTTGTGGACCATGAGTCTTCATTTGGAGGTACACGATGCTGTAGTAGTCCGAGTGGAAGTGGCTCCAAAATCTCGGATCAGGTACCTTTTTCCCACTTCTATAGGCATCAATCTTCCTGAGCTTCCATGCCACATCACTTCCCTTGCCATTGAAATTCTCTTCTGAGGGGTTCCTATTCCCTTGTCTTTGAGCTGTCATCTCCAAGGGGGCAATCGGGCCTATGGCAAGCCCCTTTCCTTTGCCCTTGGTTTGGCATGGGGCCGCCGAGCTAGGACCAACCACATCTTTCCCTCTGGAAGCTGGTTTCTTAGCCAGAACCTTTCGCCGCACCCTAGGTGGAGTGGGTGAGGAATCGTGGCACGGTCTTGCCTTTTCTTGGTTTGGCCTGCCGAGGCATGAGGCAATGTCTCTTGATCCAATTTCGCCTCGAAGTCAGAGATATCCTCGTTTGAGTTCGACATGATTCTGGCAAGAAAGATATAAAGGATATGTATAATCAAGGATGATAAGGAATCACATTGAATTGATATAAGCTAGAGTTTTGATCAGGGCACACCGTACTTGTCCGTTGTTCAGGGATGGACTAGTCCGGAGTACTGGACTTGTCCGCCCTAATAACGGACTAGTCCGTTGAGTGGTTGTTCAAAACCTAACTCAATGAATCTTTGGGTACTCGATGCAAAAGCGATCTAGGGTAAATGGAATACATCAATAAAGCATGTGTTGGCCAGAAGTATTAAGCTATTGGAGCAAGAAAAGAAAAAATTGAAGGTTTTAGGGTTGGGAGAGAAGTTTACCAAATCCTTCGATTCGTGGCATTGAAGGAGTTCTTGATGCGGACTAGTCTGAAGTCTTCGATCCCTTTGCAGTGGAGATCGATTCCCACAGAGACTTGAGTGGATTTGATGGAGAACTCACAAAATCGCACTGGGAGCACTTGAGTGAGGAGAGAGAACGTGAGAAAGTTGTGAGGTAGAAGAAGATTAGGTCTACGCCGGCCCTAGGGTTATTGAGTCGAAATATCGAACTAGTCCAGACTAGCGGACACTCCGCGGACTAGTCCATGGTCACCTGGACAGAAAAAATATAAAACCCTTTGTATATATATTCGAGGGTGCCTAAAAAGAAATAGGGGCCAAAAACACACAAATAATCTTGATGAATATGATCAGTAAACATACAACAATCAAGCTATTACCATAATTCAGCAATATCAAGTAATTAACACATTTTTCGTAGAAAAAATAGAGAGATGATTTTTCAATACAATCAACATGTTTTTGAAGATGGCATACAGGTATGCAAGTTTTCAAGCCACATTTCGAGCATCAAGGATATTTAGTTCATTTCGGATCTCACAAAAGCGTTTTTTTATCAAGTGGCTTGGTAAGATATCGGCTAGTCGTTTTTCATTGATGACGTGAGAAATGGCTAAGTCTCCTTTCATTGAGTGATCTCTCAAAAAGTGATGTCGGATGTCTATGTGTTTGGTTCTAAGTGCTCAACAGGGTTATGGGCAATTATAATTGCACAATCGTTATCACAAACGAGTGGAATATGGCTCATATTGCAACTGTAATCCCTTAGAGTTTGTCGCATCCAAAGGAGTTGTGCACAACAACTCCCGGCTGCAACATACACCACTTTGGCCGTGGATAAGGCAATTTAATTTGGTTTCTTGGGGGAGCAAGAAACTAGGGATCTACCTCGGAATTGGCAAGTATCAGAGGTACTTTTTCTATCTACCTTGCATCCAACATAATATGCATCGGAATATGCAATGAGATTGAATTTTGAACCTTTGGGATACCAAAGGCCTAGGTTGGGTGTATGAACTAAATATCTCAAGATCCTTTTAACGGCTGTCAAATGACATTCCTTAGGATTGGCTTGAAACCTTAAACAAAAACATACACTCAACATAATATCTGGCCTAGATGCACATAAATATAGTAAAGATCCAATCATGGAACGATATACCTTTTGATCCACGTTTGGTCTGTCTTCAATGAGATCCAAGTGTCCATTTGTCGCCATGAGAGTATTTATGGGCTTCGCTTTGTCCATTCCAAACTTCTTGAGAATGTCTTAAGTGTACTTTGTTTGGCTTATGAACGTCCCTTCCTTTTGTTGCTTCACTTGGAATCCCAAAAAGTATCTCAACTCTCCCATCATGGACATATTGAATATGTCTGCCATAATCTTACTAAATTCTTGACAAAAAGATTTGTTAGTTGAACCAAATATGATGTCATCAACATAGATTTGGCAAATGAAGAGATCATCATCAATGTGTTTGGTAAACAACGTGTAATCAGCTTTACCAATTTTGAAGTCATTTTCAACCAAAAAAACTCTAAGGCACTCATACCAAGCTCAAGAAGCTTGTTTGAGGCCATAGAGAGCCTTACGTAGTTTGTACACATGGTCGGGGTACTCTTGATCTTCAAAATCAAGTGGTTGCTCCACATACACCTCCTCCTTGATCGGTCCGTTGAGGAAGGCACTTTTCACGTCCATTTCATAAAGCTTGAAATCATGGTGAGTAGCATATGCAAGTAATATACAAATTAATTCAAGCCTAGCTACGGGAGAAAAAGTCTCGTCATAATCCAAACCTTCGACTTGTGAATACTCTTTGGCCACAAGTCATGCCTTGTTTCTTTTTACCACTCCATGTTTGTCTTGCTTGTTGCGGAACACCCATTTAGTGCCGGCGACGTTGGACTTTGGTCTTTCAACAAGCTCCCACACTCTGTTCCTTTCGAGGTTGTTCAATTCTTCTTGCATCGCCATCACCTAATTCAAATCTTTGAATGCATCTTCAATCCTGTATGGTTCCAAAGAGGATACTAAAGAACAGTGTTCGCAAAAATTAGCTATGCGAGATCGAGTTATTACTCCCTTTTGGATGTCACTGATTATGTTATCGATGGGGTGATCTCTTTGGATGCTTTGGTGTACTCTTGGATGTGGCACTTGTGGTCTTGAATCTTCATGATTATCATCTTCTTCTCCCCCTGGATAGTTGTCCTCATTGATGTTTTGATCACCTTGATCTTCTTGAGGTTGATCTTCTGTGGAAGCCCCCCCTTTATCATTTTCCTCCAATTGTGGTTCATCTTCTTCATTCACATTTGGAGGTGGCACATGTGGTCGAACATCGTCCAACGCCATTCTTCTCAATGCTTGACATGGAGCTTCTTCTTGATGTAGCACACATTGATCAACTTGCTCTTCCTGAGAGCCGTTAGTTTCATCTAACACTACGTCACGTTCTACTTCAACAACTCCGGAGGCCTTGTTGAAGACACGATAGGCGTAGGAGTTCGAATCATAGCCAAGTAAGACACCTTCATCGGACTTCGAAGCGAACTTTGAAGCCCTATGTTTCTTGTTTAAAATGTAACATTTTGAATCAAAGACTCAAAAATATGAAATATTCAGTTTGTTACCCGTGATTAGTTCATATGAGGTTTTCTTGAGTAGACGATGAGGATAGAGTCGGTTTATGGCGTGACAAGCGGTGTTAACTGCTTCAGCCCAAAACCTATTTGAAGTCTTGTATTCATCGAGCATGGTCCTCGCCATTTCAATGAGAGTTCGGTTCTTCCTTTTGGCTACTACGTTTTGTTGAGGAGAGTATGGTGTTGAAAACTCGTGCTTTATTCCTTCCTCATCTAGATACTCCTCAACTTGAGTATTCTTGAATTCTGTCCCATTGTCACTTCGCATGTTCTTGATCTTCAGTGAGAATTCATTTTGGGCATGCTTGATGAACTTCTTGAGGGTTCCTTGAGTTTCTGTATTATCATGCAAAAAGAGAACCCACGTGAAGCGTGAAAAATCATCGACAATGACTAAACCATACTTACTACCGCCAATGCTTATGTAAGAATTTGGACCGAATAGATCCATATGGAGGATCTCAAGCGGTCTTGTTGTAGTCATGACATTCTTCCCGGAATGTGGTGCTCCTACTTGCTTCCCGGCTTGGCACGCTCTACAAGGCCTGTCTTTTTAAAAAACAACATCCTTTAAATCTCAAATGTGATCGCCTTTAAGGAGTTTTAAAGATTCCTCATACCAACATGTGCTAGCCATCTATGCCACAGCGAACCGATGTTGGTCTTTGCAATCAAGCATGCATCAAGTTCGCTTTATCTTTGTTGAAGTCAACTAGATAAAGTTTTCCCTTTAACACACCGTTGAATGCAACCGAGTTACCACTCCTTGTAGAGACGGTCACACCCTCATTATTGAATAAACAATTATAAACTTTGTCACATAATTGAGATATGGACAAAAGGTTATAACCCAAGGAGTCAACATGTAAAACATGAGAAAGAGTATGTTGTGATGAATTTGCAATTTTACCGGTACCAAGCACCCGTCCTTGACTATTATCACCAAAATAAATGCCTTCGCTTGGGTCTTCATTTTCTTCATATTCCGCGAACATTCTTCTTTCTCGGGTCATGTGATTGACGCATCCACTATCTAGCACCAATTTTGCTCCACCGGAAGAATAGGGCTGCAAAAACATATTATGTCTTGATCTTAGGTACCCAAGCTTGCTTGGGTCTTTTGAGGTTATTCACAACTGATTTGGGCTCCCACACATGAGACTTGGTGTTCCCGTGGCATGGCCCAACATATTTTGCAAAAACTTTTCCATAAGCAGTTTTTGTAAGTACATATGAAGCATCAAAGGTTCTAAATAAAACTCATTGTTTATATGAGTTTACAATGTGCATTTTATCAAAGTTACTATATTTTACAACTTGAGAAGAAGTTCCTTTGATAAAAGCAATGTGGTCCTTGTTATTCTTGTGGCTTCTAGCATTTTGCTTTTCACCGTAAGAATACGCAATGCCACATTTAACATTTGGAGGTCTTGTGACCAAGTATGCACTACGTGCATACTTGACTTTCTCCTTGTCAAATATGCCACTTTAGGAGGGATGCTTTTCTTTTGTCAATTTGGAATCTTCTTCCAAGTTGATATCATTTTTAGCACAAGTGCAAGTAAAAACAGTTTCAGACTTGATATGTTGAGAAGGTGTGCTTGAAAAGGATGAAGACCCACTTTGCTTGATGGACACATTTGAGTCTTTAAACTTCAAACAAGCTTCTTTGCTTGAAGCCAACTCAAGTTCTAGTGATTCACTTTGTTATTTTTCAAGTTCAAGGATCTTTTCAATCTTAAGGCTCCCTTTGGATTGAAGGAATTGAAAAACACAGGAATAGGAAAAATATAGGAATTGAGATTTTATGTTTTTGCAATCCTATAGGAATTGAAAATATAGGAATTGAGATGAGAAGCCCTTTGGCAGCATTATAGGAAAAACAAGGGAACTTGTAACATGAGCAAGGAAAGAAAAAAGAGGTCTAAGATCATTTTATGTTTCCTACAAAATTTAGCAAAGGAATCAATTCCTATGGAAAAAATCTTTTGTTTTTCCCGTGAGACAAATGGTCATGAAGGAAAAAAATCCTTTACAAATCCTATCATTCCAAATTACTTTGCCATTCCTTTAATACAAAGGGAGACGGAGATATTTCTCCTTTTGGAGAATGATCATATCTTCTCGACGATTGACTAGCTCCTCCTTATCAACAATCTTATCCATTGAAAATTTCATTTTTGCAGCTGTTTTTCTATCTAGACCATTAAGCATGTTTTCTTCATCACTATAATTATCAATATCACTATCAGAATAAAATGAGGAGGAAGATTTAGTTTTGACCTTTCTTTTTCCTTCCCTGGCCATTAGACCTGTGTGGTCGATGTCCTTGTGTGCGCCTATGGTTGGAAAAAGGGTAGATTTCTTAGAAGGCTTCTTGATGGCTATAGTGGCCATCTCCTCTTCTTCTTCGGATGAGGATTCATCATTGGAGTCCCACTCCTTCCCTAGATCCACTTGACCATATTGCTTCTTCTTCTTGAACATTTTCTTTGGTTGAGGCTTGTTGTCTTTAGTCTTCCTCTTATTTTCTTCATGTGGAAAATCTACTATGAAATGGTCATATTCTTCGCAATTGTAGCACGCCTGTCTCATCCTAGGTCTTTGTTTGTCCCTTTGTCTTCCTTCTTTTGAGCTATTACCCTTTCTTGTTCTCATCATCTTCTTGATCTTTTTCATGAATAAGATCATGTCTTCATCATTGATGTCACTGCTATCATCATCACTGCCATCTTTTTCAATAGCTTCTCGAGCTTCTTTTGATGCGGGTTTACAAGTTGACTTCAAAGCAACTCCTTTCTACTTTTCCGAGGCAAGGTCGGCAATTTCATTGATGTGCTAGGCTTGCTTCTCCATCTTTTCAAAGTTGATAATCTTGCCAAGATGTTCGTCCGCGGTCATTTTCCGATGCCTGTGGCTTTCTCTAATCATAGATCAAAGAGTCACGTTGCGGGGCATGAATGCTCTAAGAATCAACTTCATGACCTCATGATCATTCCACTTCTTACTGCCATAAGCTCGGGATTTGTTGATAAGATTCTTGAGTCTATTGTACATGTCTTGAGGATATTCGACATCTTCTATAGTGAATCTTCCTAATTCAGCTTCAATCATCTCTATCTTTGCTTTGCGTACATGACGGTCACCTTCATGTAAGGTTTGTGGAGTGTACCATATCTCTTTGGCAATTTTGAGTCGATCCACCTTGGTGAACTCATCTTGGCTTACCGAAGAAGTGATCACAACTGCAGCTTGAGCATTCCGATGAATTGCTTGTTCTTGACTTGGTGTCAACTCTTCATCATTGTCCGAAATATCTATCCCTATACAAACTATATGCCACGAACTTGGGTTAAGAGATATGAGGTGAAGTTTCATATTTTGTCTCCACATTGAATAGTCATTTCCATCAAAGTAAGGTGCTTTGCCTAAAAGAATTGATAGGTAATGACTATTATTAGAATTTAAACGTTCATAGTCAAAAGGATATCGGGAGTAGTGGGTGTGACTACTCCCCTTCACCTTCTTATCTTGAGTCTTTTTCTTTCCTTTTGGAGATAGTGCCTTCTTCCGGAGAAGAGCCTTGAGTTAAAGTATTTCCTCATCATTGTCCTCACAGTCTTGAATTGCATTGAGGAGCTTCTCCAGCTTTTGGGTCTTTTCATCATCACACTTCTTCTTATTGAAGTTCTTGTTTACATCCTTGATGTATGACATTGTCTCTTCGAGCAGTGAGTCTCTTTTGAAGAGTTTGGCTCTGATACTAATTGAATGTAGCCTAGGGAGGGGGGTGAATAGGCTTTTTGAACTTTTGTCGGACCCTGAAACACTTAACAGATGGATCAAATATGGGGAGGCCGGTCTAGTCCGGTCTTGTGCGGACTAGTCCGATGTACGCGGACTAAAAGATCAAGTAAATTGACAATTCTACTTCCAACACACTATGCAATGGAAATCAGATTACGAGTAAAATGTATTGAGCCAATGAACAAATATATTGCAATGATCAAGTATGATACAATGTTTCAATATGAGTTACACAAGTTCAAGCAAACCATAGAATATGATGAATTATAAAACAAGAGTTCGCAAGACAAGATTTTATCCCGAGGTTTGATTCCACGGAGGAAATCTACATCCTCGTTGAGGAGTCCACGGAGGACCGGGTCTTCACCAACCCTACCCTCATTGAATCGCCACGGAGGCCAATTCTCTTCCACTAACCACGAAGGGGCAAATAACTTGTGCAAGGGGCCTTCTCACAAGTTGAGAGCTCCCCAAGAATTACAGCAATGAACACCACCGAACACACTCAAAAGGTATACAATAAAACGATTAGAGTGTGCAAGAGATCAAACCCAAGAGCTCGAGATGTGTAGAACAAGTCTCTCCTTTGTTCAATTGCTAATCCTCAAGGATTTGATATTTTTAGGCTTAGGATGTGTGGCGACATGTGAATTTTGGGCTCTTGGAAGGTCTGACGGCGCAGGGAGTCAAGAGTGTTTGATGTATGGCCGTACACCTCAATTTATACTAAGGTTTCCAAAATTTACCGTTAGGGTTTGCGATGTCCGGACTAGTCCGTGGTGGACACCAAACTAGTCCGGTGCGCTTGTATGCGAGAAACCCTATGTGTTGACGGATACCGGACTAGTCTATTGACGTGCGGACTAGTCCGATCTTAGTCAAAAACTTTTCGGACTAGTCTGGTAGATATCTGACTAGTTCGCTGTGGTGAACACCGTGTAGGACTAAGGACAGGTCCGCACTTCGAAGGAATTGTTCGATTTTAGTCAGAGAGTTTTTGGACTAGTCCGGTGGACATCGGACTAGTCCGGTCTAGTGAAAAATCATAGGGTTAAGGACAGGTCTAGACTTAGAGGACTTGTCCGATTTTAGTCTGAGGATTATCGGACTAGTTCGGTTTATATCGGACTTGCCCGATGTTGTGCAAATGTGAAGGGCTGCGGACAAGTCTACACTGGGGGGGACTTGTCTATTTTTAGTCAGAGAGATATCAGACTAGTCTGGTGTAGATCGGACTAGTCCGCACATGTTTATTTTTGTGTAGTGAGTGTAATCTTTTTCACTTCAGCTTTTGGGGTGTGTTTCTCCAACACACTCCAAACAAAATAATCTAATCTTTTCATCTCCCGAGCTCTTTTCCCTTTAAATCGTCATTCTATTTTCTTTTCGTGCTTTCTTCCTCATTTCTTTAAAACATGCGCTCATCTCAACAATTTTGTTAGGATCTCATTGGTCAGTCATTAATCAACCAAAACGCACAAGGGAAGCCTAGGTGCACTTTCATTATGATTATGCCATATCACTCTTAATCCATCATCATAAACACGACCAACCCCAGTATAGTCTAATTAGTTATGATATAATCATGTCAATATGAATAACTTATGCTATGTCTCAACAATGGTTCAATGATATTTAAGTTAGTCATTGCCTTAAGATGTCATGATTATTAAGGCAATTACTTAATATGCTAGCATGGTGCTAGGGTTGTTAAGTAACGTTGGATGTCTCGTAGACCCACAGATTGAAGAGGTAGGCAGTAGGTGGTGACAGTCCTATCTGTCATTTGTAATCCTCCACGTTCGTCTATGCCACAGGCTCTTGGCGGGAGTCATCCTAGTATTTCTAGGGGTAAACTCGTTCCCGATATGTTGAACAACTTAGCATAAGTATTCACCATTGACATGCTCGTTAATACCTAACCTAGGCTATGTATATGCATATTAGAAGCATTGTAGGAGAAACTCCCCAACTCTTAGTCTAATCTCCACTAGGACCCATTTACCCATAGGATAGATTGCTTAGATGTGTGTCACACTACCTATATTATCAACTTACCCCTGTCTTGATAATTGATTAGTACCCCATAGCTTGATCATAAGAGTAGTGTTTACTTTACTCCATTGCCTTTCTTTGGGATAAATACGATACCCTTGGGAATAATCTTTGGTGAAATGCTACACAATAGTTTTCGTGCGCTTGTGGACCTCATCTCTTACTAGAGATGATCTGTGACATAAGAAATGTCAACAAGCATTTCGGGCGCCGTTGCTGGGGAAGGCAAAGGAAGTGAAGGCTAACTATCACTTGTGAATAAGTTATAGGTACTAATAGTTATTAGACAGGATTACCCTTGTTTTTTTTTTCTCCTTTTATGGTGAAAATAGGGTAGTGTTGGCTAACCCATTTCATGGGATGGCCAACGAGGATGCCAGTACTCAACTGCAAGATGATTCAAGGCGTACCTCAACAAATGTCCGCTAGGCAACACAATTTCCTTTCGCAAAAAAATTTCAGCTTCCAGTAGGATCCAAAGTCATCCATCCCCAATCTTGGGGGAGGCTTCAAGAGTTCTTCTTGGTTTGCATCCACCATAGGGTCGATAGTTGGCTCCTCATCCAACATTCATGTCATGGGTTGTTCCACCAATCCATGACCACCATTGTGCTGGAGCTGAAGGAGTTCTATTCTCATTCATCATGGATAAGAATATGGTCTCCACTCAAGGGGTGGATTAAAGAATGTTCTAGTTCCCTTAGCTTGGCATGCACACCATTTGGGGAACATGCTAGCTATGGAACTACACCCCCATTAAAGTATCATGAAGATCAAACCAATAGAGAAGTATTTGGAATTATCCAAGTCATGGATATTCACATGATTTATGAAAATTCTAGTGAACATGGAACACTTGGGAAAAATTTACCAAAGACCCATGAGGATCATTTCCAAACAACAACTCTAATGGCTATTATCCATAAGGAGGTCAATGGTGGAATCAACATTACTCTTGTAATCAAGGAGGCTATGAAGATTTCAAGGGATTTAAGTTCAACTAGCCTACCTTGAAGTATATTGTCCATGGCCAAGCAAGAAATCAAGATAACATCCACATGAAGCTCTTGGCCAAGGACAAGATACTTAAAGAGCATTCAAGATCCAAGATATCACACAATCACTTGATGGGATCCCTACCTTTTGACCAAGCCCATGCAACCTAGGGCAAGGAACATTGTGGATGAAGCGTTTCTTGTTTGATTGTGGAGTCCACATGTCATCATGCCCAAGCAAGCTTTTGATCCATGATCAAAGTATGGGTTGACCTTAAGGAATATCAAGAAGGTCTAAGTGGAATCCCTAAAGAAGGACAAGCCTCACCATGCTCTTAAAAGAAAATCTTCAAGAGGGAGAAACCGTCACTACATCAATAAGTCTTCATCAAGACGACGGAGAGGCTAGGGCCACCATGTGGCCCACATGTCCAACTAACATTCCGAAGGTGATTTGGCATGTCAATCAAGAGAGGTTGCCCACATATTCAACTCTTGGATTGGACAACAAATCATCGCACTAAATAGGACGGAGGTAAGTCCCACTCGTCGGACTTCAAAAATTTGGTGAGTCTTTGCCAATAGGTTAATTGGTAGTTATCTCATATTTAATTTCCCAATTACATATTTGAATTTCCCATCAAAACTTTGCATTTGCATTTAGCATGTTTGAATTTTCACACTTGCATGTTGGAAAGTAAAATTTCCAATCATCCAGAAACTAAAATTTTGAATTAGGAAATAAATTTATTTGGATATGAACCTTGGGCATCACCACTTCAATTCATCCACCTAATTCAAACCAAAAATATTTCCCTTAATATTCATTGCATTTGCAAGTTGCCACAAGTTGCGCAAAATCTTTTGACAAAGGGTACACCATGCTCTTTAGCTAACGTGACCCATTTTTGAGTTTTTTTCTTTGTTCTTGATTCTAGTGCAGCCAGGACAAAAATTTGTAAAGAGGTTGGAAGGCCCCATCAAGCGCATATTCCTCCATCGATATCATTTTGTGTTCATGATGGAGGAATGCTCAAGATGGTGGTCTCATGGAGGAATAATATGAAGCTCATTCAACTCCAGCCTCAACTTGGCAGGACACATTGAACATGAAGGCTACACCAAAATCCATGGTCGTGAGTTTCTCACACAATGACCTTCAAACAAGACTACTCTTCAATTGAGGTACAAGTTCAAATTTTCTGTCGTTTGAATTGCATTAGGATTGAATGATTTTTGCTTACATTGGTAAGGAAGGTTTACACCTTCTCATCATTCAATTCTTATGCATCCTCATGAGAATAAGTGTTGGCATTACTCTTTTTTATTCTTCAAAAAGGAATGAAAACTTACTTAGGAACAAATTAAACAAGTACCTATAATTTCATAAGCATTGCTAAAATTGACTTAGACATTTTCCGGCTAGGTAGTGCTCATGGAATGACTTAATGGTTGAATTGGTATGTAGCAACTTAGGAATAGTGATGTCCATGATATTGGTTTGAAACTCATGCATGCATGTATCACTAAATTTCATATTCCTAAGCAAGAAATAAAAAATTTTCAGGAGGATAAAAATGAGAATCTTGTTTGCCATGATCCAAATGATGACATTTGATCTTGTGTAAAAAAACTATGATGGTAAGAAAATTTACAAGGTGAAGGGTTCCATATAGTATATTTATACCACTTGCATTGTTATGAGTAGGAGCTTTAGAAAATATGCAAATTGATTTATCCATAAAGCCCACTCCTATCAATTATTCATACATTGTTCATGGATACACTTCAAATTGGACCCAATGCATCTTTGATTCTGTTCTCCTCCGTACGTACAAATGAAGATTCGGTTACATAACCCAAAAATTCATTTGTACAAGTATCAGAAGCTAGCCATCCCTCTCTATCATAGAAAGGAAGTTTGCAGGAGTAAAATAACTATGCAGGCATTCAAAGATCTGATTGTTGGAAACCCTAAAAGGATTCCATTTGAATATCTCTTGGCCAAGGAGTAAATAAGGATGGTTGCTACCTATTAGAAATTAAGCCCGAAGGTCAACCATACCTATACGAGACCAGATATTTGACATGGGAACCCTCCATGAGCAACTAATGGGCTGCTACGAATATGTGAGAGCATTATGCTCTAAATGTTCTAAGCACTCATTCAAGCTCAAGGGAATTGCCACCATCATTAGGTGTAAGTTATTCCTTTGTGGCTAAAAGGTGTACCTTAACCAAGGAACGACAAGATCACATCCAATGTATATTGGGTGAACGTTGTTCCTATGTGGCCAGAAGGTATTTTATACCTTAGCCAAGGAAAAATGGATCACACTCAACCCATGTTGAGTGCACATCATCCCTTTGTGGTTATAGGTATGTTGTACCTTAGTCATGGAATAATGGATCGTACTCAACACATGTTGGGTACATGTTACTCCTTTGTGGCTAAAGGGTATCATTATCTCAGCCAAGGAGTGACAGATCACACCCAATGCATGAGGGGTACAAGTTATTCCATTATGGCAAGAAGGTATGACACACCTTAGCCAAAGAATGACGGAACACACTCAGCTCATGTTGAGTGCACGTCATTCCTTTGAAGCCAAGGGATATAATTACCTTAGCCAAGGAATAACAAGGTAAATCTAACCTGTGACACCCGGTTCCGAATATGAACCAAGCGTAACGCATGTGTGCCCAGGATGTTCAACACACATACACGAGTGATTCACAAATGATAAACAGAATTTAACCACGTCTTAACTAATAAATAAGTACTTTATTACAATAATCCAATAGTTCACGAATAATAAAACTCTAAATAATTGCAGCGGAAAATAAACTAAACAGCACGACTCCAATCCACAGGCAATTGACGGCGGTACGCAACCTAGTACTCCTCGTGATCCTCAGGGTACTCCCAATTGTCTCCAGTAGCTGTTGGGGGGGATTGCAAGGGTGAGTACATGTCGTACTCAGCAAGTGTGGAAAGTATGACATGTGGCTAATTCAAATGACGACAATAACAATGGCTAAGTGCTGAAAAGTACAGTAAAACATTTGAAAAGCATTATACTATGTCTATGTGAAATAAATCCCATCATATTAACAAAGTATAAACAATATCCAATTATTACCAACATTACCATTATCCATGTCCAATTACCATAACTCAATTCCATAACCATGACCACAACCATCACCAAACCATAACCATCCCAAATCCCAATTCTAATTCTAATCATGTAGGTCATCCAGGCGCTCATAACCGGGAGCACGGCTATCATGATAGTTTTTAACACTCTGCAGAGGTTGTACCACTTTACCCACATGTTTGTGATTTTATCACCTTTCGATGACTAAGGAACCTCCATTGTGCCATCTCACACTTCCGTAGGTGTGTGGCCAAGAGATCACAAAATAGCCTTTCAAAAGGGACTACTAGTATGTACGGGCCCACTAAGGTTTCACCGGCAGGCTTGAATCTCTATTCTCCCACCCACGGGTCCCCTCGTGTGCCATGCGGATCCCAGGGCAGTCCTCCTCGACTCCCATTCCCCGCGCCATCCAATGGTCCATACAATACTAGCAGCGCTCCTAATTATTCAGCTACGCCGCACCCATACTTGGCCTTGTGGTGGCACTGTTGACCTGGCATATTCTCGCATGAACCGGTCCTTAGATCTAAGGCAAGCAAACCACCATAACGACCAACCCATCCACATAACCATGCTTGCTTAGATCACCCATCGTATTGACCAGTTCACATTAACCAGAATATCATTGATGCATAATTAAATGTGTAGTGTTGTTTACCATCCCAATTAATTGAGCGAAGCAAAAAGGTAAAAACCCTTCCCGACTCTCTACCATAATTCCAGGTGACAAGGGTGGTCAAACAAAACTAGTAAACTTCCTACCATAGGGTTCCCATCAATTTGACACAAGCATGCAAGTTCGCAAACAAAACATTTATAAAACAGGATCAATATGCTTCAAGGACACTTGCCTTGCTCCGGCGAATGGGGTTGCTCAAGCGCTTCGAAGTCTTGGTTTTGGAAATCCTCGTATGCGGCCTCTTGAGCACGTTCCTCTACGCGTGATCATACATACAAGAAAACATATACAATTCAACATAATGCACACAAAATAATCGACATGCAATGACATGTATGCATGCACAATTTAATAATTAATTTACTATGATCATTTATTAATTAGATGCGACTAGTTCATACGTGTTCATAAGGGTTTACGGGGATTTTAGGGTGGATTAATGCTGCTGAAATAAAATTTATGGTGCGACTAAAATTAATTTACGCTTATTAGATTCAATGTGATCGCAAAAATTCGCATCGGGAACGGACCCTACCGTAGATCTGACGGCGTGACGGTCGCGGAATAAATGCGACGCGTAGACGAAATAGATGGTGCAGCAGTCCTTCGGCGGCGCGACGACGGCGGCGCGATGTCGGCGACGATCTCCGGCGAACGGTGGTGTCCTCCTCTTTTTCTCCCTCTTCTTCCCCTTCTTTTTCTCTTTTTTTCTTCCCTGGGCGCCTCTGTTTCTCTGTTCCCGGCGGCCTTTCTTCTCTGGAAACGGTGGCTGGGTCTGGCGGCTTTTCCCTCCCTGCTGCGGCTGCTGGTTCGTGGGAAAAAAAAACCTAGGCCTGGGTCCTATTTATAGGGGCGGTGCTAGGGTTGCATCGGTGGAGTCAGAGGCGGTTACGGCGCGGGAGACCGGGATTCGGCGCGCGTGTTGGGGCCGGACACGGCGCTGGCATCGGGCGTGCGGGACGGGTCGCGTCGGGGGGGCGATCGAGGCAGGGGGGGAGGGGACCGGGGCGGGGCCCGCGCTGCGCGCGGCAGGGGCACGCGGCCGGGCTGGCAGGCGGGCGGCGCGTCAGGGGGCGCAGGCGGGGCCCGGCCGGGCGGCGCAGCGCGCGCTGCGCTCGGCAGGCGGTGCGGCGGTGGGGGCCACGCGGGCGGCGGGTGTCGGGCGGGCGCGCTCGCTCGCGCGGGCGTGGCCGGCTGCGGCTCGGCCGCTGGCCGGCGGCTGCTTGCTTTTTTTTTTCTTTTTTTTTCCTTGTTTTTTATTCTTTTATATATATATATTATAATATATTTTATTACTTATATTTTATTATTATTTTTTTATCTATTATTTTTGTAATATATATTATTAATGTTATATATTTTTTTTCTATTATACTTTTTTTTTATATTTTGTTATATATATATTATTTATATATATTTATATTATTCTTTTTTTTTTATTCTTATTCCCTATTACAAGTTTTAGCCTATAATTATTGTTTTCTTTCCTTCTTTTGCCACACGTATTTGTATACGCATATGTTTTATTATTTTTCTTTTATTCTACTAGTGTTTAATGCATGACCACGTATGCAATGCATGATGCGAAAAATTTAGGGTGTTACAAACCTACCCCCCTTAAAGTGAATCTCGCCCTCGAGATTCGATAGCGTGGGGAAAAGATGAGGGAATTCTGCCTTCAGGTCTTCTTCACGTTCCCATGTAGCTTCGGCTTCCGTATGGTGTTTCCATTGCACTTTGCACCAACGGATCCTCTTATTTCTCGTGACTCTTTCTTTCATATCCAAAATTTTGATAGGTTGCTCGACATAAGACAAATCCTCTTGAAGTTCTAACTCGTCCATCGGCACTTGTTCTTCCGGTACCCTGAGACACTTCTTGAGTTGAGAGACGTGAAACACGTCGTGTACATCGGAGAGATACGTCGGCAGCTCAAGTCGATAAGCTACCTCTCCTTGCTTGTCCAGAATCTTATATGGTCCGATGTAACGGGGTGCCAGTTTTCCTTTGACGTTAAACCGTCGTTGACCTCTGATAGGTGACACTTTGAGGTATACAAAATCTCCAACTTCAAAAGTCAAACTCCTTCGCCTATTATCAGCATAACCTTTCTGTCGAGACTAGGCAGCCTTTAAGTTTTCCCGTATTATTTGGACTTGCCTTTCAGCTTCTTGTAACACGTCTGGACCAAACACCTGATTCTCTCCGGTTTCATTCCAAAACAAGGGCGTCCTACACCTCCTTCTGTATAGTGCTTCATAGGGTGACATTTTCAAACTTGCTTGGTAACTATTGTTGTACGAGAATTCAGCATACGGCAAACTTTTATCCCAACTTTTCCTATGCTTTAAAGCACATGCTCTTAACATGTCTTCCAAAATTTGGTTGGTCCTCTCGGTTTGTCCATCTGTTTGAGGGTGATACACCGAACTAAAGTTCAGCCTTGTTCCCATTGCTTCATGCAATTTCTGCCAAAATCTAGAGGTGAATTGAGAACCTCTATCCGAGACTATCTTCTTTGGAACTCCATGTCGGCACACAATATGCTCCATATACAATTCTGCTAGCTTTGCGGTGGTATATGTGGTCTTGACGGGATGAAATGAGCTGATTTTGTCAATCGATCCACAATAACCCATACTGAATCATAGCCAGACTGAGTTCGCGGTAATCCAACTATAAAGTCCATACCAATCTCTTCCCACTTCCACTCCGGGATCTTCAATGGTTGTAACAATCCGGCTGGCCTTTGATGTTCAGCTTTAACTCGTTGGCACACATCACAAAGTGCAACATATTCGGCTATGTCCTTTTTCATGCTGGCCCACCAGTAGCATGTCTTTAAGTCCTTGTACATCTTCGTACAGCCAGGATGAATTGAGTAAGGCGAGTCATGTGCCTCCTTCAATATTGTTTCTCGAATATGCCTGACATTAGGTACCACAATCCTCTTTCCAAGCCATAAGGTACCTTGTTCGTCCTCATCAAATCTGAATTCCTTTCCTTCTTGGGTCCTTTCCTTGATTTCTTGTATTTCCTTGTCCTTTGTCTGTCCTTCCCGTATTTCCTGCTCCAATGTTGGGTTGACTTCCATCGTTCCCATCCCATTTATGAATCCGAGGTTCAACCGTTCAAACTCCTTGCATAACTCGGATGGCAGTTCTTGAACTGTAAGTTGATGACTTACTCCCTTTCGGCTCAAAGCATCGGCCACTACGTTGGCCTTCCCTGGGTGATAGTTGATTCCCACATCATAATCCTTGATGAGCTCCAACCATCGGCGTTGCCTCAGGTTCAGATCCGTTTGCGTAAATATGTACTTGAGACTCTTGTGATCTGTATAAATCTCACATCGGTGACCAAAAACATAGTGTCTCCATATCTTCAAGGCGTGTACCACGGCTGCGAGTTCAAGGTCGTGTGTAGGATAATTCAACTCATGTTTCTTTAGTTGCCTCGATGCATAAGCTACCACTTGGCCTTCTTGCATGAGCACACATCCTAATCCTTGTCTTGATGCATCACAGTATATATCAAAACTCTTGCTCACGTCCGGTAATACTAACACTGGGGCGGTTGTCAATCTTTTCTTTAACTCTTCAAAGCTATCCTGACAAGCTTGAGTCCATCGGAATGCCTTTCCCTTCATAAGTAATTCGGTCATAGGCTTGGCTATCTTGGAAAAATCCTTTATGAATCGACGGTAATATCCAGCCATTCCAAGGAAACTCCGAATCTCCTTGACATTCTGTGGTGGTTCCCACTTAAGCACATCTCTCACCTTCCCTGGGTCAACTGATACTCCTCCTCCGGAAATAATATGGCCCAAGAAAGAAACTTCCCGTAACCAAAATTGACATTTACTGAACTTGGCATACAATTGATGCTCCCTCAATTTCTGCAGCGTAAGCCTCAAGTGTTCCTCATGTTCCTTCTCATCCTTCGAGTAGATCATAATGTCATCGATGAACACTACAACGAACTTATCCAGATATTCCATGAAGACCTTATTCATGAGATACATAAAGTACGCAGGCGCATTCGTCAATCCAAATGACATGACGGTGTACTCATAAGATCCATATCGTGTCCGAAATGCCGTCTTGGGTATATCCGATGGTCTAATCTTCATTTGGAAGTATCCTGACCGCAAGTCGATCTTGGAGAAGATACAGGCACCCTTCATTTGGTCGAACAAATCCTCAATACGGGGCAGTGAGTACTTGTTCTTAATTGTCACTTCGTTGAGAGCCCTATAGTCCACACACATCCTCTGGGTTCCATCCTTCTTATCTACGAAGAGCACTGGGGCTCCCCACGGGGATGAACTTGGGCGTATAAAACCCTTCTCTAGCTGCTCTTGAATTTGCTTCTTGAGCTCTGCTAATTCCTTAGGAGGCATCCTATACGGCCTCTTAGCTATAGGTGCAGTTCCGGGTATCAACTCAATGGCGAATTCTATGTCACGATCAGGTGGCATACCTGGCAACTCATCTGGAAACACGTCCGGGTACTCGCGAACGATCGGAATGCTTTCCAATGTCACTTCTTCCACGTGATTCAGCATCGCTTTTCCTCTTGCAGGTTGGGCTGCTTCAACTTCAATGCGTGTACCATGTTCACTTGTCAACTGCACAATCCTCTCGGCGCATTGAATGACTCCATTATACTTGCTCAGCCAGTCCATCCCAAGTATTATGTCTATTCCTTGGGAGTCCAATACTATGAGGTTTGCGAGAAAGTCTACCCCCCTTATTTTAATGCTTACTTTCGGACATACTATATTTGTCCTCATCTCTCCGCCAGGAGAACTTACTAGCATAGTTTGCTTCATATGAGATATAGGCAAATTGTACTTGGCAACATACTTTGACGAGATGAATGAATGAGATGCTCCTGAATCAAATAAAACAGTCGCGAGGTTGGAGTTGGCGAGAAACATACCAATCACGACGTCATCAGCTTGCTGGGCTTCCTCAGTAGAGATATGATTCACATTGCCACGAGCAAAATTCTGTTGTCCACGGTTGCCTTGTGGTGCTCCTCCATTTGGTCGCGGGTGATTTGGCCTTGGTGCATTGTTCATAGGTCCATTGTTTCTCTTGGGGCATTGACTCGCAAAGTGTCCGGGTTCTCCACACGCATAGCATGTCTTACCACTCATAGCATTGGGGAAGTTTGGGCGCATCTGGTTTTGAGCATTTGCCGCCATGTTAGGACGTGGCGCAGGTGGAACAGGATTGCGAGGCGCTTGCATGGCGGGGCGTTGCTGCGGTGGCTGATTTGGGCGGGGCGGATAAGCAGTGCGGTATGCAGGAGCAGAGGGGTTGTATTGTGGTGCAGTAGGTGGTGCATAGCGGGGGTGAACATTGCTTCCTTGCTGCGGTCCATGATGTGACATCTTCCTCTTGTTGTCCTGCTCCATCTCACGAATCTTGTTCTCAACCACAATAGCCTTGTCAACCAGCTTTTGGAAGTTTGGATAATCAGTATTGAGCAACTGGACTTGAATTTCATTGTTGAGACCTCTCATAAACAGATACTGCTTCCTACTATCAGTTTTGATGTCTTCTGGAGCATATCTTGATAATTGAGTGAATTTGTTGAGATACTCACTCACACTCATCCTTCCTTGCCTGAGATTTTCAAAGTCTTGTCTCCTCAGTATCATAACTCCTTCAGGTACATAGTGGGAACGGAAACTCTGTTTAAACTCAGCCCAAGTGATTGTTTCCTGGTTATCATGAGCGTTGCAAAGAGCTTCCCACCAGTCAGCGGCTGCTCCAACTAGTTGATGTGATGCAAAGAGAACCTTCTCCCTGTCAGTGCACTGGACAATAGCAAGTTTCTTCTCAACAGACTTCAGCCAATCGTCAGCTTCCATTGGGTCTGTAGCTTGTGCAAAGGTAGGCGGTCTGGTCCTCATGAACTCTCCCAAACGGTTGTGATGTGGCGGGGGTGGCGGTGGAGGCAGGTGAGGCTGATTGTTGTTGCCAGCTTGCAGCTGTCCCATGGTCTGTATCATGGTCTGCATGAGCTGGTTCTGCATAGCTAATAGTTGTTCAATGTTGATAGCTCCATGAGCATGTCCCTGGTTGTTCTGAGGTACTTCATTGCGCTCCTCCTCATCGTTGGCATCCCTCTGGTTACGAGTTCTCACCATCTGTTGGCGAAAGAAAGGTGGGGATAGAAGGATTTAGAATTTGGAAGGAAACGTCCCAACTATATGCATCAAGGTATGTGACACTAAATAATCCTTTATTAATATAGACCTATATTATGAGGATGTGGACAATTGCCGAAGCATCCCACAACTCTCTACTAAGCACACAAGCACTCAAACAAGCACCAAACAGAATTTACAAAGATCCTAAAAGAAGTAACACAACTCAAGGCCACACAAGTATATCTACATCGCTCTTATTTACTAATGGGGGTGTGCCTATCCTTGAGTCGTGGCATAGGTCGAGGACTAGTCGTCGTCGAGCGGGAACTCATCCGGGTCCTCGTCGTCGTCGTCGTCGTCGGGGTCCTCGGGGTCCTGTGGGTCCTGGGGTGGTGAGGCAGCAGGCGGCGGTGGTGCGGTAGACGCCACACTGGAAGGTTCCTCGTCAGAGGACTCCTCAGAGGATGACTCACGCTGACCGTTGCGACGGTCTGGAGAGTCCGGGGTCCACATCGGGGTGTCGGACGCGTAGTCGTCCGGGTCCTCGTCGGTGATCCGACGATACCTCCTGATTATCGCCTCGTGGCGCTGGGCGAGGTCGCGTCCATCCTGGATCTCCTGCTGCGCCCTCTGAAGTCGGGCACTCAGCTGGGTCACGTCGCCAACAGTCTGACGAGACTGCGGGAGGTCCAGGGGTCTCTCCACGTGTCTGGAGACGAAGCGCGCAGTGCCACTAGGACGCTGCGGGACGAAAGCGTGAACTGTGTCCTCTAGACGGAAACGGCGGGCGTGGCTCCAGAAAGTGGCTGCTTCCCAGCTAGCATCCTGCTCTGCAGATCGGCGGGAGCTCCTCCAAGCAGGGCTGCTGTGGGTCTTCACCAACTCGTCACCGTAGTAGATATAAATTTTGCAGCTCCACTCCTTCCTACCGGGGCGCTGCACTCCAGTGGTGTGGTAGGAGAGCGAGAGACTGTGGTGGCGGTAGCCAGCCTCACGGAGTAGGGCACGGAGACGGTGTCGCAGCTGTCCTGCGGCTCTGCTGTCAGAGCGGATCACCACCGGGTGACGGGGGTCGACGGCCGGAGAGCGACTAGCCAACCTACGCGGGGGCACGAGTCCACCGGTCGACTTACGGGGGGTTGTCTTGGTGCGGGCCATCTACAAGAAACAAAAATTCATTAGAAAAATAATGAAAAACAAATCTGAAAATTTCAGCAGCTAAACGGCGGACAAAGAGCGGTGCAGCGGTTCCAAAAGAACGAAAATAAAGAGAAAAATTACAGCAACCAACACAATAATTTTACCCACACATAATAGCAGCAAAACACACCGTTTTCGCAAAAATTTATACAGCAAAACAGCAGCACTTAATATTGCTCACTTCTGAAAATTTTTATCAAAAACGCAGCAGCGATCAATACTTTTTGCGGCCGAAAATAAAGGAAACAAAACAGCAGCAAAAATTTTCGAAAATAGCATATTAGAAGAGTGTTCCTAAGTGCTCTAGAGTGTCCATTCTACCTAGGCTTGCGTCCTACGGTCAACGCGGCTCTGATACCAATTTGTGACACCCGGTTCCGAATATGAACCAAGCGTAACGCATATGTGTGCCCAGGATGTTCAACACACATACACGAGTGATTCACAAATGATAAACAGAATTTAACCACGTCTTAACTAATAAATAAGTACTTTATTACAATAATCCAATAGTTCACGAATAATAAAACTCTAAATAATTGCAGCGGAAAATAAACTAAACAGCACGACTCCAATCCACAGGCAATTGACGGCGGTACGCAACCTAGTACTCCTCGTGATCCTCAGGGTACTCCCAATTGTCTCCAGTAGCTGTTGGGGGGGATTGCAAGGGTGAGTACATGTCGTACTCAGCAAGTGTGGAAAGTATGACATGTGGCTAATTCAAATGACGACAATAACAATGGCTAAGTGCTGAAAAGTACAGTAAAACATTTGAAAAGCATTATACTATGTCTATGTGAAATAAATCCCATCATATTAACAAAGTATAAACAATATCCAATTATTACCAACATTACCATTATCCATGTCCAATTACCATAACTCAATTCCATAACCATGACCACAACCATCACCAAACCATAACCATCCCAAATCCCAATTCTAATTCTAATCATGTAGGTCATCCAGGCGCTCATAACCGGGAGCACGGCTATCATGATAGTTTTTAACACTCTGCAGAGGTTGTACCACTTTACCCACATGTTTGTGATTTTATCACCTTTCGATGACTAAGGAACCTCCATTGTGCCATCTCACACTTCCGTAGGTGTGTGGCCAAGAGATCACAAAATAGCCTTTCAAAAGGGACTACTAGTATGTACGGGCCCACTAAGGTTTCACCGGCAGGCTTGAATCTCTATTCTCCCACCCACGGGTCCCCTCGTGTGCCATGCGGATCCCAGGGCAGTCCTCCTCGACTCCCATTCCCCGCGCCATCCAATGGTCCATACAATACTAGCAGCGCTCCTAATTATTCAGCTACGCCGCACCCATACTTGGCCTTGTGGTGGCACTGTTGACCTGGCATATTCTCGCATGAACCGGTCCTTAGATCTAAGGCAAGGAAACCACCATAACGACCAACCCATCCACATAACCATGCTTGCTTAGATCACCCATCGTATTGACCAGTTCACATTAACCAGAATATCATTGATGCATAATTAAATGTGTAGTGTTGTTTACCATCCCAATTAATTGAGCGAAGCAAAAAGGTAAAAACCCTTCCCGACTCTCTACCATAATTCCAGGTGACAAGGGTGGTCAAACAAAACTAGTAAACTTCCTACCATAGGGTTCCCATCAATTTGACACAAGCATGCAAGTTCGCAAACAAAACATTTATAAAACAGGATCAATATGCTTCAAGGACACTTGCCTTGCTCCGGCGAATGGGGTTGCTCAAGCGCTTCGAAGTCTTGGTTTTGGAAATCCTCGTATGCGGCCTCTTGAGCACGTTCCTCTACGCGTGATCATACATACAAGAAAACATATACAATTCAACATAATGCACACAAAATAATCGACATGCAATGACATGTATGCATGCACAATTTAATAATTAATTTACTACGATCATTTATTAATTAGATGCGACTAGTTCATACGTGTTCATAAGGGTTTACGGGGATTTTAGGGTGGATTAATGCTGCTGAAATAAAATTTATGGTGCGACTAAAATTAATTTACGCCTATTAGATTCAATGTGATCGCAAAAATTCGCATCGGGAACGGACCCTACCGTAGATCTGACGGCGTGACGGTCGCGGAATAAATGCGACGCGTAGACGAAATAGATGGTGCAGCAGTCCTTCGGCGGCGCGATGTCGGCGACGATCTCCGGCGAACGGTGGTGTCCTCCTCTTTTTCTCCCTCTTCTTCCCCTTCTTTTTCTCTTTTTTTCTTCCCTGGGCGCCTCTGTTTCCCTGTTCCCGGCGGCCTTTCTTCTCTGGAAACGACGGCTGGGTCTGGCGGCTTTTCCCTCCCTGCTGCGGCTGCTGGTTCGTGGGGAAAAAAAAACCTAGGCCTGGGTCCTATTTATAGGGGCGGTGCTAGGGTTGCATCGGTGGAGTCAGAGGCGGTTACGGCGCAGGACACCGGGATTCGGCGCGCGTGTTGGGGCCGGACACGGCGCTGGCATCGGGCGTGCGGGACGGGTCGCGTCGGGGGGGCGATCGAGGCAGGGGGGGAGGGGACCGGGGCGGGGCCCGCGCTGCGCGCGGCAGGGGCACGCGGCCGGGCTGGCAGGCGGGCGGCGCGTCAGGGGGCGCAGGCGGGGCCCGGCCGGGCGGCGCAGCGCGCGCTGCGCTCGGCAGGCGGTGCGGCGGTGGGGGCCACGCGGGCGGCGGGTGTCGGGCGGGCGCGCTCGCTCGCGCGGGCGTGGCCGGCTGCGGCTCGGCCGCTGGCCGGCGGCTGCTTGCTTTTTTTTTTCTTTTTTTTTCCTTTTTTTATTCTTTTATATATATATATTATAATATATTTTATTACTTATATTTTATTATTATTTTTTTATCTATTATTTTTATAATATATATTATTAATGTTATATATTTTTTTTCTATTATACTTTTTTTTTATATTTTGTTATATATATATTATTTATATATATTTATATTATTCTTTTTTTTTTATTCTTATTCCCTATTACAAGTTTTAGCCTATAATTATTGTTTTCTTTCCTTCTTTTGCCACACGTATTTGTATACGCATATGTTTTATTATTTTTCTTTTATTCTACTAGTGTTTAATGCATGACCACGTATGCAATGCATGATGCGAAAAATTTAGGGTGTTACATAACCTATGGAAACCTTAAGGTGTGGATGAGCGACATCGAGAATACTCTCCTCGACCACACTTGTGGAATCCATGGAAGGCAACCCAACATCGACACTCAACCCCTCCAATGTCAAAGCCACACTGCAGCAAGGTTAGGCCAACCTCATGGCCTACATACGTCGTTAGGGTTTCAACGCCTATCGGGGACCTTGAACAAGAACAAGCTTGGGGGAGGACCCCCACTTGAGGTAACTTGTATCACACCCCTAGCATATTTATTTTCATTCACCCATCATCCACATTGCATATAAAAAAATTAAAAACTAAGTAGAGTATATTTGCTTTCAAAATAAAATAAAAGATGTGCTGTTAGAATGATTTGGAATTCACGAGATGAAATGATGAATAGTTGCTCTGTTTTAATTTTCCTAAGTCCCTAGTTTACAACTTACTACTGTCCAAAACATTGCTTATATTGGCTAGAATTACTTTTGCCTTGATTTAGAAATTGTGGGTAGCAAAAGCTTAATCCAATTCTAAGTTGTTGTGATATATGATATAGTGATAGGGCTACTATTCCTAGTTTGAAAGTAAAACTCAGAATTCCGAAGAAATTCTAAAAAGATATAAGTTACTCTCATTTGATTGGAAATATTTACCAAAGCCATATGATATATCACTTTGATAGACCATGCATATGCTATTTGTCTTCACATTGAGCTTTGTCAAACTAGTATAGACTTACGTGAGATTTCATTCATTACTTTTTGAATTCAGGACTTCACTTACACATGCTATACTTCTACACTAGAAGTAAGCAAAATTCCATCATACCACCATTTCACAATAAAAAGAGAAACTCCATATCATTCATGCTTAGTACTCTCTCCAAAATTTATTTCATAAAAAGGAAGTAGAAGACATGGCTACAAGAAAAAAAGGAAAATGCATGCTTACATCATAAGCATGAGAAAAAAAAGAAAAAAAGTAGCCATGTTTCATCCCTAAAAAATAAGATAGTCCACACAAAAAGGAGTCATCTCAAATAACCACATCCACTCCATTCCATCACACATGCACAAGTCTTGAATCAAATTGTTTTGAATTTATTTCTCCTAAGGCTTGCTTTTGACTTAGCAATATTATGTGTTGCAAATATGCCTACTATATTCCCTACCAAGCTCCACATACAAGCCTTATTTAGTGGTTGGATGAGTGTAGGCAAGATGCCTCGGTGAGGAAATATTTCCACTAGACACAAAGGAGAGACCGAGAGAATCAAATTGAGGTACTTATAATCTAAATTGAACTCTCTGGGATTTGAGTGGAACTTGATTTCTAGGGTATGTGTGCTCCATTTGCTGTTCCATCTTTCAACCACTCATGAATAGGAGATGGCATAAGCCCCATAATGACTTGGGATGGGTGAAGTACCATGCCAATTTTGCAATACTAGGTAGAGTATTTTGTTGTGTACATGGTACCTTTAAAAAGTAGAACATAGTAGCAACTCTTGATCATCAACCTAAAGTCTTGACTTTGCTCGGGACGAGCAATGGATAAGCTTGGGGGAGTTTGTTGACGGCTGTTATATACCAATTTCACCCGTCAATATAACTCAATTATGTGAAGGAAATATCATTTCTTGCACACATCACCTTTCTATTTAACCTATTTCCACTTTTACTTGGACAAATTGGTGCATGCAGACATTTTACACAAAATTGAAGTGCAACAAGAGTATGGATCCTATAAAATATCATCCTAGCCAATCAAGCATCGACACGTGGAACCACATGGATCAGATCGTCCACAAACTAAAGTATCCGAGGCCATCCAATGGTGTAGCACCCATATCATGGAATGGGACCAATCTGTCAGTCACCTGGAGGAAGAACTAGCCGTTTGGAGCCAGTACTAGGTCGGCCAACCCCCCTAGTCGATCGACTAGGTCCTGGCGCCAAACTCGGTCAAACACCACATGTTGGCTCCTCCCGGCTTGAAGAGGTCATGGGTGACTGATTTGCACACTTTTGGTGGTGGGAACCTACACTTCTCCAAGCTATAAATAGGACCCCTCACCCCTCACTTCAACACACACCACTTGAGCATCATTCTATTGTATACACTAGTTCTCTTAGTCCTTAGTGAAGCTAGGCTATAGAGAGGATAGCCTCTAGTCCCAAGTCCAAGATGGGAAAGGTATGGCTCATGTATATTTACTTATATTTGTGACTTTATACATAATAAAGATATAATCTTTAGTCTTCTTTTATTCATATACTTGGTTGAAGAGTTTCTTGTTTGATTGTGGATTCCATGTATGTGGTAAGAGTAGTCTTTATAATTATGCCATATCACTCTTAATCTATCATCATAAACACAACCAACCCCCACAATAGTCTAATTAGTTATGATATGATCATGTTAATATGAATATAAAAGTGCATCTAGCAATCCCTTGTGGGTTTTGGATGATTTATGATAAGCAAATGAGATCCTAACTACCTTGTTGAGATGAGCACAGGTTTTAATGAGAAAATGAGCAAAGAGCCAAAAAGAAGGGAGAAGGAGGAGCAATGTGGAAAAGAGCTCAAGGAACAAGTGTAGTAGATGATTTTGTATGGAGTGTGTTAAGGAAACACACCCCAAGAGCTCAAGCACAAATAGTCACACACATTGCACAAGTTTATACAGGACCGGACTAGTCCGACTGACACCAGACTAGTTCGATATCTTTCTGCACAAGATCAGACAAGTCCGATATCACCACGGACTAGTCCGATATCTCTCTGACTAGAATCGGACTAGTCCTCCCCAGTGCGGACTAGTCCTCCAAACACTTCACAAGCTGCACAAAATCGGACAAGTCTGGTAACACAACAGACTAGTCCGATATCATTCTGATGTAAATCGGACAAGTCCGATATTAGCACGGACTAGTTCGAAAAACCCTATGAACTAAATCGGACAAGTCCTCTAAGTGCGGACTTGTCACACAATTAACATTGGGCTTCACATTTCCGGACAAGTCCGATATCCATCGGACTAGTCCGAAGATTTCCAGAAGCGAAATCGGACAAGTCCGCTTCTAGCCGGACTAGTCCGATATTTCGGGACACCTAGGGTTTGCTACACACAGCACACCGGACTAGTCCGGTGTCCACCACGGACTAGTCCGATCTTTCTGAACCCTAATGGTTACTTTTGGGAATGCCATATAAATAGGTGTACACGGCCCATCTTTCATATCTCTCGCCCCCCTGTGCCGTCACACCTCCCAAGAGCCTCAAAAAACACATGTCTCCACAAAATCAGAAGCAACAAAGATCAATCCCTTGAGGATGCACTTTGGAACATTGGAGAGACAAGGTTCATCACTCATTGAGTTCTTGGTTTGATTCCCTAACACACTCCTGTGATTTTCTTTATAATCTTTCGAGTGTGTTCTTGGTGGAGTTCTTGTTGTAATATTTGGGAGCCCTCAACGTGTGAGATAGCCCCTTGAATTTGGTTATTTACCCTTTGTGATAAGTGAAGAGGATTGGCCTTCGTGGTGATCCGACGAGGGTAGGGATAGAGAAGACCCGATCCTTTTTGTGGACTCCTCAACGTGGACGTAGGTTGCCTTTGTGGGAACCGAACCACGGGATAGAATCATTGTATTCTTACTTTGCGCTCATCGTTCTTATACATCATATCAATCTAGGGTTTCAATCAATCTTGCTTACTTTACGTTGAAACATTGAATATAAGATTGACTTGTGGTATATCCTAGTTCACAATCGTGTAATTACAAGTATATTTCCGCTGCATACATCCTAGGATCAAGAGAATCGATTAAATTTGATAAACCTAGACGGTATACACCGGACTAGTCCGCACTCAACCGGACTAGTATGATATCTCGAGATTTGATCTGGTTGTTAAGTGTTGCAGGTTCCGACAAAATTCAAAAAGGCCTATTCACCCCCCTCTAGGCCACGTTCAATTGGTATCAGAACATGGTTCTTCAAGAAGGAGACTAATGGCTCGAAGAGATCATGTCGGACATGAAGGACGTACACAAGAGCATCAACCAAGAGAAGGTTGAAGAAGACAAGAACCAGAAATTGGAGAAGCTCCTTGAAGCCATTCAAGACTTTAAGGATGACGATGAGGAGACGTTGGAACTCAAGGCACTCCTAAGGAAGAAAACCCTTTCCAAGGGAAAGGTGAAAAACGAAGATGAGAAGAAAAAGAAGGGGAGTAGTCACACCGACTACTCCCGATATCCTTTTAACTATGATCGCCTAAATTCTAGCAACAATCACTATCTATCCATTCCACTTGGAAAAGCCCCACATTTTGACGACAATGACTACTCAATGTGGATGCAAAACATGAAAATGCATTTGATTTCTCTCAATCCAAGTTTGTGTCACATAGTATGCACAGGAATAGATATCCCTGATGATGATGAGGAGCTCACACCTAGCCAAGAGAAAGCGATCCATCGAAATGCTCAAGCTGCTGCAGTTATCACCTCATCGCTCAGTCGTGATGAGTTTATAAAAGTGGATGGACTCGAGATCGCAAAAGAAATATGGGATACATTGCAAACCGCACAGGAAGGCGATCTTCATGTGCGAGAAGAGAAGATCGAGATGATTGAAGGCGAGCTAGGAAGATTCGCCATCGAAGAAGATGAGTCGCCACAAGACATGTACAACCGATTAAAGATGCTCATCAACAAGGTGCGAGCATACGGAAGCAAGAAGTGGAATGACCACGAGGTAGTGAAGCTCATACTTAGAGCCTTCATGCCTCGCAATGTCACCTTGTGCTCAATGATACGAGAAAGCCCCGGATACAAGAAGATGACCGCGGATGAGCTACTTGGGAAAATCATCAACTTTGAGATGATGGAAAAACAAGCCAAACATGTTATGGAAATTGCCGACCTCACCTCGGCAAAGAAGAAAGGGGTCACTCTAAAGTCCACCCTTAAGCCCATGTCTAAAGAAGCTCGATAAGCTCAACTAGAATAAGACGGTGATAATGAAATCAGTGACTTGGATGAAGATGACATGATACTGTTCATGAAGAAATTCAAGAAGGTGATGAAGAAAAGACAAGGCGCTAAATCAAGTGAAGGAAAGTACAAGGAGAGATCAAAGCCAAAACTGAGGCGGGCATGCTATAATTGTGGTGAGTATAGCCACTTTATAGTTGATTTCCCATATGAAGAGAACAAGAAGAAGACCAAAGAAGCAAAGCCTTAACCCAAGAAGTTCTTCAAGAAGAAGAAGCAAGCTGAACAAGCACATCTTGGGAAACAATGGGACTCAAATGATGAGTCCCCATTCGAAGAAGACGAGGAGATGGCTAGCATAGCCATCGAAAAGACATCCAAGAAGTCCACTCTCTTCCCTACTCTCGGCGCATGGAAGGGGAACGACACTTGCCTCATTACAAAGGAAGGTAAACGCAAGGTAACAAAAAAACCCTCTTCTGTGCATTCCTATTCCAGTGATAGTGAAACTAATAGTGATAATAAGATATGCTCATTGGGTTAGATAAGAAACAGCCACAAAAATGAAATTTTTAATTGATCAAATCGTTGATAAGGATAAGTTGATACATCGTCAAGAAGACATGATTATCTCCCAAAATGAGGAATATGTTGAACTTGACAAGCTTCTAGAACTTGAAAAGGAGCGAAGAAAGTCACTAGAGCTTGAATTAGCTTCAAGCAAGGAAGCTTGCTTGGAGTTAAGCGACTCAAATGCTACAATCAAGGATGAACTTGCTAACCTAATCAAGGTTAAAAAGATCCTTGATGTGCAAGTTGAGTCACTCAAGCAAGGTGATCCTTCATCCTCTTCAAGTTCACCTTCTCAACCCACTAAAACTGAAGTTGCTTCTACTTGTACATGTGGTAATGTTGACACCAGCTTGAAAGAAAAGTCAACCTCTACCAAGGACAAGCATCCTTCACAAAATGGCATATTTGACAAAGAGAAGATCAAATATGCACGTAGTGCATACTTGGTCAAAAGACCTCCAAATGTCAAATATGGCATTGGTTACTCTTATGGTGAAAAGCAACATGCTATAAGCCATAAGAATAACAAGGAGAGCAATGCCTTTGTAAAGCGAAGACCCTCTCAAGCTGGAAAATCCAAAATTAATGAATCCAACACGCATGATCATCAGACTAGTCCGGTCGGGATCCGGACAAGTCTGATCCTCTGGACAAGTCCGATCTCCCAGACTAGTCCTGTGTATAAACAACAACAATTGCTATTTAGAACTTTCGATACATCTTATGTATTAACGAGAAGTGATTTTGGCAAAGTTTATCCTCATTATGTTGGGCCACACTGTGGGGAACATTAAGTCTCATGTGTGGGTGCCCAAATCCCTTGTGACTAACCTGAAATGACCCAAGCAAGCTTGGGTACCTAAAACCAAGGCATAATTTGTTTTTGCAGGCCTATTCCTCCGGTGGATCAAAATGGGTGCTTGACAGTGGCTGCACCAACCATATGACCGGAGAAAGAAGAATGTTCGTTGAATATGAAGCAAATGAGGATCCAAGCAGGGCATCTACTTTGGAGACAATAGTCAAGGAAAGGTGCTCGGTACCGGTAAAATTGCCATATCACCACAACACACTCTTTATCATGTATTACATGTTGATTCCTTAGATTATAACATGTTGTCCATATCTCAATTATGTGACAAAGATTATAATTGCTTGTTCACTAATGAGGGTGTGACCGTCTCTAGAAGGAGTGATGGTTCCATTGCATTCAAGGGTATGTTAAAGGGAAAGCTTTACCTTGTTAACTTCAACAAAGATAAAGTCGAACTTGACACATGCTTAATTGCAAAGACCAACATGGGTTGGCTGTGGCATAGACGGCTAGCACATGTTGGTATGAGGAACCTTCAAAAACTCCTCAAGGGCGATCACATCCGAGGTTTGAAGGATGTTGTTTTTGAGAAAGACAGGCCTTGTAGTGCATGCCAAGCCGGGTAGCAAGTTGGAGCACCTCATCCCGCCAAGAACGTCATGACTACAACAAGACCGCTCGAGCTACTTCACGTGGACTTATTTGGTACAATTGCTTACATAAGCATCGACGGTAACAAATATGGTTTAGTAGTTATTGATGATTTTTCTCGCTTCACTTGGTTTTTCTTTTTACATGATAAGTCAGAAACACAAGGAACACTCAAGAAGTTCTTCAAGCGAGCTCAAAATGAATTCGCATGGACAATCAAGAACATTCAAAGCGACAACGGCACGGAGTTCAAGAACACACAAGTTGAGGAGTACCTAGATGAAGAAGGCATAAAGCACGAGTTTTCAACACCTTACTCCCCTCAACAAAACGGAGTTGCCGAAAGGAAGAACCAAACCCTCATAGAGATCGTGAGAACAATGCTCGATGAGTACAAGACCTCGGATAGATTTTGGGCGGAAGCGGTCAACACCGCTTGCCACGCCATAATTCGACTTTATCCTCATCGACTACTCAAGAAGACATCCTATGAGCTACTCACCAGTAACAAGCCTAATATATTTCGAGTTTTCGGTTCCAAATGCCGTATTTTGAAAAGAAGCCCAAGACTTCAAAGTTCGCTTTGAAGTCCGATGAAGGTTTCTTGTTTGGTTATGATTCGAACACTTACGCCTATCGTGTCTTCAACAAGACCTCCAGACTTGTTGAAGTAGCACGTGACGTAGTGTTCGATGAAACTAATGGCTCCCAAAAGGAGCAAGTTGATCCATGTGTGCTAGATAGAGAAGAAGCTCCGTGTCAAACATTGAGAAGAATGGCGTTAGGCGAAGTTCGACCACAAGAGCCACCTCTATATATGCATGAGGAAAATGAACCATAAGAGGAGGCCCATGATCAAGGGGGAGCTTCCATACAACATCAACCTCAAGAAAGAGAATATGATCAACAAGTCAATGAGGGCAACCACTTAGGGGGACAAGAAGATGATCATGAAGATTCAAGATAGAAAGTACCACACCCAAGAGTACACCAATGCGTCCAAAGGGATCACCCAATCGACAACATCATCGGTGACATCCAAAAGGGAGTAACTACTAGATCTCGCATAGCTAATTTTTGTGAGCATTACTCGTTTTTGTCCTTTTTGGAACGACGCATGGTTGAGGATGCATTGAAGGATCCGGATTTGGTAGTGGCCATGCAAGAAGAACTCAACAATTTCAAAAGGAACGAGGCGTGGGAACTAGTCGAAAGACCCAAATCCAACATCGTCGGTACCAAATGAGTCTTCCGCGACAAACAAGACGAACACGGAGTGGTGACAAGGAACAAGGCACGACTTGTGGCCAAAGGGTATTCACAAGTCGAAGGTTTGGATTTTGATGAGACCTCTGCTCCCGTAGCTAGACTTGAATCTATTAGAATATTACTTGCATATGCTACTCACCATGATTTCAAGCTCTATCAAATGGATGTGAAAAACGCCTTCCTCAACAGACCAATCAAGGAGGAGGTGTATGTGGAGCAATATCCCGGGTTTGAAGATGGAGAGTTCCCGGACCATGTATTTAAATTGCGTAAGGCTCTCTACGGCCTCAAACAAGCTCCTAGAGCTTGGTATGAGTGTCTTAGAGATTTCTTAATTGAAAATAGCTTTAAGATCGGTAAAGTACATTATACATTGTTTACAAAGAACTTTGACAATGATCTCTTTGTTTGTCAAATCTATGTTGATGATATAATCTTTGGTTCAACTAACAAATCTTTTTGTGAGGAATCCAGTAAAATTATGACAGATAGGTTTGAGATGTCTATGATGGGAGAGCTAAAGTACTTCTTGGGATTCCAAGTGAGGCAACAAAAGGAAGGGATGTTCATAAGCCAAACTAAGTACACTCAAGACATACTCAAGAAGTTTGTAATGGACAAGACAAAGCACATAAAGACTCCCATGGCAACGAATGGCCACTTGGATCTCAATGAAGATGGACCTAGCATCGATCAAAAGGTATATCGCTCCATGATTGGATCTCTACTCTATTTATGTGCATCTAGGCCAGACATTATGTTGAGTGTATGTTTGTGTGCAAGATTTCAGGCCAATCCTAAGGAGTGTCACTTGACAACCGTAAAAAGGATCTTGAGATATTTAGTTCATACACCCAACTTTGGTCTTTGGTATCCAAAAGGCTCCAAATTCAATCTCATTGGTTACTCGGATGCCGATTATGCCGGATGCAAAGTAGATAGAAAAAGTACCTCAGGTACATGCCAATTCCTAGGTAGATCCCTAGTTTCTTGGTCCTCCAAGAAACAAAACTCCATTGCCTTATCCACAACCGAAGCAGAGTATGTTGCAGCCGGGAGTTGTTGTGCACAACTCCTTTGGATGTGACAAACTCTAAGGCATTACGGTTACAATATGAACTGTATTCCACTCCTTTGTGATACTGAGAGTGCCATTAAAATTGCCCATAATCCAGTTGAGCACTCTAGAACCAAACACATAGAGATCCGACATCACTTATTGAGAGACCACTCCATGAAAGGAGATATAGCCATTTCCCATGTCAACACCGAAAAGCAATTAGTTGACATATTCACCAAGCCACCTGATGAATAACGCTTTTGCGAGCTTCGAGATGAACTAAATATCCTTGATGCTCGGAATGTGGCTTGAAAATTTGCATACCTGTATGAATTCTTCAAAATATGTTGATTGGATTGTGAAAATCATCTCTCTCAATTTTCTCCGAAAAACTATGTCAATTACTAGATCTTGGTGAATTATGGTCATTGCTTGATTGTTGTATGCTTACTGATCATATTCATCAAGATTATTTTATTTGATTTGCCTGCCTATTTTCTAAATAAGTACCTTTGAATATATACGAATGGGCCAGGCATTTCTTCCCTGGTGACCATGGACTAGTCCGTGGTTACCCAGACTAGTCCGCCAATGCAGACTAGTCCGCAGAGCACCAGTTAGGCCGGACTAGTCCGCCAGACCACGGACTAGTCCGATATAGCCTCTGGAAAAGTTCAGACTAGTCCAATCATTTTCGGACTTGTCCGATTTTTCGTGTTCATAACTCTAGCCGCCGCCAAACCCTAATTTCCTCACCCCCCACACATGCGTCAAGCTTTCTCTGTCCACGCTCGAGCTCCCCAAGGCGATTTAGCGACTCCTCCATCAAAAAACTCCAAGTTTGGGTGGAAATCAAGCTCCTTCGGTTAGGGATTGAAGTCCACAGACTTGTCCGCCCTTCAACACCCTGCTTTCTGAGATTCAAGCGATTTTTCGGTAATTTTTCCCCCAAACCCTAGAAATCTCCATTTTCTTCATTGTTGATCGAATAGCCTAGCTTCTTTCACCTAAAACTAGTGTCCTTGATGTATTACATTGCTGTTAGGCTAGTTTTGCATTGAGCAACTTTATTTGTCTCATAGTTAAGGTTCTTGAGGATGAATACCGGACTAGTCCGGTCCATGCATGGACAACTCCGGTACCCCGGACTAGTCCAATCCTGTTCACCGGACTTGTCCGATTTTATCTGAACTCAACCCTAACCTCTTAATTCCTCAATGCAATTCCTTGTCATCCATTGTCATCCATAACTTGTACAATCCATTCTCAGGGCATGTCGAACTCTCACGATGAAGTTTCCGACTTCGAAGCCGAGATGGACCAAGAAGCCCTGCCTCAGTCCTCGATGGGCCGAAAGAAGAAGCACCCTTCCGAGCCAGCCCCCTCTCCTCCTCAGTCTCAGAAAAGGGTGGCTTGACGCAAGGTGCCTGCTTCCAGGGCTTCCGCTTGTGGTGGCCCTAGCTCGGAAAGTGCTCGCCAAGCAAAAGGGAAAGGCAAAGGGATCACAACAGGCCTGATTGGCCCTCTAATGATGTCAGCTCCGAAGAAAGGGGCTCAGGATCCCACAGAGGAAAGGTTCAACGGGAAGGGCAGCGACTCAGCTCAAAGTTCTGTAATATGGATTGCTACAGCCAATCCAGGCAGGCTGCAGACGGAAGATTCTGGAGCAACTTCCATGCAGACTTTTACATGTTTGTCTACCTCCAGATGAAGACCCTAGTGGTGCGCAGTCAGTGGATAGATTGGGCACATCTTGAGAGGAAGAGATTCTCCACCTTTGATGAGGTTGTCGAGGCAGCTGAGAGACATGGCTTGAAGGACCTCTTCGCCTTCAAGTAAAACTGGAATGACGAAGTGATAGCTCAGTTCTATGCTACTTGTCACTTTGCCAGTGATGAGGAGGAGCGGATGACTTGGATGAATCACGGGTCCAAGTACACCATTACCTACGATGAGTTCGCCAGTCTCCTCCACCTGGAGAACACCGACAACAACTTACTGGTGATCCACAACATTGGGGTCATGGAAAAGGATAGGATGAAGTTCCTATATGACCCGTCACTAAAGTTCAATCCTCCCTCCACAAAGAACATGAAGGCCTTCTTTGTGGTTCTTAACAGAGTGTTGAAGAATACAATTGCCCCAAAGGATGGGGATGCAGGGAGTGTACAGGGCTATCTCTAGACCTTGATGAAGGTCATAAGCAAGGACTGCAAGTTTGATGTGTTTAACTATATTTGGAACGATATGGACAACATCTCTAGCACTCCAAACAGATCTTGTGGCTATGCCCCCTACCTCATGTTCATGATTGAGAAAGTCACAGGCATCGAATTCGTCAAAGATGTGGAGCACACACCATTGAGGCCTCAGAAGCCTCAACAAGCAAATGTTCAAGCTGCTCCCTCTCCAGCTTTTAGTGCAGAGGCTCCAGCGAGAGCGAGTGGAGATGTCGGGGCTGCCCCTGCCACTAGGGCAGCTCCTCAAAAGGGATCTGCAAGTGGCATCTTCAAATACCTGGCAGCTATTTTTGCCTCCTGCAAAAAGGACTAGGTGAGGGCCCACAAGCTCAACAAAAGAAGAAAGGAAGACATGAGATATGTCAAGGAGAACATGAAGTAGATTTGTCAAAAGCTGGAGATCGAGCCCATTGGATCTCCAGTAATTTCTGATGACTCCGACTCTGATTTCACCGAGCTCGGGCCCTTGACTCCCTCCGAGCTTGCCTATTTTGGCATTGGGGGCTCGAGTGGCTCCGTTCATCCTCCTCCTCCTCCTCATTAGCCCGAAGATGAAGATGAAGACGATGAGTGGACCGACTGCGAGGTTTGAAGACTTTAGGTCCCTCATATCCTTCTATTTGGTGTCTTGATGCCAAAGGGAAGAGATTGAGGGGGAGTCTTAGGTTTTAGCTGTAGGATGCGAGGAGAGCTTCTTTTTGCGTCTTTTGTCTATTTTATGGTTTGTAAAACTTTTAATATGCTCTTATGATACTTATGGTCCTGTGGTGCAATGTTTTGAACTACTTATGAAGTAATTGATGAAATCTGTGATTTTGCTCTAAGAATGACATGTATGCATATTGTTGATGTGTTGATGTCAATTATGTCATTCTCATATTGATTATTGCTTCATATACACTTAGTTCTGCATCCCACCATAAAGAATGCACATATGGATCATGTTTTCATTGCTTGATGTATTTTAGACTCATATGTGCACACTTTATGAAAATCTCAACTTTTTATCATATTTTGTGAGATCTCAATTGGTTGTAATCAATCACCAAAACGGGGGAGATTGAAAGTGCATCTAGGAATCCCTTGTGGGTTTTGGATGATTTATGACAAGCAAATGAGATCCTAACTACCTTGTTGAGATGAGCACATGTTTTAATGAGAAAATGAGCAAAGAGCCAAAATGAAGGGAGAATGAGGAGCAATGTGGAAAAGAGCTCAAGGAACAAGTGTAGTAGATCATTGTGTATGGAGTGTGTTAAGGAAACACACCCCAAGAGCTCAAGCACAAATAATCACACACATTGCACAAGTTTATACAGGATCGGACTAGTCCAACTGACACCGGACTAGTCTGATATCTTTCTGCACAAGATCAGACAAGTCCGATATCACCACGGACAAGTCCGATATCTCTCTAACTATAATCGGACTAGTCCTCCCCAGTGCAGACTAGTCCTCCAAACACTTCACAACCTGCACAAAATTGGACAAGTCCGGTAACACAATGGACTAGTCCGATATCATTTTGATGTAAATCGGACAAGTCCGATATTAGCATGGACTAGTCCGAAGGACCCTATGACCTAAATCGGACAGGTCCTCCAAGTGCGTACTTCTCACCGAATTCACTTAGGGTTTCACATTTCCGAACAAGTCCGATATCCATCGGACTAGTCTGAAGATTTCCAGAAGTGAAATCGGACAAGTGCGCTTCTAGCTGGACTAGTCTGATATTTTGGGGCACCTAGGGTTTGCTACACACAGCTCACTGGACTAGTCCGGTGTCCACTATAGAATAGTCCGATCTTTCTGAACCCTAACAGTTACTTTTGGGAACCGCATATAAATAGGTGTACACGGCCCATCTTTCATATCTCTCGACCCCTTGCGCCGTCACACCTCCCAAGAGCCTCAAAAACTCATCTCTCCACGATATCAAAAGCAACAAAGATCAATCCCTTGAGGATACACTTTGTAACATTGGAGAGACACGGTTCATCACTCATTGAGCTCTTGGTTTGATTCCCTAACACACAACTATGATTTTCATTGTAATCTTTCGAGTGTGTTCTTGGTGGAGTTCCTGTTGTAATCTTGGATAGCCCTCAACGTGTGAGAAGGCCCCTTGACTTTTGTTATTTACCCTTTGTGATAAGTGAAGAGGATTGGCCTTCGTGGCGATCCGGCGATGGTAGGGTTAGAGAAGACTCGGTCCTTTTGTGGACTCTTCAACGTGGATGTAGGTTGCCTCTGTGGGAACCGAGCCACAGGATAAAATCATTGTGTTCTTACTTTGCGCTCATCATTCTTATACATCATATCAATCTAGTGTTTCAATAAATCTTTCTTACTTTACATTGAAACATTGAATATAAGATTGACTTGTGGTATATCCTAGTTCATAATCATGTAACACTTCAATTACAAGTATATTTCTGCTGCATACATCCTAGGATCAAGATAATCGATCAAATTTGATAAACCTAGACAGTATACACCGGACTAGTCCGCACTCGACTGGACTAGTCTGATATCTCGAGATTTGATCAGGTTGTTTAAGTGTTGCAGGTTCCGACAAAATTCAAAAAGGCCTATTCACCACCCCCTCTAGGCCACATTCAGAATAACTTATGCTGTGTCTCAACATTGGTTCAACAATGTTTAAGTTAGTCATTGCCTTAAGATGTCATGATTCTTAAGGTATTTACTTAATATGCTAGCATGGTCCTAGGGTAGTTAAGTAACGTTGGATGTATTGTAGACCCACAGATTGAAGAGGTAGGCAGTAGGTGGTGACAGCCCTATCTATCCTTTCTAATCCTCCACATTCGGCTATGCCACAGGCTCTTGGCGGGAGTTGTCCTAGTATTGCTAGGGGTAAACCCGTGCCCGATATGTTGAACACCTTAGCATAAGGATTCACCATTGACATGCTCGTTAATACCTAACCTAGGCTTTGTATATTTATATTAGAAGCATTGTACGAGTAACTCCCCAACTCTTATTCTAATCTCCACTAGGACCCATTTATCCTTAGGACAGATTGCTTAGATGTGTGTCACACTACCCATATTATCAACTTACCCCTGTCTTGATAATTGATTAGTATCCCATAGCTCAATCCTAAGAGTAGTTTTTACTTTACTCTATTGCCTTCCTTTGGGATAAATACGATACCCACTCTTAGGTGAAATGCTACACGATGGTTTCGTGCGCTTGCAGACCTCATCTCTTTCGAGAGATGATCTTTGACATTAGTAGCCGTCAACAGTAATTACCTTAGATCAACCTTTTGTACGTAAAATACGATCCTATATTAACTTTAACCATGCTCTAGTTGGAAATACGCCAAAAACCCTAGCCAAGCGGACTTGTCCGACACTGTGCGAACTAGTACGATCGACATTCTGGTCCAGGGCGGACTAGTCCGGTCCCCGGTACAGGCTTGTCAGTCCACCTGAAATTGAAGTTGCTAAATTAATCCCAATTTGATTCAAATCAATTCGAAACCTGTCCAAACATGTTAAAAGCCATTGTAACTAGTTAGTAGGCATTTTAGCAACTCTTACCAAGTTTTACCACAAAATTGCATTAATCATGCATGTCATGGCATAGTGAGTAATATATGACCATTTATTGATTGTAATGTTTGTTTTGTATGTCTATTGCGCGGAATAGAAGGTGTTGCTCTGGAGGGTGCTGTCGAGGACCTCCAGCACCAGAATTTCGAAGCTTTTGACCCTAATCAATCTCAGGATCAAGGCAAGTGTCCTTAATCATTTTGATTTAAATGTTTTGTTTGCAAAACTTCATGCTTGTGTCAAATTGATAGGTAACCCAAAATAGGCGTTTACTAGTCTTGTTTGACTGTCCTTGTCGCTTGGGACATGTTGTAAACTGTCAGAAAGGGCATTTTTACCTTTTTGCTTCGCTCTAATTAATTGGGTTGGGAAAACAACCAAATGACTTAATTATAAATTAATGAACTGATGGATGATGTGAATTGACGAACTTGATTAATTGGTAATACGCGACTTGGGAGATCTAAGCAAGCATGGTTTGTGGATTGGGTTGGATGTTATGGTGGTTTTGCTTGCCTTATATCTAAGGACCGGTTGAATAAGCTAGGACAACAGTGCCACCACAAGGCCAGGTATGGGTACTACATAACTGAATAATTAGGTGTGCTGCTGGTATTGTATGGACCATTGGATGGTGCGGGGAATGGTAGTCGAGGAGGGCTACCCTGAGAACCGGATGGCACATGAGGAAGCCCGTGGGCAGGAGAATGGAGATTCAATCCTGCTGCTGAAACCTTAGTGGGTGTGTACATACTAGTAGTCCTTTTGGAAAAGCTATTTTGTGATCTCTTGGCCACACACCAACGGAAGAGTGACAAGGCATGATAGAGGTTCTTAGTCACCGAAAGGTGATGAAATCATGAACATGTGGGTAAAGTGGTGTAAAATCCCTAATTTCCATAATTCAAAGTTCAGTTAGAACAAAATTTTTGAATGATAAAAAGCAATAAAAAGAAAATGAGAAAAACAACTAAATTCAAACTCAAATGAGGAAATTCAAAAAAATAAACTTAGCTACTATCTAAATGAAGTTAACATGAAGATTTGAGTTGACCAATGGATTCCAAATATTCCAAAGAGCATCACTGCAAAGTTTCATAATTTTTGAAGCAAGTTTGCTATTTAATTCAATAGCTTCATTGAATTCAACTCAAATTCAAATTTGAATTAAATGGAAACTTTGTCAAATCAACAATATGATTTCAGAATCAATTTCTACACCTTCAAATTGGTCTACCATAAAATTTCTAGAATTTTTGGACACAAGTAGGAGGGAGAATTCAGTGTCCAGAGAAGATAGAGTTGAATAGAGAGGTGGGACCCACTGGTGAGTGGGTCAATTTCGCCCCTGTCTTTCCTGTGGCGCCATCTCCCGGTATGCAGTCGACACCGAGCTGCTTGCCTCTCTGCTTCACCTCTAGCTGCATACAGCCCACCCCAGACTCCTTCTTACCATCTCCTCAGCCCCCAAGTCGAGTTCTTCCTCCTTATTTCGCCCCTGGCGCATAAGCTTCACTCCCGGCGAGTTCTTCCCCTCCCCCTCGAAATCCAGCAGTGGTCATCGGTATGACTCCCGTTTCTTCGCATTGGGTTAATCCTCAAGCCTTGGCGCACCTCCCTGACCATTCCCTTATCTAGCCGGAGCCTCCCCGATGCCAATAGAAGTGGAACCGTGGCCGCCGGAGAAGCTCCCCTGTTTTGCCGCCTCCCTGCAACCGTGGTGCCGCCGATCTAAACCAAGTCACGAGCTGCTCCCAACAGGAAAAACAAGCCCTTTTCCACCCTCTTGATCAAGGTGAAAACCCCATCCACTTTCATTCCTCCTCGAAGTAGAGATTCCATTTTTCCTATCAGCCTAGTCCAAGAGATGATGCTAGGCTTCGCGTTTAATTCAGTTTGTACGTGCAAACATTTTTGAATCCAGTTAAGTATTAGGGAATAGACCTCCATACGCAGCTGAAGACCAAAATCAGAGCAACCCATCGAGTAATTAGTCGGGAATCGAGTTTTCGTAGCCGCCTTTGTAAAACTCCGACGGCTCACCGGTGAACACGACGTTGCCGACCTTTCCACTCAATTTTTGTCCCCTAGACATCTTCCCCATGCTTCCATGAAGCTTCCCGAGGTCTCCCCAATTATTTTAACCCGCCGTAGGGCTCGGTCGACATGGCCGAAATCCTAATCGCCGCCGCCGCCATCACGCAAGCCCTTCCGGCCATCGCCGGCATGCCTGACCCCATCGGCATGCTCAACACCTCGAAATAGGGTTAGCGGCGAGTTTGGCAAGTAGCCGTGCTGTGGATCGACGGGAGGCGCCGCCGCGGTCGCGTGCGCGGCTGGAGGTAGACGATGACTCCGTAGGGCCCATTCATCAGTGAGAGGAAGGCGCGCCCCGGATCTGGTGCTGCCCGAGGATCCTGTGTGGCTACATCCCTGAACCATGTGGCCCTGTGTTGCTTAATCCCGATTGGTCCATTTTAAACCCGTGGGCCCCCCTCCCTTTATTCAAATATTTCCCATGTAAATTAAATTCCAGATTTTGCCCCAATTGGAAAATCCATAACTCCTATAATACTTGTCCAAAAATTCCCAAATAAATTTTGTTAGAACCAGCATGAATAATACTTTCCAGTGGTGCACATGGATTTGTATGAAAATCCATAGGAATTTCTCCATAATTCAAATAATCAAAATTCTTATAGAATTAATTTCTATAGTTCTGCTCTTTGGAAAAATACCAAATTTTTCCAGAGCCTTTACTTGAATATACTTGAACTACAGTAAATATTTCAGGGTCATTAGACTTCATTTACATTGTCTGATCACTTCTGTATTCTCTATGCACATAAAAATAGTCAAATTCATTTAGAATTTGTATAGAAACTTGTGCAAACTTCTAAATTGAATATCTCTCAGTATAAAGCTTCAAGAATTGACAAACCAACTTTGTTGGTTTGATATTTATCCACACTAACCAGAAATGCAACCCAAACGTCATGAAAATCCCTAGATTTTCCTGTAGATCCTTTCAAAGCAAAATAATATTTGATTTTTATCTGATAATTCACTTCATAGAAAAATCTGACATTTTGCCAAAATGTTCTCTAGTAATTTTCAGAATTTAGATAAAAATTTCATCTTTATAGGACTTGATTAAACTAGTTCAATCTGAAGATTTTCCTAACTGGTCATAGAATACCCCAAAAACAACAGAAACGTTTCAGTAAATTAACCAAACTTGTAAATTCAATATCTCACAGTAGGATGCTTAGAAAATTATGAAACAAATTTTTCTAGAACCAGTGAGACCCCCTCTGTATGGTACAATCAATGGTATCCATGATAGAGCTCTAGAATTACAACCAAAATTCAGAGAAAGATTTTATTTTTTGGAATTGTAGAGACAACAAGCTTCCTTGAACATCGCCAATTTTTGGTCCAGATCTTCACCGTAGTACCTAGAGTCCCCTGTAAAATTTTCAGAACCATTTGGGCTGAAATTAGTATACTTAACTATCTTTCCATTAAACTATATCATAATACCAGTATTGATTAACTTGCATAATTCTTTGCATATCGATTAGTGGCCGAGCTCAAGAAGACCCTGGAGCTACTTCAAGTCATCCCTCTGGAGATTAACTTTGATACCGTCTCGCAACCAGGCAAGCCCCGGTTTGCATTTAAGTGCTATTACAAAATTTTGATTTGTATCACCTATGTCTAGGGTGAGTCATGTGCATTAGGGCTAAGGTGATTGAAAATCCACTTGCATGACCAGATCAACCTATGGAGTATTTGGTTAGTTGTCAAGTCATCGTGTAGACTATGCTATGCTAAATGTTATATAGGATTCGATAGAAGTCGAGTAGTTGGAATCTACTCGCATGGCTAGGACTTTTTCACACGGGATTGGTTCAAAGAGAATGAAGTAGTAATCTGAAAAGAGACCGGGCAGGGGCGTAGGATGCTGCAAGACGTGGGTGCATAGCCCTACCTGTGTCGGTTAAGGACGTATGCTGCCCTGCTGAGCAAGTTTGAACTGTACCAGAGTCATACTGGATATATGGGGTACAGGAAACCAATGTACCTTGGGAAGCTTTTGTTGAGACTTTTTTGATCGCCTCATGCTTTCGGCCGCAACATAGTAGACGGAAACTCACTCATGACATCTTCACAGCGGAAGGGTGCACCTTGAGTGGGAATACTGTCCTAGACGATTGAATCGATTCAACTTGGGTGGAACTTGAGAAAGGTGGTTGCGTACAACGTTCGCGGAGTGCACCAATGTGACTTCCAGTACGGGCGTACGTGTCGTGTATACCGGGTATCATTCTATGTTTCATTATATACCCAAAGACTACTTTTATGACTACCCAGTTATGGTGTAGCGTTTGGTAGTCTCAAAGTACACAACTACGCGTAGTGAGAAACAATGGCGATCTCAGGTCTAAGGATAAGCAGGTGTATCACTCAAGACCAACTGATGGCACATATGGAAATAACAATCCCAGCAGTGTCTCGGAGTGGTTCAATCCAACACCATGTTCATTAACATGTGTTCACATTATTAATTTGATGTCTCCATATCTATGATCCGTGAAACGTGATCATCAATTAATACATGTGCTAGTCTGTATGCAATCATTATCTCATATAAACTAGGGATCATCTGTAGTAACATTACTATTAACAAAGAGTTTCACGAACAAGTCACATACTTGATGATCAATGTAAATAATGATTACTCGTATAACAATTTATTTAATAGTACATAAACATAGCTGTGACACAAGTCTCCCACTACACACTATGATCACTTATGTAAGTATCCAATACCCATAGATCTTGTGTGCGCCTCATGCTTTGATTGTGGAAGAGGCTTTGTCAACGGATCCGCAACATTCAAATCCGTGTGCACCTTGCATATCTTCACATCACCTCGGTCGATGATCTCTCGAATGAGGTGATAGCATCGTAGTATGTGTTTGGATCTTTTGTGTGATCTAGGCTCCTTTGCCAGTGCGATGGCTCCACTATTGTCACAATATAGATCCACATGACTGGATGCGCTAGGGACAACACCCAACTTAGAAACAAAATTTATGATCCAAATAGCTTCCTTTGCAGCTTCAGAAGCTGCAGTATGCTCCACCTCCGTGGTTGAATCTGCTACTGTATCTTCCTTGGAACTTTTCCAGCTCACTGCCCCTGCATTGAGGCAGAATACAAAACCGGATTGTGATCTAGAATCATCCTTATCAGTTTGGAAGCTGGCATCGGTGTAACCTTTTACAATGAGCTCTTCTTCACCTCCAAACACTAAGAATGCATCCTTAGTTCTTCTCAAGTACTTAAGGATGTTTTTGACAACAGTCCAATGAGCATCACCATAATCTGATTGATACCTGCTCGTGATGCTTAGAGCGTAAGATACATCTGGGCGTGTACATAGCATGGCATACATGATGGATCCAATAGCCGAAGCATAAGTGAATGTGGCCTAGAGGGGGGGGGTGAATAGGTCTTTTTGAATTTTGTCGGAACCTACAACACTTAACAACCAGATCAAATCTCGAGATATCGGACTAGTCCGGTCAACTGCGGACTAGTCCGGTGTGTACCGACTAGGTTAATCAAATTTGATCGATTAATTTGATTCTAGGATGTAAGCAGCGGAATATACTTGTAATTTAAGTGTTGCACAAATATAAACTAGGGTGTATCACAATTTAATCTTAGACTCAATGTTTCAACATAAAGTGAGCACGATTGATCGAAACCCTAGATGTATATATGAAATGTAAGAACAATGGGTGCAAAGGAAGAACGAAATGATTTTATCCCGTGGTTCGGTTCTCACAGAGGCAACCTACGTCCACGTTGAGGAGTCCACGAAAGGATCGGGTCTTCTCCAACCCTACCTTTGTTGGGTCACCACGAAGGCCAATCCTCTTCACTTATCACAAAGGGTAAATAATCAAATTCAAGGGGCCTTCTCACATGTTGAGGGCTCCCTAAGATTACAACAAGAACTACACCAAGAACACACTCGAAAGATTACAATGAAAATCAAAGGAGTGTGTTAGGGAATCAAACCAAGGGCTCAATGAGTGATGAACCGTGTCTCTCCAATGTTCCAAAGTGTATCCTCAAGGGATTGATCTTTGTTGCTTTTGATTTCGTGGAGAGATGTGTTTTTGAGGCTCTTGGGAGGTGTGACAGCGCAGGGGGTCGAGAGAGGTAAAAGTTGGGCCGTGCACATCTATTTATATGGGGTTTCTAAAAGTGACCGTTCGGGTTTAGTAATATCGGACTATTCCGTGGTGGACACCAGACTAGTATGATGTCCTGTGTGTAGCAAACCCTAGGTGTCCCTAAATATCGGACTAGTCCGGCTAGATGCGGACTTGTGCGATTTCGCTTCTGGAAATCTTCGGACTAGTCCGATGGATATCGGAATTGTTCGGAAAAGTGAAATCCTAAGTGAATTGGGTGACAAGTCCGCACTTGGAGGACTTGTCCGATTTAGGTCAGGGGGTTTTCGGACTAGTCCATGCCAACATCGGACTTGTTCGATTTACATCAGGATGATATCAGACTAGTCCGTTGTGTTACTGGACTTGCCCGATTTTGTGCAGCTTGTGAAGTGTCTGGAGTACTAGTCCGCACTGGGGAGGACTAGTCCGATTCTTGTCAGAGAGATATCGGAATAGTCCGTGGTGATATCGGACTTGTCCGATCTTGTGCAGAAAGATATTGGACTAGTCCGGTGTCAGTCGGACTAGTCCGGTCCTGTATAAACTTGTGCAATGTGTGTGATTATTTGTGCTTGAGCTCTTCGGGTGTGTTTCCTTAACACACTCCATACACAATGATCTACTACACTTGTTCCTTGAGCTCTTTTCAACATTGCTCCTCATTCTCCCATCTTTTTGGAACCTTGCTTATTTTCTCATTAGAACCTGTGCTCATCTCAACAAAGTGGTTAGGATCTCATTTGCTTGTCATAAATCACCCAAAACCCACAAGGGATTCCTAGATGCACTTTCAATCTCCCCCTTTTTGGTGATTGATGACAACCAATTGAGATTTCACAAAATATGATAAAAAGTTGAGATTTTCATAAAGTGTGCACATATGAATTAAAACATATTAGGCAATGAAAGCATGATTCATATGTTCACTCTTTATGGTGGAATGCAGCACTATGTATACAGAAGCAATAATCAATATGAGAATGGCATAATTGACATCAACACATCAACAATAAGCATATATGTCATTTTTATAACAAAAACACAGATTTCATCAATTTCTTCATAAGCAGTTCAAAACATTACATCACAAGACCATAAGTATCATAAGATCATATTAAAAGTTTTACAAACCATAAAATTGACAAATGACATAAAAACAAGCTCTCCTCGCATCCTACAGCTAAAACCTAAGACTCCACCTCAATCTCTCCCCCTTTGGCATAAAGACAACAAAAAGAAGGAGAGGAGGGACCTAAAGTCTTCAAGCCTTGCTGTCGGTCCTCTCATCATCTTCATCTTCATCTTCAGGCTGATGAGGAGGAGGAGGAGGAACGGAGCCACTCGAGCCCCCAATGCCAAAATAGGCCTGCTCGGAGGGAGTCAAGGTCCCGAGCTTGGTGTAGTCAGAGTCAGAGTCATCAGAGATTACGGGAGATCAAATGGGCTCGATCTCCAGCTTTTGACAAATCTTCTTCATGTTCTCCTTGACATATCTCATGTCTTCCTTTCTTCTTTTGTTGAGCTTGTGGGCCTTCACCTCGGCCTTTTTGAAGGAGGCAAAAATAGCTGCCAGGTATTTGAAGATGCCACTTGTAGATCCCTTTTGAAGAGCTACCCTAGTGGCAGGGGCAGCTCCGGCATCTCCACTCGCTCTCGCCGAAGCCTCTGCACTAGAAGTAGGGGAGGGAGCAACTTGAACATTTTCTTGTTGAGGCTTCTGAGGCCTCAATGGTGTGTGCTCCACATCTTTGACGAATTCGATGCCTGTGACCTTCTCAATCATGAACATGAGGTAGGGGGCATAGCCACAGGATCTATTTGGAGTGCTAGAGATGTTGACCATATCGTTCCAAATATAGTCAAACACATCAAACTTGCGGTCCTTGCTTGTGACCTTCATCAAGGTCTAGAGATAGCCCTGTACACTCCCTGCATCCCCATCCTTCGGGGCAATTGTCTTCCTAAGCACTCTGTTAAGCACCACAAAGAAGGGCTTCATGTTCTTTGTGGAGGGAGGATTGAACTTCAGTGATGGGTCATATAGGAACTTCATCCTATCCTTTTCCAAGACCTCAATGTTGTGCATCACCAGTAAGTTGTTGTCAGTGTTCTCCAGGTGGAGGATACTAGCGAAATCATCGTAGGTAATGGTGTACTTGGACCCGTGAGTCATCCAAGTCACCCGCTCCTCCTCATCATGGGCAAAGTGACAAGTAGCATAGAACTGAGCTATCACTTCATCATTCCAGTTGTACTTGAAGGCGAAGAGGTCCTTCAAGCCATGTCTCTCAGCTGCCTCGGCCACCTCATCAAAGGCGGAGTATCTCTTCCTCTCAAGATGTGCCCAATCTATCCACTGACTGCGCACCACTGGGGCCTTCATCTAGAGGTAGACAGACTTGTAAAAGTCAACATGGAAGTTGCTCCAGAATCTTTCGCCCGCAGCCTACCTGGATGGGCTGTAGCAATCCATATTCCTGAACGTTGCAGCTGAGTCGCTGCCCTTCCCTTTGATCCTTTCCTCTTTGGGATTCCGAGCCCCTTGCTTCGGAGCTGACATCTTTAGAGGGCCAATCGGGCCCGTTGCGATCCCTTTGCCTTTCCCTTTTGCTTGGCGAGCACTTGCCGAGCTAGGGCCACCACAAGCGGAAGCCTTGGAAGCAGGCACCTTGCGTTGAGCCACCCTTTTCGGAGACTGAGGAGGAGAGGGGTTGGCTCGGAAGGGCGCTTCTTGTTTTGGCCCGTCGAGGACCGAAGCAGGGCTTCTTGGTCTACCTTAGCTTCGAAGTCGAAAACTTCGTTGCGAGAGTTCGACATGCCCTGAGAATGGATTGTACAAGGTATGGGTGAGAATGGATAACAAGGAATTCCAATGAGGAAATAAAAAGTTAGGTTTGAGTTCAGAAAAATCAGAAAAGTCCGGTGTACAGGCACGGACTAGTACGGGTGATCGGACTTGTGCGTGCATGGACCGAACTAGTCCGATATTCATCCTCAACAACCTTAATTATGAGACAAATGGAGTTGCTCAATGAAAAACTAGCCTAACAGCAATGTAATACATCAAGGACACTAGTATTAGGTGAAAGAAGCTAGGCTATTCGATCAACAATGAAGAAAATGGAGATTTCTAGGGTTTGGGGGAGAAAATTACCGAAAAAACGCTTGAATCTCGGAGAGGAGGTTGTTGAATGGCGGAAAAGTCCGTGGACTTCAATCCCTAAGCGAAGGATCTTGATTTCCACCCAAACTTGGAGCTTTTTGATGGAGGAGTCGCCAAATCGCCTTGGGGAGCTCGAGCGTGGAGAGAGAAAGCTTGAGGCAAGTGTGGGGGGTGAGGAAATTAGGGTTTGGCGGCGGCTAGGGTTATGGACACGAAAAATCAGACAAGTCAGAAAATGATCGGACTAGTCCGAACTTTTCTAGAGGCTATATCGGACTAGTCCGTGGTCTGACGGACTAGTCTGGCCTAACCGGCGCTCTGCGGACTAGTCCGGGTAACCACGGACTAATCCGTGGTCACCAGGGAAGAAATGCCTAGCCCATTCGTATATATTCGAAGGTACTTATTGAGAAAACAGGGAGGTGAATCAAATCAAATAATCTTGATGAATATGATCTGTAAGCATACAACAATCAAGTAATGATCATAATTCACCAAGATCTAGTAATTGACATAGTTTTTTTGGAAAAATTGAGAGAGATGATTTTCACAACACAATCAATGAATTTTGAAGATAGCATTCAGGTATACAAGATTTCAACCCACACTCCAAGAATCATGGATATTTAGTTCATTTCAGAGTTCGCAAAAGCGTTTTTCATCAAGTGGCTTGGTGAAAATATCGGCTAGTTGTTTTTCGGTGTTGACATGTGAAATGGCTATATCTCCCTTCATTGAATGGTCTCTCAAAAAGTGATGCCGAATGTCTATGTTTTTGGTCCTAGTGTGCTCAACGGGATTATGGGCAACTTTAATCGCACTCTCATTATCACAAAGGAGTGGAATGCGGTTCATATTGTAACCGTAGTCCTTTAGAGTTTGTCGCATTCAAAGGAGTTGAGCACAAAATATCCCGGCTGTAACATACTCCGCTTCGGCTATGGATAGTGCAATGGAATTTTGTTTCTTGGAGGACCAAGACACTAGGGATCTACCTAGGAATTGGCATGTACCGGAGGTACTTTTTCTATCTACTTTGCATCCGGCATAATCTGCATCGGAATAACCAATGAGATTTAATTTGGAGCCTTTGGAGTACCAAAGGCCTAGGTTGGGTGTATGAACTAAATACCGCAAGATTCTCTTAACGGCTGTCAAATGACACTCTTTTGGGTTGGCTTGAAACCTTGCACACAAGCATACACTCAACATAATGTCTGGCCCAAATGCACATAAGTAGAGTAGAGATCCAATCATGGAGCGATATACCTTTTGATCGATGTTATGTCCATCTTCATTGAGATCCAAGTGTCCATTCGTTGCCATGGGAGTCTTTATGGGCTTCGCCTTGTCCACTCCAAACTTCTTGAGTATGTCTTGAGTGTACTTAGTTTGGCTTATGAACATCCCTTCCTTTTGTTAGCTCACTTGGAATCCCAAGAAGTACTTTAGCTCTCCCATCATAGACATCTCAAACATATCTGTCATAATTTTACTACATTCCTCACACAAAGATTTGTTAGTTGAACCAAAGATTATATCATCAACATAGATTTGACAGACAAAGAGATCATCGTCAAAGTTCTTTGTAAACAATGTATAATCTACTTTACTGATCTTAAAGCCATTTTCAATTAAGAAATCTCTAAGACACTCATACCAAGCTCTAGGAGCTTGTTTGAGGCCGTAGAGAGCCTTACGCAATTTAAATATGTGGTCGGGGAACTCTTCATCTTCAAATCCGGGGGGTTGCTCCACATACACCTCCTCCTTGATTGGTCCGTTGAGGAAGGCGCTTTTCACATCCATTTGATAGAGCTTGAAATCATGGTGAGTAGCACATGCAAGTAATATTCTAATGGACTCAAGTCTAGCTACGGGAGCAACTAGTTTCATCGAACACTATGTCATGTGCTACTTCAATAAGTCCAGAGGTCTTGTTGTAGACACGATATGCGTAAGTGTTTGAATCATAACAAAGCAAGAAACCTTCATCGGGCTTCAAAGCGAACTTTGAAGTCCTAGGCTTCTTGTTCAAAATATAGCATTTGGAACCGAAAACTCGAAAATATGAAATATTAGGCTTGTTACCGGTGAGTAGCTCATTGGATGTCTTCTTGAGTAGTCGATGAAGATAATGTCGATTTATAACGTGACAAGCGCTGTTGGCCGCTTCCGCCCAAAATCGATCTGAGGTCTTGTACTCATCGAGCATTGTTCTCGCCATCTCTATGAGGGTTCGATTCTTCCTTTCGGCAACTCCGTTATGTTGAGGGGAGTAAGGAGATGAAAACTCGTGCTTTATGCCTTCTTCATCTAGGTACTCCTCCACTTGTGTGTTCTGGAACTCCGTGCTGTTGTCGCTTTGAATGTTCTTGAATGTCAATGAGAATTCATTTTGAGCTCGCTTGAAGAACTTCTTGAGTATTCCTTGTGTTTTTGACTTATCATGTAAAAAGAAAACCCAAGTGAAGCGAGAAAAATCATCAACAACTATTAAACCATATTTGTTACAGCCGATGCTTATGTAGGCACTTGGACCGAATAAGTCCATGTGAAGTAGCTCTAGCGGTCTTGTTGTAATCATGACGTACTTCGCGGGATGGGATGCTCCAACTTGCTTCCCAGCTTGGTGATCGCCCTTGAGGAATTTTTGAAGGTTCCTCATACCAACATGTGCTAGCTGCCTATGCCACAACCAACCCATGTTGGTCTTTGCAATGAAGCATGTGTCAAGTTCGGCTTTATCTTTGTTGAAGTCAAAAGGTAAAGCTTTCCCTTTAGCATACCCTTGAATGCAATGGAACCATCACTCCTCCTAGAGACAGTCACAGCCTCATTAGTGAACAGGCAATTATAACCTTTGTCACATAATTGAGATATGGACAGCAGGTTATAATCTAAGGAATCAACATGTAATACATGAGAAAGTGTGTGTTTAGATGATATGGCAATTTTACCGGTACCGAGCACCCTTCTTTACTATTGTCTCCAAAATAGATGCCCTCGCTGGGATTCTCATTTGCTTCATATTCAACGAACATCCTTCTTTCTCCGGTCATATGGTTGGTGCAGCCACTGCCTAGCACCCATTTAGATCCACTAGAGGAATAGGCCTGCCAAAACAAATTATGCCTTGGTTTTAGGTACCCAAGCTTGCTTGGGTCCTTTTAGGTTAGTCACAAGGGCTTTGGGCACCCACACATGAGACTTGGTGTTCTCATGGCGTGGCCCAACATAATGAGCATAAACTTTCCTAAAATAACTTCTCATTAAGAAATAAGATGCATCGAAAATTCTAAATAGCAATTGTTGTTGTTTATACACAGGACCAGTCCTGGAGATCGGACTTGTCCGGAGGACCGGACTTGTCCGGATCCCGACCGGACTAGTCTGGTGATCATGCGTGTTGGATTCATTAATTTTGGATTTTCCAGTTTGAGAGGGTCTTCCCTTTACAAAGGCATTGCTCTCCTTGTTATTCTTACTGCTTCTAGCAAGTTGCTTTTCACCATAAGAGTAACCAATTCCATATTTGACATTTGGAGGTCTTGTGACTAAGAATGCACTACGTGCATATTTGATCTTCTCTTTGTCAAATATGCCATTTTGTGAAGGATGCTTGTCCTTGTTAGAGGTTGACTTGTCTTTCAAGATGGTGTCAACTTTACCACATGTACAAGTAGAAGCAACTTCAGTTTTAATGGGTTGAGAAGGTGAACTTGAAGAGGATGAAGGATCATCTTGCTTGAGTGACTCAACTTGCACTTCAAGGATTTTGTTAACCTTGATTAGGTTAGCAAGTTCGTCTTTGATTGTAGCATTTGAGTCGCTTAACTCCAAGCAAGCTTCCTTGCTTGAAGCTAATTCAAGCTCTAGTGACTTGCTTCGCTCCTTTTCAAGTTCTAGAAGCTTATCAAGTTCAACATATTCCTCCTTTTGGGAGATAATCATGTCTTCTTGATGATGTGTCAACCTCTCCTTCTCAACAAGTTGACAAGTAAAAATTTCATTTTTGTGGCTGTTTTCTTATCTAACCCAATGAGCATATCTTCATTATCACTATTAACTTCACTATCACTGGAATAGGAATGCACGGAAGAGGGTTTTGTTGTTACCTTGCGTTTACCTTCCTTTGCCATGAGGCAAGTGTCGTTCCCCTTCCATGCGCCGAGAGTAGGGAAGAGAGTAGACTTCTTGGATGTCTTCTCGATGGCTATGCTAGCCATCTCTTCTTCTGATGATGAGGACTCATCATTTGAGTCCCACTCTTTCCCTATGTGCACTTGTTCGGCTTGTTTCTTCTTCTTGAAGAATTTCTTGGGTTGAGGCTTTGCTTCTTGATCTTCTTCTTGTTCTCTTCATATGGGCAATCTACTATAAAGTGTCTATACTCACCACAATTATAGCATGCCCGCCTCTATTTTTGCTTTGATCTCCATTTGTACTTTACTTCATTTAGCGCCTTGTATCTTCTTCATCATCTTCTTGAATTTCTTCATGAACAGTATCATGTCATCTTCATCCAAGTCACTGCTTTCATAATCACCGTCATCTTCTAGTTGAGCTTCTCGAGCTTCTTTAGACAAGGTCTTAAGGGTGGACTTTAGAGCGACCCCTTTCTTCTTTGCCGATTGAGAGAAATCAAATGCATTTTCATGTTTTCCCTCCACATTGAGTAGTCATTGTCGTCAAAATGTGGGGCTTTTCCAAGTGGAATGGATAGATGATGATTGTTGTTAGCATTTAGGCAATCATAGTTAAAAGGATATCAGGAGTAGTCGGTGTGACTACTCCCCTTCTTTTTCTTCTCATCTTCGATTTTCACCTTTCCCTTGGAAAGGGTTTTCTTCCTTAGGAGCGCCTTGAGTTCCAGCGTCTCCTCATCGTCATCCTCAAAGTCTTGAATGGCTTCGAGGAGCTTCTCCAATTTCTGGTTCTTGTCTTCATCAACCTTCCCTTGGTTGTTGCTCTTGTGTACGTCCTTCATGTCCGACATGATCTCTTCGAGCGATTAGTCTCCTTTTGAAGAACCTTGCTCTGATACCAATTGAATGTGGCCTAGAGGTGGGGTGAATAGGCCTTTTTGAATTTTGTCAGAACCTGCAACACTTAACAACCACATCAAATCTCGAGATATCGGACTAGTCCGGTCAAGTGCGGACTAGTCTGGTGTGTACCGACTAGGTTAATCAAATTCGATCGATTAATTTAATTCTAGGATGTAAGCAGTGAAATTATACTTGTAATTTAAGTGTTGCACAAATATAAACTAGGGTGTATCACAATTTAATCTTAAACTCAATGTTTCAACGTAAAGTGAGCACGATTGATCGAAACCCTAGATGTATATATGAAATGTAAGAACAATGGGTGCAAAGGAAGAACACAATGATTTTATCTCGTGGTTCGGTTCCCACAGAGGCAACCTACGTCCATGTTGAGGAGTCCACGAAAGGACCGGGTCTTCTCCAACCCTACCCTCGATGAATCGCCACGAAGGCCAATTCTCTTCACTTATAACAAAGGGTAAATAACCAAATTCAAGGGGTCTTCTCACACATTGAGGGCTCCCCACTATTACAACAAGAACTCCACCAAGAACACACTCGAAAGATTACAATGAAAATCACAGGAGTGTGTTAGGGAGTCAAACCAAGAGCACAATGAGTGATGAACCGTGTCTCTCCAATGTTGCAAAGTGTATCCTCAAGGGATTGATCTTTGTTGCTTTTGATTTTGTGGAGAGATGTGTTTTTGAGGCTCTTGGGAGGTGTGACGGCGCAAGGGGTCGAGAGAGGTAAAAGTTGGGCCGTGCACATCTATTTATATGGGGTTTCTAAAAGTGACCGTTAGGGTTTAGGAATATCGGACTAGTCCGTGGTGGACACTGTACTAGTCCGGTGTGCTGTGTGTAGCAAAACCTAGGTGTCCCGAAATATCGGACTAGTCCGGCTAGAAGCGGAGTTGTCCAATTTCGCTTCTGGAAATCTTTGGATTAGTCCGATAGATATCGGACTTGTCCGGAAAAGTGAAACCCTAAGTGAATTGGGTGACAAGTCTGCACTTGGAGGACTTGTCCGATTTAGGTCAGAGGGTTTTCGGAATAGTCCGTGCCAATATCGGACTTGACCGATTTACATCAGAATGATATCGGACTAGTCCGTTGTGTTACTGGACTTGTCCGATTTTGTGCAGCTTGTGAAGTGTTTGGAGGACTAGTCTGCACTGGGGAGGACTAGTCCGATTCTAGTCAGAGAGATATCAGACTAGTTTGTGGTGATATCGGTCTTGTCCGATCTTGTGCAGGAAGATATCAGACTAGTCTGGTGTCAGTCGGACTAGTCCGGTCCTGTATAAACTTGTGCAATGTGTGTGATTATTTGTGCTTGAGCTCTTGGGGTGTGTTTCCCTAACACACTCCATACACAATGATCTACTACACTTGTTCCTTGAGCTCATTTCAACATTGCTCCTCATTCTCCCTTCTTTTTGGCACCTTGCTTATTTTCTCATTAGAACCTATGCTCATCTCAACAAAGTGGTTATGATCTCATTTGCTTGTCATAAATCACCCAAAACCCACAAGGGATTCCTAGATGAACTTTCAATAAGGACTCACTCTTATCCTCTTTTGCTCATCAGGTGTCGAAGGACACTGATTCTCGCTTAGAGTAATGTCATGTGACATTGGCGAGAAACCTTTCTTGGAATCTTTCATATTGAACCTATTCAATATCTTGTCAATATATGTATCTTGGCTTAATCCAATTAGCCTTTTAGATCTATCTCTATAGATCGTTATGCCCAAAATGTATGCTGCCTCTCCTAATTCCTTCATTGAGAAACTTTTTCTTAATGAGGATTTAACATTATCAAGCATTGGAATGTCATTTCCGATCAATAATATGTCATCTACGTATAGGACCATAAATACATGTGCGCTCCCACTAAACTTCTTGTAAATACAAGGTTCTTCTACATTCTCGATGAAACCAAACCCTTTGATCACTTCATCAAAACGTAGATTCCAACTCCGAGATGCTTGCTTCAACCCATAGATTTTACTAGCATTTTTAGGATCGAAAAAACGCTCAAGTTGTGTCATGTACACATCCTCAGTCAGACATCCATTAAGAAAGGCTGTTTTGACATCCATCTACCATATTTCATAATCAAAATATGCAGCAATTGCTAGAAGAATCCGAACAGACTTAAGCATTGCAATGGATGAGAAAGTTTCATCATAATCAACACCTTGAATTTGTTTGAAACCTTTTACCACCAATCACGCTTTATAGATGTGAACATTTCCATCCATATCGGTCTTTTTCTTGAAAATCCATTTACAATCAATAGGTCTCACACCTTTGATTGGATCAACCAAGTTCCAAACTTGATTTTCATGCATGGATTCAATTTTGGATTCCATGGCTCCAAGCCACTTCTCAGAGTCGGGTCCCATCATTGCTTCGGTATAGGTCGTGGGCTCATTATTGTCCAACAATACCATGTCATGATGCTCCGTGGTTAGAAGCGTTAATTTTTTAGTCGCACGACGTACCCTCGCAGACCTTCGTGGGGCTGGTGTTTCATCAACTGGTTGCACAACATCTTGTACATCCTGTATAGGATCAGTGGATGCTGAATCATTTTCAGGTATTCCTTGAATTTCTTCAAGATTCACCTTGCTCCCACTAACTCCTTTTGAGAGAAACTCTTTCCCCAAGAAGACACCATTGCGAGCGGTAAACACTTTACCCTCTGTTTTATTATAAAAATAATATCCTTTGGTTTTCGTAGGATATCCCACAAAGAAGCATTTGTCTGATTTGGAAGTGAGTTCGTCTGACGTCAAACGTTTGACATAAGCATCACAGCCTCAAACTTTCAGGGAAGACAATCTGGGATGTTTCCCAGTCCATATCTCATATGGTGTCTTCTCAATAGACTCAGTTGGGACTCTGTTTAGTTTAAACGTAGAAGTTTCAAGAGCATAACCCCAAAAGGATAGTGGAAGATCTGCTTGGCTCATCATCGACCTAACCATGTCCTACAAAGTTCGGTTCCTCCGCTCAGACACCCCATTCCATTGAGGCATTCCAGGTGGAGTCAATTGTGGAAGAATTCCACATTGTTTTAAATGATCATAAAATTCATGGATCAAATATTCACCCCCACGATCAAATTGTAGAAGTTTAATTGTCTTGCCCAATTGATTCTGTACTTCATTCTGAAATTCTTTGAACTTTTCGAAGGATTCAGACTTGTGCCTCATTAGGTAGACATAACCATATCTACTAAAGTCATCGGTAAATGTGATGAAGTACTGAAAACCACCTCTGGCAATTGAACTCATTGGTCCACATACATATGTATGTATAAGTCCCAACAAATCAGTCGCCCTCTCACTTTGACCAGCGAAGGGTGCTTTGGTAATCTTCCCAAGCAAACAGGATTCACATGTGTCAAGTGATTCAAAAACAAATGGGCTTAGTAAACAATCTTTATGGAGTTTTTCAATGCGTTACTCATTTATATGACCTAAGAACCAATGCTAAATAAATGTGTGATTTAGATCATTTCGTCGAGCCCTTTTGGTATTAATGTTACAGACAGTTTTATCCTCAAGATCAAGAACATATAATCCATTCACCAATGGACATTGAGCATAGAAAATATTATTGTAATAAATAGAACAACATTTGTTCTTTATTACAGTCTCATAACCATCAACTTCTTCTAAACACGAAGAAGAGATAATGTTCTTGCTCAAAGTAGGAATGCAATAACAATTATTCAATTCCAAAACTAATTCTGAGGGTAATGACAAGTGGTAAGTTCTGACAGCTATGACCGCAACCTTTGCTCCATTGCCGACACGAACATCCAACTCGCCTTTTCCAAATCTTTTAGTCTCACTTAGACCCTGCAACGATTTGCAAGTGTGAATCATCGATCCGGTATCACATACCCATGATTCACTAGAAGATAATGCAATGTTAATTTCTATAACATTTATACCTGAAGCGTAAGTCTCACTTCCCTTCTTGTTCTTCATGTCCTCCAAGTACTTCTTGCAGTTCCTAGACCAATGACCCTTACCATGACAGTGAAAGCATTCATCTCAGGAGAAGGGCCATATTTGCCCTTTGGCTTAGACTTTGAGCTTGAGGGCTCATTGGGAACCCTTCCCTTGCCTTTGACTTTAGGATACGTCACACGCTTCCTCTTTTTATTCTCCTTTTGCACCATCATCACATTAGTGGCATTTTTCTTAATGCTTTCTTCGGCTGTTTTAAGCATCCCGTGCAATTCAGCCAAAGTTTTCTCCATGCCATTCATTTGAAAATTCAATGTGAATGGCTCGTAGCTCGGTGGGAGCGACTGGAGAACAACGTCAATAGCCAGATCATCCTTGAGTTCAGAACCAAGTTTGCCCAAAGTTTCAATGTAACCAATCATCTTGATTACATGAGGGCTGATCGGGCTACCCTCTGCCAGCTTGCATGAGAACAAGGACTTTGAGATGTTGTATCTCTCAGCCTTGCTTGATTCTCAAACATTCTGCGCAGTCCCTCAATCATAGAGTAAGCATCTGTATGCTCATACTGTTTTTGCAGATCAGGGGACATAGTGGCGAGCATGAGGCAGCTTACATTAAGTGCATCATCGCAGTGCTTCGTATAAGTTCTACGTGCTGCATTAGTTGCATCAGCTGGGAGGTCATCAGGGTAATGCTGCATAAGAACGTACTCGGTTTTCTCTTGCCTAAGAATGATTCTCAGGTTGCGGTACCAATCGATAAAGTTAGCTCCATTAAGCTTTTCCTTTTCAAGCACGGATCACAAATTGAAACTGTAATTGTTACTAGCAGGCATTATCTACAATAGAAAACAAATATGCAAGGTTTAGCACTATGTTATGTACCAATCTTCTATTAACTGTTGAATAAAAGATATGGCCACTATATGATCATCGTCTTCCCTCTAACGACATATAGTGGTTCAAAATCCATATTCACTAATTCCTAGTGAGCTTTGGCTTCAGTGCTAGGAAATTAGTGACATAGGTAAACAACCATTGTTAATCATTTCCCTATATGACTCTTGTTTGTTGGGTGACATCCAATGCCCCGACTCCAAACTCTATGCCATAAAGCCCAAAACCGTTTTGATAGCTTTGTTGGGTAAACCAACACTATGCATGTGAATGTCCAACATTCACCCTATGCATTATGATAGATGATGGTACTTTGCTTTGGCAAACCTACCACACAACAATCAAAATAACATAGGTGCAGTTGTTGGTAAATGGCATCATATACCCAACTTTTCCGAGGGAAGAGATTCTATCATGACAAAACATCCACCATATGAAAAGCATGACAAGAATAGTAATACGTAAACATCATAGGTATATGATCATATCACATTGTGAATAGTATGGCCCTTAAAATCATAATGCTCTCCATCACCATGGTTCCATCATGATCTGAGCTGCCATGCCTCCCTTCTTGTGGTGATCTCCATCTCCACCATGCTTGAAGACATCTCCATGATCATAAAATAAGCTAATACAACTAATAGCTACCAAATTACATGAGAGATCAAGCATCACAGGTCGACACGCAGGTCGTTATACAATTACATGACAACCTCAACCCGGTTGTGTTAAATTTGCAACATGCAGGCTGCACGAATTTACACACAAATCATCACATCACATTAAGGCCATACCATTCACACCATTCCCTGCAAAAACGAGTTAAGGGTAGAACGATTTCTGGTGCGAAACTATGTTATGTAATTGCTATAGCAGATAGCAAAACGGCGGTCCCGATGGTGATTGATCAAATCAACCTGAGTCCGAGCCATTCAGAATGCCTCAATTTTCAATGTGACGGGTTATTCATGAGTAGATCACGACTCATGACCGTGGTTTGTTGGCTCAATCTTTTAGCCATGTACGCGATTAGTCCCGATGGTGATTCCAGCCGGTAGAGACATGTTGTGCACACAACAGAGAAGGAGCACGAACTGACCCTTTAGTCATATACGATCACAATCTACTCTAACCAATTCCACACCCCAAAAATCGTGCAATAAAATTCATCGTATGAACATGTCTGCAGTAGATCCCATCTACCAAGAAGATCCAGACAAAAAACTATGCAAGTCGGCTCTGATATCACTGTTAGGGAATCGGCGGTACGCTACTCTAGCAACTCTAGCGCATCACCCAGGAAACATGCGAGTACAAAGGTCATGGATCGTTACCACTTGACGCGCAGCGCAGTGGAACGTAGACGCGCGTCGGTGTAGGGGAAGTAGACGATCCCGTTCGTCTCCTCCTCGCCCTCTTCTCAGCAGCAGTAGACGAACACGTTCGTCGTAGCCGATCAGCGCAGCATTAGCAGCAGCGCCTCCATGGAGTCCACACATACGGAGAGGAACGCCGTGCGCCGATGTGCTAGCACCACGCGCGCGGCAAGGGTCTCGGCTTGAGGCCTTCGAGGGGTGGCGGCTAGGGCTGTCACGTGGTGGGGTAATTAGCCCCTAACCCTACCCCTCATATTTATAGGCGTACTAATGGGCTTTTAGGTCACAGACCTATTAGTATCCTAATTTCTTATGGATCAAATATCCAATAGGACTTAACCCGAATTGTTATGATTGCCTCTTGGACACATCACCAACACATACAATGCAGGCTGGCGAGGGGCTTGCATAACAAGGTGCTACTGCTGCAGGTTTTGGCGTGGAGGATAAGCAGCTCGATAAACAGGAGCAGAGGGGTTGTAATATGGCGCATTTGGCGGCGCAAGGTGAGGACAGACATTGTTCCCCGGCGGCTGCCCTAGATATGGCATCTTCCTCCTATTATCTTGTTCCATCTCCCATACCTTGTTTTCAACCACAATGGCCTTGTCCACCAGCTTCTGGAAATTGGCATAGTCACAATTGAGTAATTGGACTTGAATCTCATTATTTAGGTCTCTCATGAACAAATATTTCTTGCGGCTGTCCAGATTGACATCCTCCGAAGCATACCTTGAGAGTTGAGTGAATTTATTGAGGTACTCACTCATGCTTGACTTTTCCTGCCTTAGGTTCTTAAATTCCTACCTCTTCAAGATCATAACTCCCTCATGAACAAAATGAGAACCGAAGATCTCCTTGAATTCTGCCCAAGTGATCCTCTCTTGATTTTCATGGGCATTGCATAGCGAGTCCCACCAATCCGCAGCTGCTCCAAGTATCTGATGGGAAGCAAAGAGAACCTTCTCTCTGTCATTGCACTAGACAATAGCGAGCTTCTTCTCCACATAATTCAGCCAATCATATGCTTCCATAGGATCTGTGGCTTGAGCAAAAGTAGGCGGCCTGGTCCTCATGAACTGTCCCAACCTGTTATGAGGCAGTGGGGGTGGGGGTGGGGGTGGTGGAGGTATATGGTGCTGATTTTGATTATTGGCATGCAATTGTCCCAAAGTCTGCATCACGGTCTGCATAAGCTGATTCTACAAAGCCAACAACTGCTCTAGGTTGATAGTCTCAGGTCCAGGTCCATTGTTGTTGTTCTGAGGTGCCCCATTTTTCTTCTCATTCTCGTTGGCATCCCTCTGGTTGCGAGTCCTCGACATCTGAAGAAAGAGCAAGAGATAGAAGGATTTAGAAAATTTCGCCAACTATATGAATCAAGGGATATGAAACTAAGCAACTACCTATACTAGCCTATATGGTTATTGATGAGGATATCACTTCTATGGATACAAACAACACTCCATTGAACATACAAGATGCAATCAATAGAGTTCATACACAACAATTAATTTTAGAGGTGACCTCGTTCTTATATGTTTCCTTATATGTTTTTGGGCATAGATTGCTACCTAATGATTTAATTGTGATTAGGATCCATGGATAGGTTTGAGGAGTACTTGGAGGAAGTATTAGGGACGTCGAGGACCATATAATTCGTTCAGAGAAGATGGAAACCGAGCCAAACTCAAAATCGTGTCCAACTCGGAGTCCAGGAGCAGTTCGCACTAAAACGGACGCCCATGACGCATACTATCTCCGTTTTGGATGTTCTACATATGCAGGGAAAGGGGAGAGGATAAACTTTCCAATGCTGTCGGTCCCATGTCAAAACTTTTGCGGAGTCGACAGGAATATTCGAAACAAAATCGAGTTTAGAATCTGTCAGGGTGCTGCGCCACCATATTGGGCCATTGGGCCTTGTATCAAGTCTACATCTCTTGTTTTCGTGTCTTAGGGTTAGGTTACGACCCCAACATGCCCTTGAACTTCCTCTCACCTATATATACTCCATAGTATCTGCCACAAACAATTGATTTTTTCTTAGATCAATAATATCGCCGTTCTTCGGTTTGTGAAACCCCAACTTCGCGATTTCAGATTGTGTCTTCTACGTTCTTGCTTGTGTTCTCGGTTGCACTTGCAAGGATTAGCCTTCTTGGCGAGGTCAATCGTGTGAAGCACGGTGTGGGGACCGGAGTCCCGACATCCAAAGATCTCATTGGGTGGTGTCGTGCGATGCGACACCCAACAACATACAAGAACTGAACGAGCATAATGTACAATACAAAGTCTTTTATTTATAATACAACGGAAGTTTTACAATACTAGCGGAAGGAAATAAACCTATACATCATAGCTACGCTCTCAGCACTAGCTATGCAAAAGCAAAGTCATCCATGCCCTGGATGCTTCGCACTAGCAACACACAATTCACGGCGGCGTGCAGGGTTCCCACTCGGCTGTAAACCCTGGAGGGGGTGCAGCGTCGTCGTCAACCCGTCATCAATCTTATAACCTGCAAAAACTCGTTAACTGCAAACATGAGCATAAGGCTCAGCAAGACTGACCTGTCTCACTAGACATATGCAAGGGTGAATACTAAGCATATGTAAGGTAAAGCATAAACGACTCGCCTACAAGTGGATCCTTATAATCATGTTATAAGTAGCAAATGACATTCTTCAAGCACGACACATCATAGACTCCACAGTCAAACAAAAAACGCTTTGCCGATGATGTGACATGCCCAAAGCACATAATGCTATTACAGCTAAAGTATGGGGAAACTGTAAACTTTAATTTTGCTATCTCTAAGTCACACAAGGTTGCAAAGCAATTATAATTCAATACAACATATTATTCTGGCCTCTTTAGTATTTGCTACGTCATGACTCAGTGAACAAGTGGTACTCTATTACCGCGAGGGACGATGATTGCAATCAGGACACACCTGGACAACACGACACATACGCACGTTCGGAAGTGTCAGCGAGTACATCATTACCTACATAACACTTCAGTACTAGTCGTATATGGCAACCTTTCACAAGAAACCCGAACGTTGAACCCCTCTCAGCTCCGCGAACAGAAGTTCTCTGCACGGAACACATATGTGCCCGCCGACCGATTTACACCTTACTGTCCTCAACCCACCCCTATCGATGGTGAGTTAATGGCCTCGAAATCCCAGTTATCGAGTTACGTTAGTTTACTGGAGCCCATATATCCAGTATGTCGCCGGTACAAGTCAAGCCTGTTCAACGGGGCCGCATACAGACGGGCCTTAATTGACTAGTCAGAGCTATGCGACCAAGACCACGCCTTGCCGCTTCCTATCCATCTCTGACTAGTCTCAAGTTTAGATTTAACAGTCATTCTCTATAAATGTTAACCCAATGTAGATGAGTGTCAACTTTCTATCTCGCGAGTAGATTCCAACTACTCAACTTCTACCGATACTCTTACAACATTAGCATGGCAATTGCTACACGAAGCTGGGAGCTATACTAACCATCCCCGGGATTATTTAGTCATGCAAGTGGATTTCAACACCTTAACGTAACGCACAATACATCTTAAGATGTAAGGTGAACAAAAACTGGAAAAAGACTGTGTAAGGAACTTAAATGCAAACTGGGGCTTGCCTGGATGCAGGTCTGAGTCTGTGTTAGTATCCGGCAGGTGTACCTCCAAGGCCTCCGGCTCCTCCTCGACTTCGGTCACTACATGATATGCATATAATATGTATATGAATGACTTTGAAAAATAATTACTACTAAGACCATAATCTAATCTTTGGTGATCATTATATGATAATGATCTTAATTGGCTTTGGGACTTCGATGGTAGATACTAAGGAATATGATAGAAGCTCTGGCAAAGAACAGAAGATGATCAAAGTAGTTTGTTGTCTCTAAAATTATGATAAGCAATAAACTTCCAAGAATTTTAGAGAAGAAACTATAGCTTGAACATAGCTGCCAGTTGATGATCATGATAGAGGAGGTTGTCCTGGTTTTAGCAAAATTGGTTTCATAAATTAGGATCAGGAGACTAAGTCAATTAAATCCCAAATTTTTACAGGAACTAGTGTATGACTGATGGAAGGTTCAGTCCAAATTTGGGACATAATAAAGCAACTAAACATCTGTAATAATTCAATGACTGAAAAAGTTAATTGAATTATACAGGGGGTTATACAGGTGCAATGGCTCCCAAACTTTTTCTGGTAATCAAGCACAGGACAATGTATGTTATGTGAATTTTGGGGATTTTTCCAGTGGTAAGTTCATCTGGAAAAATTGTATTTGTATTTGGAAAGATTGTTTTATACAGAATTTAAAAGAAATTTTCACAAACCTAATTGGTACTAACAGAAACTAGAGCTCAAGGGCTTTCAAAAAAAAAAACTGTTTGAAGATTTTTGGAGCAGTCTACAGAGAGATATTGATTTTTCAAGTTTGGAAATGGTTCTGCATAAATTTGGAATTTCTAGCTTTTAAATTGGGCGCTTGGGCCCACCAGATTTAAATCAGCCAACCAAGAGGCAGTCACACCAGAAGCCACAAACATTTCAACGTGGCCACACTAGATCATTTGGCCACAGGCTGATCCAAGAGGCACTACACTCTCTGGCAGGTGGGACCTGCGCCCCCTCCTTCTTCGTCCTCTGGCCACAGGCTCGGGCGGCGGCGCCCACGCCGGAGCGCGGCAGTGCTCTCGCCGGCGATGGTTTCCGGCCCACGGTAACCCTCGAAACACGCCGCCCCACCATACCTTTGCGCGGGAAACACATTGGGGTACCTCCCGACAGCGATGGGTGACTGGAAGTCCACTCCCGACGGCGATGGCGGGTGCTAGGGCGGTCATATCGGAACCCTCAATTTCCTAGCAAAAGCTCTCATACGAAAGCTCGAGAAGCATCTTGGGAGCATGGGAAACATGTTAAGAGGGTCTAGAACTCGTGTCTTAGCCGGCAACACTAAGGTCAACGGTGAACCGAGCTCCTTCAATGGCAGAAGGGGAAAAACTGGATAACTCAATAATTACTCGATGGTTCCTTCTGATTTTTGAAGGGAAGGTGCGCTAGGAGACGTTGATCATGTTGTCTAACTGGATCAAAGAATTATCGTACATACAATCGGAATTAAACCGGCGAACTAGCTCCAAAGCTACAAAAGTGCTTCGGTTTTTCACGAAATATGGACGCTAGGATGCACGATATGAGTTCAAACTTTACCAACAGCTACACGAGATCATGGCGCACCTTTTTCCTAAAGACTGCAGAGGACGAGGAAGCTTGTAGCAGTGGCGAGGCTGAGCGGCATCAGGCGGAACCGAGGTGGTCGCGGTGGTGAGAAAATGAGCAGCGCGAGCGAGAGGCGAGCAGAGAAGCGACTGAGGTCGACGGTGGAGTGAAGAAAAGGTCCTTACCGCAGTAGATAAGGGGGCTGGGGCAGCTGGCGGCGACCCACGGCCGAACCGGCATGCTGGCGGCACGCAAGTGTCACGGTGTCGAGCGGAGAAGGAAAACAGAGGCGGTAAAACGGTTCACCGGCTAACATGTGGGCCCCACTGCTCCCTCTTCTCTGTTCCTCTAAATTCCACCTCAAACATTGCCCAAAAGTTCCCAAAATTTACAGACAGGCTAAGAAAAATATGAGGAACCCAAATCTGCAATAAGATTTCAATTTGGACAAAGTTTGTTTCAAATTCAAATTCAAATTTGAATCCAAACCTGTTTATAAACCTTATTGAAATAAATAGTAACTGAGGTCGATAAATCCCCAAACTTTGAAACAAAGCTTACTGAAACATAATGGGTCTTAGGAAAAATTGTGGGTTGATTTGGACAATGTTAAGTGCAAATCTAAATTTTGAGATCGACGCGAAATAAACCCTCTGTACGTGTCCAACTAAGTGGAAGACATGCTTCAAAAATCTTGAAACTTTACCGAGAAGCTTTTTAGAATATTAAGAGGCCAATGAAAAGTTTGGAGCCTTGGATTTGAATCTTTTTGTCAGGGCCAAGTAACACAATCAATTTGTAATTGTTTTGATTCTATATAATGCTGCAATATAATTTTCCCTACCCATTCCATTCAATTAAATTCCCAACTTTGCATAAAGGTTTAATTAACTTGTTCCAAAATTAGTGGTGAAGTCCAATCCTCATGTTAACAAAATTAAACATGAGTAGAAAGAAAGCTTTTCAGTGAGGTCAAGTTCATGTGCACAACTATATTGATCTCCATTATGTTTGATAAACAACTTGTAGCTGAACTTCACATGAAAGGAAAAAGTTTGATTTTACATTCCTCCCCCCTTAAAAGAATCTCGTCCCGAGATTACAAAGAAAAGACAAAAGGTAAAGATCTATTGAACATGTGCCGCTAACAAGTCCGGATAGTTCATTTTAAGATACTCCTCGCTTTCCCACGTGGCTTCTTCAGCACTGTGGTTGCTCCACAAGACCTTGTAGAAACGCAAGGTGCGGCTCCTTGTAGTGTGAGTTTTCTCATCAATGATCTGGGTTGGATGCTCGGAATAAGTAAGATCTGGTTGGAGAGCCTCCAAATCCTCAATACGTACATTCGTTGGGGCTTTGAGACATTTCTGCAACTGAGAAATGTGAAACACATTGTGGACCCCTGCAAGCGACGGCGGTAACTCCAATTGATAAGCCACAAGTCCGCATCTTTTGATTATTGCAAACGGCCCAATGAAATGTGGAGCTAGCTTCCCTTTCACTCCGAACCGATGAATTCCCTTCATTGGGTATACCCAGAGATAAACTTGATCCCCAACCTTGAAGTGAAGAGGTCGACGTTGTTTGTCCACATAGCTCTTCTGACGAGACTGAGCAATTTGAGATTTGCTTGAATAATTCGTACTTGCTCTTCGGCTTCATTTACCAAGTCGATGCCATATACCACTCGTTCACCAGATTCGCACCAGTTAAAGGGTGTGTGACACTTCCGGCCATAAAGAGCTTCATATGGCGCCATCTGGATGCTAGCCTGATAACGTTGTTGTACAAAAACTCCGCCAATGGTAGGTGATCATCCCAGTTCCTACCATAGTGGATGGCACAGGCACGAATCAAATCCTCTAGCACTTGATTCACCCGTTCGGTTTGCCCATCAGTCTGAGGATGATAAGCCGAGCTCCGAATCAGTTTGGTACCCAATGCATCGTGGAGTTGCTCCCAAAATCGAGCAACAAAAATAGATCCACGATCTTAAATGACAGTGTGGTGTACCCCATGTAGGCACAAGATTCTGGAGATATAAAGTTCTGCATACCACTTTACATCATACCCGACACTGTCCGGTATGAAATGAGTTGATTTGGTCAACCGGTCAACGTTCACCCAAATTGAGTCGTGCTTATGGAAAGTGGGAGGCAACCCAACAATGAAATCCATGCTGATATCCTCCTATTTCCAAGCCGGTGTGCTTAATGGTTGAAGTTGTCCAGCTGCCTTCATATGGTCGGCTTTCACTCGCCGACACGTATCACATTCGGATAGGTATTTTGCTACTTCTCTCTTCATCCAAGTTCACCAGAACTTCTTCCTTAAGTCTTAGTACATTTTGTTACTTCCCAGATGAATGGAATACTTGGATAAATAAGCTTCATCCAGTATCTTCTTCTGAAGTTCCATGTTCCGAGGTACCACTATGCGGTTTTTTAAACCAGATGGTACCTTCATTGTCACATCAAAAACATTTCATTTACCCCTTTTCCATTCTTTGCCGAATGTGTGACATCCCTTTGTCCTCCTTCTGAGCTACTATAATATCCTCCCTGATAGTAGGAATGAGAGCTAGACTGTAGAGTGCCCCATATGGAACCAAGTAGAGACTCGGTTCTTCTTCTCCCATTGAGGTGATGGAAAGACTGTTGACATGGGACTTGCGGCTCAGTGCATCTGCGACTACATTCACCTTGTCTGGATGGTAGTGGATCTCAATCTCATAATCCTTGATTAATTCCAACCATCTACGCTGTCGCATATTTAAGTCCTTTTGGGTGAAGATGTACTTTAGGCTCTTGTGATCGGTGTAGAGATGTACTAGATTACCCAGTAGATAATGTCTCCACATCTTCAATGCTAGTACCACAGCAGCGAGCTCTATATCATGAGTCAGATAGTGCTGCTCATGGTTCCGAAGCTGCCTTGATCCATAAGCGATAACTCGTCTGTCTTGCATCAACACACAACCCAAACCAATTCCAGATGCATCACAATACACATAAAATGATTTGGTTGTGTCCGGTTGAGCTAATACTGGTGCCGTTGTGAGGTGTTTTACCAATGCCTGGAAACCTCCCTCACATGCCTCTGTCCATACGTACTTCTTCCCTTTTTTTTAGAAGTTCTGTCATTGGTTTCGCTATCTTGGAGAAACTGGGAATGAACCTCCGGTAATACCCCGCTAAACCCAGGAAACTTCAAACTTCAGGTACAGACTTTGGAGACTCCCATTTGAGTACTTGCTTTATCTTGCTTGGATCAACTGCAATCCCTTCTGCGGATATGATGTGCCCTAGAAATGGCACTTGGATGATCCAGAACACACTTGCTGAACTTGGCGTATAGCTGGTGGTCACGTAATCGTTGAAGCACGATATGCAAGTGTTGAGCATGTTCTTCTTCAGATTTTGAATACACAAGGATGTCGTCAATGAAGACCACGACAAACTTGTCCAATTCCGGCATGAACACCGAGTTCATGAGATACATGAAATGAGCCGGTGCGTTGGTCAATCCAAAGGGCATAACAAGGTATTCATACAGTCCATACCTTGTCGAGAATGTTGTCTTAGGTATATCTTCTGGCCGGATTCTAATTTGATGATAACCAGAACGAAGATCCATCTTCGAAAATACTTTAGCACCCACTAGTTGATCGAAAAGAATATCAATGCGTGGTAGTGGATACTTGTTTTTGATAGTGACAGCATTGAGTGGATGATAGTCCACATATAGTCTCAAGGTCTTATCTTTCTTCTCCACGAACAATGCAGAACAACCCCATGGTGATGAACTTGAACGAATGAAATCCTTGTTCTCAAGTTCCGTTAGCTGCTCCTTCACTTCTGCAAGTTCCTTGGGTGCCATCTTGTAGGGCTACCTTGAGATCGGCACTGTTCCCGGTACAAGCTCAATCTTGAACTCTATATCTCTTTTTGGTGGCATACCAGGAAGATCTTCGGGAAACACGTCCGGATACTCACATACTACCGGAATATCCTACCTCGGTATTGTGAGTAGATGGATTCACTCGAACGATTCTCTCAGGATTGAGGACTTGGGAAGGATGAAGTGGAGAATTTAGATATATTTTTCGAGGAACGAGATCTAGAATAGCACCATGGTATCGTAACCACGCCATTCCCAAGATGACATCTAGCCTCTGATTCTCCAGTGTCAAAAGCGGAGTAAAATATATAGTCCCTTCTAGGTTAAGTGGTATCCTAGGTACCATCTCATTTGTTACTATCTTCGCTGCCGGAGTGCAAATCACATACGGAGTTTTGGTGGAGATAATAGGCAACTGACTTTTAATGACAAAAGACTTGCTAATGACATTGTGGGAAGCTCCGAAGTCAAAGAGTATGACTATGGGATGATCAAAGATAGAGAACGTACCCGTGAGTACGGGTGTGCCTTCCGGAACGTCCTTAATGGCGAGTTGGTGGACGTTGCCGAGTCTGGGGACTGGCTTCTTGGGCTGGTTGTGGGGTTGGTTGGCGCCCTGGTACGATGACTGTCCTCCACCTTGCCTAGTCTGAGGGCAGTCCTTGGCGAAGTGCTCCGTGCGTCCACACGTGAAACACGTGTACGGTGTTTGGCCAGTACGAACGGGAGGACGGAATCCTAGTGCACGCGGTGGAGGTGGAGGTGCACGTGGGATCATCCCCTGCTACTGCTGTTGCGGCCAGAAACCGGTGTTGCCGAACTGGCGACCACTGAACATTGGTGGTCGCGATGGCGGTTTCCACCTCTGGCCGGATGGTAATCGATACACCATTCGGTACTTCTGAGGAGCACCACCTCCACTGCCCTGCGGAGCACTCCTCTTCTTCTTGTCTGAGGATAGCTCTCGAGTAGCATCCTCTTGTACGATCATGGTGTTGACAATGTCGTCGTGGCGTTGACAATGTCGTTGAAGCTGCCGCGGTTGAACAAGGCAAGCTTGTCCTTCATCTTGGGGTTCAAACCCCAGTAGAAGCACTCTCGCTTCCCGTCCTGCGTGTTCACTTGGTCCTGTGCATACAGGGCCAAGTGGTTGAAGGTCTTGGAGTACTCGTAAGCACTCCTTCCTCCCTACTTCAGCTCCAAGAACTCTTGAAGCTTCCTCCTCATAATCCCGGGAGGGAAATGGTAGGCGCGGAACACCTCCCGGAATTCTGCCCAGCTCACGACATAGTCTGCCGGGCGTGCGGCGAGGTAGTTTGCCCACCACGCACCAGCAGACCCCTGCAGTTGTTGAGCTGCAAACAGAGTCTTCTGTTGTTTGGTTATCTTGAGTAAACCGAACTTCCCTTCAATGGAGCGGAGCCAGTTGTCCGCCTCCAAAGGTTCGTCGGCCTCCCTGAAGACCGGCAGATGCGTCGATGTGAAATCCGAGTAGGAACTCGGATATGGCTGACGTGGCCCATCAGCTTGTCGCCCCCCTTGATGGGACGAATGCTGTACAAGGGTCCACAACAACTCGGTTTGCTCGTCGCGCGAGCTGAGCACTGCTGCGAGAACCTCCGCGAGACTTCTGGGAAGTACAGGTGGAGGTGGTGGAGGTGGTTGCGTCTGGGGCGTGTTCTGCCACGGTGGTGGGGTGTCATCCCCCTGTCCCCCACTTGAGCCTCCCACTTCCTCGGCTGTACGTGTACGCACCATGCTGCAATACAATGATTAACACCATAAGTCTCATTGCCTCAAGTTCATCCTTCCATACAAATAGTAATGTTGTAGACAACAATAGATAATACACGACATTCACATATACTGATAAAGTACAAGCTTTATACAATCTATATTATCTCGGGTCCAAGTTTACCATAGAACTCCAAAATAGACAAACTTCATCTATAGAAGTTGTCTCGTCTATGCTTGGTCACCACAAGACGTCATGTCTACATTGTCATATACACACCCTACTACTATTTACAATAAGACTCATAAAGTCACAAAATACTTGTAGTGTTTATTAAACAGCACTACTCCCTGCCTACAGTGGTTAATAACACAACCACTATCCCCTAAGGATAGAACTCGACTTCCTCAGGATCTCCTTCATCGTCATTTGAAAGCAATTGTTCACCCATAATTAGTGGTATATTATGGGCCGGTGGATACACCACTGGTTGCAATTGTGCTTCGGCCTCAATCACATTATCCTGAAGTTGTTCTGCCTCATACTCGCAATTCTGAGCTGTCTCAATGGCGGTATCCCACTCTTCAGTAACTACTAACAACTGTTCCTGCTGTTGTTTCACCTCTAACTGACTTGCTTGCAACTCATCACGAGCTTGCTGCAGTTCAGTGCGAGTTTGCCATTGTTCAGCACGAGCTTTCCGTAGCCTAATGCGAGCATATTGCAACCGACTCTCGCACTTATTTAGCCGGTGATTTGCTGCAGCTAAGAGCGAACGTAGATTCTTGTTGATATAATCAAGGGCATCTCCCCGATCAGTCGCTCCCCGCAAGGCTTCGACTTGCTCCAGAATAATTGCGCCTTGTGTAGAAACCACCATATTGGACGCAGCCGCATACGTCCCAAGTGTCGTCGAGGTTGTGTCTCCATACGGTGTATAGGCAGCAACCATACGACGCTGCCATTCAAAACCAGCCACACCACGAACCGGAATAAGGGCAAATTCAGTCCCAGCCATGGCATCCTGATGAAGTTCACAAAGCTTCATAAGCGCCTCGCCTGCCGCGATTGCCCAAGAGTCCTCCAAATGAGCCCCTTCGATAGTAACCGAGAAAGGAGCCCATCCGTAACGACGTGGGCTAGCTGGGATGTCTACCAAGATGGTGCATGACCGAACAACTCTGTCGATCGTTTCTCTACCCCAATAGCATGGCATCTCGATGAAACCAAACTATTGGAGTACTTCCGGCAACATACTTGGGAAACCCGGATGGCTAGCGCAAGTGGAAAATATCCATCCGTCCGGTAATAGCATCATCACATCTGTCATCTTCCTGTATAAATTCAAAATTTTCACACAGGAAACATCAGAACCAGATGTTTGTTTAAATACAAAAGTTGTAGTATACTTTCCAAACTTTCCAGATTGTACTCATACAGCCCTAGGTGATCTAGGAAATAGAATATATACAGGTTTTAAGTTGACCCATATTTTCTGGAAATTTTGACAGAACCTCTCCTGTATATGTGGAGATTTCCACAATTTATACAGGTATATCACAACCATATATTGAGGTAATTACAAAATAAACTTTGTGTCACATCAAGGTAACAATCCAGAAGTAAAAGAGTCCCCTCCCCCCCCCCCCCCCCCCCGAAAAGTTTGTTATACAGGTATCGCGCGCGAATTCACAACCATGTGCAAACTGCTTCAAGTTCTGGACTGCCAGAACCAAGTTTGCGACAAATGGGATTAGACACAGCTATACCCAGATTCAGATCATGAATGCAAAACAAAGTTGATAGAGGACTTCCTAAGCTTTCCAAAAAATTATATATGGGATTATGTCACTATTCTGGATCAAAAGTTATAACTATCCAAACTAAACAGTTGAACTGACTGGTTTGCACCAGCAGTCCTGCAGTTCACTGTTTTGATTTCCAAATTTGATTTGACTCAAATTCGAATTAGGAGACACTCTAAACATCAAAACTGTATATCTTCTTCTGCCCTTTCCATACATGTATCACAATAAGGCAGAAGATATCCTACAGTGAGTTATGGCAATATTACTGGAACTGGTACAATGGGAGGGTCATCTGGAGCAGTTTTAGTATACTCAAGATTTCAACAGATTATCAAACTTTTCTGCCCTGATGGTCAACACAAAAGTTGTAAAGGTCTTCACGAGCTTTCCATCCATATATGATACCCTTATGTTATCTATCAGATAACCAAGATTACAATCCAGTGAAGTTGAGCCAACTTCTGACAGAAATCAAGAATCTTGATTCTATCTACTCTATCGAGTCGGAGTCCCTTTTACGGAGTCCAAACCTACCAGCATCTGATAGTTGGACTTTCCAAAACATAATGCATCCATTATGTCGTTGGGGATGGTAAAGTATCATGTTTGATACTGACGGTACTACGTACCTCACCAATGAAAATTCTATCCAGTATATCCGGTTATGTATATAGGTGGTTCCTATATCGTTCTCTCGCAAACGGTTTCTACACGGTCTTCTACCGTAGTTAGTGTACCTGCAGAAGACAAGCAATCACCGGGCACAGGCACGCCGTACGGCGGCGGGGAAACACGACGCGAAAACACGACAGGCAGTCACAATACACAGTTATATTTGAAAGTAATTGCATACGGCTCTGGAGTGAGTTGCCCTCGAGCGAAGGCATGCCTCGAGGTACATGGCTGTTACTACGTCCGTACATCAAGGACTCCCGTACAAGCCGGCTTATAAATGCTCGGGCAAATGTGTTCACATGTTCTCATAGACATTAGAACACACTATCGGGTTACATACCACCCGATGGAGTCTCCCTCTAACTTTGTGTCACGCTGGGGCACCGCGTGTCATATGTTCCCAGAAACATTGAAAGTTTCAGAGACTCATATTGACATTCCGTGCCAAGCCACGGAAATTTCACATACCACTTCTCGTATGCTGATCTTATCGAGATTGATCCGCTCTCGGTGGCGTACCTTACCTCTTACCTGACGTTGGGGCGTCGTTACAAAATTTAACAACATATAGTTAGTTTACCACCTTTATATCTTATACTAATAATAATCCTTATATGGGCATATAGCTAATTCCTCACTCATATAATCCTATGTTTTTGAAAATATGTTCTTTTCAAGCACACTTTTCCCAATAATGCTCTGATACCATGCTATGGGGACCGGAGTCCCGACATCCAAGGATCTCATTAGGCGGTACCGTGCGATGCGAGACCCAACATCATACAAGAACAGAACCAGCATAATGTACAATATAAAGTCTTTTATTTATAATACAGCGGAAGTTTTACAATACTAGTGGAAGGAAAGAAACCTGTACATCATAGCTACACTCTTAGCACTAGCTATGCAAAAGCAATCATCCATGCCCTGGATGCTTCGCACTAGCAACACACAATTCACGGCGGCGTGCAGGGTTCCCACTCGACTGTAAACCCTGGAGGGGGTGCAGCCTCATCATCAAACCCGTCATCAATCGTATAACCTGCAAAAACTCATTAACTGCAAACATGAGCATAAGGCTCAGCAAGACTGACCTGTCTCACTAGCATATGCAAGGGTGAATACTAAGCATAGGTAAGGTAAAGCATAAACGACTCGCCTACAAGTGGATCCTTATAATCATGTTTTAAGTAGCAAATGCCATTCTTCAAGCACGGCACATCATAGACTCCACAATCAAACAAGAAACGCTTTGCCGATGATATGACATGCCCAAAGCACATAATGCTATTACAGCTAAAGTATGGGGAAACTGTAAACTTTAATTTTGGTATCTCTAAGTCACACAAGGTTGCAAAGCAATTATAATTCAATACAACATATTATTCTGGCTTCTTTAGTATTTACTACGTCACGACTCAGTGAACAAGTGGTACTCTATTACCGCGAGGGACGGTGATTGCAATCAGGACACACCGGGACAACACGACACATACGCACGTTCGAAAGTGTCAGCGAGTACATCAGTACCTATATAACACTTCAGTACTAGTCGTATATGGCCACCTTTCACAAGAAACCCGAACATCAAACCCGTCTCACCTCCGCGAACAGAAGGTCTCTGCACGGAACACATATGTGCCTGTCGATCGAATTGCACCTTACTGTCCCCGACCCACCCCTATCGATGGTGAGTTAATGGCCTCGACATCCAAGTTATCGAGTTACGTTAGTTTACTAGAGCCCATATATCCAGTATGTTGCCGGTACAAGTCAAGCCTGTTCAACAGGGCCGCATACAGACGGGCCTTAACTGACCAGTCAGAGCTATGCGACCAAGACCACGCCTTGCTGCTTCCTATCCATCTCTGACCAGTCTCAAGTTTAGATTTAATAGTCATTCTCTATAAATGTTCACCCAGTGTAGATGAGTGTCAACTTTCTATCTCGCGAGTAGATTCCAACTACTCGACTTCTACTGGTCCTCTTACAACATTAGCATGGCAATTGCTACACGAAGCTGGGAGCTATACTAACCATCCCCGGGTTTATTTGGTCATGCAAGTGGATGTCAAACACCTTAACGTAATGCACAATACATCTTAAGACATAAGGTGGACGAAAACTGGAAAAAGACTGTGTAAGGAACTTAAATGCAAACCGGGGCTTGCCTGGATGCAGGTCCGAGTCTGTGTTAGTATCTGGCAGGTGTACCTCCAAGGCCTCCGGCTCCTCCTCGACTTCGGTCACTACACGATATGCATATAATATGTATATGAATGACTTTGAAAAATAATTACTACTAAGACCATAATCTGATCTCTGGTGATCATTATACGATTATGATCTTAATTGACTTTGGGACTTTGATGATAGATACTAAGGAATATGATAGAAGCTCTGGCAAAGAACATAAGATGATCAAAGTAGTTTGTTGTCTCTAAAATTATGGTAAGCAATAAACTTTGAAGAATTTCAGAGAAGAAACTATAGCTTGAACATAGCTGCAAGTTGATCATAATGATAGAGGAAGTTGTCCTGGTTCTAGCAAAATTGGTTTCATAAATTTCTAAGCCTTGGTGAAGGAGTTATTGAATTTCAAAGTTGGCAAGAGTTTCTGGAATTATTTTATAACTGAATTTAGCTTTTCAATTAACATTCAGTTGGCAACTGAATTAGGATAAGGAGACTAAGTCAATTAAATCCCAAAATTTTACAGGAACTAGTGTATGACAGATGGAAGGTTCAGTCCAAATTTGGGACATAATAAAACAACTGAACATCTGTAATAATTCAATGACTGGAAAAGGTAATTGAATTATACAGGGGGTTATACAGGTGCAATGGCTCCCAAACTTTTTCTTGTAATCAAGCACAGGGCAATGTATTTATGTGAATTTTGGGGATTTTTCCAATGGTAAGTTCATCTGGAAAAATTGTATTTGTATTTGGAAAGATTGTTTTATACAGAATTTAAAAGTAAGTTTCACAAACCTAATTGGTACTAACAGAAACTAGAGCTCAAGGGCTTTCAAAAAAAATTGTTTGAAGATTTTTGGAGCAGTCTACAAAGAGATATTGATTTTTCAAGTTTGGAAATGGTTCTGCATAAATTTGGAATTTCTAGCTTTTACATTTGGCGCCTGGGCCCACCAGATTTAAATCAGCCAACCAGGAGGCAGCCACACCGGAAGCCACAAACATTTCCACGTGGCCACACTAGATCCCCTGGCCACAGGCTGATCCAAGAGGCGCTGCTCTCTCTGGCAGGTCGGACCCGCGCCCCCTACTTCTTCTTCCTCTAGCCACAGGGTCGGGCGGCGGCGCCCACGCCGGAGCGCAGCGGTGCTCTTGCCGGCAACGATTTTTGGCCCACGGTAACCCTCGAAACTCACCGCCCCACCCTACCTTTGCGCAGGAAACACGTTGGGGTACCTCCCGACAGCGATGGGTGACTGGAAGTCCACTCCCGACGGCGGTGGCGGGTGCTAGGGTTCCGGCCATGTCGGAACCCTCAATTTCCTAGCGAAAGCTCTCATACAAAAGCTCGAGAAGCATCTTGGGAGCATGGGAAAGATGTTAGGAGGGTCTAGAACTTGTGTCTTAGCCGGCAACATTAAGATCGATGGTGAACCGAGCTCCTTCAATGGCGGAAGGGGAAAAACTAGATAACTCGATAATTACTCGATGGTTCCTTCAGATTTTTCAGGGAAGGTGTGCTAGGAGACGTTGATCATGTTGTCTAACTAGATCAAATAATTATCGTACATACAATTGGAATTAAACCGACGAACTAGCTCTAAAGCTACAAAGTGCTTCTGTTTTTCACGAAATATGGACGCTAGGATGCACGATATGAGTTCAAACTTTACCAGCAGCTACACGAGATCATGGCGCACTTTTTTCCTAAAGACAGCAGAGGATGAGGAAGCTTGTAGCGGTGGCGAGGCTGAGCGGCATCGGGCAGAAACGAGGTGGTCGCGGCGGCGAGAAAATGAGCAGCGCGAGCGAGAGGCGAGCAGAGAAGCGACTGAGGTCGACAGTGGAGTGAAGAAAAGGTCCTTACCGCAGTAGATAAGGGGGTTGGGGCAGCTGGAGGCGACCCACGGCCGAACCGGCGAGCTGGCGGCATGCAAACGTCGCGCTGTCGAGCAGAGAAGGAAAACAGAGGTGGTAAAACGGTTCACCGACTGACATGTGGGCCCCACTGCTCCCTCTTCTTTGTTCCTCTAAATTCCACCTCAAACATTGCCCAAAAATTCCCAAAATTTACAGACAGGCTAAGAAAAATATGAGGAACCCAAATCTGCAATTAGATTTCAATTTGGACACAGTTTGTTTCAAATTCAAATTCAAATTTGAATCCAAACCTGTTTATAAACCTTATTGAAATAAATAGTAACTTAGGTCCATAAATCCCCAAACTTTGAAACAAAGCTTATTGAACCATAAAGGGTCTTAGGAAAAATTGTGGGTTGATTTGGACAATGTTAAGTGCAAATCTAAATTTTGAGATCAACGCGAAATAAACCCTCTGTACGTGTCCAACTAAGTGGAAGACGTGCTTCAAAATCTTGAAACTTTACCGAGAAGGTATTTAGAATATTAAGAGGCCAATGAAAAGTTTAGAGCCTTGGATTTGAATCTTATTGTCAGGGCCAGATATACACAGCAACATAATCAATTTATAATTGTTTTGATTTTATATAATGCTGCAATATAATTTGCCCTAGCCATTCCATTCAATTAAATTCCCAACTTTGCATAAAGGTTTAATTAAATTGTTCCAGGATTAGTGGGGAAGTCCAATCCACATGTTAATAAAATTAAACATGAGTAGAAAGAAAGCTTTTTAGTGAGGTCAAGTTCATGTGCACAACTATATTGATCTCCATTATGTTTGATAAACAACTTGTAGCTGAATTTCACATGAAAGGAAAAAGTGGGATTTTACACATGGTTGATAACCAACGGAGCAGTGGTGTAGTGATTGCAGCGGTATTCGAGATGCTCGAGTGCCGCAAATTATCAACGTCGAGATCTCCACATCAATCAACTTATCCATTACCTTTTGGAAGATCGGGCCTAAACCTTCTCATCAATTGGTATCAGATTTCCAGGTTGCCCATTAGGTAATTCATCTATCCTTTCGATTTGTTTGTTTTTCATACCTAGAGACCACAAAAAAGCCACAAAAAACTTGTAGTTTAGTAGATCTATTCATCACTTTGTCCAAACCACCATTGAGCCTTTGCAACTTTGTTATTCAGTTTGGTTTTGTTGAGTTTGTGTCCATTGTTGAGTCATATTGCTGGTTTAGAAAGTATTTTTGGTATTGTTTGAGTTTTTGCATTGTGTCGATTCATCTCTTTGAATCGCGTCATCACGTCTAGATTAGATTCATCTCTGTTCAATTCAGTAGTTTGATCATATCTCACAAATACAAACTTGGAATTCGGAGTTCTTGTACCTTCTGAAAAGCGTAAGAAGTTCTATACAACTTTCGTATTCATAGGTTTTCTAGAAAACAGAGTTATCATGGTCAAAAGTGCATTAGATATGAATCTGTTCTCGACCTAGAATTTCTGAACAGTCTGTGTTTCGGGGGCAATATCTCCTATTGTTCCTGTCCAAAATAGTTCTTCCATATATTGCAATTAAAGAGGATAGGTATATCTACAATCTTGCTGTTGTAAGTTTTTCTATTTGGAGCCGCTAAGTATGCCTATTTGTCCTTGGACAATTGAGCAGAAAATCTGTGACAGATGCACGAGATATCTTTGATTGCTTTTCATCGTGTTCTTCTTTTGCAGCACATTCTGAAAAAAAAAAAGAAGAAAAAAGAAAAAGACAAGTGCAAAACAAGATACAAAAGACGCACCGAAAAGGAGAAAAAAAACAACAACAAAAACAGAATTGCTTGCATTCTTTGTGTCATCTAGTTTTGTCTCATGTCTTGCTAGCTTGAACTACTAGGAACACATTTAGGCCAGCAACTTTGACAAGCAATTTGTACACTTATTCAACTTTACTATCAGATTTCATTGTTGCTAATCCTTGCTACATATAAAGTGTCATCCAAGCTACACTCTACTCTTGAGCAGAATCAATACACCTTTGCAACCATCCCACGCTTCATTGGTTTCTTCGTACCGGCCACTGTTTGCCACCTGCAGTGTCAGTAAGAACACTTGTAAGAGCGTGGTAAGATGCTTGAGAGTGTGTGATTCCACTTCCACATTGCCATTATCCTTTGTAGTTGATAGGAACAACATAATTTTTTCGTCTTCTGTTTGCTACTAACAATGTCAGGTAAAAGCAAGAATCATGCATTATATGCTGAGATGATTGACATGATGAAGACGGCGATGGAGTTGCTCGCTAAGAATCAAACATCAACCAAGGTTTCACATGACATACAAACCATCTTTACAACTCCTTCCACAGAAACTAATTACATTCTCCCATCTCTTCCTTCTTATGATGGTTTTGGTTACAATGAATATATTGCTTGGGAATTAGAGTTGGATAAAGTTTTTGGACAATGGCATATGTGTGATGATGAGAACATCACAACAGCGGAGACGCACATTGAACTGCAAGGACCAATCACAAGAGCACGAGCACGGTTATTAAATCAGCAGGTGAATTCGTTCCTAACTTCTTTTGTATGTGAATTTGAAAATAGATTGCTATGTGATGATTTAATTGTTATTAGGAATAATTTAGAAGATCAACAAGTGAAGGAAAGAGGCCTTGGAAGTGTGGAGAACCAGCTGGGACGTACACAAGTTGATGGAAACAGTTTACAACTCGGACTCGAGTACAACTCAGAGTCTAGGAACAGTCCACCTTAAAACAGACGCCCAGGAGGCATACGGACTCCGTTTTCGATGTTCTTCATATGCAGGAAAGAGGAGAAGATAAAATTTCCAATGATTCTAGTCCCACCTCAAAATTCATCCGGAGTCATTGGGAATTGTCGAAACAAATCGAGTCCAAATTTCTGTCTGGTGCTGCGTCACCGAATTGGGCCTTTGGGCCATGTATCCCGTAAGAGTCCATTAGGGACGCGTCTAATCGTGTTTTGGTCGAACCCTAGCCTATAAATACTGCAGCTGCCGGTCATATTTGGTGGGTTTTGCTTAGATCAATAATATCGCCATTCTACGGTTTGTGAGACCCTAACTTCGTAATTTCCTGATCGTGTCTTCGACGTTCTTGCTCATGTTCTCGGTTGCACTTGCAGGGATTAGCCTTCTTAGCAAGGTCAAGTGTGTGCAGCATGGTTGATAACCAACAGAGCCGTAGTGTAGTGATTGCACAGGTACTCGAACCGCTCGAGTGCCGCGGATCATCAAAGTCGAATTCTCCACCCCAATCGACATACCTTTCGGAAGATCGGGCCTAAACCTACTCGTCAAGTGGTATCAGATTTCCAGGTTGCCCGTGAGGTATCTTCGTTTTTCCTTCCATTAGATCAATTTTGTTTCGTACCTAGAGTCCACAGAAAAGCTACAGAAAAATTAGATCGTTTTTACCGCTTCCCAGACTATAGTGCCTGCAGTTTCGTTTTTCAGTTTGCATTGTTGAGTTTGCGTTCGTGTGGTTGAGTCTTGTTGCTGGTTTAGCTTTGTGTTTTGGGTCCTAGTTACCGTGTTTCGTCCTTGTTTTCTTGCTATTCGACACCTATTCCACAATCCCTAAATAACAAACCAATCCACCACGTTCATCGGTTTGCCCTAGCTAGCCGTCTTGCGTGAACTCCCGCATCGCCAGCCCTAGATTAGGTGACAAACTTTTGTGCCATTCGTCCTTGAATCATCACACACCACCCCATTAGTTGCTGTGCAAATTCCCGTTCGTTTTCATATCCTATTGCGAGTTATGTTCTCAAACTGAGTTGGAATCAACATCCAAAAAAACGTAACTCGGACAGCTTACCTTAAAACGGCCATAACTTTTGCATACGAACTCGAAATCGAGCGAATTTTGTTTTCAAATTCATCTATGCGAAATTTCGCATCTGATTTTCCACCGCGTAGCCGCGTTCGGTGAAATTAGATTGCCCAAATTCCCCTCGAAAGAAAGGCTATCCGGCCTCCGAAGTTTCAGCACGAATTTTAAAGAATCTTCTTGATTTTTTTATAGGCCGCATATTACATCCAATTGATCTGCAAATTTGTTTGCTTACTATATTTGTGCTCCTGAGTAAGGAAACACTATCAAAAAAAATATTACAAAAAAGAAAAAAATAGTGAAGAGCACGCATATTAAAGCAATTGCCCTATACCACTTGGTGCTGTTTTGTTGGCTATATCATTCTGTCTTTCTTTTGCCTTGATACTTCCTCGTGTTGTGCTAGGCTCTAGAGCACTTGGTTGACCAGCAACAGTTTCCTACATTGAATACTTATTCAACTTTGTTTAGCTGTTAACAATTTTCTGCTTATTAGCCACCATATTGTGCCATCCAAGCTCCACCTTTCTCTTGAGCATAACAGGTACCTTTGCAATCATCATACGCTTCATCGGTTCATCTCACCGTCCACACCACCTGCTGTGTCGGTAAGAACACTTGTAAGAGCGTGCTAAGACGCTTGAGCGAGAGAGATTGTTTTCTTCCACCTTCCACATTGTCACTGTAGTTGATAGGGATAACATATTTTTTGTTGTCTTTTGTTTCCTACTAACAATTGCAGGAGAAGACAATGATTACGAATGTGTTCAACATGCTGAGTTACGTGATATGATGAAGACCATGACGGATATGTTCGCCAAATACAACGCAGCAACGGAGGAGTCATTGGCGAACTTGACTCGCCAACTGGATGACCTTGCTCTTCGGATGAGTACTTTTGAGGCTCGGTTGCCTCTCGCTGGAAGACAAGAAGACAATGCTTATGATGAACTGGAAGATCACAATAATCAGCCAAGACTGCCACTTTATCGTCGAGGTATGGGGTAATAATCATAATAATTATTATAATTGTCCTCCTGATGATCCTTTTGCTAAAGTGAAATTTACTATACCCTCTTTTTCTGGTGCTTATAATGCTGAGGCTTATCTTGATTGGGAGATGACAGTAGAGCAAAAATTTAATTCCCATCTTGTTCCTGAACAACATAGAGTTCGTCAAGCCACTAGTGAGTTTAAGGACTTTGCTATCATATGGTGGAATGAACTTGTTAAAACTAGAACGGACCCTCCAACATGGGATAGATTAAAGGAAGTTATGCGTGTTCGATTTGTTCCTCCATCTTTTCAGCGGACCTTCGCAAAAAATTGCAGCGTTTAGACCAAGGTAACATGTCCGTAGAGGAGTATTATCAAGAGTTACAAAAAGGTATGTTGCGCTGTGGGGAAGTAGAGGACATGGATGATAAAATAGCTCATTTTTATGGGGGGTTGAGGCGTGAAATTCAGGACATTGTTGATTACAAGGAATATGATACTGTTAATAGATTGTTTTAGCTTGCTATGTTGGCAGAAAAAGAATTGCAGGGCCGACAACAACAGCAACATCGCATGAGGAGCAACTTCACGCCGCGTGCAGCAACTACACCATCCAAAACAGCACCATCTTCGACCCCCCATGCAGCGACTACACCACCCAATGGCGGCCAACGAACTATACCTGCTGCTCCACCTTCTCGCGTGCCGGAAGGCAGCAAGGCGACATCATTCAAGCCTTCTTCGTCCACTCCTTCTACGGATCGTATTTCCGACATCAAGTGTCACCGCTGCCAAGGACTTGGTCATATGATGAGAGATTGCCCGAGCAAGCGAGCATACATAGCACGAGACGATGGCGGGTATGATAGTACTTCAGATGTTGAAGATGAATATTCTCTTGCTACTGACTTCACAGATCCAAATGACGAACACACCGAAGAAGAGGTACTTGGTACAGCAGCGACGGAGAACTATAGGAGCATCATTGTGCAGCGTGCCTTGAGCTCCAAAGTGGAGACCGACGACAAGCTACAACAACACAACCTCTTCCACATGTTTCTCGTCATCAAGGACTGCCGTGTACACACTATAATTGATGGAGGTAGCTGCAATAACTTGGTGAACACGGACGTCGTCAAGAAACTCGGTTTGACAACAAGAGCACACCCTCATCCGTACCACATTCAATGGTTCAACAACAGCGGTAAGGTTCGGGTAACACAAACTGCGAGAATGCATTTTTCAATTGGTTCATACCATGATTTTGCTGATTTTGATGTTGTTCCTATGGATGCTTGTTCTGTTTTATTGGGTCGTCCTTGATAATTTGATACAGATGCTATTCATCATGGTAGAACTAATAAATATACTCTCATGCATAAGGGAAAGAAAATCACTTTGCTCCCCATGACTCCTGCTGAAATTGTGCATTTTGAGAAGAGTAAAATTCGTGATGGCAAAGCAACAAAATTAGAATCTGAAAAACAGCAAGTTATTAAGTTAAAATCACCATCGTTGCTCGCAACTAAATCTGAACTTGCTGATTTATTTGATGCTAAGGGGATGTGCTATGCTTTAGTTTGCAAAGAAGCCATGTTTTCACTTCATGAATTGTCTATTGCATTGCCCCCTGCTGTTGCTAACCTTTTGCAGAAGTTTGAGGATGTGTTTCCCCCCGAGATACCCCATAGTTTACCACCGATGAGAGGCATTGAACACAAGATCGATTTGATTCCAGGAGCAAGTTTGCCAAATCGTGCAGCATACAGGGCGAATCCACAAGAAACTAAGGAAATTCAGCGACAAGTCCAAGATCTTTTGGACCGCAGGTACATTCCTGAAAGCCTTAGCTCTTATTCCGTTCCTGTTCTTTTGGTTCCTAAGAAAGATGGTAGTTGGCGCATGTGTGTTGATTGTCGAGCGATTAATAACATCACCATTCGATATCATTATCCTATTCCTCGATTAGATGACATGCTTGATGAATTGAGTGGTGCTATCATCTTCACAAAAATTGACTTGCGTAGTGGTTACCACCAAATTAGAATGGCACTAGGAGATGAATGGTAAACTACATTTAATACCAAGTTTGGACTTTATGAGTGGTTAGTCATGCCTTTTGGTTTAACTAATGCACCCAACACCTTTATGCGATTAATGAACGAGGTTTTACGTGCTTTCATTGGACAATTTGTGGTGGTTTACTTCGATGATATCCTCATTTACAGCAAGTCATATGATGAACATCTTGATCATTTACGTGCTGTTTTTACTGTTTTGAGAGATGCACGTTTGTTTGGTAACCTCGAAAAGTGCATCTTTTGCACCAATCGAGTCTTGTTTCTTGGCTATGTCATTTCCTCGCAGGGAATTGAGATGGATGAGGCAAAAATTGAAGCAATCAACAGCTGGCCAGCCCCAACAACCGTCACACAGGTTCATAGTTTTCTTGGTCTTGCAGGTTTTTATCGGCGCTTTGTGCGGGATTTCAGCACCATTGCAGCACCTCTACATGAGCTAATGAAGAATGGAGTTCCATTTCGATGGGGCGAACAGCAGCAACAAGCTTTTGATGCTCTCAAATCAAAGCTTACACAAGCACCATTACTACAACTTCCTGATTTTGACAAGACCTTTGAGCTAGAATGCGATGCAAGCGGCATTGGTATTGGAGACGTTCTCATACAAGGAGGTAAACCCGTTGCTTTCTTTAGTGAAAAACTTCATGGTCCTTCTCTGAATTATTCTACTTATGATAAGGAATTGTATGCCTTAGTACGTGTATTACAAACTTGGCAACATTATCTTTGGTCTAAGGAGTTTGTCATACATTCTGATCATGAATCATTGAAGTATCTTAAGTGTCAAACCAATCTGAATAAATGACATGCTAAATGGATTGAGTTCATAGAGTCATTTCCATACATCATTAAGCATAAGAAAGGGAAGGAAAATATCATTGCCGATGCATTATCTAGGTGTTATACCATGTTGTCCCAACTTGATCATAAAATCTTTGGTTTGGAAACAATTAAAGCATTATATCCTACTGATTTGGACTTTAAAGATGCTCTTGAAAATTGTAGAGAAGGAAGAACTTGGAATAAATATGTGCTGCGAGAGGGTCTCCTCTATCGTGCTAACAAGCTATGTGTTCCAGCTAGCTCTGTTGGTCTATTGCTTTTGCAGGAAGCACATGGAGGAGGTTTGATGGGACATTTTGGAGTTAAAAAAACCGAAGACGTGCTGTCCACACACTTCTTTTGGCCAAAGATGAGGCGTGATGTCGAGCTCTACGTGTCACGATGCACTACTTGCAACAAAGCTAAGTCTCGCCTTAACCCACATGGTCTTTATATGCCTCTTCATGTTCCTAGTGTACCTTGGGAGGATATTTCTATGGACTTTGTTTTGGGATTGCCTAGGACTAAGCGGGGGAGGGATAGTATTTTTGTAGTTGTTGATCGTTTTTTCAAAATGGCACACTTTATACCTTGTCATAAGAATGATAATGCCTCACACATTGCTGATTTATTTATGACGGAAATTGTTCGTTTACATGGTGTGCCAAATACCATTGTTTCTGATCGAGATGCATAATTTTTAAGTCATTTTTGGAGAACTTTGTGGTATAAAATGGGAAACAAGTTACTGTTTTCAACTACATGTCACCCATAAACAGATGGACACACCCAGGTAGTTAATCATACTTTATCCACTATGTTGCGGGCTGTCTTGAAAACAAATTTGAAGTTGTGGGAAGAGTGTTTACCACATATAGAATTTTCTTACAACAGATCTGTTCACTCCACGACAAAGGTAAGTCCATTCCAGGTAGTGTATGGTTTCAATCCCCGTGCCCCTATTGATTTACTACCATTGCCTCCTTCTGAAACTATAAATTTGGATGCTACACAACGATCTGAATTCATTCTTAAGATGCATGAAACTACAAAGAAAAATATTGAAATGATGAATGAGAAGTATAGGATTGCAGGTAGTAAAGGTAGAAAAGAAGTAAAATTTGAACCGGGTGATTTGGTGTGGTTACATTTGAGAAAAGAGCGATTTCCCGACTTGAGAAAATCTAAATTTATACCACGAGCTGCTGGTCCTTTTAAGATCGTTGAAAAGATTAATGATAATGCATATAAGCTTGAATTGCCTCCCAATTTTGGGGTTAGTCCTACATTTAACATTTCAGATTTGCGACCGTACTTGGGATAAGAAGATGAACTTGAGTCGAGGATGACTCCAATTCAAGAGGGGGAGGATGATGAGGACATCACAATAGCGGAGATGCACATTGAACTGCAAGGACCAATCACAAGAGCACGAGCACGGTTATTAAATCAGCAGGTGAATTCATTCCTAACTTCTTTTGTATGTGAATTTGAGAATAGATTGCTATGTGATGATTTAATTGTTATTAGGAATAATAAGAAGATCAACAAGTGAAGGAAAGATGCCTTGGGAGTGTGGAGAACCAGCTGTGACGTCCACAAGTTGATAGAAACAGTTTACAACTCGGACTCGAGTACAACTTGGAGTCTAGGAGCAGTCCACCTTAAAATGGACGCCCAGGAGGCATACGGACTCCGTTTTTGACGTTATTCATATGCACGGAAAGAGGAGAAGATAAACTTTCCAATGGTTCTGGTCCCACCTCAAAATTCTTCCGGAGTCATTGGGAATCGTCGAAACAAGTCGAGTCCAGATTTCTGTCCGGTGCTGCGCCACCGAATTGGGCCTTTGGGCCATGTATCCCGTAAGAGTCCATTAGGGACGCGTCTAATCGTGTTTTGGTCGAACCCTAGCCTATAAATACTGCAGCCGCCGGTCATATTCGGTGGGTTTTGCTTAGATCAATAATATCGCCGTTCTACGGTTTGTGAGACCCCAACTTCGCAATTTCCTGATTGTGTCTTCGACGTTCTTGCTCGTGTTCTCGGTTGCACTTGCAGGGATTAGCCTTCTTAGTGAGGTCAAGCGTGTGCAGCACTGTTGATAACCAACGGAGCCGTGGTGTAGTGATTGCAGGGGTACTCAAACCGCTCGAGTGCTGCGGATCATCAACGTCGAGTTCTCCACCCCAATTGACATACCTTTCGGAAGATAGGGCCTAAACCTACTCATCATGTGAGAGGAGAAAGATTAGAAATGTTGCAAGTGCATTAGTAGATTGTGCATTAACTTGGTGGAATAATTTAAATGAATTAGAAAAACCTCGAACATGGAATGATACGAAAATTCTTATGCTAGAAACTTTTGCTAATGTATCTATGTGCAAAGAAGAAATTCAGCAATTTGAGGAGTAGATCCTTGTTGTACGTCCTCCAGTGGCTAATCTTTTGCAGGACAATGTAGAAAGGAATGCAGCTGGTGCAAAAAGAAAATGAGGTGATACACAATTTTTGTGAACTTTCAGATTTATCCATTCATATTTCACAAACAATTACTGCTGAAAATGAGAATGAAGGTAATGCACCTGATACTACACTTATCGATGTTGAGAAGTTTTTGAATGTCTCAAAATTTTCTCTCAATCATTCTATTGGACAACAACAACTCGAGGAGCCTTTTCTGAAAACACCATTATACCTAGTTGATTTTCCTACTGATTCTTACGATAAAAATGAGTTGTATGCTGATGATTATATTATACCGATGCTAGAACAAGTCAATGAATTTGATATTTTATTACCCACTTATGCTGAAATTAAGAATTTGATTCCAATTACTTGTGAAAATGATGAACTGAAATTGTTGTCTTCTCTAAATACCTTGGGATATATTGAGTTTGACACTCTTTGTGATCTAGATATTGTAGAGAGGAGAATATTTTCCCAATATGAATTGCCTTTGTTAAGTAGAAATATTTTTCATTCTATAGGCAACTATGAATATAGTGGTGAATTTATGGTGCATAAAGTATACATATGTTCCAATGTGCAAGCTCCTTTTGTGCTACAACAACATGGTAAAGTAAAAAAATGCACTAATGCTAATAAAGCCCTGTCATGTTTTTCTAGTATTTTTATCTTGCAGCGGGGACAACAAATAAAAGAGAAGCATTGTTTGCTGCGGTTGTGCAATATGGACAGCGCTCATACCATCCCCAAAAGCCTCTTTCCTGGACATACAAGCAAGCCGGGGACGGCTTGTCATAAAGAAGGGGAGAATGATGAGATCATGCATGTTATCATTGCACCTACAAACATGACACAATGTTTATTTGTTTGGGATCCTGACTCAACTGAATGTGCACTCTTATTTGATGGACAAGATAAAGATGGTGCACTATGTTGTCCACCACCTTGGCCTCCTGCATTTCATGCATACAAAAAGATTTGATGGCGTTGCACATTTGGACCGACACATTAGAGAAGATGAACTTGAGTCGAGGACGACTCCAATTCAAGAAGGGGAGGATGATGAGGAGATCACTTCTATGGATACAAACAACACTCCATTGAACATACAAGATGCAATCAATAGAGTTCATACACAACAATTAATTTCATAGGTGAGCTCGTTCTTATATGTTTTTGGGCATAGATTGCTACCTAATGATTTAATTGTGATTAGGATCCATGGGGAGGTTCAAGGAGTACTTGGAGGAAGTATTAGGGACGTGGAGGATCATAGAATTCATTCAAAGAAGATGGAAACCAAGCCAAACTGAAAATCGTGTCCAACTCGGAGTCCAGGAGCAGTTCGCACTAAAACGGACACCCAGAATGCATATGATCTCCGTTTTGGATGTTCTACATATGAACGGAAAGGGAGAGGATAAAATTTCCAATGCTGCTGGTCCCATGTCAAAAATCCTGCGGAATCGACAGGAATATTTGAGACAATTTCGAGTTCAGAATCTGTCAGGGTGCTGCGCCACCATATTGGGCCATTGGGCCTTGTATCAAGTCTACATCTCTTGTTTTCATGTCTTTGGGTTAGGTTACGACCCCAACACCTCCTTGGACGTCCTCCCACCTATATATACTCCATATTAGCCACCACAAACAATTGGGTTTTGCTTAGATCAATAATATCGCCGTTCTTTAGTTTGTGAAACCCCAACTTCGCGATTTCAGATCGTGTCTTCTACGTTCTTGCTTGTGTTCTCGGTTGCACTTACAGGGATTAGCCTTCTTGGTAAGGTCAATCATGTGAAGCACGGTTGATAACCAACGGAGCGGTGGTGTAGTGATTACAGGGGTATTCGATCTGCTCGAGTGCCACGAATCATCAACGTTGAGATCTCCACATCAATCAACTTATCCATTACCTTTCGGAAGATCGGGCCTAAACCTTCTCATAAATTGGAGTTGTCCTCGACTCAAGTTCATCTTCTCTCATGTGTTGGTCCAAATGTGAAACGCCATCAAATCTTTTTGTATGCATGAATGGAGGAGGCCAAGGTGGTGGACGACATAGTGCGCCATCTTGATCTTGTCCATCAAATAAGAGTGCACATTCACTTGAGCCAGGATCCCAAACAAATAGACATTGTGTCATGTTGGTACGTGCAACGTGCATGATCTCATCACTATGTCTGCCAAGTCCTAGAAATTTTGTACATTGTATAACACATTGGTGTAAACATACAAGATGGAGATTGCTAGAAAAATAATACTCGTGTGGGGTGGGATGGCGCTAACCAGAATGCCATTTACTATTTCTCTCTTGTGAGTATCGCTGACCTCTGCTCACTTCCTTGCACCAGTGAGGGGTGCATGCTTTTTTGTAGTCATAACCACATCATCGACGAAGTGCCGCTAATTAGTACCAACCGCAGCACCCAACCTACTAGTGAATTGAATTGGTAGCTTCCCATTCTCAGTCATTCTATTAGCATAGGCTGCATAGCGTATTCTGGCAACCTTAAGTCCTGTATCCACTCCTCTCCCAAACTTCCTTCCTTCTATTTCATTGATTCAAACAGTAAACGATTAAAGCAAATTACCACCTGACCAAGTTTAGTATCTTGTACAAAGATTGTGAAAGAAGAAAAGTATGATGTTTGTACCATCTTCAGTACGAGTGCGGCAAATACGAGCATGGGACGACCGCGTCGCATCAGCATTTTGTTCCATATTACTCCCTCCTGGTTTATATTAATTGTCATTTCAGATCAACAAATGAATTAAAAATGAACTTGTCAGAGGATGATTCCGGCAATTCTCCCGGTACTACGGTTAGTGGCCCGCAGAGTTTCTTAGTTCGGTTGTGGGCACGCGGAGATTTAGAAGAAGGTGGCGATTTGACACAAGTATTTACGTGGTTCGGGCCGCCTGAGCGTAATACCCTACTCCACGGGTGTGTGTTGTTGTTGTATTGAGCGTCTGAGCGCTTAAGTGTGAGAGACCAGAGTGTCTGGGAGTCTTAGGCATGAGTGGCAGCCTCTCCCCTGTGTATCGCTCGGGCAATCCTTTTATAGTACAAGGGCTGGCCGTTATATCGTCAGCCTGGCCCGACATGTGGCCCTGGCGGTTACTAATGCTTAATACACGATTAATGTACTTAATTCCCCTTAATAGCGTGATAACACGCCTTGATGGCGGCATTACTGGTATTAAGGGTCCTCCGATCGTGTGTCATTAAGATAGCATTAATGACACATAATCGGATCTTGAAACTTTAATTGTTCTTTGAAGGTCCGAGCTGTTGGAGGTCCACCAGTCTGCTTGTTGAGGTGGAAGGTCCGGTGACTGGACGCGTGGCAGCTCCAGAGCTTACTGCCTTGGACGAGTAGGTCCAGTGCTATTGTACATGTGTCGGTACCGGAGCTTCCCTCTATCGGGGGTTACGTCCGTTGGTGCCACACTGGTATCTAGTCCGGAGCTTTCCCATATATGGAATGTAGCTCCGGTTTTACGATACACGTGGCAGCACTGGGACTAACCATAGAAGGGAGGCAGGTCCGGTTACATATGACACGTGGGGGCTTTGGAGGTCTTCAACTCAGATAGGTGGAGTTCCTTCGCACTCTTTGCAGTCCCAAGGGGTATCCGGTACGCAGGGTACCGATAGTGGCCCCCTGGGCCCACCTCTGGGAGAGACTTTCTAGATTAAGTCATTCTGCCAGAGGTGGGTCCATTTTTTGATTTTTGCGCCGTGTCTTCAAGGGTCTTTTGATGCACTGTTGAGGTGGTGGTTCGCAGTTAAACCACCGTCGCGTGGCGTCTTCAGGATGCGGTAGGTGAGCTCTACACGTGCGGATCTCACACAATTGAAGGTCGCTGGTTCCCAATACGAAAACCATATCAGTTCTGCGCGCCCTGTCAGGCCGCTGCCCTCGGGTTTCCCGCCTCTCATGATGACAACTGTTCGCCTGGGGTAAGGACCTCGACTTGATCGTCAGGGTGGCCCAGGTCCCCTTGTCATTGGCAGGGTGAAGTTTTTGAACTGTATCGTTGGCCCTTCTGTGGTTTCCATCCAAGCGTTGCGGGGCTTACTTAAGAAGGAAAGCGCGCACCATTTGGGGATTCCTTACGCCTTCATTTGAATTTGCGCTCTAATCCTCCAAACTTTTGCTTGCTTTTCCTCTCTCGCCCCGCCGTGCTGTGATGGAGTTGGGTCACCGCAAGAGCCGTCTCACAACCGATGGCGATTTGAAGAAGGTTCAGACCTGGTGCGCGCCGGCAAGCTCCCGTTCAAGAAGGAGCACGCCGGCGACATGGTGTACTTTTCCGCGTATGCCATGGTGGGACTGATCCCACCCTTCTCCACTTTTCTCTTGATGCTGCTAGACTTCTATGGTCTGTAGATGTACCACCTTGGCCCCCACTCCATTCTTCTTGTGTCCACATTCGTCCACTTCTACGAGATGTGGGTGGGTATTCCCCCCTGCGTCGAGCTTTTCCGTACCTTCTTCACCATCCACACTACCGGCAAGAGCGATGAATATCTTGGCTTCTACTACTTTGTGAAGCGCAAGAAGTTCCCTTACAAGTACTTGAGGTCATTCCCTTCTGGCATGTGGGACGACTGGAAGAAGGACTAGATTGTCATCATGACAGAGGAGCACGAGAAGCTGGAGCTGCCTGAAGGCCTCCCCAACATTGACACTGAAGCATGGAGTGAAGTTCCGGTGCTGTCGAAGGCCTTCAACCCTGCATTGACCAGGATCCGCCAATGTGTGGAAGGAGGAGTGACCCTCTAGGCGGTCTTCTGCAACTTCCTGGTCAACAGGTGGGCTCCGCTGAAGAAGAGGGAGAAGCTCGCCTGGGCCTTCAACAACGTGATGGATGATGACTGGATTGAGACTGTTTGAAGTCCAACCTGGAAGGCGCAGCTTTGGAGCTTCATCTCAAGAAGTTCCAGCACGACATCGATGTCGAGGGCGACGACTTGACTCCGCCGGTGGCTTTCCTCCCTCTGAACATGGAGGCAGAGTTCAGCATGGAGCTCTGGCAAAAAATGCCGGTGCTTGACGACCTCAGTGATGTTGAGAGGCGTCCGACCACCTAGCTGGCAATCCCCAGAGCTTCTGACGGTTGTCCTGCTCCTGCCCCGAAACAGAGAATTGAAGTCGTAGGCAAGGGCAAAGAGTTGGTCAAGCCCTCGAGCCAAAAGAGAAAGTTGAAGCACTCTGACGGGAGGTCCGTCAGATCTGCTCCTTCCTCAGCAGATCCTTCTCCCCGGTGGGGGAGGTCTTAGACAGCGACAACCACTCCAGCATCGGCGTCTCCCCGGAACGCCAGCTCCGCCCAGGTGACTCTGGCACCGGAGCCAGCAAAGGGCTCTAGGTCTAAGGGTCCCTCCTAGTCGAGGAAGGCCCCAACCAAGACATCGCTGATGGTGACAGAGAGCTTCGGAGAGCCTTCCGGGGCTACCACCCCAGTTGCGACTGGGTCGGGTTCTGAGCGCCCGATGAAGAGGTTCCGCGCTAGCTAGAGCGGAAGTCTCCAAAGGTAAATTTGCTTTTTTTACCTCAGTTGATTGTTTTCGTTGTAATCATATTTTGAGTTTCTTCGTCCTTCATCCATAGGGTATCCAAGAAAGGTGTTGAAGCTCTGGTTCCTGCAACAGCAACTGATGTTGTACAGGCGGAGGCTCAGGCTCCAGTTCCAGTGCCGCCCCAGGTGGTGGTTGAGGTCGCGACAGCTCCGGCGCCAGCTGTCATGGTCCTTGACCTCGACTCATCTCCCGAAGCTCCCATGGCAGCGTCATACCATGGGAATGAAAACATACCAGCAGCACCAGCTTCGGAGGTCGAAGCTCTGGTTTTGGATGCTGTGATGACGAATGCTCTGGCCTTAGAGCCAGAGAAAGCTGCAGTTTTGGCTCTAGATCTAGATGTTATTGAAGCCCCGGCGGTGGAGCCGGTGGTTGATGAAGTTCCGGCGCTTGAGCCGGTTGTCGCGGAGGTGCCGGCCCCCGAACCGGTAGAGGTTTAAGCGCTGACGCCTGAACCGGTGGCGGAGGAGGCACCAGCACCGGAGCCGGAAGTGACCTCAGCTCCAGCTGAATCTTCAACGCCTGCCCCATAGGTGGTGGTTCCAGAGGTACCCGAGCTCGAGCCAGGGTGCCCAGACGAAGCGACCGGTCCTTTGCCGGAGGGACCAGTTGCTGATGACCTGGCGGCAGGACCTTCAGAGCCGACTCCGGAGGTAGGAATTTCTGTTGCAGGACCTTCCTCGGTGGCGACCGAGGCTTTCCCGGAGGGCGGCCCTAGTGCCACGGCAGCTCAGGTGACCGCTCTTGTAGAGTGGGACCCGACTTTTGTTATGGAGAACCCGCTGGAGCCAGCGGAGAGGACCCCGACAGGTCCGGAACCAATCCCCCTGTTGTTATCCATCGACAACGCCTGCTCCAGCCTTCGTCAGGTTCAGCTGGCCTTTTACCATGACAGCAAGGCCCTCGAGGAGGAGCGCCAAACCCTTTGGAGGTGGTGCAACTGGCTCCAATTCGAGACCAAGCTGGCGCAAACAAGGCTGGCCGACGACAAGTAGTGGGTCAAGAGGGAGAAGGCTCAGATGGAGTACTGGGGTCAGCTGCTGTACGAGAGGGATAGCATGGTGCGATCCCTCGACAACAAGTCCCGGGCCATCCACGAACAGGACATGGCTGCAAATGAAGTAGCAAACGATCGCCAGGAGAAGCTCAGCGCGATCCACGACAGCCTCGTCAAGTGTCGGGAGGCTCTTGAAGAGTGGGAGAAAAAGCTCGAAGATGAAGAGCAAAAACTCCTAGAGCTGCGGGATGACCACGTGAAGAGGGACGAGGGGTTGCTCAGAGGCTGGCTCTGGGTGACAAGAGTCTCGCGGAGCGCACCAATAAGCTGGAGGAGCTCTGCGAGAGTGGGGAGAAGAAGACCTGGCAGCGGGGACAGGACCTCACCAAGAGGGAGAATGAAGTTGCTTCCAGGGAGAAGAAAGTTCGGGGCCGGGAGAGAGACCTAGTCGACCGCCAGAACAAGATCAATATACGGGAAGAGGAGCTTGCTAAACTCGAAAGGCAAGTTGCTGAAAAGATTCAGCAACACGGCAAAGAGGTGAAGCGCCTTGCCTGGGAGGGTTCGAAGCTTGCGGCGACCACGAGGTCCTTGGAAGAGGTGCGAGGCTCAAGGACTGAGGAGTCCCAACATGTATGGGACTTCTTGGGCAAAGCCAATGATGCACTGACGCCGCCAGGTTTGATTCTCGTGCGTTCGGACGATCCGGAGCCAGAGCTAGATGTGGGCACCGGAATCCCGTCATCCGAGGATCTCATTGGGTGGTGTCGTGCGATGCGACACCCAACAGTATACAGGAACAGAACCCAAATAAAATACAAGACGAAGTCTTTTGTTTATAATACAGCGGAAGTTTTACAATAGTAGCGGAAGTAAAGAAATATATATATCATAGCTACGCTCTCAGCACTAGCTATGCAAAAGCAAAGTTATCCATGCCTTGGATACTTTGCACTAGCAACACTCAATCACGGCAGCATGCAGGGTTCCCATTCGGCTGTACGCCCTGGAGGGGGTGCAGCCTCATCATCAAACCCTTCATCAATTGTATAACCTACAAAAACTCGTTAACTGCAAACGTGAGCATAAGGCTCAGCAAGTCTAACCCGTCTCACTAGACATATGCAAAGGGGACACTAAACGTAGGTAAGGTGAAGCATAAATGACTCGCCTACAAGTGGATCCTTATAATCTGGTTTTATGTAGAAAAATGACATTCTCCAGGCACGGCACATCATGGGCTCCACAATCAAACAAGAAACGCTTTACCGATGATACGACATGCCCAGAGCACATAATGCTATTACAGCTAAAGTATGGGGAAACTGTAAACTTTTAATTGCACTATCTCTAAATCATACAAGGTTGCAAAGCAATTATAATTCAATACAATATAATTTTCTAGTTTCTTTAGTATTTACTACGTCACGGCGCAGTGAACAAGTGGTACTCTATTACTGCGAGGGACAGTGATTGCAATCAGGACACACCCGGACAACACGACACATACGTCGTTCAGAAGTGTCAGCGAGCACACCTGTACCTACATAACACTTCAGTACTAGGCGTATATGGCCACCTTTCACAAGAAACCCGAACGCTGATCCCGTCTCACCTCCGCAAACAGAAGGTCTCCACACGGAACACCTCATGTGTCCGCCGACCGATTTATACCTTACTGTCCTCAATCCACCCCTATCGATGATGAGTTAATGGGCCTCGACACCCCAGTTATCGAGTTACATCAGTTTACTGGATTCCATATGTCCATTATGTTGTCGGTACAATTCAAGCTTGTCCGAAGGGGCTGCATACAGATAGGCCTTAATCGACACAGGCAGGTCTATGCGACCGAGACTCAATTCTCGCCGCTTCCTATCCATTCCCTGCCCAGTCTCAGTTTCATTATATTATGCCATTTTCTATCTAACCAATCCTGTGAGATATGTCCTACATCTCTCGCGAGTAGATTCCAACTACTCGACTTCTACCGGATTTCCTATGCATTAGCAAAGCAATTACTACAGGTCAAACTGTAACTCGTTTCAACCAATCCCTGGGATTTTTGGTCATGCATGTGGAGTATCAATCATCCTAAACGTAATGCACAATTCGTATACTACTCATCATAGTGATAAAGTAAAATTTTATAAACAACTTAAATGCAAATCGGGGCTTGCCTTGTTGCAAGTAAGAGTCTGAGTTAATATTTGGAAGGTGCGCTTCTAAGGTTTCTGGCTCCTCCTCGACTTCGGTCACTATATGATATGCATAGAATACGTATATGAATGACTTTGAAAAATAATTATTACCAAGACCATGATTTAGTTTATGGTGACCATTATGTGATAATGACCTAATTGGCTTTGGAACTTTGAAGGTGGATACTAGGGAATATGATAGAAAATCTTGCAAAGAACAGGAGATGATCAAAGTAGATTGTGGCCTCCAAAATTATGGCAAGCAATTAACTTCCAAAAATTCTAGAGAGGAAATCGTAGCTTGAACATAGCTAACAGTTGATAATCAAGATAGAGGAAACTGTCTTTGTTCTAACAAAATTTGTTCCATAAGATTCTAAGCTTTGGTGAAGGAGTTATTGTATTTCTAAGTTGGCAAGAATTTCTGGAATTATCTTATAATTGAATTGTTAGCTATTTAATCAATATTCAGTTTGTAACTGAATTAGGACTAGGATAGTAGGTCAATTAAATTCAAGATTTATACAGGAACTAGTGTATGACTAAAGGAAGGCTCAGTCCGAATTTGGGACATAATAAAGCCACTAAACATATGTAAAAATTCAATAACTGAAAAATGTAATTGAACTATACAGAGGGTTAAACAGGTGCAATGGCTCCCAAACTTTTCTGGTAGTCAAGAATGAGACATCGAATTTTATGTGAATTTTGGGGATTTTTCCAGTGGATATCTTATCTTGAAAAATTGTATTAGCATTTGTAAAGATTGTTTTCTACAGAATTTAACTGTGAGTCTCACAGAACCTAATTGGTACTGATAGAATCTAGAGCTCAAGAGCTTTCAAAAAAAATTGTTTGAATATTTTTGGAGCATCCTACAGAAAGATATTGATTTTCAAACTTTGGAAATGGTTCTGCACCAAAAGGGAAAATTCATCTTTTGAATTTGGCGCCAGGGCCCACTGGATTTAAAATCATCCAATCAGGGGCAAGCCACACCGGGGGTTATAAACTTTTCCATGTGGCCACACTGGATCCTTAGCCACAGACTGATCCGGGCGCGTTGCGTTCACTGGCAGGTGGTACCCGCGAACCCGGTCTTCTTCCACCTCGAGTCATTGCTCGGACGGCGGCGTTCTCACCGGCGCAAGGCGGCGCTTTCGCCGGCGATAGCCTCCGGCCTACGGTAGGCCTCGGGACTCATTGCTCCCACACATTTTCGCACGGGGAACACGATGGACTAGCTCCCGACGGCGAGGGGTGACCGGAAAACCAATCCCGACGGCGGCGGTGGGGGTTAGGGTTTCGATGAAGTGGAGACCTTTGATTCCCTAGATAAACTTCTCGTTTGAAAGCTCGTGAAGCATCGTGGATGCATGGGGCAGGTCTCAGGAGGGTTTAGAGCTCGTGTCATAGCCGGCAATACCAAAGTCGACGGTGAACCGAGCGTTAACAACGGCGGAATGGGAAAACTTGAAGATATTGCTAATTAGCCGATGGTCCTTTCTGATTTTTGGAGGGAAGGTGCGTTAGACTACATGGATCATGTCCTCTAACTGGATCGAAGAGATTTTGTACATACAATCGGAATTAAACCGACGATCTAGCCTCAACATGATAAAAGTGCTTCGGGATTTTAAAGAATACTAGAGCTAGGATGCATGATAGGGATTCAAGCTTAACCAGAAGCTGCACGAGGTCGTTGCGCACCTTTTTGTTATTGACCGAAGAGGATGAGGGTGCTTGTATCGATGTCGAGGCTGTGCGGCATCGAGCGGCACGGGGTGATCGCGGCAGCGATGAAAAATGGCGCGGTGCGGTGAATGGGTGAGGACTCCGTCGACAGGGGGGGGGGGGCTTTTATAGGCGCCACTGCGGTAGATAAGGACGTCAGGGGGGCAGCTGGAGGCGACCGACGCCGACGGCGAGCTAGAGCATGCAAGCGTCGCGGTGTCGACCGGGGGTGTGAAACAGAGGCGGTGAATCGGTTTCACTACCTGACCTGTGGGCCCCACCTCTCTCCCTTATCCATTCCTCTAAATTCTAGCTTAAACATTGTCCAAAAATTCCCAAAATTTACAGGTAGACTAAGAAAAATATGAAGAATTCAATTCTGCAATCAGAATTCATTTTGTACATAGTTTGCATCAAATTCAAATTCAAATTTGAATTCCAATATGGGTATAAACCTTGTTGAAATAAATAGTATCTGAGGTCCAAAAATCTCCAAACTTTGAAATCATGTTCCCTGAACCATAAAAGTCCTTAGAAAAATTTAGGGGTTGATTTGGGCAAAGTTTAGTGCAAAGCTAAATTTGATGTCGACGGAATTGAATCCTTTGTACGTGTCCAAACCAATGGAAGATGTACTTCAAAAATCATGAAATTTTTCTGAAAATCTATTTAGATATTTAAGAGTCCAAGGAAAAATTTGGACCCTTGGATTTCAATCTTTTTGGCAGGGCCTAATATGCATACCAACATAATCAAATAACATTGGTTTTGATTTTTATACTGCTGCCATATAATTTGCCCTAGCCATTGCAATCAATAACTTCCCAACTTTGTAGAAAGGAAACTTTTTGGTGAGGTCAAGCTTATGTGCAAAAATTTTTTGCCCTCCATTATGTTTGATAAACCACTTGTGGTTGAACTTCTCATAAAAGGAAAAGGTGGGATTTTACATTCCTCCCCCCTTAAAAGAATTTCGTCCCGAGATTACAAAGGAAGGACAGAAGATAAAGATCTACTGAACATGTGCCGCTAACAATTCCGGATAGTTCGTTTTAAGATATTCCTCGCTTTCCCATGTGGCTTCTTCAGCACTGTGGTTGCTCCATAAGACTTTGTAGAAACGCAATGTGCGCCTTCTTGTGGTGCGAGTTTTCTCAGCAATGATCTGGGTTGGATGCTCGGAATACGTAAGATCTGGCTGGAGGGATTCCAAATCCTTAATACGTATATTCATTGGGACTTTGAGACATTTCCACAACTGAGAAATGTGAAACACATTATGGACGCCTGCCAGCGATGGCGGTAACTCCAATTGATATGCCACAGGTCCGCATCTTTTGATTATTACGAACGGCCCAATAAAACGTGGAGCTAGCTTCCCTCTCACTCCGAATCGATGAATTCCTTTCATCGGGGATACCCGGAGATAAACTCGATCCCCAACCTCGAAGAGAAGAGGTCGACGTCGTTGGTCCGCATAGCTCTTTTGACGAGATTGAGCGGCTTTGATATTTGCTTGGATGATGCGTACTTGCTCTTCGGATTCTTTTATCAAGTCAATGCCATATACCACTCGTTCACCAGATTCGCACCAGTTCAAGGGTGTGCGACACTTTCGGCCATAAAGAGCTTCATATGGTGCCATCTGGATGCTAGCCTGGTAACCGTTGTTGTACGAAAATTCCGCCAATGGTAGATTATCATCCCAATTCCTACCATGGTGGATGGCACAGGCACGGAGCATATCCTCTACCGCTTGATTCACCCGTTCGGTTTGTCCATCAGTCTGAGGATGATAAGACGAGCATTGAATCAGTTTGGTACCCAATGCATCGTGGAGATTCTCCCAAAAGCGAGCGACGAAAATAGATCCACGATCTGAAATGATAGTGTGGGGTACGCCATGTAGACACAATATTCTGGAGATATAAAGTTCTACATACCGCTTTACATCATACTTGACACTGACTGGTATGAAATGAGCTGATTTGGTCAACCGGTCCACGATCACCCAAATTGAGTCATGCTTATGGAGAGTGGGAGGCAATCCAACAATTAAGTCCATGCTGATATCCTCCCATTTCCAAGCCGGTATGCTTAAAGGTTGAAGTTGTCCAGCTGCCTTCATATGGTCGGCCTTAACTCGTGGACACGTATCACATTCGGATATGTATTTTGCTACTTCTCTCTTCATCCGAGTCCACCAGAACTTCTTTCTCAGATCTTGGTACATTTTGTTACTTCCTGGATGAATGTAATACTTGGATAAATGAGCTTCATCCAGTATCTTCTTCCGAAGTTCCAGGTTTCAGGGTACCACTATACTGTTTTTAAACCAGCGGGTACCTTCATCGTCACATCGAAAACATTTCATCTCCCCCTTCTCCATTCTTTGGCGAATGTGCGACATCCCTTTGCCCTCCTTCTGAGCTGCCATAATATCCTCCTTGATAGTAGGAATGAGAGCTAGGTTGTAGAGTCCCCATATGGAACCAAGTAGAGAGTCGGTTCTTCTTCTCCTTCCATTGAGGTAATGGAAAGATTGTTGACAAGGGACTTGCGGCTCAGAGCATCTGCAACTACATTCGCTTTGCCTGGATGGTAGTGGATCTCAATCTCATAATCCTTGATTAACTCCAACCATCTACGTTGTCGCATATTTAAATCTTTTTGGGTGAAGATGTATTTCAGGCTCTTGTGATCGGTTTAGAGATGTACTAAATTACCCAGTAGATAATGTCTCCACATCTTTAATGCTAGTACCACAACAGCGAGTTCTAGATCATGAGTTGGATAGTGCTGCTCATGGTTCCGAAGCTGCCGTGATCCATAAGCGATCACTCGTCTATCCTACATCAAC